>OZ038386.1:20752326-21416326 GCA_964036045.1 Eutreptiella sp. 'Long Island Sound 2002' | reverse complement strand
ATGTGGGTACGGGACATGACAAGAAGGAAGGAGCGACCACGGAGAGCCCCGTGGATGGGCAGGACCAGCCCAAGATCTACACCATCCGTGACCATACTCTTGAAGTCCTGATGCACCGGGACGTGCTAGAGTTGCATGCCGTGAGAGTCGTCCATACGCCTCATGGTGACGAGCGGCAGTTGCACTTGAAAGTGGGAGTACGGTGCGGACGAGAGGAGAAGGTGGTGGATGTGTTGGTGGATACGGGTGCCCAGGTGAGCCTGGTCCGGAGAGGGTTGTTCAAGGAGGAACTCCTGCAGCCCAGCCGGAGACCGGTGCGCCTGAAGGTCGCCAACGGAGAGATCATGGGTGGGGGCACCCATGAGGCCACTATCAGTATGGAATTCTGGGAACATGAGCGCTTGAACCGCCCTGATCTGGCGAAGAGAAGCACTCTATCCGGGAACTTCTATGTGGCCGACATTACAGATTGGGATATGATCATGGGGTATGACTTCATGGTGGCAAACGCCATTGGAGCCCTTCCCCATCGCGCAACGCTGGTCCGGGAGGATGATGAATGCGTCACATGGCTGTCCACGGACTATGCATGCGGATCATCCCAATGGAATGCTGAGGAGGAGGATCGGATCGTCCAAGCGGTGCAAGCTGTGGGTGCCAAGAGAAAGATGTCCTTGAATTATGCCCTAGGTCTTTTGATGTATTCCTGCAGGTTTTGTAGTTGAAAACCCCAAACCAAAGCAGCAAGTAGAGCAAGGACTGAATGTGGATCGAATCAATGATTGGTTTTGGAATCCAGTGTAACACAGAAGGGCTGCAGATAGACAAAGCAGGTATATGCACATAGATTCAATCACAAATGGATAATACAAAAGGCTTTATATGAAAATTGGTCAGACTCTAGCCTCAGAGGTTGCAATAGGCACTTCATGTGCACTCTTTTGGGTGAAATGGTGCTGGTTAGGACTGAGGGGCATAGATGTCAGGACCACACAGAAAATGACTTGGCCAAGCAACTGAATTCAGAAACAGTTACAAAGTAGGACCACAATAAGTGGTAGAAACAATTGAGTATAGGGGTCTTGGGGTGGGAGACCACTTAGGCTTAACCTCCAAGGCCAACAAGCATGAAATGCCTGATTTATTTTGGTATGTCCTCCATGAAGGAAGGTACCTCCGCTCAGTTGAGTGGTAGGGGTGAACTTCATGGGGGGGGCTAGGGTCACAACCCTAGTTACTTTGAGAAAGTGTACTTTAGGCAACAAAAGAGAGATAAAAACACTTAAGTTTGTCTCAGCATCAACAAAGGGTTTTAAGGGGGGCTTAGCCTGGATCAAACCCCCCAAGAAAGACATGGCAGTGACTTTTTCTTACTCCCCCCTGGAGTACTAGTTAGCTAAGCTAGTAGGACCAAGGAAAAAGGCTCAAATATTCCCAAAATTACCTCAAAAAATGCATTAAACTTACCAAAAACATCCTCATCACTTCAAAGAAGCCTATCACACTGTAGGGACCCTTGAAAAACAGTGTAATGTACCGTGAATGATGTCCTTTCGAAGGGGCATTCCTCAAAAGTCGCCGGCGTGCGACGAAAACTTTCGGAAAAGGTTTGGGGGTAGTGGGAACTGAACCCAGGACTCCCTCCCTAATACACATGTGCTTGACCACTAGGGTACAGTCGAACGCTCTAATGCGGACGGCTATCGCTGTATAAACAACGTTTTAGTAAACGTCCTGACCAAAGGCCAGGGCGGAGCAATACTCCTAATGGAGGGCACAAACCCCCAGGAGCTGGAAAAAATAGAAAATGTAACCAGCAGGGAGTGATTCCTGCGGTTTAGCGGAAGGGGTGGCGGTTTAGCAAGTGAAATCGTTGAAAATCGACAAAACCACGTGGGAAATCGTCATTTTTACACATAACTTAAAGTCGCAGACAAGCGCAAAGGAAGCGGACGCCAAGAAAAGGGTTGCGCAAGCGTAAACGGCTTTTGGAAAAGAAGGTATGAGCCGTAGTTTTTAAAGTTTTAAAGAAAATTTTTGCACAGTTGCATCAAAATTTTTATAAACTTCAGAGTCAAGCATTCAAAATCAGCCCACACCACAGACCAGTTCAACAACCCGTCTCTCAGGTATGTCTGTGTCACTTCACACTCACGCATTGCGTTCGTGTTGGTTGTTTCGTCAAAACGTTAGGGTTGTCAACGCTGTGCTCGTTGGGGGTTTGGGTGTTCTCCTCTCGTGCTCGGCTACCATTTTTCTGCCCCAGCAAAACAGGGGCGCTGATCACAAATCAAATCACTGTGCCTCAGCCAGTACTGGCGAGGGCAGTTCGACCTCAACGGCATCTGCGCTGTGCACGCAACGAGAGCACCCCTTCCCTCCAAGCCCTAGCAGGGGAAACGCGTTGTGGCGTCCCCTGTTAGGCCACAGCTGCTTAGGAGCGCTGTGTTCTCTTGTCCTTTTCACAGGAGGGCCACTAGGGCCTGAGTCTTCCTGGACAGCAGCCCCAAGTAGCGTGTGTAGGGGTTAGGGTCAGCAGGCCTGGCAGGAGTGGAGTGCAAGTGATGAGTGCTCACCCTGCCTTCGAAGGCCGGTGCTGGCGTTAGTGAGTGTAGTGTAGTGGTGTCTCCTGTCCCGCGTGCTTTTCCTCGTGGGCAGGGGAGTGCGTTAGCTTTTGGCCTGTAGCAAAAATAGGCGTTTTGTATGCCCTTAGCACACTTGGCCACCCCTCCCCTCTTAGTAGGTAGGGCTTTTGCCGTCTTACCCCAAGGATAGGCGCCAGCACAGAAATTGGGCGCCATAGGAGTGGTAATAGTACCTGATTAGGACCTTCGGTCCGACGTCAGCGAAGCCCGGTCTCCGGGAGCCACGCTGGGGAGTGAAGTGAGACACATACAGACATACGTAGCACACTTAGGGGTATGGTAAACCCTGTAAGGAAGGGTAGAACCCCATGGGTCTGGACCAGTCAGGGGTCCTAACTGTGGGCTCGCTTGTCCCCAAGGAGGGAAGACACACCTTGCCTCATAACACCTTGCTTGTCATTCCCCCCTGGTGTAGGAAGCCACCGTTCTTCGTTGGCTCACCAAGGTCATTACATTAGGGCAGTACCCATGCAAGACATGGTCAACAAGGCACACACTCGCTGGGTGGCTGCAATCATGATAAGCGGCCACCTGGCTCACGCTGGAAACCATAGGCATGGGTCTGCAGGGCACAGACAGGGTCAGTGCAGTGCTCACTGTACCTGTCAGTAGACTGACACAGGGAAATTAGTTTCGCTTCTTACGCTGGGACATAGTCTCAGCACGGGTTAGGAGCTGCACCTCGTTGTTCTCAACGAGGTAAGTGCGGAAGATGGGGTTGATACTCCCATCTGGTTGTATGAAGGCTGACATAGGTTCCCAGGTCGCCTCAGACAAACCATAGCCATCCCACAGGGTAAGGAATTTCCAGCCCTGTTTATACTCGTGGCGAGCAATACCTGCAACCACGTAGTAACCATCGACTGCCATCTCATCGGCAGTCATCTCTTCGAGTTCGTCTGCCTCCTCTGGACTGGCAGCGTTCTCTAGGTCTATACGTTCAATCTCACTGTCGCTGAGGCGCCACTCATCCCAAGACAAGTCGTCAGGGGAGTGATAGTGCCTCAACTGCTTAGGAGCACATAGCAGTTCACCACCTAGACGTGGACTGCACCTGACATGGATCCTGGATCCATCTATCCTGATGATACGATAGGGTCCAAAGTAAGGGTCCTGTAGGCAGTTACGGGGCCAGGAGGGTAGGCGTGAATGGTGTACCAAAACAAGGTCACCAACCTTGAAGCTGGCAGGTCGCCGTAGGCGATTCTGTTGGCTCTGTTCACGGTCACAAATGTGCCTCAGGTTAGTACCAGCCTGGTTAGCCAGATACTGCTTGTGTTCCAGCCAATCTCCCACAGGGCTCTTGAAGTCCTCAGGAAAGGGGGTTTTGAAGAACCAAGCAGGTCGTCCTTCATGGAACAGTTCGTGGGGGGTGAAACCCGTAGAAGAGCTCCGCTGTGAGTTCATGGACAGAACTGCCCAGGGCACTAGGCGTACCCAGTCCTTGGTGCGCTCCTGTTTCATCAGGATTCTTAAGTTTTGCTCCACCACACGGTTCTGTCTCTCACAGAGAGGGTTGGACGTGTGAGTGTAGGGCACACCTGTGGTTACCTCCACGTTGAGGGCATTTAGCACTCGTTTGTACCACCCAGTGTCACTGCGGATGCGTACATCTTTATCAGAGTGCACCTGCTTAGGTGCTCCATAGGGTTCGAACCATTGTTCGACCAACATTTTTACAGTCTGCTCGACTGTGATTTTCTTATTGCAAGGGAACACACGGGTGAAGCGAGAAAGACCACAGGTGACCACGAGGCAACTATCATAGCCGCCAAAGCGTGGTAGGCCGTGGATGTAGTCCACGTAGAGAAGAGAGTTAGCACAATAGGGTATGGGTAAGCTGGAGATCAGGCCCCTATCCCTACTGTCGCTCTGCTTGCTGGCATGACAGCCACAAGCATCCACAATGGTCTGCATACGCGACCTCAGTTCAGTCAGGGTTAGACTAGAGTAGAAACACTCACGGAAGAAGTCCACTGAGCGATTAGCGCCAGTGTGACCAGAACTGAGATGGAACCACTGTAGGCACCCATCCAGTCGTGCCTCAGGCACAACAATTCGGTCCTCGTAGAAGAGGTACTGATTGTTTTTATACCACTGGTGCCCGTCAATGACACGGGGTTCGAGACCAGTGCTGAGGGTTTGGAGAATTTCTTCATACTCTGACTGATAGTCGGTTAGACTCCAACCCTCCAGGACTCCAGCAGTGCGCATGGACAGGTCAAGCTGGACATCCATACGCTGGAAAGCCTCTTTGGCGAGCGCCTCAGAGCTCTCACCAATAAGCGCATCGAAGTTGTTGCGCGATATATAGTCCGACAGTTCATTCTTAATCCCGGGGATATGATGCACTGTCAGCCTGAACTGGCTCAGGTAAGTCCACCACCGTTTTAGCTTCGCTTTTTCTGGTGGTGGGCCCTTCTGAAAAGACTTCACAGGCTCCTGGTCACACAGCCAGACAATAGGGTTAGAACCCAGGAGTCGGGATTGTGACGATAGCACCAACATACCGGCCAGGAGTTCCTGGTCATAGGTGCTGTAGTTGGAACGCGCTTGGTTCCATTTCCAATTCCAGTGTCCCCGTGGCACCAGTCGCCACTCACTGGTAGGATAGTCATGTTTCAACGAACCATCACGGTTCAGTCCAGTAGTACGATAATGGCAGTGGGTTAGTTCAGCGGGGTTAAGCTGCTGCCATTGATAGATCGTACCTCCCCCCCCTACATCACTGGCATCAGTGATCAGGACTATCTCGCCCTCAGGGCGGGGCACTCCCAGGCAGTTGGAGGAGGCAATCTTCTTCTTCAACTCCTGGAAACACTCTTCCTCTCTGGAGGTCCACCTCCAGGGAGTAGTTTTCTTGATCAGGTCAGTGAGGGGTGCAGAGGAGTAAGTAAAATTGTGGATGTGACGCGGATAGAAATTACAGGCGCCCACAAAACTCCTCACATCGTGTAGACCCTTCTTAGGGTCATCGCGAATCTGCATGTCCTGTAGGGGCTGCATCTTAGACGCGGCTGGTTTTTACCAGCCATACCCCACGTCGAAACCCAAATACTCCATCTCCTCTTTCATAAACTCACATTTTTCGAGTTTGATTCGGAGATGGTTTTCTTGACAGACAGTGAGGAATTCACGGAGGAGAAGGACATGGTCCTCTTTGGTATTAGTTCCCAAACTCACGTCGTCAATGTGAGCCTCCATTTCTGCACCCCGAGAGATCAACTCTTGTACTAGAGGCCTGCGCCTCAGTATGTACAAAATTTTGTTCATAAGCTCCTGGAAGAGCGCTGGGGCGTTAGCCACCCCGAAAGGCATAACCTTCCATTTGAAGAAACGACCCTTAGGGGTTATAAAGGCAAGCAGCTCCTGAGCTGCGGCGGTTAGGTCAACCTGCCAGAAACCAGAGCGTTTGTCCATTTTGGTCTTATACCTGCATTTGGCAATACGCTCCAGGGTGTTTTCCATGTTAGGAATACTCCCTGAGTGGTTCTGGGTTTTCTTGTTGACCTCACCATAGTCTACAACAAGACGTAGAGCAGTCGACCCTGGTTTAGCAACAAGGAAACAGGGGCTGCAGTGATGCGGATAGTCCCCATGTTTATACTCTTCAACGAGGCCAGCATCAATGCATTCTTGGATCTGGCGCTCGTTTTTCTTCAACCTGTTCCTGTGGCGCGGGATAGGGACGACGCCTCACCCGCGTCTTTTCAAATTCTGGTTTCAATTTCAGGTCCATCTGGACCAGTTTTTTACAAGATAGGGGAGGCGGCAAGGCGCCGAACACCTCCTCATAGGTTCTAAGCAGTTTCTTCAGGCGGGGGTCAAGGTTAAGACTCTCGACTTTCTGAAGGAAATCCTCCTCAGCATGGAGGTTGCTTTTTCCATGTTCTTTCTTTTTATGCCGATCAGCAGTTTCGGCAGGTACAGTACCATCGTCCCACTCAGGGGGACATTGCTGCCCATAGTGTAGAGAATACACTAGAGGTATCTCAGGATCAGGCAGCGTATAGGACTCATCGTCCTCCTCAGACCAGATGGAGTATTTCCAGGTCTGTCTGAGGTATTGCAGCCGCTCTTGGCGCTCAATACCTTCGGCCTTCAGGTACAACAGCCGTCGGAGTTCTTGAGTGTCATGCTCAGACAAGGGCATGTTATTAGCAGCAGGCGATGCCAGAGCATCAGTACTCCGGGCCACGGGTTCACCTGTGTGCACAGGCTGCATGTGTAGCACTGGTTTCCCAACAGAGGAAGCGGGTTCAGAGGTTGACTCTAGATCTACCTCCTCTAGCAACAGCTGGGCCAGGAAAGCACTATGTTTTAGGTCAACAGAGCTGGGATCAACAGAGGGAATAGTGCTGGCGATCTCAGACAGTTGGTCGTCAGCATCCTCTTTTACAGCTGCAGGTTCCAGATAGTCATCAGGAGACTCACACCCTGTAAGTGTGGCAGATAGGTGCTCAGGAGATCGATTTTTGAGATCATAAAGGGTCAGGCCACGATTTTCGGCCATGACCTCTTTTAGTAGCACCTGGTCCAGGTCACACAGGGGTACAGGATTGAGAGATCCGTCGATGATGGACAGGAAACTGGCCCACTCTGGGGCCTGCATAGCTGTGTCTGAGTCCTCAGGCACATAGATGGGGCCGTCGGGGAGTTGCACTCTTCCCACGGTCATTCGGTCAAGCATACGATGCCAGTAAGCATGTTCACCAGAGCAACCCCAGTCAGGGGTGCACATAACAACCCTTCCTCCCTCATAAGCGATCTTGGTTAGAACCTTCGCGAGCAGGGAGAAGGGAGGGTTAGCATACGCTAGGCCCATTGCTTTCCAGAAGAAACGGAAAGCATTGTTCATTTGTTTAGAGCAGTACAACTGCATGATGTGCTGTTGTTGGCTCGAAAACAATTCCACCTGGATCTCATCCAGGTTTACCTGTAGGGCCGCCAGTCCATTTTCGAGAACATGACGGGCCAGTTGGTAATTTTCAGTACGATAGTTCGTCTTGGCTGCGTAGCGCAGCCCAGACTCTTTTTGTCCTGACAGCTCCAAAGGAACGGAGAATAGCCCACTGCCAAAGTCGCAGTGCAAAGAGTAAGGACGCTGTAGGGACAGCATTTTAACCTGGGGGTTTCTTCTTAGAAAGTCAGTGCCAATGACGATGTCAAAGGCGTCAGTGTCCAACACTCTGCAGTGTTGGGTCACGGTTTCGTCGCCCAGACATATGGTCACATCGACCCCCCCCAAGGAATGGATGGTACGCCCATCCCCTACTCTTATGGCCACGGTCTTAGTTTTCCTGAAAGTTTTAAGCAGGCGCCGGGCCACTATGGAAAGTGTTGCACCGGTATCAAGCACTGCTCGAAAAACCTGATCCCCGATTTTCACGAGGATCCAGAAAACCAAGTCCTCCTCTTCGGAGCCGCCCCCCTATTCCTCATCAGGGAATTTCACATCCACTCCTGCAGCCATGAGGGACTTGGCCATCCAGGCCAAGCGCCTCTTCTTAGAATTATTCCCCTCAGGGGTAGCGTTATCCCCTTGGGGGCGCTTCTGGGGGACACCTGCGGCAGGAGCGGGTGTGGCAGCAGGAGTAGGTGTAGCAACGGGCGCTGATGAGCGCCTCTGGGGATTAGGGGGTCCAGTTTTGCCACCCCCCTTGCCACCTCCTTTACCTTTATCCCCATTCGGGGGATTTCTGGCGGGCGTCCTCTGGCGCTCCGCCTCCTGACGCTTGAGTTTGTCACTCTCGCGTTTCTTGATGTGGCATTCGTCCTCATAGTGACGACGTTTGCCACAGTAACCACAGGTGATGGTACACCTGAAGTTGTCCTGATGGGTCACAGTTTTCCCATCTTTAGTATGCTGCTGACGTTTCATCTGCAGCGTACAGCCACTGCGGAGATCGCAGTCAGAGGCGTGACAAGGTCCTTCCTTGTCATTGACAGGTCGGCAGTAAAACAGGGGGGGTGTGCCTGCATCAGTTGGAACCTCGTTCATGGCACGTAGGTTGCCCCTCCCTTTACCACCTCCCTGGTTAGTGTTAGTGGGATTTTTATGCCCCTTCCCTTCGCCACGTTCGGGGGTAGGGGTACCACCTCGTCCCAAATGCTTCTTGAGGAACTTCTCCATGTGGGAGTCGTTCTCTCTCTCAAGAGCGAGCTCAATCAAGAGATCCACCAGTGTATCGTTTGAGTGGGTCCTGCTCTTCCTCTCAGAGCCGGAGCGGCAATCATCCCACGTACGCTGGGGGATCTTACTCACGAGCCACAGGTGGGGCTCAGTGGCTCCGTAGGAGCCCACATTCATCCTCGAAAATAAGTACTCCAAGTCGCACACATACTCAGAAATTCGCGCAGCGGATGGAAACTCCGGGAGCATAGGTAGCTCCTCGATCTGTGTGCGTACGCTGAGGTCAGTCTCATAGACTGGAAATGTTTTCTCTAACCTCAGGAGTACCTCTGCCCAGGTAGAACAGGTTTTCACAATCTGTTTGACCTGTTTTTGCAAAAATTTCTTTTTGCATGAGCGTTTTAGCAGTGAACATTTGGTGGCCACATCCACATGGGATTGGCCAGTCAACAAACGGAACTCTGCAAATTCTTCTGCCCATTCAGGCAGATTTTTGGGGTCGAACTCCGGCAGTTCCAGCTGGATGTTCGCCTGGGCAATCGGTCTGCCCGTCTTCCCACCCCCCGGAGTTAGGCCTGAAGGCGACACGCCGGCAAGAGGGGCCAGGGCTGACAGCCCTCTTCTCTCACTCTCTGTGACAGGCACGTCCTGTAGATCCGCCATAGGCACAGTCCTGGCACGGGGGTGAAAGGGGCTGGGGCAGGTAACCTTAGGCAACAGCCTTGAGACCCTCAATCTCTTGAGATCTTCTGCCAGGGTACTCAGCCCTGGAGAGAGAGAGAGGAACTCAGGCTTGGGTAAGGGTTCTGCAATACCCAGTTTAGCCTTAATGGCCTCCGATAAGGCCGTCACATCTGGATCTTCCGATCCAGACAGGAATTTGGCCAGCAGCTCGGCAGTCTGATCCAGGGCACCGTAGGTTGGCCTTGGATGTTGTTGTTCTTCGACTCGTGTTGGGCCCACTTCGGGGGCCCTTGGGGTTGGATACTCAGGTCTTAGTCGTCTTGGTAGGGATGCAGTGGACGGAGGACCAGAGTGTGCGTAGGACCCTAGATCTGTACGTGGTCTGGATCCATGTACAGCCAACGGCTCCTCTCCATCTTCCCGACGGATGGATTTATAGTACTCCTCATGCATGATGTACTCATCCATCTTCATCTTCAGCTTCTTATATTCCTCAGGTCCTTCAATGGCAGTTGAGGATGAAGCTGGACAATTGGATCTTGATACTGAAGCAGCCACACGTCTGTGAAGGTGACTCAAGCTGTCTCCACCGTGTGCTGCTAAGGCCTCGGTGGTAAGGCCTTTATTCTCTTCCGCCCTTCTGCGTTCTGGATCTCCTTGGGACCCAGATGCGCCACTGAGATGATGTGGAGCTCGGTGTGGTGGTTCACTCATGGGGTGGACCACGCTGCCCATTTGTACTTGGACAGTTCGGATAGGCCAGGTCCTGACGCTTGGCGTGGACATGATGGACTTGTTGTTGAGCTTTTGTTCTGCACTTCTTCTCAGGGTCGGTTCAAAAGGTCACAAGGGACTGCCTCTGCTACCAGAAAGATGTCCTTGAATTATGCCCTAGGTCTTTTGATGTATTCCTGCAGGTTTTGTAGTTGAAAACCCCAAACCAAAGCAGCAAGTAGAGCAAGGACTGAATGTGGATCGAATCAATGATTGGTTTTGGAATCCAGTGTAACACAGAAGGGCTGCAGATAGACAAAGCAGGTATATGCACATAGATTCAATCACAAATGGATAATACAAAAGGCTTTATATGAAAATTGGTCAGACTCTAGCCTCAGAGGTTGCAATAGGCACTTCATGTGCACTCTTTTGGGTGAAATGGTGCTGGTTAGGACTGAGGGGCATAGATGTCAGGACCACACAGAAAATGACTTGGCCAAGCAACTGAATTCAGAAACAGTTACAAAGTAGGACCACTATAAGTGGTAGAAACAATTGAGTATAGGGGTCTTGGGGTGGGAGACCACTTAGGCTTAACCTCCAAGGCCAACAAGCATGAAATGCCTGATTTATTTTGGTATGTCCTCCATGAAGGAAGGTACCTCCGCTCAGTTGAGTGGTAGGGGTGAACTTCATGGGGGGGGCTAGGGTCACAACCCTAGTCACTTTGAGAAAGTGTACTTTAGGCAACAAAAGAGAGATAAAAACACTTAAGTTTGTCTCAGCATCAACAAAGGGTTTTAAGGGGGGCTTAGCCTGGATCAAGCCCTCCAAGAAAGACATGGCAGTAACTTTTTCTTACTCCAAGTCCAGAGGAGACCGTGGAGTTCAGCTCACGGAGTATGGAATGGCCCCGCAGGTGTATGCCAGGATGATCCAGACGCTGGGAGCCGAAGCGCCCGAGACGGACGTCTTCGCTTCCTGGGATGCCCCACTTTTGCGGAAGTGTAAGAGGCATTGGCATCGAGGAGACTCAGCCTGGCATAGGCATTGGGGTTTGAAGGAGTGGGGGCCCATGTATTGGCATGGCTCCCTGGATAGCACCAGACGTACGGTGGAGAACATCGTCGCGGATAGGGCGAAGGGGATCCTGGTCATAACCGGCATAGGATCCACCCCATGTCCGCTGGAGGGTCTCAAGTCGACGCTGGACTCCATCACCCTGAACGAGATGTCATTCGGGCCAGAGGAGGTCTTGTTCATCGACGCCAAGGGTGTATCAATGCCCTCCCCGGGTAAAGCGTCGGGTACCAAGGCTTTCCTGGTGGATGGGGCGCAAGCCCAGCCCACGGGTGATGAAGCATTCATCCGTAGCGTGGAGGCGGTGCCCATGAAGGTCATGTTTGAGCCCAAGGAGGGGACGGATCAGCCAATTGATGGCATTGACGTCCTGTCCCACGCCGAGATCGACGACGTCGTCAACTACATGCGGATGGGGATGCACGACCGTGTGGCAGCCAAGAAGAGGCGGGCCATGGTCACATCTCCGCATTGGTGGGATGACAAGATGTTGGTCACCGGCAAGTACGAGAAGGATGAGTTCGTGACGAGGGTCATGGATCACATCGCGGACCAATACGATGGTCCGGTTGGGTCGGACCCACCAACGTGGGGTTTTCCAAGAGTGGGAACCGGTAGCAACGAGCACCAGCCCGAGGCCGCAAATTTTCGAAGATTATCGGTGGTAATCGCGACCCACGACGAAGAAGACGGCATATCGGACGAGGAGATGTCGGACTCGGACCAAGAAGAGGCCTATACCGCAGTGCGGTCGGTTGTATCGATACCGAAGCAGGCGGCTGAAGAGACTCAGGAGAACCCGAAGGTCGCCGAGCTGAAGGAGAGGCTGATCAATGCCTATCCACGGCTATTCAGTGGCGTCGCCAACAAGAACCCTCCAGATCGTGGGAGGTTTGGCACAGCGAGGATCAAGCTGAAGCCGAACCCCAAGATCTATCGTCATCGGGAGTACCAACTTCAGGGCGAGCGGGCCGAGGCCATGAAGAAGCTGTTGGCGGAGTTCATTGAGCGGGGATGGATCGAACCCTCCGACAGTGAGTGGGCCAGCCCAGCCTTCATCGTGCCGAAGAAGGAGAAGGGCGAGTGGAGGTTGGTGGTTGATTACAGAGGTCTGAACGAGCAGACCGAGCACGACTCGTACTCGCTTCCCCTGATCGACTCCATCCTCCAAAAACAACAGAAAAAGCGGATTTTCACAGTGTTAGACCTGAAACACGGCTATCAGCGGATGCCGCTACACCCGGACTCCAGGCCCTGCACAGCGATGTCGACGCCGCTGGGGCCCATGCAGTGGAAAGTGGTGCCGGTGGGCGCCAAGAATGGCAACGCCGCTTTCCAGCGCATGATGGAGGACCTACTCGGTCCTGTCCGGAACTGTGCCGACCCCTTTGTGGATGACATCATCATCGGGTCCGGTACGGAGAACATGACTGAGGACGAGCTCATCGGAGCGCATGAGAAGGATCTGCGTCGAGTGCTCAGTGAGCTGGACAAGCACAACATGGTGTGCAAACCCACCAAAGCCTCACTCTTCGTGAAGGAAGTGGAGTTCGCGGGTCACGTGGTTGGTCACGGGCAACGCCGTCCCATGCCTGGGAAGCTGGCGTCCCTGCACCACTGGGAAAAGCCCCAGACCATCAGCGAACTCCGGTCCTTCATGGGGTTCTGCAATTACTATTCGGGCTATGTCCGGATGTATGCAGAACTCTTGGGGCCGCTGCACAAGATGCTGCAGGTGGGCAAGTTCGATGGCCGGAAGGGGAGCAAGAAGAAGCTTGCCTGGACCCCTGAGGCTGAGGATGCGTTCAACCGCCTGAAGGAGCGACTCCTGGGGCAGCAGGGGCTGTTCCTGGTGGACCCGGACAAGGGATTCGTGCTACGGACAGACGCCTCGGACTATGCCGTGGGGGCAGTCCTCGAGCAAGTCCGGGACGACGGGACTCATGTTCCCGTGGCGTTTTGGAGCAGGATCCTGGCCGAGGGCCAACGCCAAACATGGACCGCGAGGGAGAAGGAGACATACGCCATTGTATGTGCGCTCAGGAAGTGGTCTGGCCACATCGGACTGCAGCCGGTGGTGGTTTGCACGGACCACCAGTCCCTACAGAGCTGGCACAAGGAGCATGTCGACACCCCCTCAGGACCAGCGGCTAGGAGGGCCCGATGGCACGAGACGTTCGCCAACTTCGACCTCAGCGTCGTGTACGTCCCGGGGAAGGACAACACTGTGGCAGATTGCCTCAGTCCCTGGGCCTACCCCGCGGGCAAGGCGTGGATGGACATATCCAGCCATGGCGACGCTGAGGAGACCGAGGAGGCCAAGCGCATCATCGAGATGGAAAAGGCCATGGAGCAAGAGGGGGTCAAGTGCTTTTTGGTGATGGCAAACCGTACAGACCTGGCCAAGTTCCGGGGTGCCCGCGTCCAAGCTATTCGAGAGCAGACCCTCGAGCAATGGATGGTGGCCCCTGTAGAGCTAGTCAGGTCGGTGCTCACAAAGGACTGGTCGGATGACTACGCGGCATCCGAGCAGTGGAGCAAGTACTGGAATGCCGTGAGCGCCCCGTCGGATGACGAATGGCACGAGGGCTTGACCGAGGATGGGGACAAGTTGTTCCTCAAGGGCAAGCTGCTGGTGCCCGAGAACCGAGTGGAGGAGCTCATTGACCATTGGCACAACGCCCAGCTCATGCACCCTGGCCGAGACAAGATGCAGCAGGACCTGGAGTGGCGTTTCAAGTTCCCTCCGGGGTACTACGCCATCCTGGATAGGTACTGCAGCGACTGTGCCGTGTGTCGGGCCACGAAGAGCCCCAACCACTCCACAGCGGGCAACCCGGTGTACACGGCTATACCGGAGGCCCCTATGCGGTCCGTGGCCATGGATGTATTCGCCATGCCGGAGGTCACCGTGGAAGGACAGACCTACAACTGTGTCATCCTGGCGGTGAATAGGCACAGTGGGTATATCGTGGCGGTCCCTGGCAAGAAGTCCAAGAAGAAGGACAAGAAGGACAAGCATGGAGTGGGGCTGCAGGCCAGGACCGTCGCTAATGCCATGATCAGGCATTGGCTGACGATTTTTGATGTCCCAGCTGTCATCTGCAGCGATCGGGGCAGTCAATTTGTGGGGACGTGGTTCAAGACGATGTGCAAGCACATGGGCATTCGACATGCCAAGACCATGGCGTACCACAGCCGGTCAAATGGCCGGGCTGAGGTTGCCGGGCGGCAGATGTTCGAGAAGTTCCGCCAGCTGCACATTGACGAACCGGGCCGGAACTGGTACAATTCGCTGTGGAGAGTGCTCCAAGCGTACCATGACCTTCCCGGACCCACTGGACTGTCGCCCCATCGTATCCTGTTCCTACGGGATCGAGTGTCACGCACTCTCCCGTGGTTGAACCATGGCAAAGTGCCCTGGGATGCGAACGCTATGATGGCTGAGGCGGACGACACGGCGGCCAAGGTGTGCAAGGCACTTCAGGACGAGCATGACAAGAGGGCCAAGTACTTCAAGCAGGGAAAGATCCAGAAATATGCTCTCCAAGACACCGTGTGGGTGGAGCGGCACCACAAGGATGTCCTGTCCAGGCATCGGCAGGCATCTTGGTATGTGCCGGGGGTAATCGTGCGGAAGGTCGGGCAGGATGTGTATGCGGTTCGTGTGGGGGATAACAAGAGTCTGGACCGCGACCATACCCAGCTTCGTCCCCAAGCACCAGACCCCAGCGGACGTCCCGTCACCTTCGAGTTCACGGCCGGCGATGTGGACTCGGACGACGAGGGTGGGGACGACGACTTCACCGCTGAGAAGATCCTGGCGGACAAGCCGGACCCGGGGACGCCTGGGGGTAGGCTTTATAAAGTCCGTTGGAAGGGATTCGCCGCATCCAGGGACTCGTGGGAGCCTCCGAGCAGTTTTGTGCCGAGGTACACCACGGTCTGGATGGACTACCTGAAGAAAAAGAATATTTGTTTGGATGTCAAGGACGTGTTGGTCCATTTGGTGGCTGCAGTAGCACCATAATGGATCCCCCCTGGCATTTTTGTTTGTTTCTGTGCTTGGAAGACGGGTGAGGGCGTTCATCCGGGGATTTTTGGGCCTCGATTGGCCACCTACCCCCTTCACTCGATCTCCACATATATTTTTCATTGTGGTATACTTATTTAGGTCGACCGACGACGTTTCTCTATCTTTGATCCCCTTGGTCCATGTTGTAGATCAAGAGGAGACCGGATATGGCGTAGGGCACCGATTTTCAGTGTCCTCACCCCTCCCTTGGGGCATGGGGGACGCCTACCACGTGTGTGGGGCCTCCATGTGTCCTTGGGACATGGAGGGGGGGGTTGGAGCCCATTGGGGTCCTCCCGTCCTCTCTTCAATGACTTCCGAGCGGTAACAACGCTCTGAGAAGGGGGGTGAAGCCAGTTCGGACCCCCGTGGCCATCTTGGGTTCACTTGGGGTGTGTATCTATGTGCCGGCAAGCCGCCATTGGCTGATATCATACTCTCCCATCCACCTGACCTAACCCGATGTGATAGTGTGATAGGTTTGGCCATTCCGGCTATGAGCGGCCATATTCAGTACCGAGGCACCGCCAGCGGAGATTTATATATCGGAATATCAGGAATCAACAGGGTTTTTTTATCATAATGTTTCCGTAATTTTTCAGCCTTCTGTTCTGATGGTCAATGTATCGGCGACTGTCAGTTGGCTCACAATTTTGCGGTAACCGAATGGTTAACTGTTATTTACAGATATTTTGGCGGAAATCCCGATGAAGGGTCAGATTTCATCAGTAAAGGGTTCGTTGCTTCCGCAATTTTCATATTATACACTCGCAAAATCAATCCGATTTTTTCAGACTTTCAGAATCCGATTTTCGACTTCAACATCGCCGCACTTGATATGACGAATCTCGAGCCTTCCCCAGCCTTCCTTTTGTTATGCCCTCCATTTGTCTTGGAGATATAGTCGAAACAAAAGTGATTCGTGAGACCACTTTGAAAGGTCAAATCTCCGGCTCACGGCGAGGTAGAACAATTTCGAGAAATGGGTTGGAACTGCCTTGGTCTCAACTTAATTTAGGAGGCATCAAACGCCTTTGGTGTGTACACATGCCCGATATAGCAAGGGATAATGGTCAAGAGGGTAGAAAGTGATATATAACTCTTGGACCGTGCAACCGAATATTTTATTGCGACTTTCGAGTGTACCGCATGAGTGTTGGGATTGCATAGCAACTTTCCTTGGGTTCCTACGTATTTTTAACGTGAAGTTATGTCCATGGAGGGACATGGCATATCATGGTGGGAGCCACGTTTTGAGGGTATGTGTTATATGCATGGTATGTGCTTCGATATGCTCACGCCCATGTTATATATCTCCGTTTGTAGGAAGATATATGGAGTCATACGTGGCAAGGGCTTCGCCCATGTCCCAATGGTGAACTCCATAGCGCTAGACTAAGTCTACCGCTCATATAGTGCATCTGGGAGGGCTTACGGAGCGACCCATAAGCGCCAATATCAATTTTCCCATTTTCATGGTGCGTGTTGGGAGGAGGTTCGAAGGTGTCCTTATGCGTCCATATGGGGATCCAGGTGGGAGGATTGTTTGCAAATGGTCCCAAGCAATTGTGTTTTGAGTCATAGGTTGACACCATGGGTGAGCGAAGTTATATAAGATTGTAATTATCTTGAATTTGGCATTATTTGCATGTTTTTGACCTCATTTTATGCTCATTTTTGTATTTTATGTGCTCAACTGGTCGGCTAACAGTAAAGTGCCTAGAGATCCGTGAACTATGGTATGTTGCTTATATGTTGGCAGATGCTTCGGTGTTGTACCTCACCATATGCCGGATCACGTGGTCATTTTGGCTTGGCACACGAGGCCTCACAAAATTAGGTCTCAAACTCATGACCTGACTTGTGAAGCATGTCATGTACATAACCGGAGGGATTCGGAGGCAATGATGGGATATTCTTGCTCATGGACCTTTGGTCTGTATCACCCTTGTATACTACTTTCCGGTTTGACACATGCATGGAGCATTTGGATATTTGCCGTATGCATTTTTGAGTATATAATTGAATTTTGGGCACTTTGATGTGATTGGCCTGATTTTGCTATGTTATGAGGTCATCTTCATGGGGCAGTTCTCCATGCCCATTTGACTCCAGGTCCAACCAACGTTATGTCAGGATAGGGCATGGTCCTGAGTGCCACTCTAGGCCATGACACGCCACCTCCCCTATTGGGCTAGGATTTATAGGCTTGGGAGTGAACACATTTTGGGGTTTGTGTAGTGACTTTTGACATATGGCATTCAGCCATCTTATTTGATTGGGTTCAAGGCATCATGTTGGTGAGTCAAGGGACGGGCTTGAGTCCAGGGAATGAGGGGTCTATGGCTGTGATTGTGTAAGTTTCCATCTTCCCCCAACTTTGCTTTATTTGTGTTCATACGCCAATTTCAGGGCTTTCCTTCTTGGTGCAAATCTTGTACATGCCCGCCACCGAGAGACGATCGGTGTGCTGAGCGGAAGCCCGCAGTCTGGATTTGGATTGGATTGTGAATTGGGCTATTGCTGTATTTGGGGGATCGGGTTGCTGTTCAGGGTTGAAGGATGATTACATTTTCTATATTTTTGGATTTTGGACCCTGGATTTTGAGAAATGCAATCGCTGATCCGGAGTAAATCAGCAGGGGTAACAGGCGGAAGGGGCACAGCGGGGGCCGGTCCTGGTAGGGACCTTCTTTATTATAGTATAAAAGGCCTATTGAACGCTGTAGTTATAATTATTGCGAATGCTCGCATTTGTAAAGACGATTCTCGAATGTTGTAGAGTAGATCGTTCACGAAAGGGCCAGGTGCATGCCCTGTTCTTTGTATGTTACGTGTCTGCAGGTATGCGCCAGTGGTGAGGCCCGGCAAGGGTCTATTATTCTTTCGTACAATGGGTATGGATGAACCTCAGGCAGAAGGATGTAAAAGACGACATGAAACGTGTTGAGCGTGCATGCCACTGACGGGGTTCAGGTGTTGCTTGGATTTTTGGATAAAAGCAGCAAGGCTTTTCCGAAACAGCAGGCGGAGATCAGCGGAAATGGTCGCCAAACACCAAGACCAGGAGAACCCAAGGGGCTAGGGCTCTGGTCCTGTTACAGAAAGATTCATAAATGGTCTTGCAGGACGGCCGGACTGACAGACGGACGGACGGGCGGACGGACGGACGGACGGACGGACGGACGGACGGATGGACGGACGGACGGACAGACGGACGGACCGACGGACTGACGCCCAAGGACCGATGAACTGATGCACCGACAGACCGACCGACCGACTGATCGACCGAGAGACCGGCCGACCGACCGACCGACCTCGTCATTGGTCTGGCAGGTCCTGCACCCACCTTGCCCAGGCCACAGCGCACGTCAGACGACAACGGTGACTTTCATTCTCCACTGCCCAGCTCAGATTCGCGTGCAACGAGTCCATCATCGCGTAGCGGGTGGGAGTCACGCAGCGCTGCAACCACTGAGGATGCGCGGAGCAACGGCAATCGAAGCCATGTGGAGTACGAACACCAGTCCGGTGACAGCGCGGCCAAAGGAGATCCCTGGTGGACGGATTCGGATGAAGCAACGCTGCAGGAGCTCTTGGAAACCAGTCCAAGGGAGTCCATGGAGTTTCGCGCGGCGAGTGAAGCAGGATCAACGAGCTCAGAGTCCGTTGAGGATGCAGGAGACGCCGTGCAGCGACTATCCATGACGGTGCCGCTGTGGGCACCTATTGTTCAAATGCCTGAGATCCCGGAGGACCAGCGGCATACTCGTGATGCAGCGGGTCACTGCCAAATATGGGGTCCAGATCTGTACCACATGTGCCTGCCCATGTCCCAGCCAACGAAGTGTCCGTTGAGGAAGCGTTGGTAGAAGACAGCCGTCGCCAGCAAAGTCTTCGTGAGCCACACAGACCAAGCACAACGTCCCACGCCACAGGGATTTCGTCAAACCTGGGGAGCGAGTACTCCAGCGTGAGGAAGGGGCGTCCACGCGTGCCGGCTGCCGAAGCGACGTATGAGCGACACCAGAAAGAAGGAGCGACCACAGAGAGCCCCGTGGACGGGCAGGAACCAGCCCAAGATCTACACCATCCCTGACCATACCCTCGAGGTCCTGATGCACCCAGATGTGCTAGAGTTGCATGCCGCGAGAGTCGTCAGTGGCAGTTGCACTTAAAGGTGCGTGTATGGTGCGGACAAGAGTGGAGTGGATATGATGGAGTGGATGTGCGTGAACGGCCGGTTCCAAGACCGTCCGTTCACTTCTCAGAAGGGGGTTGAAGCCGGTCCGGCTGCCCCACGACCGTCTTCGGCACAGACCTCATAATGGTCAGCGCCGTGCTTAATATTTCTATTTTTTCTGTCTACTTTTTATATATGCTTTTGCATATTTTGTTTGTATTTTATTATTGTTTGCGACAGAGCGCGCTGGAGCGCTTGGAGACAAAGCGCGCTGCAAAGCGCGAGATGCGGTCGCCAGATCAGCGATGTGACCGTCAGCATTGACTACAGAGTTTAGGAAAATCACGTATTTATAGTATAAAAGGCCTATTGAACGCTGTAGTTATAATTATTGCGAATGCCCGCATTTGTAAAGACGATTCTCGAATGTTGTAGAGTAGATCGTTCACGAAAGGGCCAGGTGCATGCCCTGTTCTTTGTATGTTACGTGTCTGCAGGTATGCGCCAGTGGTGAGGCCCGGCAAGGGTCCATGAATCTTTCGTACAATGGGTATGGATAAACCTCCGGCAGAAGGATGTAAAAGACGACATGAAACGTGTTGAGCGTGCATGCCACTGACGGGGTTCAGGTGTTGCTTGCAGGATTTTTGGATAAAAGCAGCAAGGCTTTTCCGAAACAGCAGGCGGAGATCAGCGGAAATGGTCGCCAAACACCAAGACCAGGAGAACCCAAGGGGCTAGGGCTCTGGCCCTGTTACAGCAGTCCATCAACCTCTGATCGATAGCGTTGACATGGCTACCCTCCCCTGCTGGCCCTGGGCCAACAGTCACCTTTCAGAAACAACAGGCACTTTGCTTGACTGCTGGCGCACCAAACATCCGCTGGAGCGCTCATACACAAGATATTCAACAGCATACCGCACAAGCCAGTCACGCATTGATTTCCTCCTTGCATCCCCACTCACACTTTCAGTTTTCCCACTTCTGAGCTCGGAGATCGCATGCTAGAACAAAACTACTGATCACCACCCAGTCAACCTCATCATGCGCTCACCGAAACTACCAACACACTCAGAAACCCCACCAAAGCCAGACCTACTGAAAAATTAAACTCACAGGATGCACAAGCATTCAAAAACAAACTGGAGCAACTGAACATATGGTGCGCGCAGCACCTGCCGCTCCTGCCCAACATGTCATCTGATACAGTTGTGCAATACACAGACGCACTCATACATCAATTCACGTCCATATATTACTCTTTCACGAACCCCTCACCACACAAGCCCTCAAAACTTGTACACACATTTGCACAACTCGTCAACTCACTTTCCCCTCCAGATGATCCCCATTTTCTTGATAAGATATCACAGCTGCATGACACATACTCGCAATGGGAAAAACAGATTTCCAAAAACAACACAACCAAGCTACACAGAGCACTGGTCAGAGGATCACAAATCAAACGGTCCTTGACCGAAGCACTGAACCCACAGACAAAAGGTACAATGGCACTGAAAGACCCAACATCATCAGAGCCAGCAACTACAGACCCACAGAAATGCTCAGAAATTATGTCCCACACATTGTTACACCTGGGCGGAGACCCACACCTTTCTCCTCCACAGCAACTGCTGGACACGCTACTACTCAACACACCGCAATGCCCCCGTGAAACGAAATATTCAGCACCACAGCCCATGAGTTGGCAATTCTTCAATCAGTTACTCTCCTCAGCAAGGCCTACTAAGGCGGCAGGACTGGACAAGTCCAGTCTGTACATATTTCACCTCTGTCCGCAGAAAATTCAGGAGTGGCTCTGGAATGTGTGCAATGTGTTTCTGCACTCACCACTTCCCAGACACTGGACAACAGCCCTCGTCTTCCTGCTGTCCAAAAAAAAAGATGTCACAGACCCACGGAATTACAGACCGATATCATTACTCCACAGCATATATAAAATAATAGCAACACACATACGGGAACAGCTATCACACCATGTGGAGAAGCACAAAATAATGCACCACAGCCAACAAGGAGGCCTGGCAGCACATCGCACAGCAGGCCACATATATCACATAAAAGCAGTACAAATAAAAAACAAACAAGCATATCACTTCTACGTCGACTTTAATAAGGCCTTCAATAGCATACCACAACAGGCACTCTTCCATACACTACAATACTATAACTTACCAACACACTTGATAGACACACCGAAACACTTATACACACACCCCTATGAGAGGCCACTCATCAATGGCCAACACATGGGAGAACACAACCAAATCAGAGGAGTGAGACAGGGCTGTCCTCTCTCCCCATTGCTCTTCAATCTCTACCTGAATATCATATTACATACACTCCCAAAGTTTTGTGCCTTCACAGAGAGTGATACTGTCCACTCATACATTGATGACATACTCATAAGGTCAAACAGTCCACACATAATTCAGAAAGCATACACACTATTCAACACAACAGCAAGACAATTGGGCCTAGACATGAACACAGACAAAACAGAACTACACACAATGAATAACATACCACACATAGAACTGCGCATAGACCACACAACAACACTATCAACGAGAGACACAAACGGAAAACCACATACACATTACAAATATCTCAGTATACATCTATTCACCCAAGACTCACCAAGACTACTACACACACTCCTCATCAATGAAACAAACAGCTACTTCAACAACCTCCAATCACTACCACTCACACACTCTGAATACATATCACTAATCAACACAGTGGGAATACCCACATTACAATACAGGCTCTTGGCACACAACATACACATCACACAGCTGCATTCCATTCAATCCCTAATTTGGCGTCGCCTGTGCCAACTGGGACATCTGTCGTCAGTGACGTCACCTAAGGATATATACCAGCGAAGGCCACTGGGTGGTCTCGGTTTGAAGCACTTTCTGTATGCATATCATGTCCAGAATGTCAATCAGGCAACACGTTTTCTGAGCGGTGAAGAACCAGCGAGTTCTACGCCTACGATTTGGAGCACACTGCTCAGTCCCAAAAGTAATTTCCTCCAGGAAGCACTTGTTGGTTCATGCTATGCACTCAACCTCCTAATCCATGGCTTCGGTCCATGGAAACCCTGCCCCGCGTCTGCATTATCACCTGGAGCTAACATATATGTTGATTTCCAAGTGTTGGGCCCGTGCTTGCGCACAGTTTCAGAAATTCTGGGTAAAAAAGCGAAGGTTGACTTCCCAGGCTATTCAGCAGAAATTGCAGACAAACACAATTTCTCCTTCTCCTGTCCCCACAGCAATCCAAAACCAATTTCTCAATTCTCCCCCACAGAAGTCTCGCCTACTCCTAGCGCAAACCAGTTCCTCTCTACTTCAGCACCCGCACCACCATTCTACACGGCAATTTCAGAGATGTCCAGCCTGGGTGCCAAAGTTCACGTGGCTGCAACACATCATGTCCTTCAAGCATCAGATCTCCTAAGCTGGAACTGCACAGGG
This sequence comes from Eutreptiella sp. 'Long Island Sound 2002', assembly GCA_964036045.1. Taxonomy (NCBI): domain Eukaryota; phylum Euglenozoa; class Euglenophyceae; order Eutreptiales; family Eutreptiaceae; genus Eutreptiella; species Eutreptiella sp. 'Long Island Sound 2002'. The sequence continues at coordinate 21,393,300 of OZ038386.1, read as the reverse complement.
GCGCTGGAATTGTTACAGGACCCCCTCAGCTCATCAGCTGCCTGGACATATTTAGATGGTTCTGCATCCTCCCCTCACTTTGGTTCAGCATTTGCTGTTTTTGAAGGATTAAATGCGCACTCCTGCAACATCACAGCGTCAGTTTCACCTTTACAGTCCTCAGGAGGCGCAGAATTCTGGGCATTACACCTGAAACTACACTCTCTGCAAACTCAGCCCAATCCTAACCCACTGCAATTTGTTCTCTGTGACAATGCGAATGTGGTAGATTGCTACAGGCTTGCCAAGCACCTGGACTTTCATTTGTTTTACAAACATCCTTCTGGTCACTGGATCAAGTCATTCAGGTCAGCCATTGTGCAGCTTTCTGCTCAGGGTGTGCGAGTAGAGGTAAGATGGATCAAGGCCCACACAGGGTTCAAAGGAAATGAAATTGCAGACGCTTTTGCCAATTGGGCAATTTTTGCAATTTTACTGACCTCACTGATTCTCCCACCACCCCAAAAAGGAAGCATCACATGGCAAGGTATGCCCGCCCTCGACAAACTCACACAAAAATCATACAGCCACCTCCTTCCCAAGCACATGCACACAGACATCAAGTTGCCTGAGAGCTACGACTGGTTTCAGTCCACTTCCTGGTTCTGGAGTCTACCATTCAAATGGTCTGCGGGTATTTTCTGCACTAAGGGACACAACCCACATTTCAGAATGGAGAAACATCCCTGTCCTGCCTGCACACACCCTCACCCCATGGACCCGGTATCAGTCACAGCTCTTTGCACTAAGGCAGCTCACATCCAGCAGGTTTTCATTCAGGCATGGCCAGCACCATTCCAGGCCTTAGTGTCAGATTGGTGGCATGCGGCCCCCTCAGCCAGACACAAACGCAATTTCATCAGAACACTCCTCCCAATCCCACTATATAATCATTTATTTTCGCGTATGGGCTTAACAAAAACATCATTCAACAGCCAGTTAGGTGCAGCACTAAAAGAAAGGAGAGACAAGACAGGGAAGGCAGTCAAAACAGCCAAGGAGTGGCTGATTGATAACCCTTTATGCTTCCCTCTCCCCCCAGCAGTTAGCCTGAATTTTGGGAGCATGAAAGGATCACCTATGGGCACATCTTTTTCATCCGCCCGAAAGCGAAAGCCACAATACCATGAACCTGATCCCCTGCCCTCGAAGGTCACACGAAATTCAGCAACAAGGATGCCAAAGAGAGGCGAAAAAACACCACACGGGCCACTAACACAGCCAGCCATTCGCCCACAAAAACTGCCACCACCACAAATTTCTTTCTCTCCTTCCCTCTGGGATTTTGTTCAGCTCAGGCCTCCACCAGAACCACCTCCTTGTGAGGTCACTGTACATAATTGAGTGTACATACGGCAATGACGGCGTGACGTGCACACTGGGACACTGATGTTGATGTTTGGGGTGGCGACCAACGCCGTGGGAAAAAAAAGCTGGAGTTCTAGCGTTGGCTAGTCAACACAGGATCCTGGGTACCAATCTCATCACGTGGCTATGTCATCAGGATTCCGTGAAGTACTTTAAGGAAAGACCCCCGCCCGATGGAAAACGTCTACGTCGATGGTGGGTCTACCTAAGCCAACTACGAGTCGCTACATTCCACATCCGGGGAATTAAAAACGAACTCAGTGATTATCTATTACAGAATTGTTTTGATTCCCTGGTGGGGGCAGACACCGAGATGATGGCCCAAGAAGCTTTCGCGAAGATGGATCAACTGTTACATCAACATCTCGATCTCTTTACAAGGAAAAAAAAACTCATGTCCTGGAGTATGAAAGACCTGACGGCAGATTACTCGGATATCTTGGACCAGTTGACGGTTGGGAGCTCAAAAATCCTTGATGGAGTACAATGGTCCCGCACGTCAACTCACCTATACAGGGAAGACCTCATTTGTGTCCCCAAAGACTACGAAGAAACTATGCTGGACTGGGCACACACAACGGATGGTCACCCTGGGGTTGAGAGAACTGTTTGGTTCTTCCAGAAGTATTTCTTCGCTAAGAGTAGCTATGCATCTCTCAAGAACATTCTATCTAAGATCATCCCTGAGTGTCCCACTGCACTAAGGCTAAAGCTAACACTGCAGCGGATCGTGGTGAGGTGAGGAATCTCCCGATTCCGAAGCAAATGAGCTCCATCCTCTACGTGGATTTCATGGAGTTACTTAGATTTGCTGGCCATGACTTTGCCCTCCTGGTGACGGATGGACTCAGTCGCTACAGCCGAGTGTTTCCCCTTACAAAGAAGGTGGATGGGGAAGGAGTACTGAAGGAGATTTTCGATGGTTGGGTTCAGATCTACAGATTACCCAAAATTATCCACAGCGATCAGGACATCCGGTTTACCAACCCTACTGGTTGGTACCGAAGCGTCATGAGAGCCATGGGTACGGAAGTCCAATTTGGAACTCCTTACCTAAGAACAAAGAATCCTCTGTGTGAACGCCCAATTGGCTGTTTCAAAACAGTCATGAGGATTCTGATGCCGAGAAAGAAGAGCCGAAACTGGCTAAAAATAGTCCCGTATGCTATCCACCTGATGAATACTCAGGTAAGTAGCAGGACTGGTTTCACCCCTACAGAACTGTTCCTGGGAGGGCAGGTTTCCACTTCGAATTCCCCTGCGCTAGCGAAGGAAATCCTAAAGTTGACGAATGGCTCACTGAACAGAAAAGGATTACCGATCTATGCCGATCACTCCTGGAAAAGAAAAGAAGTAAGGAGAATCGTACCAAGAACCGCAAAAGAAAAGAAGCTATCTATCAAATTGGTGATTGGGTTCTGGTACATCACTCAAGATTCAAGGTCTGGCCGCGTAACACGCTGGACAGCCCCTACTTCGGACCATTTCTGGTCACGGATGTGGCTGAAGGATCCGTGTGGATCAAAACTCATCCTAAGTATGGAGGTCTGGCTGAAGTGGGCTACCCACCGCTTAAGCACTACGACATGCTAGACGACCTCTATGACTGGGAAGAAGATCTACAAGAAAGTCTCAAAGCTGCAGCCAAAGATCTGGCCGCAGATCCTATGTAAGAAGATGAAGAGCTACCTCCTATGGAGGAAGACAGTTGACTACGGATGCCCGAAAGGGACATCTCTCCGTCTAGATCTACTGTACCTACACCTACGGCCATAGAGGGCAGACCTAAAAGAATAAGCGCGAGTGAACCCGTGACATTTACCGAATCAGAGATGAAAAAGCAAGACTATTACTTTGTTGAGAGAATTCTCCGCCACACCTACAAACGTGGATGGTGATTCTAGACAAAGTGGTCTGGCTATTCTATCTCTGACTGTACGTGGGAGCCGGTGTCGGCTTTCATACTCGATGACGGTAACGTCAACGAGGCTTTTGCCGAGTACTGCAATTCTCAGGATTTGCGTGACATTCTGCAGTCAGCCCAAAATCAGGCCCGCAAGCGTGCTGGGAGGTGAGACTACTCCCTCCTGTTTTATAGCACCTGTGAAAACGGTGCACCTATGGTCCTGAGACCCTGTTTCATTGCTCACGTGAGTAGGCACTCACTGGCCTGGGAGCTGTCGTGGATTTCCAAGGGAACTCTGAGGCCGGGGAACACGTTTCACCAATCTAGGGAGGGATAGAGATGAGAAGTGTGTAACTTGCGCGCGTGTGAGTACCAACAGCCCAACTGAAGTGTGTTTCCTACGGGAGAAAGTGAAGCACTATGACTAAGCAAGCTGATTCCTACGGATGGTGAACACCTGGTTCCATTTTGGAACAGTCAAGCATGCACCACTGGAGGGGCAGGGTTTTGAGGTCCCCAGAGATGGGACCTCTCCCAGGAACTTGGTGGGCTGCTTGACGAGCAGAGTTTGGACGGGCTGCCCAATCACGACCAGGGCTACCCCCTTGGCTGCAAACCTCCCCGCCTATGTACCAACCGTCAAAATGCTAACGCCTGATCTTACACCGCAAGACAGACTGATCCTACTACTTCCCACGCACACGCCCACGCCAAGGCAAGGCAAGTTGTAGCTAACTCTCAAGCATCCCTGAACAACAGTGCAACGCTTTGGGTGCATCTTGCCTCTGGTCCGATGACACCCGTGCAAGTGTGGACACGGAACCGAAGCTCAATGTGATCCGTGCGAAGTCAGTGGTGGGAACGCAAAAGTGTGTTGTGAGTATGTGTGTGCAGTGCTGTGCGTGGATGTGCGGTGCAGGGCGAGCATGTGTGTGAATCTACCTTAGGAACTCGACCTTGGGGCTACCCAAAAAGAAAAGAGAGGGTCACACACGGGGAGATCAGGGGAAGACCGCCAGGGACCAAGATGGCGTGGGAACAAGGGCCAGCGTACGCTGACCAACGCGAACGCCCTTGCCAATTCCAGTCCCTTTTTATCCCCATTCTCCCACTCGCTGATCCTAACGCTCTGCAAAAGAGTAGCCTTTTGCCGGAGCGCCCCTGTGCTAACCGCCTCCAACCCTCATCCCACGCTCCACTCCACACTCCTCCCACACTCGTGCAACTGAAACTGAACAACTTTCAAGTCGGAAATCTCACCCCAGAGTTTCATTGGACTTTTTCAGTTGCAACGGTCCTACACTCTCTAACACAACGCTGCATAAGAGACATGTGTACCACATATGAGTGTTTTATGTGTTGCCACATGAGGCATGAGCATGCACATTCCAATCCAACGAAAGCCACTGAAAGGAAGAGCGGATGCATATAGCGGCGCCTCCGCTATGCATGGACGCATATAGCGGCGCCTCCGCTGTGCATCCTTGAGAGCGAGCAAGGAAGGTTCTCCCTACCTCCCAAACCTTGAATGTTTCCCTCTTGTCTGTGTTACCCTCTATCCTACTTGGATTAGCGGTGATTTCGAAGTCATTACGTGCGCACAGCTCGCGTAGCAAAACCCGTTTCCCTCCTGAATCTTGCCCGAATCCTGCCTGAATCCAACCCATACCAAACCTTGCGAAGCACCAAGGGCGTGCAACTCACAAGCAAAGCAAGGCAAAAACACGCTACAAGTGTTGTGCAAGTTATAACCAAGATGTATGTTCCTTGTTTGTTTGTTTTTCCTGACTGATGGTGAAACTCGCTTATTTAGCGCACAGTGGTGATTTGATGCGCGCAAAACGTGCCCAAAGCCTACGGCTGCACTATGCACCCTCCCTGCACAAAGATTTTTGCTGGTCCGCATGCCTACTTTTGCAAAATCGCGTTTTTTGCTGCTCATTGTTTTCCGAATTCTTTGTTTTACAAAACTGCGCTTTTTGCAGCTTCAGAAGAGCTTTACACAAAAAGTTCAAAATTTTTTGGACTTTGGAGGCTTCGCCCCCAGACCCGCACGGCGGACGCGCGCATTTGCGGGAGTCGCCAGAACTCCCTGCGCTTCACTATGCGCTTTTCAGAAGTCCAAATACTTTTTCGAGTTTTGGTTCATGGCGAGTTAGAACCTCAACTACGTTTCTTTGTAAAGTTTGTTTCAAGCGTTATCTAACGCCGATTTCACTCTGCATTTTGAAAAATCGACCTGTGTATTTACTATGTAAGGCTTCCCTAAGGATTCCTTTGTTCTGTCCATGGTTTATATACCACATTGAGCACAGTCTTTCTGGAATTTCTGGTATTTGCATTTTTAGCTCAAAACTAACCACCTATGGTGCTCTGGTAAGAGTGGTATAGTAAGAAAGGTAATCATAAGTATGCTTTCCGAAATCATTCCTCTCATTCTTTACTGTGGTACTGTGGTACAGTGATCATAGTTGGTATTCAAGGTAGTCCACATCAGGACTGAATAGTAAATGCTGAGGGATTTCACAAGGTTGAACTGATTATGGCCAATATATCATTTTTAAGCCTAATTTTCTGAGTGGTAGCTCCTGAACTCCTGGGCTTCAGTCGAGGGGGGAGTGAAATTAAGCCACAGAGCATACCTTGTACTTTATTTTGAATTGTTTTGAGCCTGTCTTCAGCGCCTCAGATTGAGTGCTGAACCTCCACTTGATTGCTGGCGTCCTTGTTGAGCCACTCCGCCACTTGAGTCGCAGCCTTCAACTTCATGAATGCCTCTCTTCAGCGCCTTATAAAATGCGCCATCCCATATGCGCTCAACTCCGGGTTCGCCACTTGGTCCTGCAGTGCAAAGGCAACATGTACAGAGCAGATTCAGATCATCATCCATCATTCAATCATTCATCATTCATCATGTGCCATGTGTCTGTAAGTGCGGCTAGCCCCATCTGCTCAGATTTTCTGACATTCTGTCCAGATTGGCTACATTTTGGTCATTTTCTTTGCTTCGGCGGAATCGCCGCCTCGCAGCTCAGTCTCAGGATATTTCCTATATATTTCTGATATGCCGGATTTGATTCCGCGGTCCATTCCCCGTAAATCCGCCGCGTTCCGCTATTTTAGCTGGAATTGCCATTTGCCGCTGACGCGCGCTCGCGGGCCAGATCGGCCAAACATTTTTACATAATTGGATTATTTAAATCTTTTCAGACAGTTTTGGACACTCAGATGTATTTAGAATAATCCGCCTCAATTTTCTTCATAGACTGGGATTTTCTGCCGGACCACAATCAGCATGGACCTTGCTTCTGTTGTCGCTGCTCTCGCCTCCGTTGGTTTTCGAGTATCCGGTTCTACCCCCAATAACAACATCCAGGGAGACTCCTCGCGTGCCTGCCCCACTGGTCTTGCCGGCCCCGAGCCCTCCGGCACCCTCAACGACCCAGGGCAGCACTTTCATGGTAGCAGAGGCTACCTGAATGTTGTTCCTTTGGTGTCCCAACCACAGCTAGCTCCCCAGTACGGCCCCGTAGACTCCGCCACCTCCGGAGACGTAACGATTACGCTGCCGTGGTGCTGTGCGAACGAGGCCTTGAGAGGAATGCCTTGCGCAAGCCCAAGTTGTCCAAGAAGGGCACAAATCAGCAGCTGTGGAGGCCCAGATTACAATCAAGATCCCAGTCGAAATTGGCCATCAAGCAGCTGGAATCTCCCAGCCTACGCCGATGGCAATGCTCCGGTGGAGCTTACGGACCTGGCAGGTACTAATACTCCTTACCAATGTCCACATTTTGAGACCATCGACGCCGACATTGACGACATTGAGATGGGTGGTCCAGGTGAGGTACCTACCTATAATCGACCAGCCTCTTGGGCACAATGGGACAACCATTTGTCTTCAGAAGTGACCCGTAACCTTGAGGCGCTTGAGGCCCTTTGTCTATTAGCCACGTCTAAGCTGATAGGTCAAGAAAGAATCGCCTCTGAATTTTTATTTGAATATTTTTTCCTTCTTCAGGAAGAAATTAATACCAGGATGTGGTGGTGTTCTCAAGAAGATGAATCTTTTGCCATTTTTTTGCAGATCTGGGAGGCAAGCCCCTTCCCGAAGGAGAAGACCAAGGCACCTGTTGCCGGGCCCTCCGCCCCTCATCCCTCTGTTTCCATCCGCGACGATCTAGCCGCCGCGGTTGAGGAAGGAATTTTAGAGGCAGCCAGGCAGGCAAGCCTGGAAATTAGGGCTGAAGGAGCTCCCCAAGTGGACTCCTGGCTGCGAACCACTGAGATTAGCGGTCCGACAGCCTGCTCAGGCCCTTCAGGACACGGTATGTACTGTCCTGCCGACTGCTCTTGCAGATTACAGCGAGATACTGAGCTCCAATTGCTCAAAGATCAAATGCAACTCATCATTCAGACGCTGGGAATTAAAGATCTTTTCAAGACACACATGCGGTCTGAGGGCGCATCATCGGTGGAACAAACAACAGAACCGTCGGAGGAGGCGACAGAAATTTTTTCGATTGCTCCTTCGGTGGACTCTAAGACCACTGATGCCAGGATCAGCAGGACTAAGCTAAAGGAAAGGGTTACAATCTCTCGATCTCAGAGTAGGTCGGCGAAGGCTAGGACTGAGGCTCAGAATGTCAAGCGAACTGCCTCCCGTACTGCCCTTCCTGCTGTTGATTCCAATGCAATAGCCCAGATGTTGCTCGCCCAGACCCTCGCCAGAGCTGGTGTGGCTAATGATGCCGCCAAGGTGTCTGCCATTACGGCCGGTGTTGGGCTGGATTCACTTCTAAATCCTACTTCATTGCGACTTCGTCAGGTTGCCAAGCAACCGAAGTATAATGGAAACCCCAGACGTTGGCCTCAGTTCCAACGGGAATTTAAATTGTGGGTTAAGACTCAAAAGCTCCAGGATGATCAGTTCCTGATGGCCCTCCTGGACTGCCTTGAGGGAGCGCCGGCCAACACTTGGCTCAGAACCTGGAGTGATCGTGAGGATTCAAGTTCCCCCCTTACCTTTGATGAGGTGTGGGAACAGTTGGAGGTACGTGGATCCCGGCTGCCAGAGGACCATTACCACCAGATGTTGAAGAATTTTCCTTCGTTCTCGCGATTAATCTTGCACGAAGTGCAAGACAAGAGACAGCGCTTCTGGAATCTCGTAGAAGAATCTGAACATTCAGGCGAAAAATTTTCTAGTGCCGAGCTGAAAAATCTGATTTTTGACAAGATCCCCTCAGAAACCGCCGCCACCCTTCGGAATAAACAGTCCGAAGAAAAGGTCAAGACCTGGTGGGCGGAGGTCGATGGCTTCGATGCCTCGGCCAACAGGTTTACGGTAAGGGAGGCACTTCAAAAGTGCTCCCCCACGTCGTTTTCCAAGGTGAAATTCACTGAAAACACGTGGAAAATCAAATTTAATGAACACGAGGATCGGGACTTGTTTGTCCAAGTCCTCAACAAGGGAGTAAGCTTCCATGGCAATCGCCTGAAGGCCAGGAAGTGGGTGTTTTCGTTCACCCCGCAGGAACTGTGGGAAGAGGTTGAGCGGCTCGCTGACGCCGCTAATCAAAATTTCCATGAGGGTCTTGGGGGAAACAAGAATACCCAGCAAAACACCCAAAATGGGGCCCAAAAGGGCAACAAAAAGGTGAATGATACCCGGAATGTTCAGGATCATTGTAGCATCTGTCTTCTTTTAGGTTCTACGAACCGAGCTAAGACGCATTCTACTGGTAATCACCGATGGTCTGCTTACGATCACAAGGTGATTGGTGAAAATGTCAGTAATTCGCAGAATTCAGACAGGAATGACAGACAGGTGCATGGTGCAAAGGGGGGAAAGGGTAATCCGACCCCCTCTGGTGGAAACAAAAATACTGGAGGCCCTGGCGGGTCCCAAGGCAAAGGGAATCGGACTCCATCCGGTTCCGGTGGGCAGCCAAACGGCCAGACAAGTCCCAATGGCAACGCCGGAGGCGGAAATCGAAATCCAGGCCAAACCCCTCAATCCGGTACAAACAAAGGAAATGCTCCAGGATCACAGGGTAAAGGTAAGGGAAATCCTTCGGGAACCCCTTTCTCTGGTAAGGGCAGAGGGCGTGGCGACGGTGGTGGTCCATCATCCGGCGGCCGTGGCCGTGGACGTGGAAAGGGCAACCATCGTGTGGATCAGGTCTCAGGTGCAGACCAGGTGTCCGATGCGGATCGAGATTATGTCGAAAATGCCCTGAATCCAGCAGATGATCCGTTCCAAGATGACTGGATCGACGAATCAGGCTGTGTTCACAATGTTAACGCAGCCGCTGGAGGTCAGAACGCCTAGGGGAGCCACGAAAATCGCCCCTCCCCAGGCGATTTCAGGCATGATCCCCAAATTCCTGATCGACCATTACTTGATGTAGGGTCGCTTGTCTCCTCTCCCCTGGATCCGGCAGCGGATCCTTCTGTTGTAGTGGACGAGGTTGGTGTACAGTCCGAGCACAGGGCCCGTCAGTTTGTCACAAAGCTGTGGGTGTCTGATTGCAAGGGAAATTTCCATCTCGCCACTTGTTTGTGTGACAATGGATCAGAGGTAAATCTCCAATCCAATTCATTCTTACCCGACGACTGCGTGTTTGAGTCGCCTCATCCTGTTACCCTCGAGGGAGTTTCTGGACATTCTCTCGCAGGTGGGCAACGCGGTTGTTATATATCAACTCATTTGGTCGCTCAAGACCTTTGGGAAGAGCAAAATGTGGAAGAAGTTGTCCTTAAGGATGACTACTTCTATCGTGCCGACATAAAGTATGACCTTTATTTGGGCCATCCTTGGCTTCGCAAGAACAGGGTAGCGCCCGTAGGTCATCGTCGTTGTTTTTTGCTGGAGTCAGGTCCCTTGGAGCGTCCTGAATTTCGTTTTTTGCACGCAGGGTTTAAAAGTGCAGAAGAATTTTTGAAGCAAAAGGTGACACCAAAATTTGGTGAAGATGTCACCATTGCAGAGGTGAATGGGAGTGCCGATTACTCCCAAGAGTTAGAATGTCTTCGTAGGGACTCCCAGCCACGACGCCCTTCGCGCTGGCACTCTTCATCCTACAGAGTTGTCGACAAATGGCGCGATGCAATTTGTGAATACTTTCATGAACACCATTCCTTTTGGCCACAGTATGATGCCTTTGCTAACCGTACGAACAAGCGCTTTGATAAGCACTTTAGCGACGCTTGGACCCACAAATGGGACAAGAAGTTGTGGATTAATCCTCCGTTTCACTTAATCCAGCAGGTCATCCACAAGATCAAGCAAGATAAAACCCAGGCAATTTTAGTTGTGCCCTTGTGGGACGACAAGCCTTGGTTTCAGGAATTACAGGACATTTGTGTAGATTACATCGAACTTCCCAGGGAAATTAAGCTGTATGCCAGGGACGACACAGGTCCCCTGTCACAGCGGTCCTGGAGTTCGCTTGCATTCCTGGTGGATGGAAAGCTTTCTGACTCTAATTCTGCTGATTCTGGTAATGATTCTTGTGTTGGGTCAGAATCTGAGGTTGAGCGTGGTACTGATGATGAATCTATTTTTTCTGATTTTTGTCCGTCAGATACCCAAGGTGATTCAACGTCCAATGGATCCGCCTCGTCTCCCTCTTCCCCAATACGATCGACATCGAAAAGAATCTTCAGTGCACGGGCGAAGAAAAATTCCAAATCGCGCCGCAAATTCAGAGTTTTTTATGAAAAACCCCCTGTGGAAGCTTTCATGGATCCTTTCGAGGAGCTGGATCACGAAGAGAATCTCTGGGATTTCGACACACGACCCACCTATCTTCAGGAGGCAGTTGATACGGACCTGTTTAGGGACATCCGTAAGAAGATTCTTCCTGCCAAAGCCGAAGAAGTCGCCAAGATTTTTTCGACAGTAATTCCTGGTGATCAGGTGAACACTGAATTGTGTTCCAAGTCAAGAGAAAAGATTTTTGAGGAACGGAAGGACACAACCCTTTCAGGGAAGTTGATCAAAGACCCCCCTGTCCGTGGACAGTTCGGTGAAGCCTTCATCGAGCTTCGTGAAGGGTACAAGGCAAAAAAACAGCGCCCTTATGAAAATCATGGACACAAACATGAGATCCTCAGAAAAATCATCGAGAGAAATCTCAGGGAATTTGGTTGGCTTGAGGGGTGTATGACCAGCGAATGGTGCTGTGCACCCTTCACAGTCCCGAAGCCACCGCCTGCAGACCAGAACACTATTGATGGTTGGCGAATGGTTGTTGATTTTCGCAATCTCAACGCCGAAACCAAGGCGGATTCGCACCCCCTGCCCCTCATTGAGGAGGAAATCGCCAAGAGGGCAAGAGGTCGTTTGTTTTCTGTGCTGGATCTCCGTCACGGCTTTTACCAAATGCCGTTGAGGAAGGACAGCCGACCTCTCACCTGTATGTGCACGCCATGTGGCCCAGTCCAGTGGACCGTCATGCCCATGGGCCTGAAGAACGCCCCCTCATTTTTTCAAAGAATGATGGAGGATGTGCTGTTCACAACCCATCCTGAGCTTCGTGCCTTCGTGAGCGTGTACATAGATGACATAATCATCGCGACGGAAGGGGAGGGACTGACCGAAGCTGAGCTGGTGGCCCTACATGAGAAGCAGCTGAACCAAGTTTTGGACATTCTTGACGCCAATCAGCTTATTTGTGGGCCAAAGAAGGGAAAATTATTTTTAAAATCAGTCGAATTTTGTGGTTCTCTTCTAGAGAATGGCACCCGACGACCCAGTCCAGGGAAGCTCATCGCTATTCAGAAGTGGAAGCGCCCTGAGACGATCACGGAGTTGAGAGGATTCCTGGGTTGTTGCAATTTTTACCACACTTTTGTGCCGAATTATGCCAAATTTGCTGCCCCCCTGACTGAATTATTGAAGGTAGGGAGAGATGCGGGCAAGGCAGGTTCAAAGGTTCGTGTCAAGTGGACTGACGAGTGCGAGGAGGCCTTCCATCACTTGAAGGCGGCCCTCTGTGAAGTCGCCACGTTGCATGTGCCCCAATTTGACCGACCCTTCTACATTAGAACCGACGCTTCTAGGTACGCGATCGGAGCTGTTCTTGAACAGGTTGATGAAGCCACCGGCGATCATTACCCTCTTGCATTCTGGTCTCGGAAGCTAGCCCCACGCCAAATGCAATGGTCGCCGCGTGAGCAAGAAACGTATGCCATAATTTGCGCTCTAAAAAAGTACCAATCGTGGGTTGGCACCAATCGAGTCGAGGTCCTGACGGATCATCGATCTCTGGAGTATTGGGCCACTGAACACATTGATACTGTCGCGAGCCCAGCTGGTCGACGGGCCAGATGGCACGAATTTCTCTCTCTGTTTGACCTCCATGTGTCGTATTTGCCTGGAAAACACAACACGGTAGCGGATGCTCTGAGCCGATGGGCTTACCCCGCCTCAGAGGGGCTGCAAAGTACCAACATCCATGGTACGGAGCAGGACCGCCATGTCATCATCGAATGGGATCAGGAAGAAAAGAAACTCATTCGACGTGCATGCATGCAGTGCGCTGTTAAACAGCACGCATTGCCGTGTCACGACATCACGGCCATCTCAGATCCGGCGCATGCTCATGAGATCTGCACCAAAACACTGAAAGTCGTGGAAAAAGTCACCGATCCCTCCTCAGGGAGTGTGAAACGGTTTGACTACACCCGACGAGTAAGTCGATTTCGGTTGATCCAGGGCATTAAGCGTCGAGATCCGGCCAAAACTCCACCCCTGCCTAAAGATTCCCTGATAATCCGTGACTGGACGTCCGATTACCTGCAGGATCCCATGTTTAAAGAGGTCTTTGGAAATCTCAAATCCAAAGATGCTCACAAGGATGGGATTTTTCCTGAGTATTCGTTGGATGGGGGGAAGCTGTGGATGGAGGGTAAATTGTGTGTGCCAGACGCCCTAGCCCCCCGAGTGTTAAACTGGTGGCACAAATGGGAGTCCCCCCACGCACATGGCCGTAGACTGTGGTCGATGATTAAACATAGGTTGTTTGGCTCACGGCTATATACTCACTGCATGAAAGTAGCCGCCGGATGTGCCCAATGTGCTGTCTCGACGCCCGCCAGCGCGAAGAAGCACGGCCATCTGAGGCCTCATCCTATTCCGGAGCGCCTCTTTAACAGAGTCACCAGTGATTTCTTCTATCTCGGTGAACTCGATGACGAAGAGTGCCATTGGAATAATAAAAAAGTCAATGGTGTGCTCCTTATTCAGTGCCGTCATTCCGGCTACATGCAGGTGTTGCCTTGCAACATCGAGTCGATGACTGGCAAGGCTGCCGCCAAATGGTGCGCGCAGACCTGGATGGGAGGCTGGGACGTCCCATCCGAGGTGGTGACGGATTCAGGCAAAGAGTACACCTCCGAATGGTGGAGAGAATTATGTGCTCGCCTTGGAATCCACCACCTCCGATGTGAAATCCACTCGCATCGAGCGCTGCCTGGCGAAAGAGCCGGCCGCTCTATAATTAATATGCTTCGTAAGGAGCTCGCGAGTGAAAAGGATTTCCATTGGATGGAATTTCTCTTCGCATTGCTTCGCCGTTACCACAACACGCCTTTGTATCATGGCCTTTCTCCAAATGAAATTGTCTTTGGACGAAAGAAGTGTTGGTGGAACATGCCGTTGAATAATCCTCGCCCCTGTAAAGATGCTTCGCTGTTTTTGGACGAAGTCCAACGAGCAGATAAATCTGTGTCGAAATTAATCGAGAAGCATCAGGCTGACTGGCTTTGGGTTCAAAATCAAGGTCGAAAAAACCCCCACAATTTTGAAGTCGATGATCGAGTTTGGCTTCGAAAATCCGAAACCACCCTGGACGGAGATGACAAGCTTCTTCCCTTGTGGGAGGGGCCATTCGCTGTTACAGCGCGTCTTGGTGAGAACAGGTGGAGGATTCGTGTGGATGTCAGCAGGGAAATTGACGTTTCGGGCGATCGTCTCAAGAGAGAGATCCCCTCCCCCAAGGATCGGGTTAAACCCCTTTTTTGGACTGCAAAACACTTGTCCGATCGGGTCATCGAAGGGGGAAAGTACGAACTCAAGAGGATTGTTGAAGCAAGACGTGACGCCAAGGGCGAATGGGAATTTCTGTGTGAGTGGAGGGGCTTTGATTCCAGTCACAACAACTGGGAACCAGCCCAATCTTTTGTCCATGGGTACACCAAGGGGTTCATCGACTTCCTCAAGAAGCACCCCGAAATTGGAGTACTCCTGACAGATTGTTTGTCGAAACCAGACAGACAAGTGGAGAGCGACGGAAAACGACCTGTGGTGAATCGAGATCCAGCCTTTTACGGCCCTCAGCAGCCACATTCCAGGGCTGATCCGTCGATCCCCCCTCCTGCGGTCAGGCCAGCCCAGGAGCCAAATGAGGACCAAGCTTCGAGTTCGGCCGCTGATTTGCAGCGCCCAAGCCGTACGAGGGCCAGGCCAGACAGGTTGGTGGTCACATGTATTCGTGCTTGGCCGAATTGAGGAAGCCATCCTATCATATTCTGCTCAATCCACTGTTCATTCTTTCTGTTTATGTCATGATGTGGAGAACTGCGGATGTTTGATAATTTGACGTCAATCAATCAATTTTTCTTTGGTCTCCGTTCGGTAGCGTATCGAAAGTCGAAAACCGAAAGCCACGGAGTGTGCTGCCGTGTTCAGAAAAAACCAAACTCAGGCTTAATTCAGGCAGATTCGGGGTAATCTTGTCTCTGTTGGTCTGTGCATCTTTGGAATTTGGCTACTCGTGCAGATGGAAGCAAATGTACATAATCAAAACGCTGGCCAGCGACATTCACCCCTACAGGCACCCCCTGTAGTACTGGCTGCACCAGATGCGACGCCAGGAACTCAGATCTCACCTTCATTTGCTGTGATGCTGACGCCAAAGTCCAGATTCAGATCCAGGATCCTCAAATTTACCTTGAATTTCTTAGGTTTGTCCATCATTCTGTCACTGTTGTACGAAACCCAGACGTCAATTGTTCAGACAACCTTCAGAAAGGAGCTCTAGGGACTTCTAAAAGCAACCTCTGAAGCCCGTAAGCTTCGTTGTATTTTTGGCACACGCCAATGTGAGCTCAATCCGACGAGAAACTGTCGAGAATGGTGAATCCAAGTGTCTTGTGGGACTCCATCGAAAGATTGGCCTTGTCCAAGTCGATTGACACCACCGCCACTGTAAATACGGTGTCTCTCAGTTATATAATGTCAGTAAAGCGCCTTCAGCGAACCTTTGGCGCGTTACATGCCAAGGATCCAGGGCTATCATGTCCCATCATGATGCATCATCACATGATCCACATTTTCAATGAATCTGTTGGATGCTCGCGAACCAACGTGCCGGAAAGCACAATTGAGTTGAATAAACGACAATATATATTAACTTTAGTCTAAACAAAGGTGTTACTAGTTTCAGTTCTAGACATTCCGCTTCATTTCACCTTCATCTCAGGGAATTTACTCATTTTAGGACAATTTAGGTTGATTGCCTTGTCATCTCCCCAGATTCCTCGAAGATCTGTTTTGATCTAAGTGAACGGAAAGACATCTTTACCTTCTGTGGTTCACTTAGGGTCTACAGACTACATCTGTAATTGTTTTCCCACTCTGTGCTTGTTTAATCTCCTTCATCTTCGCTCCAAATGAATGCTGAATCTTGTGATCATCCACCAGATGCGCCAAATCTGACGCAAATGCTGCACTTTTCAGAACGAGAAAAGCGGGAATAACACGATGTAGAGTTCGGCGAGGACACCGTAGCGTGCCCGCGACAGCGAAACTGTGCCAGAGCGCTGAGATGTCACTCCAATTCTTGATCCCCCCACTCAATCCACCAATAATCTACCTCATTCTTAACCAATGCATGGTTTGGTATCGATTCTCGATACGTTTACATGCTTTTTAGCCCTTGACCTAATGTTTTACTGCACGGAGGACTGTTCGTCACTTCTCATTCTGTCTCATTTCAGGTTCATCCAGCCTGATTCAGTGCCAATTCAGCCCAAATCAGGTCAGATCAAGCAGATTTCGCCCCATCGAGGCTACATTTCTATCTTTTTATGGGACTTACCCGCACTACGTTCTTCGTTGACGTAGCGACACACCCCAGTGTGTTTTTGGAGGGGGAGTGTAAGTGCGGCTAGCCCCATCTGCTCAGATTTTCTGACATTCTGTCCAGATTGGCTACATTTTGGTCATTTTCTTTGCTTCGGCGGAATCGCCGCCTCGCAGCTCAGTCTCAGGATATTTCCTATATATTTCTGATATGCCGGATTTGATTCCGCGGTCCATTCCCCGTAAATCCGCCGCGTTCCGCTATTTTAGCTGGAATTGCCATTTGCCGCTGACGCGCGCTCGCGGGCCAGATCGGCCAAACATTTTTACATAATTGGAGTATTTAAATCTTTTCAGACAGTTTTGGTCACTCAGATGTATTTAGAATAATCCGCCTCAATTTTCTTCATAGACTGGGATTTTCTGCCTGACCACAATCAGCATGGACCTTGCTTCTGTTGTCGCTGCTCTCGCCTCCGTTGGTTTTCGAGTATCCGGTTCTACCCCCAATAACAACATCCAGGGAGACTCCTCGCGTGCCTGCCACACTGGTCTTGCCGGCCCCGAGCCCTCCGGCACCCTCAACGACCCAGGGCAGCACTTTCAGTGTCATGTGTCGTGCATCATGCATCATGACATGCTGGCGCCCTAGCATGTGTTTTACACATTCCAACCCAAAACCTCACTTTCAATCAAAAGTAACTCAACCAAAACCCCACTCCAATGGGTTCCTAAGAAGGTTATACTATTCAGTTCTCACAACTGTTTGATTTTGGATGATCACATTTTTGGGATGCATGATTGTCATGCATGTCAGGCATGACCGACCCAATGTGTGAGTGATACCACACATACTACCTTCGAAGGTGTCTATGACCCCTAAGGGACCTTTATTTCCACTACAACCCTTTCTCAACGTTGTCCCCACTTCTTCATGTATTATAATCCCTATTTGGTGGGTCCCAAGCATGTTTCATGTATTATGGGATCCTAAGAATATACCTAGGCCTAAGCCAAGCCCCAAACACGAGAGGAGAGAAGAGAGATAGATAGAGGGGAGGCGCCTGGCGGCGACAATAGGGAGCACCTGGTGCTTCCTAGGTGAGTCCTAGCATGGTTTATTTTTACTTCTCAAGGGATAGTTGTAGAGTGAGAGGGGAAGATAGATAGGGAGTGAACATGAGTGCAAATATGATTGTGTTTCATAGTCACTTTGTGCTATGGACTGAGCTGGAAGACTACAATTCTATGAGCCCATTACGGTGCTGTTGTTGACGAGGGTGCACAATCTGACTTCCCCCCACTTCAGGTTTCTGACTTCCGTGCATGGGGTTGTTTGAGTGTAGCATCGGCAGTCGAGCACACACACTCCGACCATTGGCTCTGGGTCTACATCGATGGGTCTTGGGATTACCCATTGGCGGGGTCGGCAGCAGTTTTCGTATGGCCCGACGGAACCGTATTAGTTCTGGCCATACCGTGCCCTTATAGAAGTAGCAAAGACGCAGAGTTCCGGGCATTCACTCAAACCCTGAGGTATTTGCGGTCAGTAGGGCTCCAGGGCACAGTCTTCGTGTGCATAGACAACTCCCAAGTGGTTAACTGTATTGACTGGCGCCAATCTGGCACTCCACTGCCACCTGCTTCAATGTCCACGCAAGGAACCTGGCAGCGAGTGGTTGATGACCTTATTTCCTCATGCAGATTTCATTTGGGAGCAGGTTGGTTGAAATCCCATGTAGGGTTCCCTGGCAACGAGCTGACTCATGCCTTCGCCAAGTACTCTGCCTATGCGTGTATTGTAACACACTGTCATCTCCAGCACCCCACTCGACACTCGGTCACTTTTGACGGGTGCCCATGCATTCATAAATTTGGCGGATCACGTCGTCGTCAATTGTACCCCACGCATGATCATATTGGAATAGTGACCAGGTTCAGCTTTGACTGGAGACTGGTCCAGGCACTACTCTTGCTTTAGCTCCTTCGCGGATAAATGGGTCATGGGGGTCAAGGGGGTGTATGGAGCCTCGCCCTTTTGGTACTTGTCTGATCGAAAATGTCCAGACTGCGATGGTCAGCACCCGCTTGATCTGGCCTCATGCGTCGCATTTTGCTCAGCCTCCTCCTCTCATAGAGCACGTATGGTCGACTCGTGGGGACCTAACGTCGCCCCACAGGTACAGAGGTGGATACAGGGTCTCAGAACGAAAGGTGAGCTCCGTAATTTTGCCAGAACGTTGATCCCTGTTGCATTGTATGACGCTCTCACTGTTGACTCAAACGGTAAAAGACACCTTCACGATGCCCTGGCACCAGGACGTAAAGTCCTCACATCAGTCTTAGGCGGCTCAAGTTGCATGGTCAAAATGCGCCCAAAACTGCCTCTCCACGGCACTGCGAAAAATAGTCCTTTTGGGGGGGACCTAAAACACAAGAAGCAAAAATCCTGTGAAAAGCAAATAACTGGTCCATTTTCCTTTATTTTCAACAAAACCGACTGCCCGGGAAAATGATTTATTTCCACCAAAATGAAGTTCTTTTTTGGGAAAACCACGACTTTTTGTTTCCTATACCACTTATGCTTTGCAATAAAAACACCCATGAGCTTTCAATCTTTTGAAAAACCAGTTTTCGAAAACCATGTTGCACGCTGCACGACAAGAAGCATTTTTTGGCACCCCTTCTTTGCGCGAGGCCTCGCGCAAAGACCAACACAACAGCGCAACAAAATGCATCACAGAGAAAAATTTGCCGCAATGGTGACAGCATAAAGGTCGTCGAAGAGGAATGCATAGCGCGAGCCCTCGCGCATAATATATCAGAACAAGCGAAGAAATTACTTTTTCTTCGGAACAGTTTGCATCTTAGAACCCAATGCCTTAGCAACGGACGTCTTACCCTTAGGCGGTGGCTTTGAGGGCTTGCTTCTTGGTTGGGACTGACGGGCTGGCTGCTTGAATGGAGCTCGGGCCCCGGTTTCCTCGGACCTCGGCTTCGCTGCCACTTTCTTCGCTGCCTTGCCCTGGGAGACCTGCGCTTCCTCCTCCTCTTCTTCCTCGCTCTCCTCCTCTTCATCCCCATCGCTCTCGTCGGATTCTGCACCGGTAACCGACTTTGCTGCCTGAGGCTTGGAGGCAGTCTTCTTCTTCTTGGGGGCTGGTTCCCCACCAGTAGACTTCCGCTTTGCAGGGGCCAGTGCTTCTGCAGCTTGACCTTTCTCAACAGTGTCTTCCTCCTTCAGCGACAACGCATCAGAACCCACCTTGTCATCGCGAACCCAAAGGGGAATACCACGGTTTGACCAGTTGGCCTCCTGGTCCCAATCACCGGACGCATCCAGTTCCGACCCTTGTGTCAATACGTGGTTCAACTGAGTCTGCACTCTGTTGACCCAATCGGAGAGATTGTCGGAGGTAACACCAAGAAGGTACATGCGAGAATCCGGCTCGATGGACGCGATCTTGCACACCAGATCCGGCTGATGATCACTGAACACAAACGCAGGCTTGAAGCTCGTATCCTGCTTCAGGTAAAAGAGGTGAATGTCGAAATACCATATAACCGTCGTTATCGGAAGGTGACCGCCAAATTCAACAGGATCCATCTCCTCTACTTGAGTAGGTCCAAACGTCCGATAATTCGGAATCTGCAATGAAGGGGAAGTTTTTGCGCGAGGCCTCGCGCAAAGAGCGGACGTAATGAGGGAATTATACCTTCCTCGACCAGCTATCCGGTGACAAAATCAGCAACCAGCGAATGTCAAACGTTGTAGGATCCCCTGCAGGCTTCGGGGTGACTGGCCAACTGAAGATGGGAACACGCAACATGTTAGCCATGCGCGGCGCGTTGAAACCATCATTGAGACGCCTATCTGTTTCCGTCTCCAGCACGTCGAACATGTTGTCAACGACAGTTTGAGAGCCGCAGATAAGTGTATCGGCACGCGCCATCTCTTCATACAGCCAAGCTGGGCATATCATCTCAGGAGCAAGATGTTCAAATATGTCGCCGTTGATGACAATCACGTTCTTGTCAATCTCAATAAACCGCCTCGGGGGATCGTGCGCCAACGCTGCAACTCGGGTCACCTTAATTGTGATAGTTTGACTTGACAGTAATGGATCCTGCTGTTCCACTGTCTTGAAGTCACCAGTAACGCCAGCAGCTGGGGGGACCACACGGCTCTTGGTAGGCTCTTGACCCAGGAGTTTTTGGAAGTTGAGGATTTTCAGGGAGGCGGGTTTGCCTTTCTCTGCCACCTGCCACAGTGGTGCGCGAATCATGGATTTCCATGCCGGCCATGGACCGCGACTTTTGCCTTCAGGTTCCCGCCAATAGCCCCATGTACCAAGAGTCACCTTCAGGGCAGGCCTTCCAATTGCAGCAACCTCTTTGCGGGTCCGCATGTCTTTGGCTAAAGAACAGAAATGGAGAAAGTGTGGCTCACCAATGCAGAGGCGGAACCCACGTCGCGTCGATGGTACACACCTTTCTCAGGTCGAACGTACTGGCCGTTGTGCGGGTGGTCCAGATGCATTGAGACCCACTGGTCAAGGATGATGTCGTCAATCGAATTCGGCAAGGATTGAAGGGTTGTTTTTTCTTCCTGCATCACTTCTGCCACTTTCTTGTAGACCTCCGGCAACAGGATCCCGTCCAGTTTCTTCAGCGTGTTCTTCGTGATCTTCTCCCCTTTGTCGTGGAACTTCTGCAGACCTTTCACAGCTTCCGGACCAGCATAGTAGGCAAACGTCATAAAATCCTTCCACAATTTATATGTTTTGTCCTGAAAGTGACAACGTTATGCGCGAGGCCTCGCGCAACGAACAGCATCGAAACAACGATTAATGAATGTACAAATTGACCAGGCTGCTTCAGTTCAGCGGTTGGAACCAGGGCACTCATCTGCACAGCATCCACAATGGCGATCTTGAGATTGCTGTACGTGTCAGCCAGGCCTCGCCGCCGCTGATCTTCAACACATCGAATGAGGTTATCTGCTGCCTCATACAGTAGTATTGGCTCAACATCTTGTGCGCTTCCTTGTGCTTGTCCCGCCAGCTTTGCACGGAAGGCCCACGGTGTCGTAGGCTTCAGAATATCGGCGATGCATGTAGTATGCCACTGCTGCAGATCCAGACACGCTGTGCGTCGCTTCTCCTGAATCTTCGCAATCGCTTCTACACTGTGCTGTCCAGATACACACCAATAATCGCCATCTGCAAATATGAGACACGTCTATGCGCGAGGGCTCGCGCAACGAGAAGAGCGAACAGTCGGTTGGCAACATACTATTATCTTCCCAGAGAACGACCTGTAATGGGGCTGTTGGCGGTGCTGCTTTGAGTGACTCAATACGCTTCTGCGGTAACTTCGTATCTTTCCGTCTAATCTGCCCCTTTGTCTTCTCCTGGTCGATTCTCACGTTGTCCAGCTCAACCTCCGTCTGCCTCCCATCCGGTTTCAGGTGGTCCTCGATGTCAGTACCCAAGGTTAAGCCAGGATCTGGTTTTTCCTTCTTCTTACGCCCCTTCTTTGGTGTTCCAGCCTCCAATCCTGAGGTCCCAGGGTCATAGTCGGTATCTTCTCGTTCCTCAGCTGTTTTTTTGGCGGGGCTTGCCATTCTGCGATAAGAAGAAAGCCTGTATTGAAGGAAACATAACATTGAAAAGGGTTAAAATCGTCGTCGATAATGCATATGTGAGGCGCTTTTAGCGAATACGAGTACAGTATGGTTGAGAATGCAAAACTGAAGGGGCTCGGCACTGTTTTTGACTGTCAACCTTGCGCGGGGCCCAGCGCAGGAGAGGGGGTGTACTAACCTGTTGTTTCATGCTGTTTGCGCAAGGCCTCGCGCATCACTGCATGTTCTTCAATCTTCTTCGAACGTTTCGCAGCGTGTCGGCCTCTCTCTGTTCCTCCAACACACTGCGTTGGGGGATCAGCTCCGACAGTTTTCGCTTAAAACCAGCCTTAAGCGGCACCTGCTGCGTTGGCACCAACAACACAGACACAAGGACTTGTTTGTAGTGGTTAGAACCTCTTGGAATTAGAAGAGACGGTGGAAAGTTAGGTACACCCCTGCGCGGCCAATGCGCCTGAATCGTACAAGTAGGCTAAGCACACCACCTAACCCAAGGCACATATACACGCTCTGCGTTCAAGTAAGCAGTTAGCCGCTGACGCACGGAAGTGAAAAAGGAATTGGGGATTTTGCAGACGTTCACCCTGTGACATTCTTTGCGGATAGTGATGAGATGATACAGATCGTCAACATGTTCAATGGTTACTGCACCTTTGTTTTGGCCCTTCTTTGTCACAAGGCTGGAAAGCAGACTTTCACAAAACTCCTCGGCAAAGGCCTGTCCAGGCATGGCTGTGTGCCATGCAGTGTGGCACAAGAGCGCAGTTGCAACAGTGCGTTCGTATTTTAAAAGTGTGTCCCCCATGTTCAAACGGTCTAACAGACACATAACAATCTGCAATCCATCAGAAGCAAAAACACCCGTGTTGGCCGTCTCCCCGGCCCAATTGCACTGTCTAACGAGGTGACCTAGGTATAGTAACATAGGACAGTATTGTGTTAACAGAACCTGTATGGCCTTAAACACAGCGTAACGGAGGCGTCCTCGCCGATTTGCAGGATGTGCCAGCCCAAGGGAATGACATTATCTGTTAAGGCGCCGTATGTGGGGGCCCATACCCAACAGCAGTGCGCCAACAGTTATCTCCATTGTGATCAGCTTGGGAAAACAGGGGACTGTGTCACCGCTGCGCAACAAAACTTTACTGAAGAAAGTCACGATTGGCCAAAATGAGCGAAATGTTTGTGTAACGCAAAACTTGTACGCGTGCCAGATGCGGTAATGGATGTTCTCATCACATAAAACAGGCACGACTGGTCGAGTGTGCTGCGCCAAGTCCCTAGTGAATTGCAATAGATTAAGCAGCGAGACGTTGCCGCTCACCTTTTCTTTACTTAGACAAAGGGGTCGCCAATGTGGTCTCTTGGCAGGTACAGGGCGAATAATGTCAAGCGGCGCCCTAATGTTTCGAACAACAGGTCGCGTGCTTGCAAATCCTAGATCACGCAGGATACGTGCAAATGTTCCATCGCTGTTCGCCAGCATGCGTGCAACAATAGGCACACGCCGTTCAAGCTCTTCCAGGCTAGGATGACCATGCCAGTAGCGCGGTGCATCCTTCAGTAGCAACACAGCCAACGCTGTTGCGTTCAGGCTTTTGTCGTTCTTGTCAGGATTTGTGGTAAACTGTTTGTTGTACCAGTTGTCCATCCACAACACAACCCACTGTTGGTGTATTTTGTTCCATGTAGTCTGTAACCTGACTGCGGCCTTCTCCTTCAGCGAAGGTGCGCTGTATCGCGCAAGACCTGACGTTGCTAAAATGCGACGCTGCGCCCTACTTCCCTCTACCGCAACAACTGACTTTGGTTTTCCCTGGTATGGAACTGCGCGGTGGCGCATCAGCAAATAAAAGCGCCCGGCCTCCTCTATCAAAACACCAACCCATCTCTTGCCTTCTGCCGCAATCGCCTTTTCAACGCTGCAACGCGTCCGTTCATTTTTGCGCAGATGCAGAAAAAACACAAACAACAATCGCCCGCCCTCGTCCCCCTGTTTTAGCCCTTCCCACAGTTCTTCTGCCGTGTGGTACGGCGGTTCCTCTGAGCAGACATCGCGGAAAACTCCAGATGCTGCGGTTCTTGTCTTCTCAAGGTCCACCTCTTTTCGCGGGGGCATTGTTGCTGTGAAGAATAATTGCGTACTTGTATCTACGTAAAGATCGCTGTTTGAAGAACTTTCTTGATTTGAAACATCAACCTGTCACACAGGTTTCGCGCGACCAATTATTCTGTGATTCGCTTGTCGCATGCACCATTTTCGGTTAACTGCAACTGTCTGGTGATCCCACATTTGACTAGTTAATCCTGATTGCGGTAGCCAGTTGTGGCGCGCTACCATCGCTGTTGGGCAGTGAAGCCAGCGGTGACCACAGTATGAAAACTGGAGATGCCGGCGGGACCTGTATGGGCGCCCATGCAGCAACGCCGCATCAAGGGAATGCACATGCTGTGTAGTTGGTGGATCTGTTCCATTTTTGGTTTCTATGAGCGCTTATGAGATCCATTGCGCGAGGCCTCGCGCAATGATCACCGAAACTTTAATGTTTCCCATGCGCCGTTCCATGCGCGAGGCCTCGCGCTTGAAACTGCAGTTTGTTCCAGAACATGTATACTTTTCAAGCTTCTTGGGTACACCATTGTTGCAGTTTATTCGTTAATAGATCCATCTCTATCACGCAATCGTGATAATGGTACTAAGTTACGTGTGTGAATACGACAGGGTTCCATGTTTCGACAACCTGCCTAATGCGTCGTGCTGTAGCACATTAATCTGACACAAATGAACGTCTTTGCGCGAGGCCTCGCGCAAAGAATGGTCACCAAACAATACTTTTCCCTGTCTCGCCCATGGGACACGTCATTCTTATAGAAATATTTATTCCGCCATACTTGTTTGCGACGGTTTTAAAATATCCATCAAAACAACTTTTTTTTGATGCCTTTGGAAACCTGTCATTTTCCTACCTTTTCCTACGTTTTTGACCATGCAACTTGAGCCGCCTAAGTCAGTGGTCAAGGACGTTTGCAGTTATTGCAGAGAGCACCCATTGCCCGATCCTCTACCTCCCCCGTTAAATTTGAACACCTTCTTCACGTCACACGGTCCCTACAGCACATCAGACAGACCGTTTCATAGGCGTGACCACCGGTACCACCCCCCTTCGCGCATACCGCGAGCAGTAAAGCCGTGCCCGCCATCCGGCACGCAAGGACCTAAGAGGCGCGGGACGGATGCCTTGCACGCGCAACCCAAGAAACGCAAGTCGGCACCCGCGGCCCGTCCTTAGCACGGCCCTACTCCTCATGAGCACAGGAGACGGGAGTCCATCCAACAGTTTCTCCACCCCAACTGATCACTATGAACCCATTATGAACCCGTACAGTCGATGCTTCTTGCCAGTAGCAACTTCTTGTCCCACTTTGCCCCCGCCTTTGCCTCCGACTCCCTCTATGCTGCTTAAGTTCTGTTTTCATTTCTCTCCAACGAGTGCCATCAGCCCCCCCCCCCCCACGAGACCCCCGGTGGCTCCTACCCTGGTGTCTTCCGTACAGGCCTCGGCGCTGCTCACAACTCAAAATCCCAAGGAGAAAGAGAGTAAGGGAACCGAAGACGTCGTCGAAGGAAGCCTATGGAGTTGTATTTAGCCCCTAAGGCCACCTTCACACTTCGTGAAGCCCTGCACACCACGGCCAGTGATTCATTTGCAGTCTCCTGTGCTCTGCTCCATGCCCCCTGCCCCGCCGGCTCCTGCCAGCTACTCATGATCACCCCCCCCCCCCGCCTCCACTGTTCCTCCCCTGATCTCCCCAGGTTTTCATTTACTGTGCGCTGCCCCCCCTCCCCCTCAGCCAGACACAAATCCCTCTGGGATGTCTTGATTCCTCACCCCCCAGTTTTGCCTCTGTCTTCCCCCTGCACACGCAGCCTCCGCGGAGGTCTGCCCTACCCGTCACGTCCGTACCACAGCACAGAGTTTTTGACTGTGTTGGACGATAGCGCTACAGCCTGTACATACTGCGATCTGGACCCAGAGGAGGTAGGTGAAACCACAAGTACACGCGCAGGGCGACGCGCAGCTACATGTAGCTTCTCCACCCAATGGAGGCCACAGTCGGCGCTACGAAACTGCATCAGCCCCGTGTACATATCATTGTGTATTTCATCGAACGTGAAAGAACCCGCAGAGATGTTGACATGTGTTAAAAAATGAAATACATTTTCCCGCGTATATTGTGATTGCTTTTTGTCGCAAACTCCGGGTTGTGCCAATTTTGCTCCTCATTAGCAATTGTCCTACGCCGTTGTTAATGTGTAATAAACGAGGGGCGCAATTAGGAAGGTTGCTTCGTGGATCTGACTACACATGCCTGTTCATGTTTGCACAAAGCCATCATTTTTGCAACTGTCATTGTTCTTGTCTTCGCGGCATCTCTTTAATTCAACCTGTGCTCCGCACTTAGAGGGTGGACTTGGTGTATACATGTAATCTTGATCGACTTACGTTCATAGCATTCATGTCCAATCGCTGGGAGCAAGAGTTGCAGCAATGCTTGGAGACCGCTCTTGACTTTGATGTAACAAATTTCATATCGCAACACCCCGACATCCCACCACCTACCATTCGCCGCTACCATGCGACCGTACGTGGAATACACCCAAGCCGTGTGAAAAAGAGCAAACAACGAAGAGGAGATTCAACATCCTGGGCCAGTTGTAACACACCTGAATTGTAAACCACAAAAGATTGCATAGCCGACAAAAAGAACACTCCACGATTGCAAGCAGCCAAGGGTTCTGTTGGGGGCACCAAGAACACACCACAGCCAGCCAAAAGGGGCAAAGAACACATCACAATCGCAGGCATCCAAGGGGGCAAAGAACACACCACAGCCACAAGCCTCCAAGGGGGCAAAGAACACACCGCGGTCAGGGGCAGCCAAAGGGGCAAAAAACACACCACAGTCACAAGCATCCAAGGGGGCAAAAAACGCTGCGGAATCACAACGCAATAAAAGCATTTTTGGTGGACACACCAACACACCAAAAAAGCAGCATGCCAAAGCCTCACAACCTCGAATGCTAGGGGTGATTGGTGCCGCTAAGAAAGAGCTTTTTCGCGCGAAGCACAGGCGCCATCACAAATTTCTTTAAAATGCGTCCAAGAGTGTCGGCTTGATGGTTTGGATGTTTTGTACTTGCCATTGTTGGATGCCCTGTGCCATTGATGTGGTCAACTTCTTTGACGTTCGGTTGGTGGGCACAAATTTGTCGTACCTCAAGAGGATAGTGCAATTCGTTTTACCACCCTTCTTGGGGTGCCACTGACGGATGTCATTACAAGTGGGATCTTCCAATTCAGAAATCACTTGTTTGCCAACTATGTGTAATACAAAGGAGCACCTTATCTGGTTCCCCCTCGGTTGCATCCCGCAAGCCCAAACCTTACCAAAAAACCCCCCACCCAAAAATGTTACCAAAACTAGCCCCAAAAACTTACCAAAAAAATCCAAATATTACCAAAAAAACCCCTGATTCTTACCAAAAAAACCCAAACCTTGCCAAAAAGAACCCCAAGCCCTACCTAAAACCCCCCAAACCTTACCGGGGGGGGGGGGGGATTCAGGTACAAAAGAAAAAGGTGCAAATGGGGCTTTTTTTTTGGTAATTATTGGTACTGATTGGGGAGTTTTTTGGTAAAAAAAATGGGGCGGGTTTTTTTTGTAAGAAATGGTACAGATTGGGGGGGGTTTTGGTAAAAAAAATGGGGTGGGTTTTTCTGTACAAAAACGGGTTTTTTTTGTATGCACCACACTCTGCAAAGACAAATTGAAACAACAAGACAGAAAATTACTGAAATACAGTAGAAATATGTGGGAACACTTTAAGAAATCTGCAATGAATATAATGACTATGTAGAGAACTCCCATCCATGTGCATATGTGTCCACAGACACAGTAAAATGAACCGTGCACACACACATCAATAACCTCTGGCACACTTCTGTCACCATGGTTTAATTGCATATACATAGACAGTTTTGTTATTGAGCAACACCAAATTACATCCACACGAGCAAAAAGGTCTTAGGACTGTCCTGCGTCCAATATTCTTGCTGTCATCTTTACCACAAGCACTTGAGCAGCCGAACCACAATGCGCATTCAGTGAAAATTGTGCAATGCCTGTTGCGAAGAAGAAAAAGAACAAGTGGCCATGATTCAGACCATTGCAGCATCTTCATTGCTGTCAAAACAGCTGGAAAAAAACATCCGGATCGCACTTTCCATTCTGGAGATTCAACATGCCACCGTCTGTAATCAGACGAACTGGTGATACTGCTTGCTGCTGCTGCCATCCCCATCACCACCGTTGCCGGTGCCACAGCGGCTCTGCCACTGCTACTGTAGACCGGACTGACTTCCAAATGGTTTCAAGCACAGAAACCCTCTTGTATCTAATTTAGGAAACACGAGCAACAGTAACAGTACTCAAGCTCACAATGCAAAATTTGGAAAGATTGCTGGGCTCTGCAGCAGCCCTGCACAGCCTGCAATTTTCAGCAGCACCATGCTGTGAAATTTAGAAACATCTAGATACTACATCTTCACAAAAAATGGAGAGTTCTTTAAGAATGATACTTGAAATTCACCCCATGCCTAATCCTCTCTGTTGGCGTGCCCAAGCTTCACCTGCAAAATACTGCACAACACCGAACACTTAAAAAAGGAGTACATCAAGTACAAACGAGACACCTCTCGTGTGATTTTGATTTGCACCTTCTGTCTTCCAATCATCCAGCACAATACCTGCCGAGCAGAGCAGTGGACTATGCAGCACAACAAGCACATTTGCTTGATTCATTTTCAGCCTGACTTGAAGTGTTGCTGCTGCCACCCTGCATTGGCACATGCTGCAACTATTGCACAAAAAGTTGGGGGAAGCAGTCCCATCGACCAAGTTGTGAGGACTCAATCATCACTATTGCACAGAAGCTTGTATGCAAGGAAGCGAGAAACAGAAAAACCTCCCTACCGAAAATCATCTTGGAAACTAGTAAAGTGTACCGTTTGGGGCGGATGTAGAATGAGGGCTTGCAGGACACCATGGTACACCCTTGGTGGCCGTTGGAAGAAACCCCTCCTTGTCGCCAACAGACTTGCTGGGAGTGCAAAATGTGTTTCTAAGAAATAAGGTCAGCTGTGCTATCTGCAGGTTCTGGAAGCCAACCAGCTAGCGTGCACACATGGGGTGGAGGGTGGGGGATGGTAATGTGAGAAAGCAGGCAGGTACTGTAAAGGCAAACCATCCTCCTTCCAGTGCACATGGGCCAAGAATATCTGACCATACAACCTGCCCAATCCCAACGTATGCCCCGTGCACTACTGCCAACAGCCATCACTGCATGGGCAGATCTCTAAGCTGCGAATACAATCCAAGTCCAATCACTTCAATCGGAATGCCTTTGTATGTGCCATCATCTGCGGGCCCAAGCTTCGAGACTTTGGCTGCCTGCTTCATCGAACTTACCTTATACGTCGTTTGGCTGCTCACAGAGCCCACACTGATGGTTGGGACACTGGCATGGGATGTATGGCCAGCCCGCACAAGATCTCGGTAGAGACCCTGGCCTGCCACCTGCAAGGAAAAAAAAGAGGTGCGAAGCCTGCCCCTGTGGTCCTGATCATACGTGACCTTCGCGTCCGTTTAAACGGACGGTAACGGAGGCCCCACGGAACTGAAGACGGACGCTAACGGAGGCCCCCCAAGCCTAAAAACGGACGCAAACGGAGGCAACGTACAAGTATTGCGCTGTGCCCTCACGTCTTCTGCTCAAAGCAAGAAGGCCATGGGAACCTCCAGCGCGCCTGAATGGTGGTGGCGTTTACACAACTCTTGGCAGCAGATCATTGAGGGGGTGGACTTAAGGGGTTCCCGGTCAAAAAAATCAGTGGAATTCCTGATGCAGCAGACAAACGGCCGCAAACGGACGCCCCACCTCAGTGGCAAAGGGACGCAAACGCACGCCCCCTGCAAACACAAACGGACGCAGAGCCGCCGAAAAACGGACGGTAGGGCCAAGTCTGGTCCTGATGCAGACATGGGGAACGCGATAGATCCCTGCGAAAGTAGGAGCGGGGGGTTTGGGTTCAAATGTCCAGGCCCATTGTGGGTGCACAAAAACTAGACGCCCAAGGCACCAGAGCAATTGAAAGTCTGGCATCCCTCCATCGTTTGGGATGGAATGGAAAGTATCTCTATCCATTGGCTCTCTGCGGCATAAAGCGTGCGCGCCAGGAATGTTGATCTCGATTGCATCCACTCATTGGACTCCTCAGTTTGGGGGGGGGAGGGAGATGGGCGCAACACTACCGACGGGATGAAAAAAAAACGTCCAGGGAACAATGTAAACCGCTCAAAATATGCCGCTATTTAATGAATCCTTAAAGGTACGGCATTAATTGTGTCCCAATTCTGAAAATCCCCTCTATCTCATCCAATGTTGCTTACTGTAACAGAGTTTTCGGAATTGCGGTGCTGGACGGTTGCTGAACGAGAGCATATTGCACAGGATACCCAGTGCTGTGCTGCATGAGACACGCAATGCAGGTCAGCAGAGCATGGTGATGCCTCAATATTCTTCAGGCGGGGTACAGTTCGGGTTCCATGACGTAGGTGGAGAAAGCAAAGGTGGCTGAAAGGCAAACACTCATGTATCCTTAGTGGGTTAATTATGTCCCAATCCTTAAAGCTTGGCGATTGATTGTGTCCCATATCTCTGGACACAATTAATGTTTTTGGAAGTTCTACCATGTTTATTGTTAACCTCGTCGGTAAGTTCTTTTTTGGGGGGATGGGGGGCAGTGGCGCCTCCAACCAGTAAACCATGATTGAGCAACTGTTTGCCGGTCGGCACATGTTTGTGCGGACCAAGCCTCAGCAGCCCCCAACCCTCAGAATTTGCCGCATAAGCCGCCCCTCGAGCAGATGGTGGCATGGAACGGGCACCCCTTGAACGACAGTCGTTGCCTCAAATCCCCCGTGCCCATGAGTGTCGCTGCCGCCTCAAACGCCCTTCTCCAGGCCATGATTGAGCGGGGATTTCCAGCAAAAGCGGTTCCGCTGCAATCCACTGGGCACTTTGTGCTGCGATGAGGACACTTTGCATTGCAATCTCGACAACTGGTGTCGTGACGGGGACACTTTTAGCAGCAACGCCCACCGCCTCAGCCCGTCCCATCTCAGTAAGCCAAGCAAGCGGCACACCATCAGCCTGCCAGAGGGCCGGGGGGGGGGGGGGACAGGCAGGCGCACCTCAATGGGCAAACCATTGTACATGCCATCGTCCGTCCCATCCATTAGCGCCAACTTCTGGGCCGTTTCGATGGTGTTCACTTTGTATGTCTCACTCGTGGCAATGGACGATGTGGGCCTCGTTTGCATAGATGGCGGAGCCTGTGAGTGTGGCCTGCGGCCGGCTTTGACCAGATCGCGGTACAGTCCCTCTCCTTCGACCTTTTGGGAAAATGGGAACTATGGGAGGCGCACCGCAGGCGCCGCTGGGTAAGGGTAGGTAGCACCGCATTGGTTTTCCATAATTTTGGGTGAAGGAAGTAGGTCAAACGGGCGCAATGGCGAGGCACAGTACTCAAAACGGACAAAAATGTTGCGATGGCCACTCCCCGTTCAAAAGTACGGTTCACGAAGGGTACACTTTCCCCTGGTCCACGATAACTATCCAAAATTGCGCGCCGCAGGATTAGCACACCCTGTGTGCTCCTCATGTGTTCTGAAAGAATAGCACCGGTATCGGTCTCCAATGCCATTATCCTTTCGAGTTACAATGGCAAAGGCCAGTAGCGGAATGCTTATCCCCGAGCTGGGTCTCCGAGTGGGAGTTTTACAGCTCATTTTAGGGTCCAGGGTGAGCAATGCATTTGAGCAGCAGCAAGCAGCAGAATGACCGCCACACAGGAACTGCATGGCCAGGGGTCCAGCTTGCACATCACAATGTGCCCATGTCCGTGGCCCCGTGCCTTGCAATCCCTGTCTGCACTTGTCCCGGGCTTGTGAGCGGGACCTCAAGGGCGACCACAGAAGGGGTTCTTGGACTGGAAAAGCGCCACTCGTGAGCTGGACGAGGGCAGTTTGGGGAGGGGAGGGGGGGGGGGGGGGGCTCAAGTACTCCAGGAGTCCTCTCCTGCCTGCCGTGGGGTCCGCAGACTGCTGGGCCCTGCGCAAGCAAAACTGATATCCCGGAGCAAAACGGGGTCCACCTCCAAAAACGGAGCGCACACCTTCCGCGGGCCCACAAGTCCCCTGGCGGGCTCAGCAGACGGCCCTCCAGCCTCCCCGCGGGGGCACCGGGCACCCACCAACCCCACCCCCAACACACGCAATGCACATGCCGAGCAGGGCAGGCACAGGGTAGTCACAGGACACCTTCTGCATGGGACCACCCCCCACTTCAGGTAACCCAAGAGGGAACGTTTGCCCGGCACGTGCCCGGCGCGCCCGGCATCCAAATCAATGATCCGGCCATCTATCCCAATGCTTTACCCCTGTCATACTGAGCTTGGGTGCGCTTTGCACAATTGCAAAGCACAAGTCATTAATGCATGATTGGAAGAAGTGGCTGCGAGGGAGTGTAATGACAATATTGTCCTCTCTTGGAATCATTGCTTGGTCTCTTGGGGACTACAATGAGTGCCCAAATCCCACTGCGTGAGGCGAGGTCAGAAAATCCCATACAGACACATTCCCCCAAACAGTTGAAGGTGGGACAGTGACTGTTGAAACTTTGCCCAGCACGCTCTGCGCGCTAACGTTTCCCCCAAGCCTAAGCTAACACCGGGCCAGGGGTGGGCAGGTTTTCAACTCCCGGGGGGGGGAGGGGCGGGATCGCAGAGGTTGTTAGATCAACACCAGGCAGGCCCTTATATATGGAAAACGCCACATACCCTCCTCACAAGTGGAAAATGGAGCCCTTCCCCGCCCCCCTCCCCCCAAACTTGCGCTTTCAAGTCCCGCTGTTCTCTAATGGGTCTGCGGAACTTCCCACTTCTGCCACCATAAAAGCGGCGTCACCGAGTACCAGCCGGGCAACACATGGGGCGAATGCAAAAGCCCGTACGTACCCGCCATTTGGGGTATGTACCCCGTACGGAGACGTGTGGTGTGCTGGTCACAGAGAGCACACGTCAGCACAAGAAAAGCCTCATCAGTGGTACCATAAGGCGCCTTTTAGCTCTGCAGTGACGACCGAATCAGTTGTGTACCTACAGAGAACATTGTGTCAAGATGCCTCTTTCCACTTGGCACTGCAGACTAAGACCCCCCTTTCCGTGTCCAGCGAACAATAAACTCCTCAAACAATGCCGTCCGAAGAGGAGTGTTCGTTTGGACACGCCGTTCGGTACTCATTTAACTCGACACCCAAACCCGGTACCTCATTCCTCGGGTTCCAAAAAAAAATAAAGGTCCGAACGGGAGCGTTCGTTTGTTCGTTGGACAAGGCATTCGTTTGACACGGGGGGGGGGGGGGTGCAACTGCGACCGAGACAATGCACGCAGCGGCGAACCTCGATGGGAAGCCCGTTGTACAAACCATCGTCCGTGCCATCCGAGGCCGCCAACTTCGCCGCCATTTCAAAGTTCTTCACTTTGTACGTGGACGAGACGGCGCGGCTGCTCGTCATGGAGCTCCGGCGCGTCTGAGACTGCGCCTGCAACGCCCCGATCTGCCCCTCCAACTGCTGGATGTACGCTGACATCTGCACGAACAACCGACGGAGGGCGGGGCTGTCCTCGGTACAGATCGGGAGGGAGGTGTCCATGGGGTGTTGGATGGGACACAGTTGCAGTGGAACGATGGGAAAGCATCAGACATGCCACCAGTGCCAGACTGCCTGCGGACACGCATGCATCAGAAGAGGAGGGGGGGGGGGGGTCTGGAACCCAAAAACTTGTGAACCTGAAATAGCCCAAATCAACATTTCCTTTCGTACGCTTCATTTTCCCCAGCTTCCTCTGCCTGAGTTTGAGTTCCCTGACTGTCACCAACAGGCCTATGTCATCTGCAACACCTGTCGTGCACGGAGTAGGGCATTGCGCCCCGTGCAGTGCTGAGGTGGTCCCCGGTCTGACTCAATCGGACTCAATTCCCTCTGATCACATCTGCCCTCTGCCGTGCGCCAGTGCCAACAACGCCGGAGCTATTCAGAACGCGTCCCCCAAGTTGCTCTGCTGCTTCACGTGCGCACAGCGCATGTCCCAACGAAAGCCCAGCCTCCTGGGCCCTCAAAGCCCTGTGCCCCCGTCTCTTCAGCACGAGAATCGATGCTTCGGTGGGATCTCCGCCCAAGCCACGGCAGCGGACCGCGCGGCCGGCCTTCAGGCCGACCCCTACAATGCACAAACTCCCGCCGACCCTCTCATCAAACAGCAGGTCTTTCTTTGTTTCCCGAACCAGCACTTCATCCCTCCGGCCCGGAGCTGGTGAATGCCCCCGCCCGTCCCGACCGCAGCCGACCAGTCACCCCCTACACAACCCAAACCGCACATGGCCCGGGGGTGCTCCTCCACAAAACACAACCGATGCGCGTTACACCGAAAGTAGCAACCGGCAAACCTGCTCCCTTTTTTACGGTTCAGCCCCAAGCCACGTGCCCCTGTACACCTGAACCACCTCGCACAGGAGCGGACCATTGGACATGCCATCCCAGCGTCCAAAGGAGCGGGGGCTTTGCATGTTTCCATGCACACTAGCCTCGATCAGTGGTACAGTTGCTCCAGCAGTCACTGCGCAAGCGCCTACCACTGCGGGGCCGTTGCTCGCTTGTCGGTGTCCGACCCACTGGCCGGCCCCCCTGTCCCCATCTCTTGTGACAGAGCAGGTGCCGGTCGTCTTCGATGGTCACTGACTGACCTCTTTGCTTTGCCCATTGTGCATTTGCACTAATACGGCTGCCGGCCGTGCAACGGAGCCTCAACAGCAAACAGCACAATGACGACGATAACAACAACAACAACAACAATGACAACAACGACGACGACAACGACGACAACAGCATCACGATACGGCTTCCACTGCGACACGGCCAACATAGGCTCAGTACACTGTCGGCTATCTTTCAGAGGAGTGCCCGGGGCAGTGGGAGTGGGACTTTGCATGTGCGGTTTGGAACTCCGAGTCCCCGCCATTTCGCCCCACACTCTGCGTCATGGGAACGGCAACTGCACAGGTGAGCTGCTACAGGATCCCATGCCTTCCAGACCCCCGCCCTCAGATAGAACGCGTCCTCCCAAATAGCGGTCTCGCCGAATTCAGTCAGCATCGGAGTCCAGCGGTTAGCTGTACGGTTGGCCGCCCCCCAACCGCCAACGGCCACCGTCCCAACGCGAGAGACCCCAGATTGGTCGAGAGGTCAGAGCACATGACTCCTGCCCGGATGGTTCCAGGTTCGAACACCAACATTCGAAGGTCCCACTCCACCGGCGCCGGGGGTAAAGCCGCGGCCTCTCCCAAAGACCAATGCCCCGGGGCTCGGGCACATCGATTTGACACCGACGGTCGGCAACACGCCCAGTCGCCAGCGTGTCGGCGAGCGGTCCTCAGAAAATAGGATCCGGGGCCCGAAATACCCCCCCTCACGCCGTCGGTCTGTCGCGCTTCCGAAGTACTGAGCAGCAGTGACACCGTTCCGTAACGACGAGCCCATCAGGACGGCGTCCATTGCCATGCAGCTGCGCACCAGCCTCACTGCCACACCCCAGCCCCAGTTTCAATCCTCGTCACACCCAACCCGAGCCCCACCGCCAGTTCAAGCCACACGTGCAAAATCAGTCCCACGCTCACTGCCCCACCCGCTCCTCTGAAAGATAGCCGACGGTATTCGGAGGCTGTATTGGCAGTGTGGCAGCGGAAGCCGTGCCGTAATGCTACTGCTGCTGCTGCTGTTGTTTTCGTGCTGGTTCCTGTTAAACGTGCCCAGCATGCCCCCCCCCCCCACCCACTCCACCGCCCTGCCCACCTCTGGCAATTTTTTGACCGCCCTTCTCAACCCCAACCCAACGGCTGGGCACCCAACCCACCAATCCACGAGTGGAGGATTCCCTCCTCAAAAGGCAAACACGTACATACACCCAGAAATGCCAACCGGCATACTCCTTCAGCCTTTATGACCCCGCCCCCCGCCCCCACAAACTTTTTGTGGCCTCAGACCCCCCCCCCACCGGTAAGGTCGACTTAAGCAATGCCCCGACGGCGAGTGAGAACCGCACTGCAGCACAGCCCGTGCAATCGTTCCAACAAAAGGTGTGCGACTGACTCATCCTTTGCTGTTTCGGCAGCATCCAACTTTTGTTGTTGGTGTTGCTGGGGACGAACATACTGACGTAAAGCGCTCTTCGTACTGCTTCATCTGCAGGTCAAAGTGTGAGCATCTTTGGAAGGCCTCGTCGCGCTGGGCCTCTACCCCGGCCATCTGCTTCAATGCGGACTGCAGTCTTTCATCCGAAATACACCCATCCTGTACAACCAGACAAGAAAAAGAAAGAAAGACAGACAGACGAAGACGAAATAGAGACAAAGGGAAAAAATCACCAAAACTGACATTGTCGGGGGGGGGGGGGGGCAAAGAGCCCATTTTTCAGGGCTGCGATTTGCAGCGGGTTTGGACTCATGTGTGTGCTGCACGATTGATCTTGGGGGCAGAGCAAAGATGTGACGGTTTACGCATTGTGTAGTCGACTTGTTGCCACAACACGACACCATTTGGCTCGGTTTGGCCTCCTCCACAGACGGAAAAGACGACTGCCAATATTGTTTGCGTGAAAATCCACGTGTACCTGTGGGTATTCCATCGGACGGTACTCGGAGGCTGTATTGGCAGTGTGGCAGCGGAAGCCGTGCCGTAATGCTGCTGCTGCTGCTGCTGTTCCTGTTAAACGTGCTCATCATGCCCCCTCCACCCCACCCCACCCCACCCCGCAACCGCCCTCCTCAACCCCAACCCACCGGCTTTTTCTTGAGACTTCGGCAAACGCTCAGCAAAATGCGGAAGGTGCCGCCAAACATCAGATGTATGGGTCTGCGACGTATCCCGATGGGCCCTATCCCGGACCAGCGCGTGTTGCCCGTTTGGCAGTGCGCTCCTGAGCATGGCAAAGATGAACGACGGCCACAAGGCCCAGGGGTAAGGGACGCCAACCAAGTCACGCGGCACGCAGGCGCGTAGCCCAGGCCGGAAGCACCGGCTTGCGACTTGGGGCCCCGGAGTGGCGGGTGCGCGAGAGCCAATCAGGCCTGTCATGCGCTGAAGCATCCCGAACTGCGTGCCGACGTCCCGTGCAGCAGAAGGAACATGCCACGCGAGGCCCGGACGTGACACCGCTCTTTGGGAAACTATGCCCCGGCTGAGGGCAGTCGCAGGAGGGGGGGCAGGTCACTGGTGGGCCAAGCAGCAACAAGTGCATGCCATACCGGGGGAGGGGGGGCATTCGGAACGTGTGAAATTTGGAAGCGTGGAAAATTTCGATGCGGAGAAAATCTGGCACCACTTCTTAAATACCACTGCAAAATTTGGTGCAAATCCCCGGATTGCGGCACAAGAACGAGCATAGACCGCGAATGGTGGCTGTTCTTTCCTATGGGCCTTTGGTTGGGTGCTGCCATTTGTTGGAGGCTCCTGGATGGTTGCCCTTATTTCCTGAGGGCTGTTGGATGCGTGTTGCTGGGCGCAATGGAAATGTACATGCCAAGAGAGCCAACAATGACACCTGGAAAAGAGGCCTCGGAAACTTCAAATACCACGGCACAATCTGGCACACTTTCGTGGTGCCAAATTTTGCCTTTCCAAAGTTCGCCTGTTCCTCATTTCCCCCTCCCCCCGGTACGCGCCAGGCCGTTGCTTACGGACCCCCGGGGGTTGGGGGGGTGGGGGTGGGGGTCAATTGGGGCCCTGGCCACCCACGGCCAATCCCTACCCCCCCACATCGGCAAATTTTCCTCCCGGAAAAAATGAAATTTACTAAAGAGGCCTGAAACTGGAGACCGATTTTAGGGACGAAAAAAAATTTTTCCGGGGTCCCCCCCCCCCCGCACCGCCCTGCCCTCTTGGTTGGCCACTAAGCAATGGCCTGATACGGGCAAGAGTTGAACTCGCTTAGGTCCGGTGCACCATAACACTGGGCCAGCGGAGGAACAAAGAAACTTGCACTGGGCATGGGCACGCATCGGACGCGCACAGACAGACACCGGAGATGCACAACACCTACGCGGCAGACCTGCTGGTGCTGCTGCGTCATGTTCTGAATCCTCAGATTCAGTGCCTTCACATCGGATTTCAAGCGACTTTCCTTCTTCCGGTGGATCGCCACCTGCCGCTCCAGCTCCGCAATGCGCTGCTGTGCCTCGGCAAGCAACTGCTGGCAATTCGTGTCGGGCGGTGGGCATGGCGCAGGGGGCTGCTCGGGCTGCTTGTCCGCCACGGTAGGTTGCTGATACACCACTTTCTGCGCAGGCGGCGCAAGGACACTCACTTGGTGCTGGGAGGCAGTGGGTACGGCACTGCGGAGGAGGGCCAGGGGAAGAGGGATCCTGCAATGGGTAACCCCCTCCCCAAAAACAAAGGATTGTGTTCCCCAAAAGAGGGATCGTTCCTTTGCCCTCCTCCAGTGATGATGACAACTGCCGCAGCGAAATGGTGATCATGAATGAAGGCTCGATGAGCAGGGCTGCTGCGTTAGGGTTGGGTGAGGGCCGGGCAAAATTACTTGGAAAAGCTTCGCACTAATTACTATTTTGCAAACGGTTAGAATACAATGTAATGGGTCAGGTCCAACCCCCTTGCACAGGGACGAACATTCCAAGCAAATGCGTGGCAAATGAGGTTCTGACCGTCGTAGCCGGGCCCTGTGTAAAGCAGCAAAGGGCACAGCACACTGGCTGCAGAGAATGATCTTCATCTACAAATTCTGTTTTTTCCAATTGGCCCGGTGTTTGATGATCAGGTGCAGAGCCAATCATACCTCCGATGGAATTTTGAGAGGTCAGCCCTTGATTAGCCCCTTCCTCTTTTCTCTGGTTGGGGCTCTTGGGGCATGCTGCCCACAATGTGGACACGGTGTATCTCCACTTCCAGTTGTGTTTTTGTGATCGAGGAAACCTCAAATCACAAACTACGATGAAGGCACTGTATTGCCAGGGCAATGCTTGCCCAAAAAGTAGGCATTCAATAGCTGTCTAGTGAAAATCAAGGCAACATTCAGCACAGGACAGCCTTCTCTTAGTCGTCAGGGAGACAGGGTAGACAACGATGGGACGTTCTCGTTGGATGGAGGGTTTCGGTGAATGGATTCTAGCCATCCATTACTCCCGTCTGGGCACACAGGGACTTGATGGGTGGTGATCCAGGGATGTGCTTATCCACGGAGGGTGATGGTGGAGGGTCTCACTCACCCACCCAGGCCAAACCACCCACCCACCCAAAACCAAAAAAATTTCCTCGAGGGAAAAATGAAATCGTAAATAGAGAGCCAAAAACGAGAGGCCCATTTTTAGGTACACAAATTTTTTTTTTTTGCCCTCATACCCCCCCCCCCTCCCGTAGGCCAAACACTAAGCACAACGCTGGTGTGATCCCGTGGTGCTGGGAGCACCCCTGCTTAGATTGTCAGAGGTCCCCATCCAACTTGGCTGTCTCATACCCCATTGGCTGCAATACATCTCTCTCACTTCCTCCATCACCAGGGACATCTCGGGATCTCTCATCTTCCCTCTGAGTCCCACACATGTTCCTCTCACACCCCTTTACTCACACAAATATCTCAAACACCCCCCTTTCTCTGACACACACTTTGGTCACACAAACGTTCCTCACACATCCCGTTTGGTCACACAAACATGTGCTCCACACGCGGCTTGGTCACATGAGCGTCCCTCCCACATGCCCTTGGGTCACTTTCTTGTCGCACCTGCCCCACACAGTTACCAGTCAGGAATGGGGCATGGCGGAGGGTGAGGTAAACTTTGAGGAGAATAGTGGATGACAACAGCAGTGATTGCATAATCGACGGCAGTTGTTGCCCAAAAGAAGCACCTCGACCTCGCCTTCATTGTCCAAATTCCTAAAACCCGGTAACCGGATTTTCAGTCCCGGAGTTTCAGTGCCCATCATGAAGATTAGGGAGTGAAAATACCTCAACACCCATCGGTTGTGGGCAATGCTTGTTCAACGATGTTCGGGACTGGCACAGTTTAAGAACTATGTCCCGGTAAATCAACGTGGTGTCCCACCGGGGCTCCTGCACCAGTCGACAGTGACGACACCCTCAATGATGATCTTCCGCGTGTCCAGTGCACGTCCTGCCGCAGTTGCCCCCCTTGTCCCAGGGATTGCACGGTGACGTGTCGCCACTGACCCATGCCTCTTGGATGCCCCTTCATGTCGATTTCAAAAAGTGCGTACATACCCCGCCCCCTGCAACACCGGCAGACGTGGAGAATGGCAGCGGACCTGTGCATCGCTACATAATTTTGCGTAACTGAGGCGCAGTACCATTTGTGCCCCTCGACGAAACAAAAGGTTGGGGGGCGACGGTTGTCTGTTTTGGCTTCTACGGCCCCCACACGGGTCACGGGGAGTGGCTTGGTTTGCTAAGATTGGTGCGTCACGCGGTGAAACACACGGAATCTTGGATTAGCGGATGTTTGCCCCGGGTTGGCTTGGGCTTGGGACGGCTGCGATGGGAATGAAGGCCAGCCACCATGGGGCCGCCCCGGGGAGGCAGTGAGAACCGGTCCCCCCCTTGGGTTTTGAAAGATAGCGGTCCTGGCGGTGTGACGGGCAGGACCACAGTTGGTCTCACTGGGGCCGCAAAGCAGCCCAGCAATTTTTTTCTCTCCCTAAACAGTGAGGGCGTAGGACCAAGAGACCCCCTGCCCCCCCCCCCCCCCCCTCCGGAATTTTCGACAGATGGCTGGGGGGTGGTTCGGGCTCCTTTTAAGGGGGGGTCCAGGTGGGGCTGGGTGGGTGGGTCCAGGCCCCTCCCCCCCCCCGGGTGGTGCTGAAGTTTTAGAGGTGCCGAAGAAAATTTTGGTCTAAACTAATTGGCGCTGAAGGCGCCAGAGAAAATTTTTGATTGGCTGAAGGCCCGGCAGAAAATTTGGCCCAATCCTTTAAAGGGGGGGGGGGGCGTCCAGGGGGGGTGGGGGTAGAGGGTTGGTGCGCCCCCCCCCCAGTGATGGCGAGTTGTCAAAAGGAGCCCGCGGGGGGGGGGGGGGCTGGGGGGTTCACATACAAGGACCGGGCCCGGCGCCCCCCCCCCCCCCGCCCCGGGGGGTGCCGCGCCATTGCCTGGGCCCCCCACACGGGACGCCCGGAGACACACCGGCTCGGGAGGAGGGTCGATCTGGAGGGGCGGCGGCGCCGCCAGATTGATGGGGGTCGAGGGCCTGTGGTACGAGGCCGGGGTGTAAGCGAACGTCGGCGGCGGCACGAAACTGCTGAGGGAGACGCCTTGCATTGAGTACGTGCTGGGGATGGTCGGGTACGTGGGGCCGAGGGTGGGGTACGCGGGGATCGTCGAGATGTACGTGGGGGCCTGAGGCAGGGGAAGGGCCGAGTAGCTCACCGTCGATGTGTAGGGCAGGGGCGGCATGGAGTAGCCGCCGGCGGTGGGGTAGGAGGGCACGCCGACACTGCCCACGAAGGAGGTCATGGCGGCCTGGCTCAGGGGGGGGGTCGCTTTAATCGTCGTTGCCGTGGGCTGCATGGGGTAGGCGGCGGCCGGGAGGCCCTCGCCGGTGCGCCGCCGTCTCGGGGCCGCGGCGGGGGACCCGGTGTGGCCGGTCGGGGACTTGACCGGGCTCGGCACGGGATCGGGTGCATACGAGATGACGCCGATGTCATCATCTGAAGGGCAGAGGAGCGGTACGACGGGGGGGGGCGCTCGTTCGACCCTTTGGCGCAGGCACACCGGAAAGGCAGGGGAAACGATGCTTAGCCAAGGCTGCGCTTCGGCGCCACAAGCAAACAAAGTCCGTGAGGGAGGGAGGGGCAGGGATGCATTGGAAGGGGGGGAGGCACCCCCCACCCCCCCCCAAGGCGCGCAGCGTACGCCCAGCCACTGTCTCTATGGCGGTCAGTGCCAGCTTCAATGGCATTTGCAACCGACAGTAACCGCCCCCAACCGCTTTGGCAACCTCCTGCAACCGCCTATCTAACAGCTCCTGGGGCCGCCTTTGAGGTCCTTCCCTTCTAACGCATCCCTGGGGAGGGGTTTGGGCTCCGTCACAGCAACATTCACCACAAATCACCGCAGAAGAAATGCCGTGATAAGCAGGTACAAGTCTTCGCCAGCATGACCCAGCCCCTCCTCCCAGTAATTCAAAAGAGGGCTACAAAGGGCAAGGCATCCCTTCTATCCGGTCATATCTGCCAGTACACTCTCATTGGGCCAAAGAAATCCATTTTCTTTTCCCGGCGAGTGCACAACTCATCGGCATGTCACAGTTGGGCACTCGAGGGAACGTTTCCGCACTCTAAATCAGCAGTCTTGCCTTCAACATTCTGCATTTGAAAGATCCATCGCTTTTGAAGACCTCGTGTCAAGGGGATAACAAAGCTGAAAATAAAAAGGCGTGAGCGAGAAATACAAGCCCAACGAGGCTGCAAGTTGCTGTCGGCAGTCATTAACCCTCCACCATTTGACTTGGGACAAGCGACCAGACCATATCCAGGACCCTGAAAAGTCAAGCCTCCCGATCTTTGGTGCACGATGGGGGGCGGCCCGGGGGGGCGGCGGGGGGACAACCGACTTGCAGCCATCCAACAGCAGCTGCAAAGTCACCAACAGCACTCAACACCCGGGATTTCGCCTCAGGGACCCAGGAGCCTGAACGTCAAACTGCAGTCAAAGACACTGGTGACATACCTAGAAGCATTCTCACAAAAGTCACTTGCTAAGGAGACCACTGTAGGAGTGGCTTGTACATGCAATTCTGAAAAGCAGAGTGCAAAGCACGCAATAGACGGCCCAAATTGAACCACTGCTTTTGTGGGCAGCACCTTGTAAACACCTTAAATTGTTAGTCTGTGAAAACAGCCATAGTACCCAAGCAAACATCTCATCGTCACTCTAAGATCGTGAAAGTCCCGGGTGTTCGTTTTTTCTGACCTGATCCTAAGTTTCCACTTTTTCTTAGCCAATGCACATTTTCCCCAGCTGCAGGCTTACTGGGGCACTGGGACACTGAGTGGACACGTTTCAATTGGGTACTTTTCTTTTTCTCGATTGTGTTGGGGTTCACATGTCCCCGGTCGTGCTGTTTCACTTCATTTTTCAAATGTGTCCTCCTTGAAAGCCTAGTCATACTTCATATTCCGCTCTTCCTTTGTACCCCCCCCCCCTTGTCGTTCCCCACCCCAGGGAAGACGGTCCCCCACCACCCCCTGGGGGACCGCACTACCACCGTACATGCACATTTGCAGGCACAGAAATTGCAGCATAAAACGAAAAAATTCAGCATAAGATACGTTCAAAGGGCTGCCAATGTACGGAGACCTACTCCTTGACCGGCTCGGTGTAAAATTTCTTGGTCCTGCTCCACTTCACCTTGAACTCTTGCACATGCTCTCCACTTTCCACTGGAATGCTTTGGGCAGCACTCTTGGGTGGTGGTTTTGCCTTCTTGGTAGGAGGCTTGGCAGGCGCAAGCAGATTTTTGGGAACCCATTTCCCTTTGGGAATGTCCCTTGTAAAATACAACTTGTTCCCAAAACTGTGTCCCATACGCCATGCACCACGGGCACTCTTCACCCACACAACCTCCGTGTCAGAATTCAGGTCACTATCATCATCCGTCACAGGGGGAAACATGGTTGTGCTGTCAAGTTCCATTTCAGCGAAAGTAAGCAAAATGTCCCGCCATGAGTGCAAGGGATACAAGTGGTAGTGCCCCACAACACAGTCACCCACACAACAACACAATGAGCCGCAACGAAAAATTTTGGGTTGACCAAGTGACGGTCCCCCACCCCCCCCTGGGGAACGACAAGGGGTGGGGAACGACAAGGGGGGGGGGGGGTAACACACCATTGGTCGAAGACATGCAGTGCTATGCACAGGTCAGCAAGGGAACCACAAAACAGAGGGACCCAACTGCACGTGGGCTCTACATCTCACCTTCCTTGCAGAATGCCCCAAGCAAACTTGTCCTTGGAATCGGCCAAAAATCCCTGTCAAGCAGCGGAAGATGGACAGATGGCAAAGACTTGGAAATTGGCATGGCCGTCGACTTGTGGGTGGGATATTGCACCTCACTTGTGTGTGCTTTTCCTTTGCAGGTGGCCAACATTGCTATAAAACACAGTAACTGGTGACCACAGCGGCAATTGTGCAACAAAATAGGCTAATCAGTCACCTGTTGCCGCAAAAAATGCTGTTTTTCAGCTCTTGTCTGTGCTGCCTTTGCCTGGCGCGACCCGACCCTGGGGGCCTTGGGCTGAGGCTTGGGATCAGGCTGGCAGGCACCTGGAAATGATGGGGCACTGCTTCATCATCAATAATATTGGGTGAAATACAACTTATCATCAAAAAAAATGGGCCAACACCTCCCACACCTCGTTCAGCCTCTGCTGAAACAACATCTACACAGCCATCCTCCACTGATGGATTGTCCACGGGCTCTAACCCTCATCCTTTTCTTTTTTGGGGGGGCTGACTCGAAGTGTTCACGAGTCCTCAAGATGGTTCTTGGAAATTGGGCAACTCAAGTATATGATACACTAGATCCCTGGTATACAGGGCATGGGCTCATCTGAGTCC
Source organism: Eutreptiella sp. 'Long Island Sound 2002' (assembly GCA_964036045.1). Lineage (NCBI taxonomy): Eukaryota > Euglenozoa > Euglenophyceae > Eutreptiales > Eutreptiaceae > Eutreptiella > Eutreptiella sp. 'Long Island Sound 2002'. The sequence continues at coordinate 21,348,420 of OZ038386.1, read as the reverse complement.
TTTAAACTATTCCAACACGTGGGCCCAGGCCTGAAACATCATCACTGGAATTCGAATCAGAATCAGAATCAGACCTCGGATATTGTACGTATTCAAAGGTTAGGGGGATCAAAGGGTAGAGCAGGGGGGGGGGGGGGGGCGGAACATACTCTGCATGCATTGTGCATCCTTTTTATATCCATAATTCCCGACAATTGACAATCGCCTTGTCCAAAATGGACACACTCTTTGTCCAAAATTGGGATGCCCTTTGTCCGAAATTGACAAACGCCTTGTTCAAAAATTCAGAAATGCTTGACCAAGGCCTTGTCCAAAATGGACAAAGCCTTTGTCCAAAATGCCCAGCACCTTGTCAATTTTGGGCAAGAGTTTGTCCATTTTGGACACAGTGTTTGTGGATTTTGGACAAGAAGTACGTCCATCTTGGACAAGACGTTTGTCCATTTGGGACCACGGGTTCATTGATTTTGGACAAAAGAGGTTTGATGATTTTGGATAAGAACTTTGGACAAGAAATTTTAGACAAGTGGGCTGTCCATTTTGGACAAGGTGTTTGTCCATTCTGGACAAGAGCTTTGTCAGTGCAGGTCCCCTCTAGCCGTACCAAGCTGTGCGAGTGCAGTTGTGGGGCAACCTGGCCCAGATGCAGAGTAACGAGTGGGCAAGCAAGCCATCAACACAATCATCTACAGCTACATGCAACGACCACCCTATGCGATGATCACTGCTCGGTCATGCGACGCTTTTGCTGTGCTACTTTCTCTCATGGACTGGCAGAGTCACGGTTTGCACCCTTTTGGGTGATTGCACAGCATTTCCTCCTAAGACTGACCTTCAAGAAAAGCCCCCAAATATCGAAGAGGGCACCAAGAGAACAGCAAGCACATCATCATCTCATCATGTTCTGATCGTTAGCAGAAGAAGATAGATGAAGATAGAAGATAGCAATGTGCAGCCCGAGGCCTTGCAAAATGTGAAGTACAACAAAAAAAAGACAAAAATGACTTCGCTGGCACCTCGGGGGAGAGGGCCTAACGGTACCGTCTGCGGGCCCACCATTCCTTGCGCACATGCATGCACACATGACGGCGGTGTCTCCCGCTCACTGGCGCTTTGGTGAGGTTTGGCCGCTGTCACTAGTCCGCCCAACCTTGGAACTAGACAGTCAGGTTGTTGAGCCTAGTGGTCGGGCAGGTAACAATGCGCGACCTGAGGCCCTGCTGGTGCTAAGGCCTTGTCCCAACCCAACCCCCAACACCCTTGCGAGAACAACACTAAAATCCCAAAAATTGACGGAAACAACACCAAGTGTCTCGACAAGGGGGGGTTGAAAAAATAGGACACACTTCGTAATGGTATACAACAACAGATCTTGGTGTTCCAACCAAAATCAGCCCTCTCGGTGGCCGCAAATTGAACAAAATGGGCCCGCTTGGCGGCCCCAAATTAATCACCATCGGCCCTCTCAGTGGCCCCAAACTGACCAACCCAAATTCACCAAAATTGGCCCTCTTGGCGGCCCCAAATTGGCCAAAATTGGCCCTCTAGGTGGCCCCAAATTGATGAAAGTTGGCCCTCTTGGTGGCCCCAAATTAACCACAATCAGCCCTCTCGGCGGCCCCAAATTGACCAGCCCAAATTGACCAAAATCGGCCTTCTCGGCGGCCCCAAACTGACCACATGTAATGGCTTTGCTCCTCCCTGCTCGGGATACCAGGCGATGGTCGGGGTTGTGTTCCACAAATTTGCTTACATGCTAGCTCAGAGGTTGATACTCTTGTGGGACATGCCTCCAAGGCCTTACCTACCACAATGGTCCCAGGGCCAAGCCTCACCACCACCGAGGCCAAGGCGGATGCACATGCACATGCAAGTGTGGGGGTGGCAGATGCGGAGGGGGGCATTGCGTGTGGGGTGTTAGTGTGGCCACGTGCTCCAGGCCCGGTGGGAAGGCTTGGGAGTCTGACACTGAGCCCACAAGGGAGTCATAGGCCAGAGCATTGCAGCCTCCAGGTCACAGGGATATGCAACGACTAAAGGAAAAAGCGGCGATGAAGAAGACGAAAGGAATAAGCAACAAAAGTGAGAAGAAGATGCAGTGAGAGGGTTTTGGATGAAAGTGGTGATGAAGGTGAGGGTTGTGTGTGTGATTGTGGCGTTCTGGGTGTAGTTGTGCTGGCAGAGCTGTTGGTGTAATGGTGTAATGCTGGTGGCGGTAGGAGCTTCTTTGTACACTTGTGGTGTTCTAGGTGCATTTGTGGTGGGGTGCACATTCTTCTTTTTTTTTTTTGACAAAATTGCCATTGGTTCGGTACAACAGTACAAGATGACCTCGGAATTCACTGCAATACTCGGGTTTGGCAACCCTGCATAGTGTGTGGGGTGCATGTATGGTCGCGCGCAGTCAAGGACCTCGTCCCTTTTAGGTGTGGCCTGCGTCAGGAGTCTATGTGAGCAGTCAGGAACCTCACTGTGGGCTGTTGTTTCGAAATTGTGTTTGGGTGTCTCTGCGACACCATCGTTGCAGCCAACAGGACAGCAAGCAGCCCACAAGAGTGTGCTTCTCACAATCCTGCTGTGTGCTAGCACCAGCAGGCCTTGCACATAGACCACTGCAGGCCACCCCCAAAACGCCCCCAGGCCCCCGAGAGGAAAACTGTATTCTGGCAGTGCAAGTGCAGCGCACAGCAGCACATCATACAGATGCTCATCAGTGGCCAACAAAAGACCAGAGGTACCTTTCTGCAAATAAGAAAGCGTTGATCGGGTGCCTGGTTGCAGGCCACCACTGAGTAGACATGGTTTGGCAGCGGTATGCATGTGTGCTGACGCCATGCTGTAACCCCTACGTGGAGGTGCGTTCAGGACATTGAGGACATTAACACCTCTTGCTTCCATGTACACACTTGACTCTCTGGACAGCCCCCCATGGCCTAGTTGGTGGGCAGTTGTAAAAATTGCAACAGGTTGGGAAGAAGAACCCCATCTTTTGCAAAATGCTTGTTAGGGTCGGAAGTGGTTCTTATCTTTGGCAAATCCCGTGCAAGGCCCGAGCGGTTCCTACTTGTGGGAGGGTTCTAGTTTGGGCCCACTTCTGATTATTCTTTGGGGGAGGGGGGGTTATTCCTGGCATTTTCCAAATGCTGGCACTTCCACCACGTAGGTAAGTACGTAGGTGGATATGCGAACACAGGGGGGAGGGATTTTGTGCCAAGTCAAATTTGCAGTGGTAAATTTCGCTGTGGGAAATTTCGCGGGCACCCCTGGATTGTGTGGTAAATTTCGAGGGCACTCCCAGAAATATTGCAGTGTGTAGGGCTTTGCGGGCTCGGTGAAGCATAGCCACAGGCGCCACTCATAATGCAGGGGAGACCCATCTGCCACACCCTGCCAGTGATGAGGGTCAAAGTGGTCTCAGGTCCTGACATGTGTTTCAACTTTGATAGTGCGATTCGACTAACACCCCTAGCAAGAGCAACTGTAACTCTGCAAAGGAGCTCCTGGGCCTTGCTCTTTTCTCTTTATGGGCATTAATTGTTTGCAGCGGCCCGCCTCTTTTCAGTTCACATTTATAGATAATGTACTGAACATTAAAGTATCCAAAAAAAATGGCAACCTGGGGCTCTGTACTGAAGAATACAGATTATGATGCTATACACAGAATGCGAAACAGGATGCTGCGGCAGATTGAGACTCTACTTCTTTGAGAATTGCTTCTTGTGTGCTGCAGCAAAATCTGCTGGAATCACTTCTTAAAGTCTGCCAGCACACGCAAAGCATGTCCCTCCAGGAGCCCACATGACTTTAGAGCTTTTTGGGTTGCCACACAAAATTCAGGCATTGAGGAAAAACCACCGGCAGCAAGGGGTGCAGCATACTGCTGGTACCCTAGTGAAATCAGAAACTGCACAACATCTGCACAGGTCTGTACACTGCAGGCGAGAACTTCTTTTTTGGCTTTTTTTTTGGGGGGGGGGGGTGCCACAGAGGTATCACTAGAACTATCAGTAGAATTGTCGCTGTCACTACTGTCACTGCTGCATTCGCTGGTACTGTCAGTATGCACATTAACTTCCTGTTGATCATCCTGCTCACTCCTGTGAGAAGATTGGGCAACAGGAACAGGGGCAGGGCAGGGGCAGAGGAACATGCAGTACTAGAGGAAGATGCAGAAGTGGTTGTCTTGGCCCTCAATCCAGCCTGCACATTTGGTCCCCCCTCGGGGGGTACCTGGAGCAAAGAGTGTATCACCCCCACCGGCACAGTATCTGCCGCTAGTGTGCGGTAAATTTCGCAAAAGCCCCCGGATTTCATGTGGGAAATTTTGCGGCCAATTTGAAACGCGAAGTTTCCCACATGAACTTGACTGACCTCAACCCCCCCCCCCCTGTATGTGTCAATTGGCTGCCCTTCAGAGAGGTCCAAATGCACTACCCGGAAAGACGCACGGCCAGCTGTTGACAAGGCACCAGTATCAGGTTGTTAGGTGGTGGTAACCTATCGCTCCCTCGGTCGGCAGGACGTTTTTTAATTCAAAAAAAAAAAGCTGGAGTGTCTGGTACCAGGAATTTTTCATCTTTAGTCTGATGCAACCCATAGGTCCAGATGATGACCCTCCAACCGCCGTCGCTTACCCACCAACCGCCGTCGGGTACCCTCCAATTGCCGTCGGTTACCCGCCAACAGCTGTCGGTTACCCGCCAACCACCGTCGGTTACCCACCAACCATCGTCGGTTACCCGCCAACCGCCATCGGTTACCTGCCAACAGCCGTCGGTCATCCATCAGGTTTTTAACTGGAAAAAAAATAAAATCCGTCCTGTCGGTGGGCTACCACTGTACATCTACCCGTATTAGGGACAGTAGTAGTGCAGTAGTTCTGAGTCCGCTGGCTGACATGGATTTTGAGGTGCTTGGTTGCCTACATGCAGCCGCATACCCTTGTGCAGAAGGAGGGTTTTGCACGCAATTCACTGAGCATGTTCAGTAGACACTCCACTATGATCGACACAAAGTGAGAGAACATTCAAAGTGTCTGGTAGGGCATTTCGGGTCGTCGACTACAGACCGGGGTATACACAGACCGTCCTTCTGGTGTGGCCCTTTGTCATAGCGGCGCACAGGGCCTTCGAACTGGAACTTCCGTTTGAAGATGGGCAATGACTGAATGGTCACAGTGCCCGTTCGGGTGTGACGGAACAACGCGGTAACGTGAACGAAGAACCATGCGGCTGTGCGCTCCAATTCCACAAGGTAGGGCCACTTTTTGTCCAGCACGACGACGAAGCAACGCAACAAATCGTCATGGTAAAGATGATCCTCGCCTGGAAGGACCCATTTGAAGTGGTGCGGCTCGTTGGACCGCAGCTCGATCTTTTCGAGGGCGTGGAAGTCTTTCAAGTGCTCGGCAACCTGCAACGGCGACCCGTCGAACTGCGCACACATGAGGCACAGCACCGGGCGATGCTGGCACTCCTCCTTGATGTGGGCCTGCGTCTGGGCGTCACAATACCGGCCCTTGAAGGTGCACTCCCCGTGGGGACACTTCACGACGCGTTTTTCGATCATGGCCTCCAGGAAGAAGTTCCTTGCCGCCGGCACCGCAAACGGCTTCGCGCACGTGGGACACGGTTTGCCCTTGAGTTTGCCAAAGCAGCGCGCACAGATGGAATGCCCCACGCTGCACAAGTAAATGGGGGGCAGCATATTGCACATGCAAACGGGGCAATCAATGTCATCAAGGTCCCCATCGCCTTTGGCATCAGCCACTTTCGATCGCTTCGAGGCAGGCTCCATTTCCGACTGGGTGAGGCTGGAAATCAAGTCCGCTTTGCTTCGTCCGTTCCAGTCCAACTGCCTCTTTTTGCATTCCGCGACGAGGGCATCCTTTGTCCACTTTGTGTAGTTGTCACACATTAAGACGGGGTCACAAACACTGCAATACAACAGATGATGGCACAGCACACCAATGTCCGTGAGGATGAGCGATAAAGGAGGGTGACGGACGCTGATTGTCTTCCGTGTTTCACATAGCAAGGTCTTTTACTGGGTTCCATAGGTGAGTGTTTATTGGTGGGGGCCTTGTGCAGCATTCTACCCTGTAGGTGTCCGCTCCACTGCCAAGTATAGGCAGTGCAGTCAAACTCATAACTGTGAAGCATTGGCGGTTGCTCTCCACCACTGATGTGACTTGTGTAAGACCAGAATGGGTTTATGAGGAAACGCCAGTATTACTCACTGTCACTCTCACCCCTTCTTGACTGACCATGTGCAAAGCTGGAACTCTTAGGCAGGCCACTGTGCCTCGGCACATTAGACCCGCTTGCAGTCAGTCCAGTCAACCATAGTTGGAGACAAGCAGCTCCAAGGTTGTAGAAAATTGCAGTTGCAGCCATCTAGGAGCTTGTGGTTAGGGGCGTTGTTGACGAAACAGCCTCACTCTAAACACGGCACAAGTTGGGTTATCACATCTCAAGATTGTATTCCATCACAACTTGTCCAACGCCGGTAACCAAACCCGTGCCTAGTGCAAACTGGTTGTGGATGCTGCTGCTGCTGCTGCTGCTGTTGTTGTTGTCGTTGTTGTTTTAATGTTGGTGTGTGTGTGTGTTGCTGTTGTTGTTGTTGTTGTTGTTGTTGTTGTTGTTTGTTCCCCAAGCGCCAGTGCGCTCCATAAGTCAAATGCTGCTCAATTGCCCCCTGACATGAAGAACCTCAAAGCAGCAATTGAAAGCCCCTTAACCTCCTCTGTAGCTCGCTGCTGTTTCGTCAGCTCACGTGCTACAATGGGGGAATCCTTGCACTGCGCGCGCATTGCGCGCTACTGTTAGACTATGTTCCCCCCGAAGAGCCCCCAAGCACACCCCTTAGAAACGCCCTTAGAATTAGGTGGCCCAAACTGCCCCAGCTCAAGAAAGTTGCAAACTACCTTCCCTTCACATAACACACATCATGCACAACTGGAAAAGCCATGAACAGCGCATTGGTAGCCACCCTCAACAACACACAACTGTCTTTCTGTTTCATTGTCAACTAAGTACACATTGAGAATACGCAACTTGTGTGCACAACATGACACAGTTGCAGAATTAAAGAAATGTCACATTGTCACATGTGTGTGTGTGTGTCAATGCAATCCGTACAATATTGCAATTGACACTTGTCACACATGACATCTTTTCAAGGTCAGACTTGGTGCAACAAAGGGCACATACATCCCCATCATCACCCACAACATCCTCATCATCATTGTCCTCCTATGTAGGTGCGGTGCATACATGTGCAGGTACGTGTTCCCACGGACCATATAGAGGGTATTGTACCTGTCTTCGAATCAAAAATTGCTGCAAATGCAAGAGTACACGCACGGACTCATGCAACTCGGTACCGGATCCCCTCCATATGTTCCTTACAATGCCCTAGTGCCACATGCGTGCAAACAAGTGCTCAATACGTGCCCTATAGAAACCATGAACATCATTGTACTCCTTTTGTCGCTCGGTCAACGTCTTTCGACCGATAAATGGCCATGCCACATGGAGGCGCCCCTTGTATGCACCATCCATGGAGCCAATCTCATGATCCATATAATGCCCCTTGCTCCTTTCGGCCCTTCGCGATCCCTAACCCCAACTCGAGGGGCCACGCAACAAAGCATGGATTGTGAGTCCCTAACCCCAACTCGAGGGGCCACGCAACAAAGCGTGGATTGTGAGTCCCCAACCCCAACTCGAGGGGCCACGCAACAAAGCGTGGATTGGATAATTGGCCCGGTTTCCTCAATAGTACCGGAAGGTTGGCTACATCACCCCTCATAACCGCCGCCTTCTGAGGGATCCCATCGGGGTAGGGATTGGAAATAGCCAAAAAACATGCCCTGCGTGCGCCTAACGCTCCCTCCTAGAAAAGAGTGGATGTGTTGGAGATGAGCAAAAAAGTGTGAAAAAGGGTGGAAATGGGTGAAAATCCAAAAAATGCCATATCCCCAATGTGGAAAAAGCATCAAAACCTACGCCACGGGGCAACAATGATGCCCCTAGTATCGCAAAGCATGGGTCTCTAGTACGGCCAGACGCCCAAATAGGTGCAGTGCGCGCGCACTGCGCTTAAGGCGCCCCCAACACATTAAACCTATCCACCCTGAGGGGGTTGGCCCCCCGTTTTTGGTTTTCAAAATTGACCGCCTAGTCTAAACTGGCCACATCAACATTGTAGATAAACCTTTGCACATCAACCCCGCACAAATGTGCATTAGAACGGGTCTCCACTTGCCGAGCCTTCACTTTATCATCTGCTTCTTTGTTTGGGGGGGAGTGTTTGCCTTGCGCGTGCCATGCGCACGCCCTGCACGCTACTTTTATCCCGACTTTCCCAATTTCAGCACCCAAGGTCACCATTACCCAATGAAGCCTCGGGCTAGGGAATGTGATGACAGTTGTGTTGGGGAGCGACCGCCAACGAGGCTTCCATCAACAAGGGGTCCAAAGGAGCTTCCGGAGGGACGTCAATTGCGGGAACTGATGGGGATGGTGGTAGAGACTCGAGACTGCCAAAGGAGATGGAGTCCATGGGGCATCGATGATTGACAGCTTGCACACCTCGGTCTGAGGACACGAGGGGCAAAAGTGATGCTCCAAAATAGACACGCTGAATGTATCACCATGTGCCCAACTCGGCATGCCTGTTTCACAACACACATAGATGCACCTTGTAGCCTTGAAATGCATCACACTGGGTGAAATGGGGGACAATAGGTGAGGGAAAAGGGCTGGTCCATATCTCCAACTGGAAAGGGGCCGGTCCATATCCCCAATTGGAATGGGCCGGTCCATATCCCCAACCGGAAAGGGGCAAGTCCACAAGGAGAAATCATCCCATATTGCAATCAACCCTGAAACATTTTGGCCCCAGGGGCACGGGGTGGAGGTGGGGTGGGGTGGGGCGGGAAGGGACCAAAAACCACCATGTGCTGTGCGCCACCGTGGTGTCCAGGCAATATTCACACCCACCCACCCACCCCCTACAGGCACCAGCTAGTCTTTTCACAACCACATCAGACAAAATAGCATAGATCAGCAGGTTCGCAACACTAAATGCAAATCCGTATTGTCCCCAATGCAACCTTTCTAATCATCCCATAATCATCTCTGCTCATGCTGGTTCTCGCAAACCTTGCTATGAACAGATTGGCAGAGATGCGGTGGCCTAAGGGGTTGGCATACAACAAAGGAGGTCTCCATTCTACCTCCGCACCAATATCATGGTGGTTGTAGCCGGCCATGCCCTTTGCAGCAAGGAGGGTGGGGGTTGATAATAAAGAGACCTCTTTGGCACGGCCCAACACCAAAGAGGGCGCCCCACAGAGGGTGCTCAAGCTTGTGAGGCGGGCGTTCTAGTGAGGAACAACACCAGCAGTGGCTACATAACTCTTGCCGTCTTGGGGGGCCACATGTGGGTGGAATGGCTGCATAACCCTTGCCCTCTTGAGGGTCCCCGATGGGGGGATGATAATGGCCAGCATCAGCCTCTGGAAAAGAGCCCTGAAGCGCGGTCCTTAAGGGTTTTCCTCGACCAAAAACAAGGAGTCCTTAAGGGGGAATGTTTGCCCGGCGCGCGCCCGGCGCGCTACCTTTCTATTAACTATCCTGACTTCAGCCTGAGATGTACCCTCTGACGGAGAGGGACCCCCAAATAGACCATGATGGACTGCGCACCTTCCCTACAAAGCACGTTGCATAATTAGACAATAGCTGTGAATTCAACAACTCCAAATGTCATTTGTATTGTACTTAACCAACGGTACTTTGCCTTTACCTTTCCCATAGATTTCGTTATGGTAATGAGTCCCCAAGCTGCAAGCGGTTTGGACGGTGTTTCTGCCTCACGTCACAAGAACGAAGCGCAAACTCAGTGTTCGCTACATCACCCCTGCCTTCTCGGGGTCCCCATGGTGGGGAGAAATCAATATGGCTACATTACTCCTGCTTTCTTGGGGTCCCCAAGGTGGGGAGAAATCAACGTAGTAAGGAGTGGATGTGGTGGAAACCAGCAAAAAATGGAAGAAAATTGGTGAAACTGGATGAGAATCCAAATATACCATATCCCGAATGTGAAAGAAGCATCAAAATACCCGTTGTCAAACAACAATAATGCCCATAGTATTACAAAGTATGGGGTTCTAGGACGGCTAGACGTCCAAATAGTTGCACTGCGCGCGCACTGTGCTTAGTGCACCCCCTAAAAGGCCACCGGTGGGGCAAAGGTCAAAAAAGATGCCCGGCGCACGCCCGGCGTACGCCCAGCGCGCTAACGCTCCCCCTAAGGACCCGCGTTAAACCCCCTCATGATATTTGGTATCGTATGTGGGATTACGTGCACCGCGCGCACCGTGCGCACACCTTGTAATGTGTTGGAAAACCCCATGAGGAAAAGGTCATTCGTTGGTTCCTTGGTTACTTGATGCTCACGTACTGCCCACACTTGGAGGCAGAGATGACAGTGGCAGGCACTCTATCACCATTTGATCAGGTATAGGTGACAGTGATGCTCACAAGAAGCCATCAAAGGGACTTAAAGGACACTACCAAACAGGTGGGTCTACAAAATCACCCCAATACATGCACCATGCGCAGTGTATAGTACTGCATATAGTACTCCCTCTAGAACCCCACCTGGTGTCATTTCTTTTATCATGTTTTGGATGCATATTTGTTTTGGATGCATATTTGAATTCACCATAAAAAATTGTGCATTTTACCACCCCTTCTGATGGGCAAAAAAAATTCCAGTCGCTTGTGGCACTGGCCAGGTTGGCGTGAAGTAGAGCATATTAAGGAAGGGCACCAACAGGGGTCAGCAGGGTCAGTGCTCGTATGGGATCAGCGGCCATTCTGAGCTTGGCAGCGAGGCAGCAGAACACACAGATCCCTAGACCCAGTCCTTCACCTGTGTTTGTGTGTGTGCAGGGGGGGGGGGGGATGCCATAAAGGCTGAGTGAGTATGCTGGTTGGTACTGCTGAGTGTATGTATGTACTTGTGCACCTTTTGAGGAAGGAATCCTCCACTTGTGGATAGGTGGGTTGGGTGCCCACCCATTGGGTTGGCAGTGAAGGGGGGCAGGCCCGACCACCATTCCCCTGCTGCCAGATACCTGGTGTACATCAGCGCCTGCAATCATCCCTGGGCACCCCTGTACACACTAGTCACCCCTGTATGCTACGCCTTCTATCCCCAGCAACCTTGTAATTGTTTGAAAGGTGTTGACTGCCCGCACCATGTGGTGGTGGTGGTGGTGGGTGCAGGCCTTGGAGAACACTTGGGATCCTCCAGTAATGGACAGGGCTAGTCAAGGAGTGCCTAGTACGAAGGTCAGAAGCTGCAGGGATGGTGCACAGCAAGAAAGCAGACACCCCTTCAAGCAAAAGGCAACCAAAGACAGTGCACTTCTGAGACCCAACTGAGTCTTCGGCATTCCCTAGTCCTCTGTGAACACTTTGTGATTTCCCTGGAGCAGAAGCAGCCTGCTCCACATGATCCTCTCTGCTTGGCCCGCCTGCTGCTTTGCTGGTGTGGCACACGCACTCCTTTTCTGGTATTTACAACTTGACCTGTACAACCAGCCCTTGTTGCTTCTGCCAGTCACAGGTCTGTGGTGGCTGTCCCCCGACTGGACTTCCCTTTGTAACGAGAGTTATGATTCAGGGAACACACCCACGCAGGAGTGTTGGACCTTGAGCTCTGACCTTACCCCTTTACCTGCCATAAATCCACGGGCATAGGGCTGAACACCCAGTTCCCTTGGGGTAAGGTACGTGAATAGGCCCAGAAAGTGGCAGGTAAGATTGCCCATACCCCCCCCCCCCCGCTGCGCAACCACCAATAAGGTTTCGCTGTTTGACTGCAGGGTGGTTGTTAGACAATGTTTAAGGGTAAGCCCCTCGACTGGGTGGCACTCAGGCATAATCCGTGCCTCGACCACCTTACTGGGCTTCTCGGAGGGGGTGCTCGGTGGCGGTGAGTAGACAGGGAAGGAACTGATTGCGTCAATTTGACGATTTCAAAAAAAGATGGCTCGTCGTGCTGTTTGGACAGGGCGCTGTTCACCTATGGGGGGGAAGAGGGGTGGGGAGGCGGCAGGGATTGGAGGTGTAGAATTTCAAACGCCACCTTTTCTGACGGGGTGTGGAAAAGGACACTTTTGCTTTGCCTTTTGGCTGTTTTACAAGAGAAATCCCTGGGAGGTACCCCACAAGAGGTGAGAGGTTAGCACAAAACAAGGGACTCAATCGGCTCATACCCCGCCCCCTTGTCCAAGATAATGGCCAGGTCCCAAATAAATGCGGTACATACGCCCCCTGTCCCTTTGACAGAGTAGATCCCAAATCAATACAGGACGCAACCCCTCCATATCTTGGACAACAGGGGCCTTCAATGGGTCCAGTTGCAATGTCTGCAGTAGGCTCAGGCCGCGCCTGCTCCCCACCACCTTCATCACCTGATGTCCGCTTGAGCTCACCGTTCTTCGCCACCAGTGCCACAGATGTGCGCTGTTCTCCTGCCACTCGCACCCATCTGTGTGTGTGCGTCCAATCTCACTCCTGACAAGGGGTGGGGGGATTGTACATACGGTGAAAATGGCCACACCGGTCAATCGTCACCCTCCCCAATGCACCTTGGCTTTGAACCGCCCCACATACGGATGTTTGGGGTCGATGATAGTGGGAAGATTGGCTCTGGGCAAGGCCTCGCTATGCACGGAAGCTGGTTGAAAATGCACACAGTCCTCCGGCACAAGGCATGGTGACGTCATCTGTTCTGGCCTCTTTGCGCCTCACTTGATGACAGGGGACCCCCAATTTTCGACTGCAACCCGCCCCCCCCCTCCCTGCTCCATTTCCTTCATTTCCCTCCCCTCTGGACCCCCCGAAGTTCTTCAACACGATTGGGTGTCAATATTCAAGCGGGTGCCCCCATTGTTCCCAAGATTGCAGGCGGGAGGGGTCAATAGACTCCCTAAAATCTTGGCCTTGGTGTTGGGAGGGGGGGGGGGTCCACGTGGGGCCGACTCCGCGGGTCCTCGGGCGCGGGCCCCGCTCGCCCCAAGGGGGTCTTTGGTACCGGCCTCAGGAGTGGATGGGCACCAAAGGCGCCCAGCGCTCCACGGGCACCAAAGGCGCCCGAAGGAAAATTTTGTCTACTTTGCACCCCCAACACCATCCTTAACCCTAATCAAGACTGAATATTGGGACCGAGCTGGTGGGGGAGGGAACATGAGCTATGAATGGTGAGGGACACGAATGAGTCACACATTGAAGGCCGTTGATAGAGTGGAATCAGCTTACAAGTGATCCACTTCACCACGAGGCCCACTTTCAAGGCTTTTTTGGACTTGTGAGGGGCCAAAATGCCCCAAAATGGGCTCAAAATGGGCTCATTTCACCCGTTTGTGCACCCCAAATGGTCTAGGATGAGTTTTGGAAAAATGTGTTTTTGACCCATTTTTGACCCTTTTTTGGTCCCAAAACAGCCCATTTTCAAGGCATTTTGGGATTTCCGGAGGACCAAAATGGGCCACCACAAGCTCAAAACAGTCCAAAAACACTTGTTTTAGCATCACACATGGTGTAGGATCATTTTTTAAAAAAGTCATCTTTTTGCCCCTATTGGCCCCTGTTGACCCATTGGGGCACCCACCCACCTGTTTGGGCTTGACCTTGCAGCTTGCCGCAGCCTGCTGGGGCTACGTATGGGGGTCTAGGCGTCCGTTTGGGCAATTCTGAGGGGTGGAAACCACAAAAAGAGGGAAGTTGTGGGTGGACTAGGTGCCCTCAGAATCACGTTTTGAGCCATGTAGCCAAAGATATGGCCTGTTCTTGGTTTGTGGCTGTCGCCAGCCAATCTGCACAAAATTTGGGGCTTCTGGGGCCTTTTTGGGCCGTTTCAAGGACATATAGCGCAGTTAGAGGGCCGCAAAGGGCTCGGTGGCATGGGAAAGTCAAGCCGCACGTGTAGTGTACCCACCCTTTCCCTTTATTTGGCCGTTTTGAATGGGTTCTAGGGCTGTTTTGGTCCAAAAATGGCTGTTTTTGGCCCTAAATTGCAGTTTTTGAAACCGAGGTCCGCCACTTGCGACAGCTGTTCCCGGCCGCCAGCGTTGAGCTTCCAGCTCATACTTTGTGTGGTTGTCCCTCACACCCATAGGCATCATCCACCAAAATTTCAGCCAAATCCGAAGCACCACGACGGAGTTCTGATTTTTCCCCATTTCGCGCGTGCTGCTGCTTGCTTGCTGCTTGCTGCTGCTTGCTGCTGCTTGCTGCTGCTGCTGCTAAACCTTTAGGTCCACCCTAGACGCTAAAAAGGGTTATAAAACCAAGACTGGTTCCACCAGCTCGGTGACCCTGACCCTAACACCCACCCAAACCTTAGTCCTAGTTCTACCCCTACCCCTACCCCTACCCCTAGCCTTAACCCTAACCCTAACAAGACTCAATTTTGGGATTGAGCTGGTGGGGAAGGGAATATCAGCTACAAGGGTGAATCAGGATGCATGTTGAGGGACACCAAGAACAATTCCCGCAACTTTCCCCCTTATACCGCCCCCGAGACCCTTCCTCGCTCGCTTTGCTCGCACAAGAGACATGCCACCCAGCACTCCTCCCGCACCCCTCACCCATCACCCCTCATTCCCGCATTCCCCACGGAACCCTTGTGCTGCACTGTCATTCCCAAAATTGCCCATTTCAAGGCTTCTTTGGAGCTTGCATGGGCTCATGTGGGTCCAAGATGGCTCAAAATAGCCTTAAACCACCTGTTTGAGCACCCCAAGTGGTATAGGAACAACTTTGGAAAAACTCATTGTTGACCACTTTTGGACCCATAAGTGACCTCGTAACTCTACCCGAGCATGGGCACGTGCACTATGCACGCTGCACCACTCTAATGCGCATTGAAGGGTGCTGATTGCGCAGAAATAGCTTGCAAGTGATCCCCTTCATCATTATTTATCACCACAAGGGTGCCCAACGCAATGCATTGCATTCAAACACATCACATCCCCCTAGACCCCCTCGCACGCATCGGCCGTCCTAAAACTGCCCATTTCAAGGCTTTTTGGGAACTTGCATGGGCTAATATGGGTCAAAAGTGGCTCAAAATAGCCTTAGGCCACTTGTTTGAGGACCCCAAGTGGTCGAGGAACAATTTTGGAAAAAATTGTTTTTGACCACTTTGGGACCCACAGGTGACCCCCCGTAACCCTACCCTAGCACGCGCACCGTGCATGCTGGTGGTGCCAATAGGGCATTGAAGGGTGTTGAGAACATGGAAATACGTTGCAAGCGATGCCTTTCATCGCTATTTATCACCACAAGGGTGCCCAACACATTCCATGGCGATCAAACACGGCAAAGGAAGGGGGAATTTGAAAAATTATACAACAAGGGTGTTTTTGGAGGCTCGTTTTGTGGTATTTTGGACCGAAAAAGAGGTCGTTGGCACTAACTTGGTGCAAAATCCGCTAGACGGCTATCTAAGGTGCTTGTCCATCATCTAGGTTGGTTCCAATGCAAACAGCCCCCTCCAAGGACAAGCTAGACACAGAAATTGCCTAAAAAAGGGCATTTTTGGCTACTTTTGACAGTTTTTGAAAACTGGGTCCGCCACTTGCGACCCCATTCGTGGCCGCCACCGTTGAGTCTCTTGCTCAAAATTTGGGTGATTGTCCCTCAATGCACCATTACGGAGTTGTCATTTTTGCTGCTACTACTTGCTTGCTGCTTGCTTGCTAAACGTGGTAGGTCCACCCTCGACACTAAAAAGGGTTACAAAACCAAGACTGGTTCAACCAGCTTGGTGACCCTAACCTAACCCTTACCTGAGAGTTAGTGGTGGGGTCCAAAATGGAGAGCAATGATGTGGCAAAAGGCAGCCATGAACAAAAATTTGAAAGTCTTTTCCACCCTAACCAACTGGGCTGGGATGGCCAAACAAGCTAGCTGCAAAGGTTAGGGTTAGGTTTATGGTGATGGTACGGTGAGAGGGAGGGCAAGGGGAGGTTAGGGGAGCCTTGGATTGGCCGATGCTTGGCCACCCCCACCCCACCCCACCCCATTGCCCCTCCCGGATACCCCCCAATCGCCCCTCCTGGACCCCCCCAATTGCCCCTCCCAGACCCCTCCTCTCAGCCCCCCCCCCAGGCCCGGGAGGCCTCCGGCCAACGGTCAGTGGGGGGCTAGTCCGCTTCCAAACCTGAGGAATCGGCCCCCCTGTGGGTCTGGGCTGGGGGCTCAACACCATGAATCCGTGACTAAAAAATCTGGTGCCAAACAAAAGTTCAGGGCGGCCAAAACAATTGTGTTCCAGACCCATGATGAGGGGGAGGGGGGGGGGGGGCTGGAGGGGCCCCCGAGATCAGTGTGTCGCACTGATCATTTTGGTATGTGGGTTGGGGTAAAATATTTTGAAAAACAAATTTTGCCCCTCTTGAAGAGGGGGAGGAGGATGGCCAAGCAGCCAAAATGGTTTGGGTTCGGGTGAGATCAGGGGTCAAAGCCTTCTTTCATTTTTTTATACATATTCTCTAAGCACTCTAAGCCTTTTGAGTGTACACATATGCACACACACACAAGCACACACACACACACACACATGCACACACACACACACACATGCACACACACAGGAGGAGGAGGAGGAGGAGGAGATGCGGTCCCCCGGTAGGGCGCCCCCGCGGCACATCCCCATGGTGCCCGCCGGCCCTCCACGGTCTGGAAAGCGACCGGGAGGGAGGTTTCACCCCAACCCGTCCGGCTAAGCATCATGGCGGCGGCTCTCCTCTTCGTCTCCTCCCCTTGTCCCCTGGCCCGCGCTACGTGCATGCACCCGCCCTACACGTAGCCGGATCCCCTCCCAGGGGCCCGGAATGGGGGGCGAGGCGGAGCGCCGGCTCCACTTCCGGCACGGTCCACCACCCCCCCAAGGGAAGGGGGACGCAGTCTCACAGGTGTGGGCCCTTAGCCGCCAGGTACTACCGACTGGGCGGCGTTTGGCCGGCGGATCACGGGGGCTTGGTCCGTGGCCTGGTCCCCCCCCCTCCCCCAACGCGCGGCACTTCTGCCGAAGGTGCCCGTGCGCGGGGCCATCCTCTAACCCTCCGGTCGTGTCCCCCCAATCCGCAATGCCGCACGTCTGCGGAGGGGACACGCAAACCCCCGCCTCGGTGAATCCAAAGCGAAGGAGGCCCCCTCGCCTCAGCGGCGGGGGCCTCGGTGGTCCCAAAGCGAAAGAGGCCCCTTCGCGTCAGCGGCGGGGGCCTCGGTGTCTGAAAGCGAAAAAGGCCACCTCGCCTCAGTGGAGGGGGCCTCGGTGGTCCCAAAGCCAAGGAGGCCCCCTCGCCCCGGCGGCGGGGGCCTCGGTGGTCCCGAAGAGAAGGAGGCCCCCTCGCCTCAGCGGCGGGGGCCTCGGTGGTCCCAAAGCGAAGGAGGCCCCCTCGCCTCAGCGGCGGGGGCCTCGGTGGTCCCAAAGCCAAAGAGGCCCCCTCGCCTCAGCGGCGGGGGCCTCGGTGGTCCCAAAACGAAAGAGGCCCCCTCGCCTCAGCAGAGGGGGCCTCAATGGTCCCAAAGCCAAGGAGGCCCCCACCGCCTCAGCGGCAGGGGCCTCGGTGGTCCCAAAGCGAAGTAGGCCCCCTCGCCTCAGCGGCGGGGGCCTCGGTGAACCCAAAGCGAAAGAGGCCCCCTTGCCTCAGCAGAGGGGGCCTCGATGGTCCCAAAGCGAAGGAGGCCCCCTCGCCTCAGCGGCGGGGGCCTCGATGATCCGAAAGCCAAGGAGGACCCCTCGCCTCAGCAGAGGGGGCCTTGGTGGTCCCAAAACGAAATAGGCCCCCTCGCCTCAGCGGAGGGGGCCTCGGTGGTCCCCAAACGAAGGGGGCCCCTTCGCCTCAGCGGAGGGGGCCTCGATGGTCCCAAAGCCAAGGAGGCCCCCTCGCCTCAGCGGAGGGGGCCTCGGTGGTCCCAAAGCGAAGGAGGGCCCCGCCGCTGAGGCGGGGGCCTCGATGGTCCCAAAGCCAAGGAGGCCCCCTCGCCTCAGCGGAGGGGGCCTCGGTGGTCCCAAAGCCAAGGAGGCCCCCTCGCCTCAGCGGCGGGGGCCTCGGTGGTCCCAAAGCCATAGAGGCCCCCTCGCCTCAGCGGCGTGGGCCTCGATGGTCCCAAAGCCAAGGAGGCCCCTTCGCCTCAGCAGAGGGGGCCTCAATGGTCCCAAAGCCAAGGAGGCCCCCTCGCCTCAGCGGAGGGGGCCTCGGTGGTCCCAAAGCGAAGGAGGCCCCCTCGCCTCAGCGGAGGGGGCCTCGATGGTCCCAAAGCCAAGGAGGCCCCCTCGCCTCAGCGGAGGGGGCCTCGGTGGTCCCAAAGCGAAGGAGGCCCCCTCGCCTCAGCGGCGGGGGCCTCAGTGGTCCCAAAGCCAAGGAGGCCCTCTTGCCTCAGCGGCGGGGGCCTCGATGGTCCCAAAGCCAAGGAGGCCCCCTCGCCTCAGCGGAGGGGGCCTCGGTGGTCCCAAAGCGAAGGAGGCCCCCTCGCCTCAGCGGCGGGGGACTCGGTGGTCCCAAAGCCAAAGAGGCCCCCTCCCCTTAGCGGAGGGGGCCTCGATGGTCCCAAAGCCAAGGAGGCCCCCTCGCCTCAGCGGAGGGGGCCTCGGTGGTCCCAAAGCGAAGGAGGCCCCCTCGCCTCAGCGGCGGGGGCCTCGGTGGTCCCAAAGCCAAGGAGGCCCTCTTGCCTCAGCGGCGGGGGCCTCGGTGGTCCCAAAGCCAAGGAGGCCCCCTCGCCTCAGCGGAGGGGGCCTCGGTGGTCCCAAAGCCAAAGAGACCCCCTTGCCTCAGCGGAGGGAGCCTCGGTGGTCCCAAAGCCAAGGAGGCCCCTTCGCCTCAGCGGAGGGGGCCTTGGTGGTCCCAAAGCGAAGGAGGCCCCCTCGCCTCAGCGGCGGGGGCCTCGGTGGTCCCAAAGCGAAGGAGGCCCCCTCGCCTCAGCGGAGGGGGCCTCGATGGTCCCAAAGCCAAAGAGGCCCCCTCGCCTCACCGGAGGGAGCCTCGGTGGTCCCAAAGCGAAGGAGGCCCCCTCGCCTCAGCGGAGGGGGCCTCGGTGGTCCCAAAGCGAAGGAGGCCCCCTCGCCTCAGCGGCGGGGGCCTCGGTGGTCCCAAAGCCAAAGAGGCCCCCTCGCCTTAGCGGAGGGAGCCTCGGTGGTCCCAAAGCCAAGGAGGCCCCTTCGCCTCAGCGGAGGGGGCCTTGGTGGTCCCAAAGCGAAGGAGGCCCCCTCGCCTCAGCGGAGGGGGCCTCGGTGGTCCCCAAACCAAGGAGGCCCCCTCGCCTCAGCGGAGGGGGCCTCGATGGTCCCAAAGCCAAGGAGGCCCCCTCGCCTCAGCGGAGGGGGCCTCGGTGGTCCCAAAGCCAAGGAGGCCCCCTCTTCTCAGCGGCGGGGGCCTCGGTGGTCCCAAAGCCAAAGAGGCCCTCTCGCGTCAGCGGCGGGGGCCTCGGTGGTCCCAAAGCCAAGGAGGCCCGCTCGTCTCAGCGGAGGGGGCCTCGGTGGTCCCAAAGCCAAGGAGGCCCCCTCGCCTCAGCGGCAGGGGCCTCGGTGGTCCCAAAGGGAAGGAGGCCCCCTCGCCTCAGCGGCGGGGGCCTCGGTGGTCCCCAAACGAAGGAGGCCCCCTCGCCTCAGCGGCGGGGGCCTCGGTGGTCCCAAAGCGAAGGAGGCCCCCTCGCCTCAGCGGCGGGGGCCTCGGTGGTCCCAAAGCCAAGGAGGCCCCCTCTTCTCAGCGGCGGGGGCCTCGGTGGTCCCAAAGCCAAAGAGGCCCTCTCGCGTCAGCGGCGGGGGCCTCGGTGGTCCCAAAGCCAAGGAGGCCCGCTCGTCTCAGCGGAGGGGGCCTCGGTGGTCCCAAAGCCAAGGAGGCCCCCTCGCCTCAGCGGCAGGGGCCTCGGTGGTCCCAAAGGGAAGGAGGCCCCCTCGCCTCAGCGGCGGGGGCCTCGGTGGTCCCCAAACGAAGGAGGCCCCCTCGCCTCAGCGGCGGGGGCCTCGGTGGTCCCAAAGCGAAGGAGGCCCCCTCGCCTCAGCGGCGGGGGCCTCGGTGGTCCCAAAGCCAAGGAGGCCCCCTCGCCTCAGCGGCGGGGGCCTCGGTGGTCCCAAAGCCAAAGAGGCCCCCTCTCCTCAGCGGCGGGGGCCTCGGTGGTCTCAAAACGAAAGAGGCCCCCTCGCCTCAGCAGAGGGGGCCTCAATGGTCCGAAAGCCAAAGAGGCCCCCTCGCCTCAGCGCAGGGGGCCTCGGTGGTCCCAAAGCGAAGTAGGCCCCCTCGCCTCAGCGGAGGGGGCCTCGGTGAACCCAAAGCGAAAGAGGCCCCCTTGCCTCAGCACAGGGGGCCTCGATGGTCCCAAAACGAAAGAGGCCCCCTCGCCTCAGCGGCGGGGGCCTCGATGATCCGAAAGCCAAGGAGAACCCCTCGCCTCAGCGGAGGGGGCCTTGGTGGTCCCAAAACGAAAGAGGCCCCCTCGCGTCAGCGGAGGGGGCCTCGATGGTCCCAAAGCCAAAGAGGCCCCCTCGCCTCAGCGGAGGGAGCCTCGGTGGTCCCAAAGCCAAGGAGGCCCCTTCGCCTCAGCGGAGGGGGCCTCGGTGGTCCCAAAGCGAAGGAGGCCCCCTCGCCTCAGCGGCGGGGGCCTCGGTGGTCCCAAAGCC
This sequence comes from Eutreptiella sp. 'Long Island Sound 2002', assembly GCA_964036045.1. Taxonomy (NCBI): domain Eukaryota; phylum Euglenozoa; class Euglenophyceae; order Eutreptiales; family Eutreptiaceae; genus Eutreptiella; species Eutreptiella sp. 'Long Island Sound 2002'. Next base: position 21,327,711 of record OZ038386.1, on the reverse strand, counting down.
AAGGAGGCCCCCTCGCTTCAGCAGAGGGGGCCTCAATGGTCCCAAAGCCAAAGAGGCCCCCTCGCCTCAGCGGAGGGGGCCTCGGTGGTCCCAAAGCCAAGGAGGCCCCCTCACCTCAGCGGAGGGGGCCTCGGTGGTCCCAAAGCGAAGGAGGCCCCCTCGCCTCAGGGGAGGGGGCCTCGATGGTCCCAAAGCCAAAGAGGCCCCCTCCCCTTAGCGGAGGGGGCCTCGGTGGTCCCAAAGCCAAGGAGGCCCCCTCGCCTCAGCGGAGGGAGCCTCGGTGGTCCCAAAGCGAAGGAGGCCCCCTCGCCTCAGCGGCGGGGGCCTCGGTGGTCCCAAAGCCAAGGAGGCCCCCTCGCCTCAGCGGAGGGGGCCTCGATGGTCCCAAAGCCAAGGAGGCCCCCTCGCCTCAGCGGAGGGGGCCTCGGTGGTCCCAAAGCCAAGGAGGCCCCCTCGCCTCAGCGGAGGGGGCCTCGGTGGTCCCCAAACCAAGGAGGCCCCCTCGCCTCAGCGGAGGGGGCCTCGATTGGTCCCAAAGCCAAGGAGGCCCCCTCGCCTCAGCGGAGGGGGCCTCGGTGGTCCCAAAGCCAAGGAGGCCCCCTCGCCTCAGCGGCGGGGGCCTCGGTGGTCCCAAAGCCAAGGAGGCCCCCTCTTCTCAGCGGCGGGGGCCTCGGTGGTCCCAAAGCCAAAGAGGCCCTCTCGCGTCAGCAGCGGGGGCCTCGGTGGTCCCAAAGCCAAGGAGGCCCCCTCGTCTCAGCGGAGGGGGCCTCGGTGGTCCCAAAGCCAAAGAGGCCCTCTCGCCTCAGCGGCGGGGGCCTCGGTGGTCCCCAAACGAAGGAGGCCCCCTCGCCTCAGCGGAGGGGGCCTCGGTGGTCCCAAAGCCAAGGAGGCCCCCTCGCCTCAGCGGCAGGGGCCTCGGTGGTCCCAAAGGGAAGGAGGCCCCCTCGCCTCAGCGGCGGGGGCCTCGGTGGTCCCCAAACGAAGGAGGCCCCCTCGCCTCAGCGGCGGGGGCCTCGGTGGTCCCAAAGCGAAGGAGGCCCCCTCGCCTCAGCGGCGGGGGCCTCGGTGGTCCCAAAGCCAAGGAGGCCCCCTCGCCTCAGCGGCGGGGGCCTGGGTGGTCCCAAAGCCAAAGAGGCCCCCTCGCCTCAGCGGCGGGGGCCTCGGTGGTCCCAAAACGAAAGAGGCCCCCTCGCCTCAGCAGAGGGGGCCTCAATGGTCCGAAAGCCAAAGAGGCCCCCACCGCCTCAGCGGAGGGGGCCTCGGTGGTCCCAAAGCGAAGTAGGCCCCCTCGCCTCAGCGGAGGGGGCCTCGGTGAACACAAAGTGAAAGAGGCCCCCTTGCCTCAGCACAGGGGGCCTCGATGGTCCCAAAGCCAAAGAGGCCCCCTCGCCTCAGCGGCGGGGGCCTCGATGATCCGAAAGCCAAGGAGGACCCCTCGCCTCAGCGGAGGGGGCCTTGGTGGTCCCAAAACGAAAGATGCCCCCTCGCCTCAGCGGAGGGGGCCTCGGTGGTCCCCAAACGAAGGAGGCCCCTTCGCCTCAGCGGAGGGGGCCTCGATGGTCCCAAAGCCAAGGAGGCCCCCTCGCCTTAGCTGAGGGGGCCTCGGTGGTCCCAAAGCGAAGGAGGCCCCCTCGCCTCAGCGGAGGGGGCCTCGATGGTCCCACAGCCAAGGAGGCCCCCTCGCCTCAGCGGAGGGGGCCTCAATGGTCCCAAAGCGAAGGAGGCCCCCGCCGCTGAGGCGGGGGCCTCGATGGTCCCAAAGCCAAGGAGGCCTCCCCGCCTCAGCGGAGGGGGCCTCGGTGGTCCCAAAGCCAAGGAGGCCCCCTCGCCTCAGCGGCGGGGGCCTCGGTGGTCCCAAAGCCAAAGAGGCCCCCTCGCCTCAGCGGCGGGGGCCTCGATGGTCCCAAAGCCAAGGAGGCCCCCTCGCCTTAGCAGAGGGGGCCTCAATGGTCCCAAAGCCAAGGAGGCCCCCTCGCCTCAGCGGAGGGGGCCTCGGTGGTCCCAAAGCGAAAGAGGCCCCCTCGCCTCAGCGGAGGGGGCCTCGATGGTCCCAAAGCGAAGGAGGCCCCCTCGCCTCAGCGGAGGGGGCCTCGGTGGTCCCAAAGCGAAGGAGGCCCCCTCGCCTCAGCGGCGGAGGCCTCGGTGGTCCCAAAGCCAAGGAGGCCCTCTCGCCTCAGCGGCGGGGGCCTCGGTGGTCCCTAAGCCAAAGAGGCCCCCTCGCCTTAGCTAAGGGGGCCTCGATGGTCCCAAAGCCAAAGAGGCCCCCTCGCCTCAGCGGAGGGAGCCTCGGTGGTCCCAAAGCCAAGGAGGCCCCCTCGCCTCAGCGGAGGGGGCCTCGGTGGTCCCAAAGCGAAGGAGGCCCCCTCGCCTCAGCGGAGGGGGCCTCGATGGTCCCAAAGCCAAAGAGGCCCCCTCGCCTCACCGGAGAGAGCCTCGGTGGTCCCAAAGCCAAGGAGGCCCCCTCGCCTCAGCGGAGGGGGCCTCGGTGGTCCCAAAGCGAAGGAGGCCCCCTCGCCTCAGCGGCGGGGGCCTCGGTGGTCCCAAAGCCAAGGAGGCCCTCTCGCCTCAGCGGCGGGGGCCTCGATGGTCCCAAAGCCAAGGAGGCCCCCTCGCCTCAGCGGAGGGGGCCTCGGTGGTCCCAAAGCCAAGGAGGCCCCCTCGCCTCAGCGGCGGGGGCCTCGGGGGTCCCTAAGCCAAAGAGGCCCCCTCGCCTCACCGGAGAGAGCCTCGGTGGTCCCAAAGCCAAGGAGGCCCCCTCGCCTCAGCGGAGGGGGCCTCGGTGGTCCCAAAGCGAAGGAGGCCCCCTCGCCTCAGCGGCGGGGGCCTCGGTGGTCCCAAAGCCAAGGAGGCCCTCTCGCCTCAGCGGCGGGGGCCTCGATGGTCCCAAAGCCAAGGAGGCCCCCTCGCCTCAGCGGAGGGGGCCTCGGTGGTCCCAAAGCGAAGGAGGCCCCCTCGCCTCAGCGGCGGGGGCCTCGGTGGTCCCAAAGCCAAGGAGGCCCTCTCGCCTCAGCGGCGGGGGCCTCGATGGTCCCAAAGCCAAGGAGGCCCCCTCGCCTCAGCGGCGGGGGCCTCGGTGGTCCCAAAGCCAAGGAGGCCCCCTCGCCTCAGCGGAGGGGGCCTCGATGGTCCCAAAGCCAAGGAGGCCCCCTCGCCTCAGCGGAGGGGGCCTCGGTGGTCCCAAAGCGAAGGAGGCCCCCTCGCCTCAGCGGCGGGGGCCTCGGTGGTCCCAAAGCCAAGGAGGCCCTCTCGCCTCAGCGGCGGGGGCCTCGGTGGTCCCAAAGCCAAGGAGGCCCCCTCGCCTCAGCGGCGGGGGCCTCAGGGGTCCCTAAGCCAAAGAGGCCCCCTCGCCTTAGCGAAGGGGGCCTCGATGGTCCCAAAGCCAAAGAGGCCCCCTCGCCTCAGCGGAGGGAGCCTCGGTGGTCCCAAAGCCAAGGAGGCCCCCTCGCCTCAGCGGAGGGGGCCTCGGTGGTCCCAAAGCGAAGGAGGCCCCCTCGCCTCAGCGGAGGGGGCCTGGATGGTCCCAAAGCCAAGGAGGCCCCCTCGCCTCACCAGAGGGAGCCTCGATGGTCCCAAAGCCAAGGAGGCCCCCTCGCCTCAGCGGAGGGGGCCTCGGTGGTCCCAAAGCGAAGGAGGCCCCCTCGCCTCAGCGGCGGGGGCCTCGGTGGTCCCAAAGCCAAGGAGGCCCCCTCGCCTCAGCGGAGGGGGCTTCGATGGTCCCAAAGCCAAGGAGGCCCCCTCGCCTCAGCGGAGGGGGCCTCGGTGGTCCCAAAGCCAAGGAGGCCCCCTCGCCTCAGCGGAGGGGGCCTCGGTGGTCCCCAAACGAAGGAGGCCCCCTCGTCTCAGCGGCGGGGGCCTCGGTGGTCCCAAAGCCAAAGAGGCCCTCTCGCGTCAGCGGCGGGGGCCTCGGTGGTCCCAAAGCCAAGGAGGCCCCCTCGCCTCAGCGGAGGGGGCCTCGGTGGTCCCAAAGCCAAAGAGGCCCTCTCGCCTCAGCGGCGGGGGCCTCGGTGGTCCCCAAACGAAGGAGGCCCCCTCGCCTCAGCGGCGGGGGCCTCGGTGGTCCCAAAGCCAAGGAGGCCCCCTCGCCTCAGCGGCGGGGGCCTCGGTGGTCCCAAAGCGAAGGAGGCCCCCTCGCCTCAGCGGCGGGGGCCTCGGTGGTCCCCAAACGAAGGAGGCCCCCTCGCCTCAGCGGCGGGGGCCTCGGTGGTCCCAAAGCGAAGGAGGCCCCCTCGCCTCAGCGGCGGGGGCCTCGGTGGTCCCAAAGCCAAGGAGGCCCCCTCGCCTCAGCGGCGGGGGCCTCGGTGGTCCCAAAGCCAAAGAGGCCCCCTCGCCTCAGCGGCGGGGGCCTCGGTGGTCCCAAAGCCAAAGAGGCCCTCTCGCCTCAGCGGAGGGGGCCTCGATGGTCCAGAAGCCAAGGAGGCCCCCTCGCCTCAGCGGCGGGGGCCTCAGTGGTCCCAAAGCGAAGGAGGCCCCCTCGCCTCAGCGGCGGGGGCCTCGATGGTCCGGAAAGAAAGTGTGCAGGAAGGAAAATACCTGACGAACCCACGGAGCGTCCCTATCCCCCCGCGGCCCAGGCTGGACCGGAGGGACTCTGGTGTAACCGCCGCTGTGTGGGGGAAGGAAAAATACCTGACGAACCCACGGGGCGTGCCTATCCCCCCGCGGCCCAGGCTGGACCGGAGGGACTCGGGTGTAACCGCCGCTGTGTGGGGGAAGGAAGAATACCTGACGAACCCACGGGGCGTCCCTATCCCCCCGCGGCCCACGCTGGACCGGAGGGACTCGGGTGTAACCGCCGCTGTGTGGGGGAAGGAAAAATACCTGACGAACCCACGGGGCGTCCCTATCCCTCCGCGGCCCAGGCTGGACCGGAGGGACTCGGGTGTAACCGCCGCTGTGTGGGGGAAGGAAAAATACCTGACGAACCCACGGGGCGTCCCTATCCCTCCGCGGCCCAGGCTGGACCGGAGGGACTCGGGTGTAACCGCCGCTGTGTGGGGGAAGGAAAAATACCTGACGAACCCACGGGGCGTCCCTATCCCTCCGCGGCCCAGGCTGGACCGGAGGGACTCGGGTGTAACGGCCGCTGTGTGGGGGAAGGAAGAATACCTGACGAACCCACGGGGTGTCCCTATCCCCCCGCGGCCCAGGCTGGACCGGAGGGACTCGGGTGTAACCGCCACTGTGTGGGGGAAGGAAAAATACCTGACGAACCCACGGAGCGTCCCTATCCCTCCGCGGCCCAGGCTGGACCGGAGGGACTCGGGTGCAACCGCCGCTGTGTGGGGGAAGGAAGAATACCTGACGAACCCACAGGGGGGTCCCTATCCCCCCGCGGCCCAGGCTGGACCGGAGGGACTCGGGTGTAACCGCCGCTGTGTGGGGGAAGGAAGAATACCTGACGAACCCACGGGGCGTCCCTATCCCTCCGCGGCCCAGGCTGGACCGGAGGGACTCGGGTGTAACCGCCGCTGTGTGGGGGAAGGAAAAATACCTGACGAACCCACGGGGCGTCCCTATCCCTCCGCGGCGCAGGCTGGACCGGAGGGACTCGGGTGTAACCGCCGCTGTGTGGGGGAAGGAAAAATACCTGACGAACCCAGGGGGCGTGCCTATCCCCCCGCGGCCCAGGCTGGACCGGAGGGACTCGGGTGCAACTGCCGCTGTGTGGGGGAAGGAAAAATACCTGACGAACCCACGGGGCGTCCCTATCCCTCCGCGGCCCAGGCTGGACCGGAGGGACTCGGGTGTAACCGCCGCTGTGTGGGGGAAGGAAAAATACCTGACGAACCCACGGGGCGTCCCTATCCCTCCGCGGCCCAGGCTGGACCGGAGGGACTCGGGTGTAACCGCCGCTGTGTGGGGGAAGGGAAAATACCTGACGAACCCACGGGGCGTCCCTATCCCTCCGCGGCCCAGGCTGGACCGGAGGGACTCGGGTGTAACCGCCGCTGTGTGGGGGAAGGAAAACCACCTGACGAACCCACGGGGCGTCCCTATCCCTCCGCGGCCCAGGCTGGACCGGAGGGACTCGGGTGTAACCGCCGCTGTGTGGAGGAAGGAAAAATACCTAACGAACCCACGGGGTGTCCCTATCCCCCCGCGGCCCAGGCTGGACCGGAGGGACTCGGGTGTAACCGCCGCTGTGTGGGGGAAGGAAAAATACCTGACGAACCCACGGAGCGTCCCTATCCCCCCGCGGCCCAGGCTGGACCGGAGGGACTCGGGTGTAACCGCCGCTGTGTGGGGGAAGGAAGAATACCTGACGAACCCACGGGGCGTCCCTATCCCCCCGCGGCCTAGGCTGGACCGGAGGGACTCGGGTGTAACCGCCGCTGTGTGGGGGAAGGAAGAATACCTGACGAACCCACGGGGTGTCCCTATCCCCCCGCGGCCCAGGCTGGACCGGAGGGACTCGGGTGCAACCGCCGCTGTGTGGGGGAAGGAAAAATACCTGACGAACCCACGGGGCGTCCCTATCCCCCCGCGGCCCAAGCTGGACCAGAGGGACTCGGGTGTAACCGCCGCTGTGTGGGGGAAGGAAGAATACCTGACGAACCCACGGGGCGTCCCTATCCCCCCGCGGCCCAGGCTGGACCGGAGGGACTCGGGTGCAACTGCCGCTGTGTGGGGGAAGGAAAAATACCCAACGAACCCACGGGGCGTCCCTATCCCCCCGCGGCCCAGGCTGGACCGGAGGGACTCGGGTGTAACCGCCGCTGTGTGGGGGAAGGAAAAATACCTGACGAAACCCACGGGGCGTCCCTATCCCTCCGCGGCCCAGGCTGGACCGGAGGGACTCGGGTGTAACGGCCGCTGTGTGGGGGAAGGAAAACCACCTGACGAACCCACGGGGCGTCCCTATCCCCCCGCGGCCCAGGCTGGACCGGAGGGACTCGGGTGCAACCGCCGCTGTGTGGGGGAAGGAAAAAATTTTCTGACAAACCCACGGGGCGTCCCTATCCCCCCGCGGCCTAGGCTGGACCGGAGGGACTCGGGTGTAACCGCCGCTGTGTGGGGGAAGGAAAAATACCTGACGCATTTGGATTGACAAGTATGCGTCACCGGGGGGCTTCCCCTTAATTCACTCGTATCTCTTATCTCCGTGGTCGCCCTGCATGGCCGAGGCAGGGACGGGGGGGCCACCCCTTATTTCAGAACTGAATCGGATGCAAAGGCCTTTCCACCCCACCTGGGCGGAGGACCAGGGACCGGGGGGCCACCCCTTATTTCAGAACTAAATCGGATGCAAAGGTCTTTCCACCCCACCTGGGCGGAGGACCAGGGACCAGGGGGCCACCCCTTATTTCAGAACTGAATCGGTTGCAAAGGTCTTTCCACCCCACCTGGGCGGAGGACCAGGGACCGGGGGGCCGCCCCTTATTTCAGAGCTGATACGACGTATCAAGGTCTTTCCACCGTGCATGGGTGGAGGACAGGGAACGGGGGGCCTCCCCTTATTTCAATATGCCACCACCTCCCAGCTCCGGTCCTGGCAACCCGCCGGGTGCTGCAGGGCGCGTGGCTGTGAGGCCTGATGTCACGGTTGCCCCGCATTGCATCGCAGGGCAGGACCGGTAGCCCCCCGTGACATCAGGCCCCTGGCCGAAGGCCATAGTGGTAGTGCCCCAGGCCCGGACGGGCGTCGGATAGGATGATATCCCCACCCCATGATGTACCTGTGCAGAACACAAAGTGCAGTGGGTTGGGGTAGGGGAGCGCACACGAGCCCTGGAGAGGGCTGGGTCACAGGGGGACCCGGGTTACTCCCGCATACCGCCACCCCCCGGTGGAGCCCGCCCTGTGCCATCGTGGCTTTCCCATGGTGGCCGGCGAGGGGTGGGGCGCGCGATCCTGTGCCCTGGCCGCCGCGGCTGGACCAGGGCACCCCCCAGATTGCGTGTTAGCCCGGGGGGGACCCCCCCCCGGTTTCACCCCCACACCACCTTGAGGTCACGCGCCCCTGGGCAGCAGTGGGGGCACACACACACACACACACACACACAAGCACACACACACACACACACACACACACAACCACCAACGGTGAGGACCTTGTTTGAAGAAACGAAATGGGACTATTCATATCCCCCACCAGCACAAAGAGGGGGCACAGTGGTCAGAGGCTGAATGACGGGTGCTGTGGGCCAACCGAAGGCGGTTGCACTGCGCCTTTTTCAAACTCCACGTCCACCAACACCCGCCCGGCCCCACAAAAACCGGTGTCAACAACGCCCGCCCGCCTGTGTTCCGCATCCCGCCGATGCCGCACGAGCGTTCGAGGGTCCGCACACGCCTACTGCTGCTGCGAGCGGAGCACCGCCCCCGGCGACGGGTACGGCCGCTGCTGGAACAGCGGCCCAGTGGCGGTGCTGTCCGCGTGCTTGCCGCCGGTGTTGAGGCCGGTGCCCCACGTGCCCTTGGGGGTGTCCGAGTAGGCGGACGGGTCCATCGGGTCCAGCTCGTCGCTCTGCGGGGCCCTGCGGCGCTCCGGCGGCCGATGGGGGGCGCGGAACGACTTCTTCGCGACGCGGGCCAGCGCCCTCTCGTGGGAGGCCTGCCAGTCGAAGCCCTCCTGCACCAACATGCAGTGCCGGCACTGGCCGCTGTCGGAGGTGACGAGGCCCATGCCGACCCCCCAGCAGCTCTTGCACTTGCTGAGCCCCTTCGGGACCGCCGCGCCCCACGACCGGCGCGACCGGTCCTCCAGCGCCGCCAAATTGTCGCGCATTTTGTGCAGGGGCTCCGGTTTCTGGCTTTTGGCGGACGGGCCGTCGTCGGCGTCGTCGCGCGCACGCTTCCGGTCGGCGGACGGCTCAACGGCCCCGAGTCCGGCGAAAGAGGCCTGGATGCGCGCCTTCATCTTGGCCCTGCGCTCCGCCAGGGCCGCGGCCTTTGCGTCCGCCACGAAGTCCTTCATTTTGCTCTTGGCATCGTCGGCCTTGGGCTTGGGGTCGTCGGGATTGTCCTCCCGCTTCACCTCCAGAATGACGGGCTTTTTGTGGCTCTTGTAATCGTGAAACACCATTTCACGATCACAGAGGTGCGCGAACAAGACAAGGAGCTGTGAACAGGCGGTGGACACGTCCCACAATTCGACCCTGGGCCCTCTTGGTGAGTAGCGATTATGCCAAGAAAAATGAAGGGGCCCAATTCGTGAGGGAGAGTTTGCACACAGCACCGTTGCTGGGGTGCCTTTACCGGACCCAACCTTAGAGCACCAACCACCCGAAACCCCACACGCAAAAGCTGCCAATAACGGGTACAAAAATGCACACAGGAGTACCCGTGCGCATTGGTACGGATCGGCCGCGTCCTTCGCAATTGCCATGTACTAGGCATGCGACTAGCGTCCGGGATTCCGGGCCTTGTTAGGAATTAGCCCTATGAAATGCACCACCCAGTAATACTCGCCCCACCCACTTGCAGAACTGAGTAGGAATCTGCTGCATTCAGTGCATAGCTCAGTAGGGCCTGGAACCCGCTTGGCAGGTGCTGGTGGCAAGCCTGGCATGTACCCTTGGTCCTCCACCACGCGCTTCGCATAGCCTGGGATGCTGGGGGCCCTGACTCAGTGTGCAAAATGCGGGAGGGATTCCACTCTGGTTGGCCTATTTCAAAGGTGCGCCGCAGGCGCCCAGGGGAGGCCCACACAAAGGATGACGACAGCTATCGTCTACACAGGGATTGATGACAGCCACTGCCTGCATAAGCATGTCAGTCATTTGGAGGTGCTCAGGGGACTGGGCATCGTCATTTCAACGACGCCCGGTATGCTGTGTGTTGCATCATCCCTTGTGTACGGAACCCAGGGACATCTGCCGTACGCGCCGGACGGAGCCATGGAACTTACCAACGCCGCACAAGCCCAAAGGAAACCTCCAGCACACGACCGCTGCTTTGGAGTACCGCTGTGTCATCATTCCATGTTGGGGCATAAGAGGCATTGTGCTCCCAGAACGCACCAGCCCTTGACATCCTTGATAACCACCAGGCAGCACATCCTTGACACATCCTGAAGGGGGCAATGGACTCTCCTCCTCTGGGGGGTGCGGTAGGAGGAGGCTGCCCTCGATCCACCTGCTGCACGGTTGCACACCACACTCGAGTAACCCGCTGATGAACGATAGGTTTGCGCGCAGGCTCTCCACGGGCCGCCATTGGCTCTGACGCGTTTAAACGACGCCGTGCTTGTGCACGACGTGCACAATGTGGCAGCAGGGCTGAAAAAAAAAAACTGTTCACAGAGGTGTACAGGGGGTCATTGACGCCAAGAAAATCTCGTTGATATACCCCCCCCCTGCCCCCTATGTCCAACAAACGCCCTTGTCCAGCGAACACTTGGTGTTTGGACCGTGTTTTTTTTTGGAAACCCAAATTGATTAGGTACTGAGTTTCAGAGACGGGTTTCAGGCGAGAGGAGTGAGCAAATGAGGGGCTGTTGCAATGTGTCTTGATGTGAGGTACTGGTATCCCTTATTATAGGCCCATCCCTCGGACTTTTGAAAGAGCTACGTGCTGCTGATGCCTGTGACTTGACAGGTGAATCCGTGTTTCATTTCTGCCCTGTCAGTGCGGTCTGAGGACGCCAGCCTCCCAGTTGCCATCCTGCCACAAAGAGTCTTTGTCAATTTCCCACTCCTTTCGGTGCATGACCACCCTTGCGAAGTTCGTCGACCTTTCTTCGGGTTGTCAGCGCAGTGGAAGGCCATGGCATTGCGTTCTCTCTGTTCTGCTTTGCAGCATTGTGGGCCAGGTCAGTGGTGCTGTTCCGGTTCATTCAAGGCTATGGGCTGGCGTCCACCGCTTAAGAGTGTGAGAAAACCATTCAATGAATATTTGGTAACTTTTTCTTTGGCTCATGTGCAGTTGCGCAGGACGTTTGAAAAGGATTTCACAAACCCGCACACTGAGCCACGCCGTGCAAGTCCTTGTGCGCATCAGTGCAACGTCCCGATGGTTTTCACAACGCGCACCGCCAAACCTGTAACCGATCAAGAGCCCCTCAGTTGCGTCCCCAATTCTCTGAAATCCCCGATGCGCCGCAACTATCGACATCACACTGACCTAAACCCCCATTCGAGGGCTCATTCATGGGAACCCTCATTCATGGGGCATTTCCAGTGCTTGGACACACCCGCTGCTCTCCACTGCAGAGCGCAGTGCAACCCACTGCTCCCGCAGAATCAATATCACGTCTTTCGTGGCTGATGAAGAAATAATGACCTTGCCTTTGTGCCTGTGTGATTCAACCCGCAACCGGCAGTGCGCACAAATGCCAAGAGCAGACGCATGCTGGGTCTGAGGATTGTCTACTGGTAAGTTGGGCTCAGGGACTCGGCCGTCATGCCACATCCTGTGTGGGTCGATGAACCCATTGTCCAACAAAATGCAGGGCAGGACTTACTTCAGAGGGACTTTACAGCAAATGTCTGACCGTTGTTTTGCTCAGCGGGAACTTTGGTCCCCCATGGGGTGGGCCTGTGTCATCAACACAAACGGCTGTCTGGCAGCCAAATCATCCAACTATGTACAATGAGGCAGCAAGGCCCTCTGCCCCCCCACGATCCCATCACACCGTGCATTTTCATGGGCAGTCAAAGATTGGATAGGAAGTGGACGAGAGAGCGGGCATGACTAGGACCAAGCTCGGTCCTAGTCTTGGTTAACGCATTGGAAATCAACGTGGAGCAAAGCCCGCTTGCTTTGCAGATGTTCCTCCACGGTTAGGACGATCGTCCTCAAACATGGCTCAAAAACGGCTTGTGGTCACCTCGAAATCGCCCACCCCGTGGCACCACGGCATGGCACACGCCTTATTCCCCACCCATTTGCATTCCGGCGCATGACCTCCCGGGAAGATATGGGAACCCACCCATGGTCCGTTGGCAGCCATGGCAGTATTTCCTCCTGGGTCATTTGTGAAGAAGTGTGACGCAAGGCAATTTGCCACTTGGAGCATGCACTGGACACCGGGGGTTTGGGGGGCTGTTCATAGAAATGTGTGGCTGTGGATTTGATCCCCCCCCCGGCCCCCCCGCCCCCTGTTGTGAGACGGTTGTTCTATCATGAACCAACATTGTGGTAACGGGTGGTGATGCGTAAATTCGTGTGAGATACGAATGCACCCCGCGACACAAGTATGGACTGGAAGTGTTCCGCACTGGTGCCACCACCGCACTGGTACTACGTGCTGACCACAACGCGATTGCAGATTGCTGTGTGTGTCACCCCAATTCGCAAGACTGGTACCATACACAGACCCCCCCCCCCCCCCCGAATCTGGCCTGCTTCTCCCCAGTCCATACAGGGCCTTGTCCCGGCCCTCCCTCTGTAGCAAAACTGGAATTCTTTGCATAAGCTCCGGTATTCCTGATTTTCTGTTCCCCCCCTTTCGCGGTCAAGTGTACAAGATGACATGTCTGTGCGCTGATGCGATGATGTTTGTGCGCTGGTCGTAGCCGGAAAGAGGTCGGGGGTTACATATTCGAGGGTTACTTCTGCGCAGAAGGCCGTTATGGGACCACAGCCTGGGACCACAGCTCACATCCATTTGCCTTGATATGGGACTTTCAGGCAACGTCGCGGCAATGGCAAACCGCTTGCGTGTGGGTCACACGTGAGCGCAACGCCAGGGCCCGGTCTGACCATCGGTTTGTCGAACTGCTGCTGTGCTCCCGCAAGGGGGAAAGGGTGGGGTAGGCCCCCCTTTTAGCGTTGCACAGGGAGACAGTGGCTGGGCATAGGCTGGGCGCCCCGGAGGGGGGGTTTGGCACAAGGCCTTGGTGGTTAGCTCTGTTAGCTTGTGGCGGCGCCTATTGGCCTCTCGCCCTTGAACCTTCTGCTATGACAAGCAGGCATCCGTACTACTGCGGGCATCCGCACTGCTGCGGGCATCCACCTGCCTGGGTGGGAATCAAGAATGCAACTTCTGCCCATGGCGCCCTCCCCTGACGGCCTGATCAGTGCCCGATTTGCGGTCATCACGAAGACCGCAGGCTGGGAGGTGCCCACCACAACCAGCAACGTGAATGTCCCACAAGGCCATGACCCCCCCCCCGGAGGGGGGGGGGTACCTCCCCCCCTTCCGATGCATCCCTGCCCCCACCGCCCCAAGCCTCACTCATCACTCAGCCTTTCTGTCAACTCGACCCCACCAGCCCCGCCCCTCCCTCTCAATAGCGGCTGACAAATTACGAATCTTTGCGGACAAAAGATCCCCCCCCCTCCAACGTGCAGAATGTGCAAGGGCGAGAGGCCAATAGGCGCCACCAAGGGCAAAGAAACCAACACCATGGCCCTGTGCCAACCCCCCACCCCCCCCAGGGCGGCTGGGGGGATGGGGATGGGGCCCTGTCCCCCCAACGACGACTCCCACAAAAAAGATACCTCCGACGCGCTGATTCTGAGGCATGTGTCGTGGGGAAACGTTCGTTCGACATGTCCCTTGGGGCCACTTCGCGACCCCAGTGGTGAGCCGTCACCGCACCCCAAATCTGCTGCTGCCGCTGGCCCACCGCCAGCCGTCACCGGATCGCCTGCAACACCTCATCACTTCGGTCCGGACGGTCTGGGCGAGTGCCTGCGAGCGCGCGACGAGGCCCAGCGGTGTGACACGTTGGTGGGGGGCGGTTGCCCGTTCTGGTACGTGGTACCGTCGGTGGAAGGGGGATGGACGGCACTCGGGGGGAACAGCAGCATCGGGCTCCATTGGCTCAGCCGCGTGGAAGGTGGAGTGACGGGGTGGGCGGGGTACTGAGGCAGCCGATCGGACACCGAGGCGGGGCTCCACGTGCCGCGGTCGCACACGCGCAGGCGCGGCAGGTTGCACCCCGGGGACGACGCGGCGCTGCGGGAATGGGGCGAGGGGCGGGTGCCGGGGCTGGTGGGCGTGTGCGTCGCGGCGCCGGGCGCGCGCGCTGCGGCGTGGGGCGAGGCGAACAACTGCACAGACCCGGACCCGTTTTGTCGGGAAGGAGCAGTCGCGTGCGCGGCGCTGTTGGGATGGGGCTGGCCTGGGAACGCATTGGGTCCGCCGGAGGACTGAGGGGCTTGGGCAGCGGCAGCCGCCGGCGCCGCGGCGCTGAAGGCGTTGTCGGGGAGGGGCGCGCCGCTGAAGGCCTGGGCTTTTGGACCAGCAGCCGCTGCGGCCGACGGGCTCGGGCTCTGCGGGGGCGCACAGCCGCCGCGCGGCGCGGACTTGGGGCTGGGCTCGCGGCCCGGCCCGTGGGCGTCGCGCTGCAGCTCCGGGTCGAGCACCAGGAGACACCGCGCGATCGGACTCAGCCCGTGGCTCGGCGCGGCCCTGTGCTGCGGGTCGGTGCGGCGGTCCTGGCGGGCGTCGTCGTCCGGGTCGAAGTCGGAGGCGGGGCAGGACTGCCTCGCGAGGCCCGGGTCGGCCTCGTGGCCGGCGGCCGGATGGACCATCGGCGTTGTGTGGACGTCGGGGCCCTGGGCAGGAGGGTCCGCCACGCGCTCCACGGCCTCGTGAGGGGCCGTCACATGAGGGGCCGACGTGGGGATAGGGGCGGGAGTGCTCGGGTCAGGGACGGGGTCTGCGTCAGGCCAAGGGGTCGAGGTCGGGGCAGGGGGGGGGAGCGGCGGGGCAGCGTTGGGGTCACAGCGGTCGGCGTTGAGGTCGCGGCGGGGGTGGGACTGGGCGCAATGCCCCGCGGTTGTCTGGGCGTCATCGACGGGATTCAGGGCGCACCCCGACGCAGCCTGACGTGTGGGAGGAGGATCCGCGACAGGAAGATGCTCCTGTGGAGGATCCATCACAGGGGGAGGGTGGCTGGAGGTAGGGACGGCATCGAAGGTGGAGTCTGGGGTGCGCGCGGTGAAGACAGGGGCAGGGTCAGGGTCGGGGCCTGGAAGGGGGGAATCAAAACTCGCCATCGGCCGAGAACAAGGGGTGTCGCGTGTGTCACGGTCATGTGGTAAGTCGGCCTCACAGTCCGGGTTGGGGTCCAGATCGAGGTCAGGGTGTGAAACGGGGTCCAAATGATGGCTGACGTCCACTTCAGCAGAACTGAGACGGGAATGAGCGCGGACCTCAACATCAAGACTAGGGTTAGGGTGGGGCACGGCATCCAACGCGGGTGTCATTGTGGGCCTGGCACTGGAGCCAGAAAGGTCATCTTCCTGCGCATACATATGGGCGGGCCCAGTGTCAGGGGTGGTCGTTGCGTTTAAGGCGTGGTTTGGCCGAGTGCTGCCATCAGAGGTAGCCCCAGGGTTGGCAGTAGATCCAGGCCTTAGGGCGGGCATCAGGACATCGGTGGAGGCAGCGTTCGAACTCGATTCGGAAGTAGACGGGGGAGTGCGGATGGCCTCGGACGGCTCAACTGGGGTAACGACAGTGCCAACGGTAAAGCCACCAATCGAGTCAGGGTCACGGTCTGTATTGGAAGCGTGGCCAGGGGTGACATGGGACTTCGGGTCAGAGGTCGGGTTGCAGCTCAAATCGGAGTTGTGGTCAGATCTAGAGCCAGGCCCAGTGCGAGAGTCGTGCCCGGGTATCGTGCCACTGGGGCTTTCCGTGGGTCCAGAGGGGGCCGCAGAGGCTTGGGGCATGCAGCCGAGCTCATAAGATTCGGTGGCCTGTGGAACAGTGTGCCGGATGGCGCAGGCAGCGCTCAGGCCAGGACAGCTTTTGGGCAGCGCCTGGGGCCCGCCATCGGCGGCAGCATCGGCCTCGCGGCCCCGGTCGCATTGCATTGCATTGGCTGGGGCGGCGGCCGACGCTGACGCAGCCGTCGGGTGCGAGTGGGATACGGGGAAGATCTGGTGGGTCACGACGGTCTTGGTAACGCACAGCGCGGGGGCGTTGGCGTGGCCCTGCACCAATGCCCCCGCCCCCGGACCGATGGGGGCGTCACCGCGGGCAAGACCGTGCGCATAATCGGGGGAGGGCTGGGGGGGCGCAGATGGGGGACCCTCCGGCGGAGACCTGGTGAACAAGTGCGGGTGTGTGTGCAGGGGGTCCCGCTGGGCCCGAAGGGGGCGGTCGTAGGTCTGAAAGGGGGTGGTCTGCGGGAGGACCGGGTCGGTCTCAAGTTTGTCGGTGTGGGTCTGAGACGCGGGGGGCGTTTGGGGCACCAGCGAAGCTTCGGGTCCCGGAGCCGCAGCGACCGGGCCCTCCAAACGCAGCAGCGCCTTGACGTACGCCAAGCGCTCGTTCAGACTGTTAAAGCGGCCGATGAGCGCGGGCGGGGGGAAGGGCGACGCCGGGGCTGCGGGCGGGTATTCGGACGCGGCGCGGGGCGTGCGCTTGTCGGGCGCGCCTGGGCGGCCCTCGGGGTTGGGGGGGAGGGAGGGGCCTCGGAGGTACGGAGGGTTTGTGGGGCCCAGCGCCGGAGCCGGGGGTGAGGCCGTGGCTGCAGGGCAGAGAGCCAGCTGCTGCTGAGACTGGGAGAGGGCAAGTGACGTGGTCTGCAGACACAGCAAGGGGCTGCCACGTTCATTGAGGTACAGGTGCCGCAGGACCTGCACAGAGCACATGCGTCACCCGTTGCACCCGTTGCAATGCAGTACCCACGAGCCAATGGGGCTGCTGCTGGGGTCATCAACAACAAGTCATCACAGAGCTGGTGGCTGACAGAGCACATGAGAACCGTCGAGTATTCAGCAAACTGAGGGGCACACGTTGTTCTGGAACAACAGGGGGACACTCTCAGTCCGAACGAACCACACCGCAGTGGACAACGGTGCCATCAAGCGTGGCTGCTCGTGGAAGACCCTGTGCCAAGTGCTGTATTGGGTGTGCGTAGGGCAGTATGAGGTTGCCACTGCAAAGAGGCCGCAAACAAGGGCGAAACCTTCGCCCATCACTGGGGCTGATATGAACCATCCGGTCTCTCTACGTGAGCCGACAAAGCTGATTCCCTGTTTGATGCTTTCGCCACCCCGTGTGGCATGGCGTGCAGTAGGTTGAAGGGGTTTCCCCCGAGGGGGGCGGCCTGTTCAAATTCTAGACCCCAACCAAGTGCGAAAACTTTTGGGGGAGGGGGGGGGGTAGGTGGGTCGGCCGGTCAGCCGCCGGGCTCCCCAGGGGGGGTCGGTGGGTAACCCAACATAGATACCTCAAAATGATCCCCATGACGCGCTGATCACTTTGAACATACACAACTGGGGGGAAAATTTTTCAGAAAAAATTTGCCCATTAGCTCAGGCTCCCATCAGCCAAGGTCCGACCTGGAGCTCAGGTTGGGGGTCAAATTTTTTTGTGTGTTTTTCACCCATTTTTGAATTCTTCACAAAATTCTGGGTATTTTGAGTATAGACACGTAAGGTAAAAAAAAACAATAGGGGGAATGTTTGCCCGGCGCGCGCCCGGCGCGCTACTTTTAGACTATGTTCCCCCCGAAGAGCCCCCAAGCACACCCCTTGGAAATGCCCTTAGAATTAGGTGACCCAAACTGCCCCAGCTCAAGAAAGTTGCAAACTGGGGTACACAGTACCACTCTCGCTCACACTTCTGCCTCATCCTCTGCCTCATCTTGCGTGCCACAACCGAGCAAACAGCTGCTCAATGCGTGCCCTATACCACCCGTGCACGTCATTGTAACATTATTGGCGGGCTGTCAAAGTGCCATTCTTTCTTCCAATGAATGGCACAATGACATGAATCCGGCCCTTATAAGCACCATCATGGCCCCCAACTTCGAAATCAAAGAAATCACCTCGGGTACGAGAAGGTCCATACCCATCCCAAATCAAAACATCTGCTGATGTCCCGGGGGCCACGGGGCAAATCCATATAATGTTGCCCAACATATCAACGGCAACAGTCCACCGGTAGGGCACGGGTCACAAAAGATGCCCGGCGCGCTAACGTTCCCCCATACCCCCTAATGAGACCAAAAAAAATTTTCGGCGCCTTCGGCGCCAACACTTTCCGCCAAAATCTCAATTTGGAGAAAGACGGGTTCGAAAACTTTGGGGGGTCTTGGGGGGGGGGGGGGACGTCTGGAATTCGAACAGGCCGCCCCCCTCGGTTTCCCCTCTCCTCCCACCAACCACCACCCACCACCTCGGGAAAAGGGCAGTTGGCTACAACTCCAACCCCTGCGAACAGCGTTCGAAACCGCCAAACCGTCGTCTGGGACTGTACAGAGAGCAACAGGTGATTGCCCAGGCCCCCGTGAGCCGAGAATGGCTGAAAGGAAGGGGCGTGGGCCCCCCTGCGCCCTCGTCCTTTCCTTCCCTGTGCCACGGTGTCTGGGTCAGAGCCCGAGACCAGCCACCCGCGGCCCCGGTGCGCATGGATACATATGCTCGAGGCAAAGGCAAAAGCGATACAACCACCGCATTGGATAGCATACGGGCAGGCCTGCGCTTGAAGCCGCCCACCCCCCTGTAGGGGGGGGGGGGGGATCACCTTTTGCCTACCATGGCGCATGGGACGGCTTCTTCGGGAATGACGCCAGCTCCGCCAACCGCCAACCGCCAACCGCTTCCGCTCTTCCAACCGCCTCCAACCGCCCGGGAAGAATTTTCCAAAAGCGTTCCTTGTGCCCGTTGGCCGCCCGTCCCCTTCAAGCACAGGCCTTCGTGCAGGCAATGGAGCACATGGGAGCAGCGACCTGCGTGGCGGACGATGCTGCGCTGCCATCTTGGAACCCCAGCAGCAGGTTGTGCCCTGGGCACTGAAAAGCCAGTAAAGACGCCTGAAACACAGAGTTCATGAGCCATGCGCAGGATCCGTGACCCCAGAAATGGCAGTGGTAACGGCAGTGCAGCTGTCATGCTCGGGTTTTGGAACAGCCCCACGGGTCCACAGCCCTGCAGGGGCAGGAGACAGTTTGAGCTCCTCCTCCTGCAATTTGGGACTCCCGTGAGTATGCAGTAGATGCATTAGAAGGGAAGGGGCCTCAGAGGCGGCCCCGGAAGCGGTTAGAGAGGCGGTTGGAGGAGGTTGCCGAAGCGGTTGGGGGTGGTTACTGTCGGTTACAAATGCCATTGAGGCTGGCACTTGGCGTCAGGGAGACAGTAGCTGGGCATAAGCTGGGCGCCCTGGAGGGAGGGGGGGGTACCCCCGCCCCTTCCAATGCATCTCTGCCCGTGACGTAGTCCATTATCAAGGCAGATGAAAGGCCGAAGCCTGAGGCGCGGGGGGTGGCATACACCTGCACGATGACTGCAGTCCTGTGCCACTGCTTGGTCAGGCAATCCACCAAGACTCTGCACCTGTGCCCGATGAGAAAATAGGAGATCGTTCCACGATGGCTGGCTGATTACAGTGAAGCACGACCGGAATCCAGTGCCATGTCTTTTGTGTGACCTGCGTTTTTTAGGCGAGTGCAGGGAAGTAATAGAAGTGGGGATTGGGGGGGACGGGGGGTCTGGGACCCAAAAATTTGTGTACCAAAAATGGCCCAACAAGATTTTCCCTATTGCAAATTTCATTTTTCCCACGATGCTTACTTTGGTCCGGAGGGGGGGGCGGAGGTCCAGGGGGTGGTACCGCCCCTGCTCCTATGGCGTACGGCCATTCTAGTACTTCCCTGGTCGTGTGTGTCTACCGGGCGTGAGCAGTGCAGGTCTGCAGGTCAGATTGGAGTGTTAGTCCCCCGGATTGATGGATATCCGAAATAGTTGCCTTGCAGGCTCCCCCAGGGGCGGAGGAGTGAACCGTGAAGAGGAAGCAATTCCCCGAAGGGGCCCGCAGCAGTACTCCCCAAAGAAATACATCCCGGGCCGCACCATGAAGCCAGGGCCTGCTGGCGCTGGGCGGGAGTGAAAGAGGGACCAAGTGGCGCTGCGCCATTGTCTCCACTGACCCCAGTATTGCAGAGGTGGCAGGGAGATCCCCACAATAACTACTGCATGCAGCCACCTTGTTAAGGTCACACCCAGGCATGTATTAGAACGGCAGTACACCGTAGGAGGAGGGGGGGTACCCCCCCCCTGGACCCCCCTCCCCCCCCCCAGACCCCCCTCCCCCCCCCTCCCCCCCTTCTAATGTGTGATTGAACACCTGATCGGCCTGTTGCTGTCACTGTAAAGATGAGACGCGGTGTCAACTGACACTATGCTCTCTGTAGGTCCTCAAGACTACTTGATTCAAGGCTGGGTGGATGGTCTATCGTGCTCTTGGTTTCCGGCCGTCTGCTGTGTCCCACTGCATTGTAGGACACACCATGGACCGTTTCTTTCATGTGAAGAAGGCAGTGGAAACTGTCACAGTTCAGGACCTGGTGGCAGCCATCCTATTTTTTCGGTGTGCTGACATTTTCAGTGGGTAACCCGGACCTGAATGACCCTGTGTGTACCTGAGTGAACCTGAATGAACCTGTGTGTACCTGAGGGAACCTGGCGCTTGCATTGTATTGCAAATTCACCATCCAGAGACATGCGGGTGTGCTTTGCAGAGAAAAGGGTGAGCAGAAATGGACAGCTGAACCACCAGAACCCATTTTCAAAAAATTTTCGTGCACACATCATTCAAATGTACCCAGGGAAGCAAACCTCATCTTCTTCTGTGTACCAGACTTGCAGCAGATCATTCAATCCCAAGTACCACAGCAGGTGCCCAGCCTCATCCCAAACGTACAGGCACGAGGGATCCCCGACTCCAAATATCCCGTTGTTGGCCTGCAAATGAGCGGATGTTACCGGCAGACAAATGAAGCAGGCACGTGTGGCACTTTTCTCTCTGCCTTCGTGGGCTTTGATTCAGGTCAATTGGGCTTAAGCACAGGGTGAAACACGGGCCAGATCTGCTGTAGAATGGAGCGCCCAAACCCAATGAATACGGGAGAGAAACGGTTTGCATTCATCAGCCTGGGCGTTATTTATGTTTTGAGGTCTCCTCCGGGTGGCCCCCAACTGTGGTCAATTCAGTATTAACAGTCATCAGTCAAGCAAACCAGCAGCAAGCAACCATCAATCACAGTGGGAATCAACCACTACGGCACAGCTCCAATCAGTACAAAAACATGGCTCTGTCAGCTTCTAAAATGCATTTCGATCTAAGGAAGGAGTGAAAACAAGATAATGGGACTCCTTCAACACTGCCTGAGCCACACAATAAATACAAAATGAAATCGCAAGAAGAACCATTGTCCCGCATGGCAAACACATCAGATCATCATACCTGGACGTGCTGTGTCCTTACCTCCTCTGTGGTTGCAGGCTCCGCAGTCCATGAGGTAATGCTCCGCACATGTGCACTGAAGTGCAGAGGAAGAGCGTCCCCCGCACATTGGCTGTGCACCATGCACGCACAGGCCTGTGGCCTTGCCGCCTTGAATAAGAGGCTAGAGACATGTGATGGAAGATGTGCAGAAAGAAAGGTCAAGAATGCTGTCAGCTGGTTTTCTGCAATGCCCATGAGCTGTCGCTGAGTTGTTGTAGGCAGACTACTTTTTCAAGCGTCTGGAAACAGCAAAAGTAGTCAACCTCCCTGGACATACCACCCGGGTTGCTCCTCATGGCCATCTAAGGCAACCACCTCACCTTACTTATTTCCTTTGCCCTGCCTTTTTGCCTGTCTCCTTTTCCTTGGTCCTGGCTGTGCATGGCCAAAAGCATAAATGGCACTTTACTCCTCTCCACTGTGGAGACCCTGCCATGGGTTATGGAGGGAGTGTTGTCACGCAGGGTGCGTGCAAGGCAAACTTGTTGGCTTGAACGCTGCCCAACCTGTGCTTTGCAAAAGGTTATCCAATCCGACCCCCACCCTAGGGGGAGTGCTTGCCCTGCCACGCCATGCGCGCACCGTGCACGCTACTTTTATATTATGACTTTCCCAGATTCAGTCCCCAAGTTCATCATTCCCCAATGAAGCCTTGGGCTGGGGAATGTGATGATAGTCGTGTTGGGGAGCGACCGCGAACGGGGCTTCCATCAACAAGGGGTCCAAGGAAACTTCCGAAGGGACGTCAATTGTGGGAATTGATGGGGCTGGTGGTGGAGACTCGAGACTGGGGATACCAAAGGAGATGGGGTTGATGGAGCATTGATGATTGACGGCCTGCAAACCACCTTGATCATACTGCAACTTCACATGCCCATCATGCAAAAGGCCAACCACCTTCGCGGGTACCCGAAGCCTAGTAGACCTAGTGTAGAACATTTGTCCCCAATGCTCAACTCCATAACAAATCGCAAAAGATGTCTAAGGATACGAGGGGCAAAAAATGATGCTCCGCAACAGACACGCTATATCACCGTGTGCCCAGCTCAACGTGCCTATTTCACAATAAACATAGCCCTAAAACTTTGAACCTTTGAACCTTGTAGCCCTGAAATGCATCAAACTAAGCGAACTAGGGGACAATAAGTGAGGGAAAGGGGCCAGTCCATATCCCCAACCGGAAAGGGGCCAGTCCATATCCCCAACTAGAAAGGGGCTAGTGCATATTTCCAACCGGAAAGGGGCAAGTCCAGGAGGAGAAATTATCCCAAATCGCCCCATCCCACCCACCCACCCACCCACCAACCCATCTAAGGGGTAGAATCCACCCCCCAAACAGGGTAAGGAATCACAAGTAGCCCAAAAAAGTTGCCATGTATGTGCCCTGCACACTAATGCTCCTTCCCAGCCCCACTTTGGGGAGCCTGATATGGGAAGAGTTATGTAGCCAGTTGTCTCCTCATCCCCTAGTTGCTAGGTGCTATGCTATGGGTCTACTACGTGGGTCCCCATGGGTGCTCAAGTACCCATATTGTCACCAAATGACCACCCAAATCCATCCCTAGGGCGACAGAAGGGTTTTTCCAAAAGTCAAAATTCCATTGCCTTCGGCAAGACCACCTCGTGGAGAAAATGCCCCGAGAACCTCCAAACAATCATCCATCAGATCCATCAACATCATGGCTCCGCATAGCTTTATATGTACTCCCATTGTCACCAAATGATCACCCAACAACAGCCCAAGGGCTCCCGGGGATTGTTGGAGGTCATCTAGGAATCGCAATTTTTCAGCCAACCCATGCTGGCAAAAAAATGGCCAAGTCCTCACCGGTGGGGCCCTCAAAGGGGGCCGATCTAGGAAACTTGGTAATAGCACCTGGGACCCCTGTTTTGGTTAAGGGCCTATATAGAACAAAAAAGTGGAATGGGACTAGAGTTTGAATCGACGCACAGTGGTGGCTATAGCCCAACCAACTTTTGCCCGCTATAGTGCAAACAAGCGCAAAACAACACTTTTGAGGGCCAATAAGCCCCACTGAGAGGGCCTTGTCAGTTCTACATGCCTCCCACCCCATGGCTCTACACAAACTCCAATTGTCACCAAATGATCAACCCAACAATGACCCAAGTGTCCCTCACAACCCTCAAGGGTTGCCGAAAAGCGTCACTTTGTATCCTAGTATGGGTGTACTATCACAACATCCTCAGGTGCACCCTCAGAGTGGGTACCACCAAGCACCTAAGGTCGCCAAAAACACCGACAGAGCAAGAATGGCTGAAAACCACAGAAAAATCACCCAATGCTCGTCCCACTCCACCCACACAAACCATATGGAGTCAGGAGCCAACAACACTTTCTTAGCTCGAAATAAAAAATCCAAAAGATTTGTGATTTTCAACCGAAAGAATGTGGGGTCATTTTGTCGACATTTTTTAACCCCCCCCAAAAAAAGTGGGTTTCAAGTGGGGGGTGGGGGCGGGCTCTTGAGGGTCTGGACGAAAAACTCATTGGGGGATGCGTTTATTGGACAAAATAAACCAACAATTCAACGCCTTGAGGTAGGGTACGCGAATAGGCCCAAAAATGGGGGGTATGTGGTGTTTTCCCATACTCACCCTAACTTGCGTAGTTTGATCGAACAACCGCTGCGAGGTGATTTTGAAAATTTCTCGCTGACGCATGCCAACCTGGAAACGGCAAAGTCCTCACCAGCCAGGGCCCATAGGGGGGCAGACCAGGGTTATCCAGGGTTTGGACTGAGACCACCACCATTGGTTGGGGTTCCATGTACAAGAAAAAAGTTGTTTAGGACCCGGGTCTGTATCGACGCACAGGGTCCACAATACGCAAAAAAGTTTCAAACCCCCGACCCACCCACACCCACACACCCCTCCCAAAAAAGTGGCACCTGGATGCAGGGGGTTGGAGGTGTCAAAATCAAAAAACTAATTGCAGGATCATTCTGTCTGCCAGAATGATGATTTACAAGGGGTTGGATGTCCGATATCACGTATTCGGGTATGCTATGTGAATGACCCCAAAGGGGGCTGTATATGGCACCTACGCCTGCGCTTGACCGAACAACCTCTCTTCGAGGTGATTTTTTCATGCAACTAAGGGATGTGTTCTACGTAAAACAGGTCACACTCTGCAAATGTTTCTGGTGTCGGTGCCATAAAACTCTCTACCGTGGTCAACAGGGCTTATCCCTGCCTGCATGGCAGAGAGCGACATTGAAACTCAAAAATGCGGACAGCTACTATTCCGCCCTCATGTCCTGTCTATGCCTTGTACACAGAGAAACAATGAAACAGATGGACAAAATGAAGATGAGTGACATGAACATAATCCTACTTGTAGAAAGCATGTGTGCAAAGGCAGACAACGTGCTCTATTCATTCAAAATTACCACGGAACTGCCGTAAATGTGTTTCCCATTGTTGTGACCCCCAACCCCGAGACAACAGTTTGCATGGCACAGCCCTGGAGTATCCTTACCATTTTCGCACCATGAGCCCCACATTCATGGCTGTGTCCCTGTGCATAGTGCAACCCAGGCTTTATGAAATTTTTTTCTGCTCTGTGCCGCCTAACTATGTTTCGGAATCATTATGACTCGGGTTCCCCCCCCTTTTTTTTCACGCACGAGCCTTTTCTAGTGTGAGGGGACAAACAGGGCAACCTCTAAAACTTGTACAACTTGAGTCAATCGCTTATTCAAAAATCATTCGAGACCAACAAGACCTGAGCACAGACAAAAAGCCACAAGAATATCAGATATGAGTTTGGTGACAATGACACTGCCATCCAGGGAGCATCCACATGAGCCGCACACTTCAAGGGATTGCATTTTAGTATGTCATGTGCTTGGGTTTTCCTGGGATGCACATTCACGAAACAGTAGGGAACGACAGATCAGCCATTAGTGGCCGGATGTGCGAATGACATGCTGCTTGGGTGCACGTCATGCACGTTGCTCTGTCTGCTCCTGGACTACTGTGAACTGCGAAACTAAGAATGTGCAAATGGGGCATACTGGCAAATTGAGCCAACAAAAAGTGGCAACAGTGATGGAACGCATTTGGATAAATCTGCAGAAATTACTTGCAGTGCCCTCTGGAACACATTCAGAAGCCTAAATCTAGGACATCAGCATCGTTGCCAAGAGTATTTACCTTTCAATTGCCTGCCTGCCTGCCTGCCTGCCTGCATGCGTGCCTGCCTGCCTGCGTGCGTGCATGTGCTGATGTGTTCGCGTTTTGACGCATAGTCTTCGTCCATCACAACTAACCACAATATATGAAGCTACATACTCAGCAGCTCAAGGATGGAGGGTTGGAGCTGCCAGATGGGTGCCGTGGTGTGGCAAGGGTGAGGCAGCCTGTGTGCGTCCAAGCAACCGCGTGCAAACAGAGTCAGGGACCCTAGGAGTGCCCTGACAAAAAAAAAGTAAAAAAGGCGTCGATGGGAGGTGCAGAGGGAGACCCTGGACCCCAGCAACAGACTGAAACCCCGCAGATCACGAATGCCGAATCACTTTGGGGAGACAAGATCAGGAGCAAGGACTGGAGAAGATTATGCTCCAATTTACTCATTCATTGGGAGCATATTTACGGCAGAAATCCTCATGAAATCGTTTGAACCGGCTGATTACGTCCTCCATCATGTCGTCTGGGGGCAAAATGGTCATCCGTAAATGCCACGTACCAGTTTTCTGGCCGAACCCACTGCCTGGCACGCACACGATCCCCGTCTTTTCCACAAGGTCCATGCAGTAGTACTCATCCGCTTTCATATCTTCCAACAGCGCAGCACTGACGGCCGCTGTTGGGATCGTGATGTTCGGAAATGCATACATGGCACCCGCAATGGGCTGGCAAGACACACCCGGGATGTCGTTCAGTGCCGCGCAGAGCCGTGCGGCCCGCCTCTTCAGGCCTTCAAAAATGAGGGAGTGCTCCTTGCGGTACAGTTCATAGCTCTCCTCCCCCTCGACAGGAGGGCACACCATCAGCCCAACAAACACCTGCCCGAGGGTGTTCGATGAAAGGCTGGATGCAGCGACTTTGGCGAACTGAGCCAACATGCGGGTGCTGAAGCCGACCAGCTCCATGTAGCCCCCACGCTGCCCACACTCCCCCAGGACACCTTTGGACGTGGAGTGAAACGAGATGAGCTGCACTGAATGGATGGGGTCGCAGGTGCCCTCTTTCTTCTGCTGCAACAAGCGAAGTACCTTCTTGAAGCTATGGAATGGCCGACCCTCATCGTAGATGTTCTCCTGATAGACTTCATCCGCGAGCAGCACCAGATTCTCTTCGGCCGCGAACATCAGGATATCCGCCATCGTGTCCATGTCCAAAACCGATCCACACGGATTCCCTGGATTGATGACTGCAATACTTCGAACCTTCACGCCGCTGCTCGTGGCCTTGTTGTAACTTGCACGCAACTCCGTGACATCCACAGCCCAGCCTCGGTCCTCATCCAAATAGTAATATGCCACGTGGCCTCCGAACATAGTGATGGCACAACTGTAGAGCGGGTACTGTGGACAGGGGACCATCACCGCGTCGTTGTCATCGGTCAGAATGACTTGGATGCACCGCTTGACCGCCTCGCTGGCGCCAGTTGTGAGCTCAATGGACTTGGGGTCCGCTGGAAACCCGTCCCGACGCTCAATGAACGAGGCCACCTGCTTTCTCACCAACTGCAACCCGTCGGATTCGGTGTACGACCCAACGGACTTCCCTGGCATGGCCTGTATATACTCCCGGGCCCTCCTGCACACATCGGGTGGCAGCACCGGGGGGTCCATATCCACAAGAGGCGGATACTGAATTGCTGCGGCCACCTGCCGGAAGAATGTGATTGGCGCTTGCTGCACCGCATGCGGGTTGCCGATGTTGCACTTGATGAGTCTCTGGAAGGACAATTTTGCAGCTTGTGCTGGATCCGCCAATTTGGCAGCGACCTCAGTGGCTTTGACTAGGACCGCTCCTCGGACCGCGTACTCGGAATCGTGCACCCCCTGATTCATGGTCGACACTGTCAGCGCTCGTGTGATGCGACAGTTTGGCGGTAGGTCCTCTGGTGAATGCTCGGCAGCAGTCATTCTGCGGCAATGAGTAATCGAGATTGTTTGCGCCATCGTCTACCACTGTCGAGAAGAAAGAGAGATCCGAAAACAATAAAACAGACATTCAGCAAGAAATGGCCTTTGTATCGTTGGCTATGCATAACATGGTCCAGATCTCAACACATGACTCAGCCCCTCTTTCGTGCCTACATGTGCTTTCGTACCCCCTCCCCCTACGCAAGCACGCTGAAAGCCAGGAAAACGATGGTTAGACGGGGTCCCCGTGCTTAAACACGGCCGTGCTTGCATGCCACGTACAGTATGAAAAGAAGGGTGTGAAAAGAAGTTACATAGCGAAAACCTGCCCATACCTCAGCAACCAGAAATGTCACAACAGGGCACCATTAAAGAATGTCCAGGCAATATTAAGCATGTGCTTGATGTCCTAACTGCCTATCAGGGTCATCAGGAGCTGTGGAATAGAAGCCCTTTCCAACCTTGTGCCCCATCTTAAGCAATTGTACATGCCTGCCCTTTCCGGCAGGCTTTGGAGCGGCCTTGGCTGCAGGTTTTGCAATGGGTTGGGGGTTCTTCTTCAGCATCGGGTTGCAGTGCCAGGCAGAATGTTGTTATGGGCAGGAGGGACTACCACAAACATGAACCAGCACCAGGCAGAACATCCTCACAGCAATAATTCTTTTGCTCAGACTTACGTGTGCCTCGTAGGTGATCGGTCAGACGGACTGGTTTTGTGTGGTAGGTAAACTACAACATAGTAGTCCTATGTGGAAACTCCACAAGCCGTCAACAACGGTGGGACAACGGTGGGACGTTTATTTGGACTTTGGCATCTGTCACCAGCGGATGCAGTAGGATGAGACTGCCACGCCATGAAGGCTTCCCAGAAAAGAGTGATTCTGTGCTGAAACTAGCAAAAACAATTGGAAGGAAGGTTGGTGCAGGATACGGGGTTTCCTGTGTGAGTAAGGCATGATGGGCACGTGTGTACCAGGGAAGAATTACGGGTCGGCGCTCTCTGCACAGCAGCGCCGTGCCTTCTTCAGTGGTCGGCGCAATAACACGTCGGTCTGTCTGGCTCGTTTGGGCCCTCATTGGGGGTTCAAACTGGCCACAAAAAAGGAGAGGTGTTGGGGGGATCCATGCACTGCGCGTGCACTGTGCACTACTTTTAGACTATGTTCCCCCCGAAGAGCCCCCAAGCACACCCCTTGGAAACGCCCTTAGAATTAGGTGGCCCAAACTGCCCCAGCTCAAGAAAGTTGCAAACTACCTTCCCTTCACATAACACACATCATGCACACCTGGAAAAGCCATGAACAGCACATTGGTCGCCACCCTCAACAACGCACAACTGTCTTTTTGTTCCATTGTCAACTAAAAACACATTGAGAATACGCAACTGGTGTGCACAACATGACACAGTTGCAGAATCAAAGAAATGTCACATTGTCACATGTGTGTGTGTCAATGCAATCCGTACAATATTGCAGTTCACACTTGTCACACATGGACATCTTTTCAGGGTCAGACTTGGTGCAACAAAGGGCACATACATCCCCATCATCACCCACAACATCCACATCATCATTGTCCTTCTGTGTAGGTGCGGTCCATACATCCATTTGTAGCGATGGAGGTTGGAATGGGGGAAACTTGCATGTAACCTGATCCATGAATGCCCTTTCCCTTACGTACATGGTACCCACACGAGCCTTAATCGCGTCCTTGTATCGGATAATCGGACTTGCTTCAATACTTCCACTTCCTAGTGGAATCTTTGGCCGTCTTCAACTTGAGGGGACGAAGGTGGTGTTGGGGCCCTCGGCTCCGTGTCGGGTGGTGGGGATGGAGATGAAGGACTTGGGGCTTCTTCGGGGGCACTTGGCTCCGGACTCCGCTCCGTGTCGCGTGGCGGGGATGGAGATAAAAGACTTGGGGCTTCTTCCCTAACCCCAACTCAAGGGGCCACACAACAAAGCGTGGATTGTGAGTCCCTAACCCCAACTCGAGGGGCCACGCAACAGAGCGTGGATTGTGAGTCCCTAACCCCAACTCGAGGGGCCACGCAACAAAGCGTGGATTGTGAGTCCCTGACCCCAACTCAAGGGGCCACACAACAAAGCGTGGATTGCGAGTCCCTAACCCCAACTCGAGGGGCCACACAATAGAGCGTGGATTGTGAGTCCCTAACCCCAACTCGAGGGGCCATGCAACAAAGCGTGGATCGTGAGTCCCTAACCCCAACTCGAGGGGCCACGCAACAGAGATTGTCCCGGTTTCCTCAATAGCACTGGAAGGTTGGGGCCCAAAAGAGGGCGGAAATGCTACGTCACCCCTACATTCTCGGGGGTCCCCAAACAAAGGGGGACACAATCAGAAGTCAAAACCTCCGCTAGGGGTCACCATGATGCCCCCAGGGCCCCCTAGTATCTCAAAGTATGGGTCTCTAGTACAGCCAGACGCCCAAATAGTTGCACTGTGCGCGCACTGCGCTTAAGGCGCCCCCATTTGTTGGCACACCCAGTGAATTTGGGCGCACTGCTAAAGCTGCTGGCGGTACGCCTCAATGAGCCCTTCTGTGTAAGCCCCAGTGGTGTCCTCGCAGCAATAATTCTAATGCCATGGCCATGGGCAAGGCACCTCAATGGGCACAAATAGCCATCTCAAAGCTTTTGGGGGGGGGGGGGCTTGGCTACATGGGCCATGGGCTAGGCAGCTGCTAGGGGGAATCTTTGCACTGCGCGCGCACTGTGCACTACTTTTAGACTATGTTCCCCCCGAAGAGCCCCCAAGCACACCCCTTGGAAACGCCCTTAGAATTAGGTGACCCAAACTGCCCCAGCTCAAGAAAGTTGCAAACTACCTTCCCTTCACATAACACACATCATGCACAATTGGAAAAGCCATGAACAGCGCATTGGTCGCCACCCTCAAGAACACACAACTGTCTTTTTGTTCCATTGTCAACTAAGTACACATGGACTCCATCTTGCATTGGCGATTCACCACCCGTAGTGCATCTTGGTAGTACTCCAAGTGGATGAGCCCATCTCCCGCCATCCCAACCACCGTGGCAGGAACTCGCACACCGTTGGAGCGGGTGTAGAACACCCGATCGCCAAGACTCAAATCCATGAAGAAAGTGTGTCTAAGAAAGGAGGAGGGGGGTATGAAGTCCTGTAGCATATGTGCAAGCACGATAGATCAATGTGTGCACACGAGCATTGCGCCTTGCCATGCCTTGACACAACCATGCTACGCCTTGCCATGCCTTGACCCAAACGTGTCACGCCTTGCATAACCTCCGCTAGGGGTCACAATGATGCCCCTAGGGGCCCCTAGTATCTCAAAGTATGGGTCTCTAGTACGGCCAGACGCCCAAATAGTTGCACTGCGCACGCATTGCGCTTAAGGCTCCCCCCTAGAGTGCCCGTATGTTACCAGCATGATGCTCCAAACATATCCCAAAGCCAATACAAGGGTTTTGGAAAAAGACAAACTGGTGAACAGCATGCAAACAGCAATCTCACATGTTTTTCGGGGGGCATGACCCATCATAGTATGCAACATCTCACCCTTGGTTGAGTTTATCTTGAAATTGCTTCTTGGCATCCGGCACCACATGCTGCCAATGGACTACTTTGGGGACTGGCATCTATCGCTCCTGCACCACCACCCCCATCGGAATCTACATCCCTGCAGGAAACATGGCCCACCCTTGCAAAAATGAACCAAGTTTGACGTAAACGCGACCCCTCGTCCCTATACAGAGAAGACTACATCCCCATGATCCCCATCTCCATGATTGCAATCCAGTGCTGCATTAGCTCTTGCAGACTATGTTGCACTCCACACAACACCACACCACAGCGGATCACTCAAGATGTCCTCACCGCCACCCAGAGGGTTAGTCCGTGCCTGGCGGTCAACAAGAGAAGCAGATTTGTGATGGTTGGGGGGAAGAGGGCCATGAGGCAACGGAAACTGGGTTCGCATACGCCCCCGTGTCACAGGCGCATGGTCATAACCACAATTGTTCATTGTCTTGCTTGCTGCACTGCAGCGTAGACCAGTTCTGTACCACACCAGGTGGTTTCTGACTGTGCATTGGCTCTGCTCCTCTGGACAGTGAGGTCAGCTCGCACCCACCACCCACCCGCAGTGCCGGTTAGACTCTAACCCTTGCCGTGCTGGTTGTGCCCCTGGCTTGCACTCATTCCCTGGCACGACAACGCTGTCGTGCCCCAGGGGCGCAAAGGCGCCTGTGTTGGTGTAAAGGCGTCTCTACACTTCAGCATGTGCTCCTACCGTCAGGTGTCTCAACAGTTCATTGCTGTACCGTGTGTGGCGTCTACCTTTTCGCTCGACACCATTCATGCGCATGCTGTCCACTTTTTCTTGCCCACTGGCTTCCAGCTGCCTCACGTGGGCCGCACTCTCGCAGCCCCAGTCATGCTTCGACTGTTCAACACGTGACGACGTGTCGAGCCTGTGGCTCAGGGGCGCTACGGCGCCCTGCTTTTTCATTTCTTGACTGTTCCGTGCTGCCGTGGCGTCCCATTTACCCTGGTCAGCTCGAACCCTCCACCCTCCCTTTGCGCCGGTTAGCCCCGGTCTCTTGCTCTGTGGGTCTCTCTCCTACTCTCTCCCTCCCAATCTCTCTTGCTCTCCCCTGCTCTATCTCTCCTTTTGCTCTTCTCTGTTCCTTTCCCACTGTCCTGGGTTCCTGCGTTTCCTGAGCCTTCGCTTCTTGCGCTGCCGCCTGGTGTCACTCACATCAGTGCTGAAGGACAGTGCGTCCTCTGCTGACAGTGCACTCGACAGCACTCGCTGGTGTGTGTGTCCTGTCCTCATTTCCTCACTTTCTGTACTGCTTGAGGAGTATGGTCCCATCTCACGTGGCGCTGGCTCCCCGGATGCTTCCCCTGTCAATTCATCACTGTCCATGGGTACCATACCCAAGGATGACCAGAGTGCCCTGGTGCCCTCTGACTCTGATCCCGACCCTCCCCTCAAGCCTACCGTGGACTCTGACCCTGATGATGAATTTGG
Organism: Eutreptiella sp. 'Long Island Sound 2002'; assembly: GCA_964036045.1. Taxonomy (NCBI): domain Eukaryota; phylum Euglenozoa; class Euglenophyceae; order Eutreptiales; family Eutreptiaceae; genus Eutreptiella; species Eutreptiella sp. 'Long Island Sound 2002'. The sequence goes on along the minus strand of OZ038386.1, from coordinate 21,295,422 downwards.
TGCAACATGCTGTGACCACAGTGGGCTTGAACACATGCCTTCCATGGCCAATCCATTCGCCACCTCATTTCCCTGCACGTTGACATGTGCTGGGACATGTTCCCACTTGACTTCTCTTCCCGGCGTCGCCATTTCCTGGAGCAGCATTTCCCAGACTGGGACGTGGACTTGCAGCTTTCCAGATGTGGTTGTCCATCCCTTTGACTTCCAGTGTTGGGCCCTGCCAGTCGCTCCCAGCTGCAGGTACTGCGAGTCGGTGAGGATTGCCAGTTTTGGCACCCAGAATCCCTGTAAGGCTTCCACGGCTGCCCAAAGCTCTGCTCCGTTATTTGTTTGCCTGTGATGTGTTGGTACGTAGCCACAGAAGCGCACCTCTGGTCCCTGTTCGTCTTCCGCCGCGAACACACCAAATCCCCCGGCCCTGCGCATGTCCTTGTGGCTCAGCCGTTTCGACGATCCGTCCGTGTACACTATCCTGTAGCCCTTCGCCACCAGTTATGCAATCAGATCTTGCACTCCTTGTAGCACTCCCGGGCCTGCCTGCCTCGGGCGCTTCGGACGTGATTCCGTTGCCCTTTGCCAACTGTGATCGTTGGCTGGTTTCTCTTGGGTGAAGCACTCCGTGTGTGTTTGCCACCATGCATTCAATCCCCCATGTACTTGCACTTCCCCTTGTCGCGGCTGCACTCCGGTGTCTCGAAGTTGCTCCAGTGATTTTTGAAAGCCTTTCCATTGTTCCCTGCGCTCCCCTGTGTAAAATCCCACCCACTCACATAGCTCCCTTAGCCATGTTGTTAGGTATGACGTGAACACCGGCGACGCTCCTGCCTTGACTTCGCATCGGTACCGCCAGTGTGCACTTCTTGCTGACCACATCGCCCAGCCTTGGTTCGTTTTCAGTAACCATTCTTGGTCGTCGGACTCCATCATATCTCAAACTGTGGATGTCCCGTTATCAGTTTCCACCTGGCCATAGTAGTGTTGTATAACCGCCGCCGCCGCTTTGAACATGGGGCATTCGACCATCGCGTGCTTAACCGTCTCCTTTTGTGAGCACACCGGGCACTTGTCAGTGCCTGACCTCTTGTAGACTCTTGCATGTACGGTCAGTTTGTGCCACAGCGCCTTTTGCGCAAAGTCCCGAACCCTCGGTGGTAGCTGTGCCTGTGCCAACTGTTCCCATACCTCCGGTGTTTGCGGGTCGCGGACCCCTGGCTGAGAGGCGTAGAACTGGAGCAGCCATGCCCTGGTCCAGTTTTGGGTATGGACTGCGGGGGTATCAAACCCCCCTTGTGACGGGACTTTGTTGAGGAGTCGTCCACCATGATTGTAGACCCCTTTCCATGTCCGAGGCAGTGCATTGAACAATCTTGCGTCCTCCAAGGATTGGAATTGACCCCACGTCAGCACCCCCTGCCGGATCAATTTCGTGTTGTAGTAGGAGCAGTGGAACTCATTTCGGAAATACACAGAGTGCCACAACGGCAGGCGGTCCCGGTTTGCTGGGGGGGCCACTTGCGGGGCCACTCGCTGAATGTTGGAGTGTGCCTTTGCCGACCATCCCAGGAATGTTAGATCAGCCGTTCGGACCATGCCCAGTTGAATATATGGGAGGTTGTCCTTGGATGGTGTGAACCCTATGGTTGTTGCCCATGCATAGAAGGTCTCCACTGCCTTGTCGGGAAATTTGTAAGGCTCTCCCAACAGGCTGACGAACGGAGCCGCTGCCTGGTGCATAAGAAACAGCTCTGGTTCTGGTAGTGCCAGTCCCCCTTGCGTTCTTGGACGTGAGAGGATTGGTAGGGTGATTCCCCAGCTGTTGGTACCCATAGTCACGTGATACACCAACTTCAGTTGTCTGATTACCGAGACTGGGGCGTAGTATGCCTTGGATACCCATGCCACGACCGGCAGAATCCATGATGTCAGCATGAATGCACGTTCGTTCATGGACAGTTGCAGCGTGGATACCACCCTAGCGCGACGGAAGGCCTCTTGCAGCGCTGGTGCGAAAGCCTGCTCTATCGTCAGCCCCCATCCTTGGTCATCTTGTTGGTGCCGAATATTCCCCAAGCGTACACCCAGATACTTGACGAAGTTTTTGACATCCACTCCAATGTCCCGAAAGCACCTCGCCCACTCCATTCCCCCACAGTTGCGAACTATCGCTGCCGTTTTGCTCAGGTTGACCTTCAACCCCGAAAACTGTCCAAAACGTGAAACCACTTCCCATACCCTCTTCAACAGTTGTGGGTTGGCTCTTCCATCAAAGAAAATGATGAGGTCGTCTACATACATCATGACAGTCAGCACTGGACCCAAGTCGTGTAGTGGGAAAATCACAAAGGATGCCACCAGAGAGAATAGCGCCGGGGAGAGTGGATCCCCCTGGCGCGTGCCTGCCCTCGGGTGTAGACTTCAGAAATGCTTTCCCCACGATGTCTCACGAGATGGTGTCGGCAGCACTGGGTCTAATGTGCATACCATTCCTGTATATTCGTCTGATTCTACATCTTTTACGAGCACCGTATCTATACTCCGTTGGAAAAGGATATGTCCCAGGTGTTTACCACCTGATAACGCCGCTCCTTCACTTAAGCCATCCCAGAGTGCCCGTGACCCATAGACATGCTAGAGTATGCTTCTGTGTCGAAGGAAACCTGTTTGCTGTGACGGAATGCAGTGAAGGAGTACATCCTCTAACTGGATCAGGAGGATGTTGGTGAGCCACTTCTGCCTTGTAGTTTGCAGTGCAATTGGTCGGAGCGAATCTGGTGTCTGCATCGCCTTTGTCTTGGGGATCATTGTCACCACTCCCGAGGTCCATGTCTCCGGCATTTTGCCCACTTCGAGGAAGCGTTTCATTGAGTCATACATTTGCGGTTCGAAGATGCCCGAGAACCTCTTGAAGAATTTTGCCGAGAAACCATCCAATCCAGGGGAACTGTTGCTGTTCAGCCTCTTAAGGCCCTCATGAACTATGTCCAAGGATAGTTGCTTGAAAAGGAGTCGACCTGCCTTGCGCAACCGCTGTTCCACTCCTAACGACTTCAGATAGGCCACACAATCTTCTTCCGTGGATCCGGTCGGAGTGGACACTTTGTCCCAATGGTCCACCAGCTCTTTTGCCACCGCCTTTGCCCCCCGTATCGCCGAGCCTGTCCTGGATACCAGCTGCTGAAGTTTCTTTCGCTCCTGCAACTCCCGCATTAACCGATACAATTCGTTCCTTTGCGTTCTCAGATCTCCTGAAGTTTCCCCGGTCGTGATCACCCCCTTGAGCTTGGACAGTGTTTCCATGCCCGTTCTGTCACGCTGAGCCTTTTCATACACCCCCACCAGGAGGGTGTAGGCTGTTGCCGCATCTGTTGCTGCAATCCCCAGTGATGATAGAAATTGGTAGACCGCTGGTGCGACAGAGTCTCTCGTGGAGCCACACAGGAACCGTAGGGCTTGTAGCTCTACCGACTGCTTTTTGTTTTTATGTTCCCTTTGATGGCTGATCGCCTTCTTTTGGATGCAGCTCAGCGCCTCTTCCCACCATTGATCCCCTGTTGACTTGATAGACTTGAGAGAGGTCTCCAGATCTTCCATTGCCTCCGGGTCTTGAAGGATGGTCTCTGGGCAGTAGAATCTGGGGACTGTGTCCTCTGTGTCGAAAGACGGGGGTGTGAATTCAGCCAGGATCGCCTTGTGGTCTGAGTTGGCAGCAAACATGGGGTACACGCTAGTCGCCAGGCTCAGCAATTCGGATGTTGTGTGGATGCGGTCAATACGGCGTAGCCTCTGCGGGTCGAGTCGCTCTCCTTCTCGGGGGTAGCCGTATGTGAAGCCCGTCGGACACGATGCTTCCTTGTCCTTGATGTCTGTCAGGGTTGGACAGTGAATATCCACCCAAACATCCTGCAGACCCGCTTTTGCCAAGGTCGTCACCTCCTAGTCTCTGGCACGTAAGGACGTGTCATGCTCAAACTCTGGGGGCGCGAAGGCGTCCCTGTGTTTTACAACTAAACTATTGTGATCAGCACATAAAATTAGGTTTGGTCCATGTAACTCCTTGGCGATGTCTTTCCATTGCGACTGTCGACGCGTGTGCTTGTGGTGGAAGTGGACCACAACTATGGTGATCTCCAGTGGACCACTCGACAGTGAGGCTTTCAGCGCCCTGGGAGACAAGAATTTCATTGATTGCAGTGTCCACTTGGATGTTTTCCACGCCTGGGGGGAAGGGGGGGGGGGGGGTGCAGGTTGCATGCCTCTTGCAATCCACAGCAACTACTAATTACGTAGATATATAGATTATCTACGCATAAACCGCAGCAAAAAAATCTCTACATTCTACCGAGCAAGAGGCCAATAGGCGCCGCCACATGCTAACAGAGCCAACCACCAAGGCCTTGTGCCAACCCCCCCCCCCCCCCCTTGCCCTGTCCCACCCAGGGAAGACAGTCCCCCACCACCCCCTGGGGGACGGTTGCCAAGTGACGGCCCCAAGTGACGGCCCCCCAACCCCCCCTCCCCCCCTTGGGGAACCACACTACCACCGTACACGCACATTTTCAGGCACAGAAATTGCAGTATAAAACGAAAGAATTCAGCATAAGATGCATTCCGAGGACTGCCAATGTACGGAGACCTACTCCTTGACCAACTCGGTGTAAAATTTCTTGGTCCTGTTCCACTTGACCATGAACTCTTGCACATGCTCACCACTTTCCACTGGAATGCTTTGGGCGGCACTCTTGGGTTGTGGTTTTGCCCTTTTAGTACCCCCCCCCCCCCCTTGCGCAAGCACGGCCAAGGTCAGAAAAACAACCGTCACACGGGGTCCCCGTGCTTAGACAAGCCCGTGCTTGCGCGCGACGCGCAACACAAAGAGACACTGCACACACAAAACCTGCCCGTACCCCACACCAAGCACATCACTCACAAACATGGCACTAGAACACAACGTGTAGGCAAAATTCAGCATGGTCCTCGTGTCCTTACTGCCCATCAACGGGTACGGAATAGAAACCCTTTCCAACCTTGCACTTCATCTTAAATAGTTGCACATTTTTCCCCTTCGGGGCAGGCTTTGGAGCAGGCTTGGCTGCAAGTTTGGAAATAGGTTTAGGCTGATGGGGATGGGCTCCGAATTGGGAAGAGGACGCGATCAAAAGGTGCATGATGCTCAAGCTCATGCCCATTCCTCATGTACTTCAAGTGAATGAAGTCATCTCCACGCGTAGAAGGACCAATGATGGTGGCAGGTGCATGCTCACCAGTGGATTGGATGTATGTGACACCCAAGCCAGCGATAGCAACATTTTTCATGGCTAAAAACCACAGCAAAACAATTACCCCCCCCCCCCCTTGTCGTTCCCCACCCCAGGGAAGACGGTCCCCCACCACCCCCTGGGGGACGGTCACCAAGTGACGGTCCCCCACCCCCCCCTGGGGGACCGCACTACCACCGTACACGCACATTTGCAGGCACAGAAATTGCAGCATAAAACGAAAAAATTCAGCATAAGATACGTTCAAAGGGCTGCCAATGTACGGAGACCTACTCCTTGACCGGCTCGGTGTAAAATTTCTTGGTCCTGCTCCACTTCACCTTGAACTCTTGCACATGCTCTCCACTTTCCACTGGAATGCTTTGGGCAGCACTCTTGGGTGGTGGTTTTGCCTTCTTGGTAGGAGGCTTGGCAGGCGCAAGCAGATTTTTGGGAACCCATTTCCCTTTGGGAATGTCCCTTGTAAAATACAACTTGTTCCCAAAACTGTGTCCCATACGCCATGCACCACGGGCACTCTTCACCCACACAACCTCCGTGTCAGAATTCAGGTCACTATCATCATCCGTCACAGGGGGAAACATGGTTGTGCTGTCAAGTTCCATTTCAGCGAAAGTAAGCAAAATGTCCCGCCATGAGTGCAAGGGATACAAGTGGTAGTGCCCCACAACACAGTCACCCACACAACAACACAATGAGCCGCAACGAAAAATTTTGGGTTGACCAAGTGACGGTCCCCCACCCCCCCCTGGGGAACGACAAGGGGTGGGGAACGACAAGGGCCATGAAGCAACGGATACTTGGCTACCGAACGCCCCCGTGTCACAGGCGACCGGTCATTGCCACGCAAAGTTCAATCAGTTCCTCGTATTGTGCATTAATCACGACTGGAATGTTCCTTTGTGTACCTGCTCACAGGTCTGCTCTGCTTACGAAACACCAATACTATAGCACCTCAAAATCGTCTACCTCAAGCGATCCTCAACATGAAGATCTCAACTTCGATATCATTGCACCTTGACATAATGTAATATCATGCCTTCCGAGTTTCCCCGGCTGGAGACCCACAAGTGAAGCTTAAAAGCGTTGCAGAGGCTCTACAGTGCTCCCCGACACTCATTCGGTCTTGGGGAATCCAACAGCGGGCCATAGGAAACTTTACGCCCCTGCCCAAACGTCAGCGACACTCAGAGAGAGCGAAGGCTGACAGGTCGTTGCCAACACTTAGAGAAACCGCGGGTAGTGGGGTCAGGGCCGGAGGGGCCCTGAAGCATCAAGTTAAATGTAAAATCTATATATACTGGTCACTGTCTGGTCGGCTCGGCATGTTGAAAAGAAGCAGGCTCAAAACTGATCATCTAACTCCTGATGTGCCGGTGACATTTCCACTGGAGCCGCATTCGGCCACTGCTCCTGACAGGTGTCCAGATGCAACCGAGCAACGGGGCTCAACTACGCGCATGTCCAAGACAATCAATTAATCCTCTCTATATTGATCATTTGAATCCTCCCCCCGGATCCTGCGGGCTGTCGCGGCAGTCGGTTGGGGTGTTACTGATCTTCAGAATGACGTCAAACCCATCCTTCACACATCCAAAGACGGGGCGCTTGGAGGGGAATAGGTCCGTGTTCTCACCGGTGGCATAACACCAGTGAGACCCTCCGCGACAGGGCGCGGGGCTTGTTGCCAGCTCATTAGGAATATTGCCTCTTGCATTGTGCTGCACTTCCAGCTCATTAAGAATGTCGCCTCCTGCATTGCGCCGCACTTCCAGCTCATTAGGAACGTTGCCTCCTGCATTGTGCTGCACTTCCAGCTCATTAGGAATGTTGCCTCCTGCATGGCGCTGCACTTCTTGCTCATTAAGAATGCTGCCTCCTGCAGTGCGCTGCACCTCCAGCTCATTAGGAATGTTGCCTCCTGCATTGCGTTGCACTTCCAGCTCATTAGGTATGTTGTCTCCTGCATTGCGCTGCACGTCTTGGTCACCAAACTTGAAAGCTGAATTGGGCTCAGGATCTCCGTTCCCACTTCGAGGGTTTTTGGGGTCCCGTGCAAATGGGTATCCAAACTGCAGCATAAAATTGGGAATTTTGTCAGAACTCTTCTGCGGCAGTAGATCAGCGTGAGGCCGGTTGTCGGCCTTGGCGTTTGCCTTGCCGACGATCCTGCCGTCCCCTGGTATCATCCGCCATCTCCTGTCGATGCTTCGTGGGATGCTCTTGGGAGAGTCCGCCAGCGGCCCGCCGTTGTCCGGGAGCGGCTGCCGGAGTGTTGGTGTAGTCAGTGAGTTGGACACAATCCGAGCGTCCACTTGTGATGCATGATCCATGAGGTGTTGAAAGTCGGAAAAAAATAGACACTCAGAAAGTGGAACGACAAGGGGGGGGGGTACCATTGGGTTGCAGTACCAATCAGAATGTTGTTGTGAGCAAGAGGAACCATCACAAACATGACCCAGCCCTTCTTTCCCTGTAAAATCAGCGCACAATAACGAAACAATGAATTTCTGACCATAAAAACCGTGGTCAGAAAAACCCATCAAAACAACGGTCACACAGGGTCTTCGTGCTTAGACAAGGCCGTGCTTGCGCAAGGGGGGGGGGGGGGGTAGGAGGCTTGGCAGGCACAAGCAGATCTTTGGGAACCCATTTCCCTTCGGAATGTCCCTTGTAAAATACAACTTGTTCCCAAAACTGTGTCCCATACCCCACACACCACGGGCACTCTTCACCCACACAATCTCCGCGTCAGAATTCAGATCACTATCATCATCCATTGTCAGTGCATCAGGCAATTCTTTGGCAGAAGTCAAGCTAGACGCATCACTTTCATTCACTTACATTCGTCCCGGGGGGGAACATGGTTGTGATGTCAAGTTCCATTTCAGCGAAAGTGAGCAAAATGTCCTGCCAAGAGTACAAGGGATACAATTGGCAGTGCCCCACAACACAGTCACCCACACAACAACACAGCGAGCCGTAACAAAAAATTTGTGTTGACCAAGTGACCCCCCCCCCCCGGGGAAGGACAAGGGGTGGGGTAGGACAGGGGGGGGTAGGACAAGGGGGGGGGGGGGGGATATTTGACAGGCTCAGCTCGGGGCACATCAACATCTTCTGCAAACGCCACTTTAAGCTGTTTGCGCGCTACTTCAAATTGTAAAGCGCTAGCCACAATGGTGACGAAAAAGATAGGAAAGATCGCAAACCCTAGTGCGCCGCCGTCAAGGAGAAAACAATCAGCTATGAACAGGCAAAGCATTTATCAACCTGACTAGTTGCCCCCTCCCCACCCTGACACAGTGGCAAAACTACAGTTTATTGCTAATTTTAGTTTAAGCTCTTCGTCTTCAGCCAAATCAAGCCTTTTCTATTGTTTATGCAACAATTTTGCTTGTGCCTTGGAAGGAGGTGGGGTGGATGGGGTGGCTGAGTATTTGTTGAATCTTTTTCAGCACAAAAGTATAATTCAAGAAAATGAATAAAACTGATTTTTTTTGCATAAAAAATTCTTACTCGCTTTTACTAGTACTCAGGGTTTTTTTGGCAGGGGCAATACAATGGGTCACAACTTGCTCGCCACCAATGGTAGGTGGTATCTTTACCGAACGGCACCATTCTTCAAAGTAGCGCCCCATCTAAGCTAAACCACGTTGAATTATATTTAATACATAGGCAACCCATGGCTCGAGTGTACCCGTGATATCACCTCCCAAACGCACATGTGTGCTCTTGAAAAAATCACAGAACACTCGCTTGTTGTTGAGGTCAGCCTTTGAATCATTGGGGTGGGGTTGTGCAGCCTTTGGATTGTCCTTACAAAGATTCTGAAAGACACCTATCAACTCGTTTGTCAACTTGCTGTCCCAATGTTCAATCATCTTTTTGCCATATTGCCACCTCTTGGAGGCGTGCTTAAGATAAAGCATTGGAACACAGAACGACCTGGCAGGAATCAACTCCCCCCCCCCCTGGGGAAGGACAAGGGGTGGGGTAGGACAAGGGGGGGCGTTCGGACAAGGGGGGGGGGGATATTTGACAGGCTCAGCTCGGGGCACATCAACATCTTCTGCAAACGCCACTTTAAGCTGTTTGCGCGCTGCTTCAAATTGTAAAGTGCTAGCCACAATGGTGACGAAAAAGATAGGAAAGATCACAAACCCTAGTGCGCCGCCGTCAAGGAGAAAACAATCAGCTATCAACCTGGCTAGCTGCCCCCTCCCCACCCTGACACAGTGGCAAAACTAAAGTTTATTGCTAATTTTAGTTTAAGCTCTTCGTCTTCAGCCAAATCAAGCCTTTTCTATTGTTTATGCAACAATTTCGCTTGTGTCTACAAACGTCGTAGACAGTTCGCCCATCAGTATTGTTAATGCAGGCAATGCAGTTGGTCCAATGCTACACATACCTCCAGCTCACACAAATCAGAAGCAGGGTGAACACAATGAGAGACTAGCACTCAGGAATGAAGGGTGCATTCTCACATGGTGGCAAGACTCAGGGGGGGGGGGGGGTCACATAAAGAGGGCTAGGGCAAGGCCACCGGCCAACTCACTGTTGTGGTTGGGATAGACAGCATGTATCCATACACACACCCATACACATGTGAAGGTGGAGTGGAGGGGTGAGTGGAAACCACAATAAACCAACCCTAACCTGGCCAAATACTGGGCCTGCCCAACATTTGATTTGCACTCAATACACAAAGTGCTATCAACCAACCTTTCAAATGCGGAATGGTGGGGATTGGTGTACACAAGAGACTCAACATGGCACTGCACAAAGCACACAGAACATGCACAAAGCGAAGGCAGTGGACAGAGCGTGCAGTGCCATTTGTGGGCTCCGCGTGGAATAATGATCTTGTGCATGTCCATTTACAAAGGCTATGTGGTTAACCATGATAATATAGATTCACAGCACAAGGAACGTGGGTACAAACATAAAGTCAGGAATGTTTAGAATATTGGTCCACCTCCATCCACTTACCGTGCCCCAACAACCAGTGACATTGCACCATCTGACCATTGACTTGCAAAGCCCTCGGGGTCTGCCACATCCATAATCTGGTGGGCACAAGGCAAGCATGGTTCCAGAGAAAAAAATGCTGCAAAACAGGTTCAATCTTGGATTCTCATGAGACACCAGAGGTCTGGGCAAAGGGAGCCAACACAGGACAAGCCTGAAAGGCTTGACAGGAGCAGCACAAGGTGTACGATACAAGTGGGACCTGAACAACCCCAGAAATGGGGGCGCTCTGCACATGATAATTTTGGCCAAGAGTAGATTGGCTATTGTGCAGTGGTAAGCTTTGGATTGACCGTAGATATACACACACCATGGCCATTTGGGTTTGGGTTAGAGATGGCCAAAAGCATTATGTGACTGGGGGAAAGTTGCTGGCTTAGGCAATCAGCAAATCCCCGCACCTGAAAAGGAAAAGGAGGGAGAGACTGTGACACCATCTGCGCCTCCAGTGCATGAAAATGATGATTGCCCATGCCTCCCCAAAACCCACAAACAATGCGGCACATGCCAGGGTAATGGGATGCAGTGATTCAACAGGCATCAAGCACACTTTCTGCGCCCCCACCCCTTTTTCTCAGGTCCAAAAGTAAAGCAGTCCCTGCACCTGTGTGTGTGAGACAAGGTGTATCTTGCGCACAGCGCAAAAATTGTGAACAAAAAAATGAAAATTTAAATGCTGACACCACACACTGAGACACAGAGGCCCACAACCCTCTGAACAGCACAATAACTAGTCACACCCCGGTTCCAACACCACGAGCGGGTACTGGTACGCTAATCCCTGTCTATCGGCATGGTCATGGACGACTACCTACTCCGGGTGCAGCACAGCTCCATGGCAGCAGCACGGCTTGGATCCAATCGCTGGCCTCGCAATACCACCGGGTGGTGGAACGAAGCCGACACCTGCAGCAAAATCCCGTGCCCAAGAAATTGCGTTACAAGCCTAGAGGGGTCCTAGACAAAAGGCATCAGGCAACACTGCAGGAATGCTGATGTGCAAGGATGGAGATGCAAGTCATATGGTGTTGTTCCACCCAGGATTAGGAAGTCAACAGTCACACAGGTTCGACATTCACAGGATAGGTGCTAGGTGTGGCAGTCACCTTCGACACTACAGAGCGTCTCGTTGTTGCCTTCAGGCCCTAGGCTTCCTAAGGATCCAGTATATCATACGTGTGGGATGCTCACTCCCAAGAACTGTTCTTGAGTACTCAAATTGCACAACTTGAGTGAGCCAAAAAAATAAAGAAGAAACACCTTCTGCCCTTCCACAGACCTTTTCGTGAATTGCTGGGCCTCCATGATCAAAAACAGATGGCCCGCGGATCCCCACTCCCTACCGCATCCTTAGATCTGCAGCACTTTGTGAGAGCTCTTGTGACTCTTTGTCAGACACCAGAAAGGCTCATCACCAACACTAAACACAAATCGGTGCAGCAATCACAAGCCCCTCTGCTGCTTCCACAGATATGTGCAGCTGCCGTTTGTCAGCACCGCTCCGGCACCCTTCATACATTAAACAGTTTGGTGGAGCCTCACGCATAGTGCGGCATTTATGGTTTGTGGTGAACAGTTGTGGAAGGCAACCAAGCAGTGGGTAGAAATGTGAAGACAGCGGTGTTGCGGATGCTCCATTGGAGCAGGCAACGGGACGCTCGGAGACTTCCGCTTAAGAGAGGTAATGCGCTAGAGGAGGGGCAATCCTACCCGCGACCCACCCCCTCCCCGAAAATCCTTTTGCACCTGGCCCTGCACAATCAACCGGAAACTCAAGTGCTAAGCCAACCCTGCTGTTCCTCATAAGGCAAGATGCCCGAATGCACCACTGATGTGCAACACTTGGTGATTCGGACTCCAGGTTAGGGACTCCTAGTATACAATTCGCTCCTAAAACTCATACGGTGCGTACACCCAGACGCATCAACCAGCATACTCACTTGGCCTGTATGACACACCCTGATGGCCGCTGAAGCATATGCTTGATCGGAAGATTGGGTGGATAGCCAGGTAAACAGTCGGTTGATTGGATGTTTGTGAAATAGAAAACCAGGAAGCAAAAGTAATGTTGACATAAAAAAACGACAGCTGGATTGGCTTTGATGTGGTTGGAGCCATGGCTAATGTTGCCGCACCCAACATGCCACAGGGATAACTTGCACTGGATTCCAATTTCCAAATGTGAGGAAATCTGCCCGGGTTCCATGCATTTTGAGAGGTTCCATCAAAACGGAACAAAGTTAAACTTGTTGACCCTACATCTACACCCCCATGGCTATACTTTCTTGGGGACAAAAGGGAAAGTACATCGGTGGAGCAGACAGTCTTGTGGTAGAATACAGCCATGCAGCCGCATTGGACGGCTACATTGCTGTAATCGGGGTGGGGGTGACATAAACGCTGAGCAAGCACTACAGGGGGCTTGAAGGACAGTGGTTAGAGGCCGATGGGAGGGAGACTGCCGGTGATGGACAGGTTGGTGTTGTTGGCTTGCCGGCTGGGAATCACGCGGTAATGCGCGTGCGCGGGAGGAAACGTCTGGTTCAAGTTCATGGGGGTGCGCAGACCACGGGACATGTGGCCTGTGTTTGGGGTGGCGGCCGTGCCCAGCCTTGAAGCAGGGCCCAGAGAGGACGCGGGGCTCCCTCTACTGCTGCCAACGCGTGTTCCGGGCGGCGCCCGTCCACTCCGACTGGCAGCCGTCCCCGCACGGGCTATGCTCCCGCGTCTTCTGCTGCTGGACCGCACGATGATCTTTGCCTGGAACGCCGCGGAGTCCGTCGGTTGCGTGCGCGTGACGCCCGTGTCCAGCCTGGGCAGGGCCTGCGGGGCTCGACCGTTCGTGGGGCGCTTCTTACCCACGTCTGAATCCCTGGAGCCCGAGGGGCGGCCTTGCGGCACAGCCCCTGGCGCCGTAGACTTTCGCGTGCTGGGCACTTCGCTGCCGGGGGTGGACTCGTTGCTCAGGAATCCGGGGGCTGCGCCGGTGGTCGGCCGCGAGATTGACATGGCGGTGCCCGCGGCGAAGAGGTTCTCCATGTTCACGATGCTGCACTCGAGAAAGAACAGTTTGTTGCACCGGGCGACGCCGTGGCCGAGCTTCCCGTACGGGTTCATGTGCACCAGCCCGGTCTGGGGTCGTCGGGCGGAAAGGGACGCCGTGCCGGTGCCGGAGGACGACATCGTGCCCTGGAACAGACTGTCATCCCACGGGCTCATTGTGGGGCTCAGGTGCAGCGAGGTGTTCAGGCTCTCCACCTCATCGACCGTGAACGGCGCTGTGATCGTGGGTCGGCGGGAGCTCCGGGAGCGGATGGTCGGCAGGGTCCCGTCAAAGTTGCCGAGCGCGCTGTTGTTGATGTCCACGTCGTGCAGCACCGGCGGCGGCTGCGGCTCCTCGATCCGCGGCGGCGACTGCCCCCGCGGGGGGCTCCGCCGTGGGCCGTGGGGCGACGGCAGCACGGAGCTGCTGGTGTAGTGCAGCAGCACCGCCTGCGCCTCGCGGGGGTCGATGGCCGGGGGGCGCAGGACCGGGAGGCGGGGCGGGGAGGCGGGCTTGCTGCGGCTGGAGAGGGGGCGGGTGGCCGGATGGAAGGCGTTCTGCTCGGGGGACTGCACGCGGTCCACTTGGTACTTGATCGGATACTCCGGCGCCGGGGGGACGTTGCCGGTGACGCACATCGTGAGGTCGGGCTTCCACGGGTGCCCCGGCCGCGGCGAACTGTAGCCGTACCCCGCCGCCGCCGGGGCCTCTGCGTCGTGCAGCGCGGCCAGGGCGCGCTGCGCGAGCGACTGGTACATGCGAAACGTGTCCTGGATGAGCGACAGCATCATGTCGATCAGGTCCCGGTAGACGGCGCCGTAGTGCACCGTGTCGCGCTCCACGACCTGCACGACCGCCTCCGTTAGCGCCTTCTGGAAGGTGGCCTCCTCCTCCTCCGCGCTGGGCTCCGCCGCCGCGCCGGGAGGCGGGGGCTTCGGCACCGGCGGCGGCTTCACCGTCGGCTTCTTCCCCTTGATCCGCACGTGGTCCCACGAGTGCCGGGGGTCGTAGCCGCGCTCGGGCCCGCCCGTCGCCGGCTCCGGCTCGGGCTCTTTACGCGGCAGCCGTCGCCGCGTGGGGGACCTTCCAGCGCCGGGGCTGCACAGCAGATCCGCGTACAGCGCCAGGAAGCGGTCCTCTGCCGCCTCGGCCGCCGCCTCCGCCGGAGGCTGCTCGAGGTACTCCGCGAGCACTTTGTGCAGGTCGCTGAGCTTCTCGTACATCCCGTGCAGCTGCGAGACCGCGCGCGCGGTCTTGCGCGTGCGCAGCTGCGCGAGCAGCTCCCCGGCGTCGGGCTCCGGGGAGTGTTGGCGGCCCCGGCGCCGGCCTTTGGATCCGCCGGCGCCGGCGCCGGGCAGCTCCTGGAAGCCGACCATCTGCCGGAAGCGGTCGTTGATGAGCGAGTGCGGCATGGCCTTGAGGGTCGAGGACATAGAGTCGGCAGTGGCCGGCGTGGCCTGCCGGTCGCCGGGGGCCGCGGAGGCGCCGCTCTGCAGCTGCTGCCGGAGGTCCTCGAGCTGCCGGTCCAGCTGCCGCATCTTCCGCGTGTAGATGCCGACGAGCGGCGCGGCTGAGCCCGGCGGCGATGACGAGGTGGTGGACGAGGCGGTGGACTGGCGCCGGGGGCTCACCCCGGCTCCGACCTGCGTCAGGAGGACGCCCTCACCGGGGGGACCGGCTGCACGGAGCGCCGCAAACTGGTCGTGGACGCGGTCGAAGCGCCGCTGCAGCGCCTCCTCCGCGCCCTCGACCCGCCCCGCGCCCTCGTACAGCTGCCGCTGCCGCCGCCCGAGCATCAGCCGCCGCAGCCGCACCACCACCGTCTGCATCCAATAGACGTTGCGGCGCTCCGCCTCCACCGACAGCGGGGGGGTGATGCTCCGCAGCGCAGCCGCGGCCGCCTCTGAGGCCGCCTCCGCCGCCGCAGTGGCGGTGATGGCGGCGGTGGGGGCGTCCTCCGCGGCGGCGCCAGCCAGTGCCTCGCCGGCCGCCTCGGCCGCCAGGAGCCGCCGCTCGCGGGCCGCGAGCTGCGCGGCCCACGCCTGCAGCCGGGCGTCCTGCTCCTCCAGCTCCTGCCGCTCCGCGTCGTCCGCGGCGGAGTCGCGCGACCGCGGGGACGCGCCAAGCATGTCCCCGCCGTCCTCGCCGCCCAGCGACACGAACCCGTCTGGCGTCCCGAACGCGAACGGGTACCCCGCCTCCTCCGGGGGGTCCGTCGTGCTGGTGCCCGGACGGGAGCTGGTGCCGGGGCGGGAGGGCAGCCCAGGCAGCACCGCCCGCTCGCCCGCTGCGGCCCGCCCCTCCGCCACTGCCACCACAGCCGCCGCCGCCGCCGCCGCCGCCGGGGACGGTGCCGCGGGGGCGCTGGCGGTCGTGCCGGACCCCACCTGCCCTGCTGCGCGCCACTGCGCCCAATCCGCGGCCGATGCGGGTGCGGGCCATGTGCCCGGGGCCCACTCGGCGGTCTGCGTCCCGGTCTCAGCGTGCTCTGGGCCCTGCATCAGCGGCAGCAGCGGGGCGTGCGTCAACTGCAGGCGGGCATGCGGCGCAGCCGGGGGATGCTCCGTGCGCAGGCCCTCCAGGCGCTTCAGCGTGCCTTTCACCCCCCGCAGATAGTCCTCCAGGACCTGCACCCGGGCCGCGGGGTCACCGGACGCCAGCGCCCGCCCCACCTCCTGCCGCAGCGCCACCGCGCCCTCCAACAACCGCGCCACCTCCGCCTGCTGCGCCTCGGCCTCTGCGCACCGCTCCTTCAGCCGCGCGACGCGGCTGTCCACCGGCTGCGGCCGGGACGGCTGCGCCTCGAGCTCCGCCGTCTCCCGGTCGCATCGCCGGAGTGCCATATCCGTCGCCGTCCGCGCGTCGTGCGTCTGCCGCCCGACCGCCGCCAGCTCCGACCGCGCATGCTCCAGCTGCTTCTGCCGCTGCGTGAGCGCGTGGTGTGCGGCCTCCAGCTCCCGCAGCTTGTCCCGCGCGTGCGACGTCGCGTCCTCCTCCGCCCGGGCGAACGCGTCTGCTGCAGCCTTCGCGCGCTCCTCCAGTTCGCGCTTGCGGCCCTCGTTCTTGCCGAAGTTCCAGCTGGCGATGCTCTTGTGCTTCTCCCCGTCCTCCACGCGCTGCTTCATGGCCACCACCACCGCCGCGCGGGCCTTCGCCTCCTCCACTGCGAACTCGTTCACACGCATGTCCAGCATCCGCAGCGCCTCCTCTGTCTCCCGGACCTCCGTCGTCAGCCCCAAGTGCCGCACCTCCAGCGCCTCCAGCTGCGCAAAGCCCTCGCGCCGCAGCCGCTGCTTCTCCGCGTGCAGCTCCTTCAGCCGCACCTGCCGCCGCGCCTCCCGCGCCGCCGCCGGCTCCGCCTCCGCTTCAGCGGCCTGGAGCTGCGCCTGCAGCGCCTCGGCTGCAGAGGCGTTGTGGCGCTGGACGGCACGGACTGCCGCCGTCAGGTGGTCGTGCGCCGCCGCCACACGCTCCTCCAGCAACGGCAGCGGCGCCACGGCCGGCGACGGCGGTCGCACCGCCCGTGCGATGAGCGCGCCGCTGCTGCCGTCTGTCGTGCTGCCGTCGCGGGACCCGGGCTCGCGCGTCTCCTCCACCGTCGCGTGCAGCGCCTCGATGGCCGCGGCTGCCGTCGCCTGCATCGTTCCCAGCTGCTTGGCCTCGTAGTCCGCCAGTGCCGCCTCACGGTGGCCCCGCACCTCCTGCAGGATGTCCACGCACCGCCGCCGCTCCGCCTCGGCTGCCTCGGGGTTCATCCGCTCCAGCCGGTCCTCCAGATCTGCTTCACGCTCCTCAAGCTGCTGCACCTGCACGAGCGCGACTTCTTCCTGCAGCTGAGCCATCGTCGCCTCCACCTCCGCAAGCTCGGCCCCCTTCTCTGCCACCCTCGCCTCCAATTCAGCCACCTCCACCGCCAGCGCCGACACGCCTTCTGGTGTGTCGGCCTCGGCCGCCCCGGCCGCCCCGGAGGCAGCAGCCTCGGCAGCCGCCGCCTTCAGCCCCTCCAGTTCCTGCGTGACGCGCGCGCGCGTCTTCTCGGCAATGCCCAGGGCCACTGCCCCAAGGTCGCGTTGCGCATGCGTCAGTTTGTGGCTGGCAGTGTCCAGTTTGCGCTGCAGCTCCAGCGCCTCTGCGCCCTCGGGGGCCTTCGCCTCGGCCTTTCTCAGCTTCTGCCGCAGGTCGTCCACTTTCTCCTTCAGCGAAGAAACGGCGTTGGCGGTCACGTTCTGGCTGATCTCCGCGAGCACGAGCTGCTTCGGAGACACAGGGGGCAGGTGGCTGCTGAGGCGCGTGCTGGCACGCGACTGCACGCTCCGCACGCTCTCCGCGACCGTATCGATCCCCACTTGGGCGAACCCGGGGGGCAACGACGACGCCGAGGCGTGCCGAGCACTGCCGGTCGCAGAGGCCGGCGCCGGCACCGGCGCCGAGGTTGGATCGCCGTTGTTCGGGAGCCCGGAAGAGGGGGAGGTGCAGGGCTGGAGGGGGGTCGGCGGGCCGTCGCGCGACAGCAAGCGCCCGGACCACGTCGGGTGGACCGTGACGTCGGAGTCCAAGTGCCTCAGGGCCTCCACGGTCCCGTGCAGCTCCGAGGTGACGGGGTGCAGGAATGTGGCAAGGTCCCCGTGCGCCGGGCGGTCGTCGAGCGTGCGCTGGAAGGTGACCTCGAGCTCTGCAAAGCGCGCCTCCGTCAGGGCGTGGTAGCCTATGGACTCCTTCATGTACGTCAGCTTCAAGCGGTGCACCTCGTCCAGCACGTCCGCGTCTTCCACGGGGGCGGTCGCGGGGGCCACCACCATCCCTTCCAGCAGCGCCGCCATCTTCGACAACGTGACGCGAACGTCGGCCATCCAATCGGCCGCGTCGCCGTCCCCGGGGCCGCTCTGAATGCGGTCCGTGAGTTGGCTATGGATGTCCTGGAGCTGGTGCACTTGCAGCTGCCGCTCCACCGCGGGCTGGTCGGCGCGGATGTCCGCGCAGCACTCGTGCATGCGTCGCACGCAGTCCGCGAGCTCCCGGGAATGGTCGAGGATCGTCCCGACGGCCGCGGTAGGAGACCCAGCCCCGTGAACGCCGAAGGGGAGGCCTCGGGCGCTGCCGTCGGGGGCGAGGTGGCGCACGGCGGCGAGCATGGGCTGCAGCAGCCCCTTGGAGCAGTGCTGGGACAGCGCGTTGAGCTCGACGGGGGTGCGGATGTGCGCCGGGATGTTCTTCGCGACCAGCGCATCGAGCGCCGCGCCCAGCGCCGCGCAGGGCGCCGCGGCGTCGGTCCCGGCGGGCAGCTCCGTGATCTCGGTGTGCAGCGCGTCGACCCGCAGCACGTCCGCCGCCCACTGCACCACCGCCGCGTCGTCGGGGGGGATGCCGCCGCGCCGCAGGGTCGCGGTCACGAACGCGTCGATGTCGTCGCGGACGGCGGCCACGACCGCCGCGACGCTCGCGCCGCGGCCGCCGGCCAGGACCTCCCCGAGCTGCGTCTCGTAGCGCTGGGCGGCCGCGTGGATGTCCGCGAGGTGCTCCTGCTCCTGCTCCCGGGCCCACGAGAGGGCGCTGGGCGTGTCCGGCAGCTTCCCCGGCCCCTGTGCGGCCAGCAGCAGCGCCCCCTGCGTGACGTAGCCCGCGTGCCGCCGCAGCGCCTCCGCCTGCAGCTCCGGCCCCAGGTCCGGGGGCCACGCCGCGTGACGGCCCGGCTCCGTGTGGAGGCGCCCCAGGGCCGCGACGAGGCCGGTGCGCAGGACCTGCCGCGCGCTCTCCTGGTGCCCCACGGCCAGGCCCACGGCGCGGTACGAGGCCTCGGTCATGTAGGAGATCAGGGCGTCCCACTGGCCCTGCCCCATCCCGTGGGCGGGGTGCTGGGTCTCGTACTCCGCCAGCTGGACCTTGCGCGTCAGGGCGCTGGCGTCCGCGTACAGCTTGTCCAGGGCGGGGGAGTCCCCCAGGGGTCCAGCGAGCTCCAGCAGCCGGGAGAGGGCGTGGCAGCAGGCGGTGGTATTGGTCCAGAACTGGTTCAGCTGCGCCTGCGGGTCGTGGCCGCTGGGGTACAGCACCACCGGAGTGAAGTCCACTTTCACTCGGACCAGCAGGTCGATGGCGTGGGCCAGGGCGGCGGTCAGCGCCGCCGTGCCCCGGATCTCGTTGGCCGCGCCCGTGGCCAGCGAGACGGTGGAGACACTGGCGGCGATCTCGCGGACGGCGCTGTGGAACCCGTGCAGCGACGCCTCGTCCCGGGCGGTGGGCTTGTTCAGCCACTGGCGCCCGAGCTCTCGGAGCAGGACCATTTGGAGGTCGTTTTGGACCTGCCCCTCTTTGTACTTGACGTAGCCCGGGTGCAGCGTGGGCAGCTCCTCGAAGAGGGTCTGTATCTGCCGCAGGCCGCGCCACACGGCCGCCTCGTCCTCCGGGTCTACGGCGCGTTGGCCGGCTGCACCTGCGACCGACTTGAACCAGAGGTCATTGAGCGTGCCATGCAACTCCTGCACCTTTTCGTCCAAATGCGCAACGATGGCCTTGGCCATGGTGTAGGGCTCGCTCTGCTGACCGCTTTCGGTCGACAATTTGTTGACGATCCATTGCAACTTCTTCTGCGTGTCCGACAGCATCATCGCGCCCTTCCGCTTCTGCTTGGGGCTGGAACACGGGGAATGCTCCTGCTCCAGCAAATCCTTCAGTTGCGAAGTCTGCACCAGCGCAGAAACTGCTTCCGCCTTCCACATGAGCTCCGGGTGGCCGGCCTTGGGCGAGGGGGCATGCTCCTCGAACGTCTGAAGCGCGGTATCCACGCCCTCCCTCAGCAAGGCGGCGCGCTCGGTGTACGCCTTGTGCCGGTTCGAGTACAGGCTGGCCTTCATCACGGCCGACATCTTTTGCTTCAGTACCCCGCGCAGCCCCGTGACTTCGCCCAGAAGCGCCGCCTTGTGGTCGGCGGACTGAGCCTCGTTGGCCTTCTGCGCGGCCGCCGCCATCTGCGTGGCAACATCCTCCAGCTCCTCTTGCGCCTGCTCGGGGCTGGCAGGGGCCTCGTCGTCGTCACTTCCTGAGAGCAGATCGGCAGCGGCGAAGCTTGAGCGGTGCGGCGGACTCAGTCTGTGCAAGACTGCGAACTTCTTCGCCGTGTCCTGACTGATGGCGTAGAACTTGTCGCGCGGCAGAGTGCTAAAGCTGCTGCGAAGGGCAAGTCGGCGGTGCTCCGCGGACGGGAGCGGGGGCTCGTCGTCGTTTCCTTCCCCTCGGGCCCTCGGGGTCAGTCGACCGAGGCGATCGCGCATGCGGGCGCTTAACATGGGGCTTTTAGGGCTGCCCAACCCAGTGCCCGGCACAGCATCCGTGTCCACGGAAAGGCCTTGAGGAGCTTTCGCCAGTGCCTCCGGCTCCAATCCAAAGGAGCCTTCCATCATTTGTTTGATCAGCCCTTCCAGTTGAGCAGCATTGACGGTGTCAGGGCTTCCATCCCCTGAAAGTAAGTTGTTGACCTGCTCCGCAAGCTGCCCGCCAGCCTGGCTGATCTTCTCCAACTGTGCCCGTGGGTCTGGAACAAGTCCTAGAGCACCCGAAACCGGGCCTTCAATCCCAACACCGTAGTCAGCCTTCAGCGCATCGTTCGCTCTCTCCAGGTAATCCTTCTGCAGTTTTCCAATCTTGGCCTCGGCGGCCTGCAGCTTCTTTTCCAAGAGGGCTTTGATTGCCAATAAGTCGGCGGCGCTCTTCAATGATTTGGACTGACCCCGCTGGGGATCGGCCTGCTGTGGACCTTGCTCACCCGCTTTCGCCCCATCGGTGGCAGCCTCGCCTTCTATCTCCCCATCCAACAGATCCTGCTGCTCTTTTGCAACCGCCTCCAGCCACTTCTGCGCAACGCTCAGATCTTTCTTCAACTCCTTCAAAGCGGCCTCTTCGGCGGCGTGCTCCTCGCGCTCCTCGCCGTCGCCGGGGGTGGGGTATGCAGCAAACACGTCGGCCATTTGGTTGTATTGGGTCTGAAGGTACTGCATGCGCCGCATCAGATCGGGGGGGGTGACCTCCACCACAGGCACGGCGTCCGGTTTGGGGTTGGGGACGGGACTGGCCTCGACGCCCTCTTGACTTTGCACCTTGTCCGTCGGGCTGGCCGGTGTTGTGTCCGCCTTTGCAGGTTTGCCGTCAGCCTGTGAGACCGTCGGCCTGCGAGACCGTCGGCCAGTGAGACTGTCGGCCTGATTTTTTCCTTCACCTTCCCGCGGCCTGAGGCTGTAAGCGGGTTCAGGGCGTTCGGGCGCAGGCTCCGTGTCACAATCATCGGACATGTGATACTCCGCCAAAAGCTGTTCCAGGGAGTTCTTGCGGTCTTTTTTCTCAGACCGCGGCTGTACAGAGCTACGACGCCTGTGGGTCGTTCCAGGGACCGGCACCGCACTGCTGCGCCGCCGTTGTAAATTTGGCTTCGAGCCCCCTTCGAACGGACTCACGGACCCCCTTCTGACCGATGACCCCCGTCGGCGCGTTGAGGCGCTCCGTTGCTTTTCGTTCTGTTCCGCTTTCTTCAAGTCGGACTCCGCCATTTTGTACACGTAATCGTTCCACAGGTCCTCATGCCCGAACATATCCGTGCGACCCGCCTTCACCGGCAGCCCGCCCTCGTTCTTGCGCATCGCCATCAACGTCCAGTACTCGAACGGGATGTCCGACGGCGCCAGGAGCTCCAGCACGTGCTCCTGATTGCCTTCGTCCGCCAAGTACTCTTTGATGTCAAAGTTGGCCCCCCACCTCCAACACAACACTTTGTTGAGCTCATCGATCGCCGCTTGAAACTTCTCCTGCCGCGCCGCAGCGTGCTCCGTCATATCCCGAGCAGTGGTCTGCACCTTGGGAAAGATCTTCCGCAGCTTTTTAGCCGCTCTGTAAATAGCCCCCCAACTCCGATTCTGGGGCTTTTCGTTGGTGAACGACCCTGAGACCATGGCTTGAAGAGGGCTGTAGGGATCGTCATCCTCACTTCCAGACTCCGAGTCACTCACGTTTCTGTTTGTCACCTCAAAAAGGTCTTTGAAGCTGCAGAGAGGCTCCAGGTCTTTCGCGGTGGTGTGCTGCGGGATGTCTCGATCGTTGATATCCCCACCGGCAGTGGGCACCCACGTCATTAACTCGTTAATTCGGGCCCTACGCTCGTCAGGGTCCTCAGTGTCTGCCACGGTTCGCTCGGCGTAGGTCAAGGGAACAGGGGCCCCCACATCGGTCTCTAGCGCCTCGATCATATTATCCAGCTCCAACACGGAGTCCACCGTTTTGCATTGCAGGTCCATCGCCTGCTCAGCGGACTCTCTACGCCGACCTCCCATGGCCTTCCGGAGGTTCTCCATGATCTGCTTTGTTTCAGCCGCGCTGTGCGTGGACGCGGGGACAAACTTCGCCTGCTCCTCCGCTCTTCTTTGCAGCTCCTCCAGCTCCTGCTCTTTCTGGTGCTTTTTGAGCAACTTCTTCGCCTGGCGGATCTTTTCTGGGGGGACGTCTGTGCCAACGGTTCTAGCCTCCGCCGTATCCTTCCAAGAGACCTGGGAGAACTCAATCGGGATCCCAAAGAAGAACGGCGTGCGCCCATGCCGGTCGTATCCCCCGAGCTTCCACTGGATCTCTTTCTCCAGATGCACCTTGGTTTCTGAGCGCTGTTTGATGTCATCAATGAACTGAGTGAACGCCGACTTCGATGACAGAAGTCCATCCAAAGCCTCTCTCACGATGACTTCCTCCGGGCGGCGCGGAGATCCGAGTTCAAGCCTGGGGCTTGTAAGGGAGGGGCTTGCAGGCCGGGGTTTTGCAAGAGGCATCAACGCCATCGGAGGTTCAACAGGTGGCGACCTTGCCGTCCTTTGGTTTGCGCAGGTCATTTGCTTTGCCAGCAACTGCGGCAACGCATGCCCTCAGGATTTCTTCGTCAGAAGTGAGCACAGCACTCACAATCACATGGTTGGCAACAAAATCGAAAAAAGAGGCTCAGAAAGTGAGGAAAGTACAGCACTTCTTCCCACTCAAAACACCCCAGTTTACTAAGACCCACCACCAGGCCAAAATCCGGGGGGGGGGGGGGGCTGACGGACAGGACGAGGCTACTGTGGAGCATAGTCTTCATAAAGACTGTGTGTTCTGGAAAAAACTGTCCAATCGTGTCAAAAGTGAAAACCAGAAAATAGCACTCGGAGACAGTGTGTTCCATTGTTTCAAGGCAGCCTCTATCTATCTATTATCTGAGGGACAGCGAGTGTCCAATGGTTTCCAGCTCTCCTGTCTCTTGCCAACTAGGGGCTTCAACCACAGAGCAGCATGAATGAATTGTTTCATTTGAAAATGAATATTCAGCTTGTTGGTAGCTCCCACACGTGCTATGGCTGCCTTCGTTTCAAGGCATGGGGCTGTGAAAGAAACAATGTCTTCCAGCTCCAATCTTGCCACAAAGATGCAGGTGGGAGCAGTTCCAAAGTTGATTCCTTCAGAAATGGCGGTCCTCAAAAGGGAGCGTGAATAGCAATGCAACAAATGTGTTTCCATTTAGGTCATGGTCTTCAAGGGGGGCAGTGACAGTGAGAACTGCAAGACAAATGAGTGCAGGACAAAAACAAGTTTGAGAGGACTGACTGCAAAACAGCACTTTGCGCCAAAGGGGTGCCAACTTGCAGCAGGATGTCAAAACTTGCTGAGGTGTAGTGCCCCTCAAAGCAATTCAGTACTGGTTGAAGTGGAACTGAGTTAGTCTGACATGAGGTCAGGATCATGCTGGTTATTTCAAAACCTGACGTCATGGCCCCCCGAGCAAGTTGGAGCCTGTCTCCCTTGTAAAGATCTGAGATGGGCCCTCCCTTAGACATAATTTTCAGGCCCCAAATTTAGGAGCGATTTCTGTCAAGAAACGCAAAACCGAATCGTAACCGTATCGAAAATGATTTTGCTATCCAGAACCTCGAGTATCATGCTTCTGCCATATGGTATGAATGGGCAGGCCAAATAACTTCAGTTCCTCATTGAAGGTAAATGTACATCCCATTGGCAGCAACATCTACTCTGCGTTTGACACCCCCCTGCTTAACCCACCCCCTTGCAGTTTGCAATCTGAGATGAGATGGTGCGCATTCTCCAAGCAAGATTGAGCAGCACTGGTAGGGGTTCTGTTGTCGCCCCATCCGCCGCCCACTCTTTCCTTGGTCAGATCTGTCACTCTGTCCTCTAGGGAGTCATTCGTGTAGTTGCCATCCCTGGGTCCGGTCCCACTGTGAACCACCCCCCAGCTATCTGTCAAAACGCAAGAGGGTTGAGGGGGTACATTGGGGGGTAGGGGCGGGGGTGGGCCATGATATCAGGTTTTCAAATAAACAGCATGGTCCTGACCACATGCCAAACTGCAACAGTTCGCCCATGAAGTGGCGGTTCAATGTTTCTCCTGTGCTATCCTACATCCTCAACCTCACAGGTCCATCGGTTAGGACTTTCCCCTATTTCAGACGGCTAAATCTCCACGCCACGCATCAGATGCTCCCCCATAAATGGAGCTTTATTCTGTGTTAGCAATGATCAGAGGAGAGTATGCCTTGTTAATGCAGTCAGGCAAATTTCAAGTACGTGGACGTGGTGGATAGATGCTTGTGTGTTTCGATCTCACTATCGATGGCACAATGCACAGTGTGAGGGGCTCATCTTGGCACATCTTTGTCCAGTGGGAAGTTTTCTCTTCAGTGCCCGGTAAATGAACTAGTGATCGCTTTCAAGGGGTTTTAGAGGGAAGGAAATCATATTAAGGAGCAATAGTCCATGGGGCTTCTACCCATTCCAGCCCCCAAACTCACCCAAGGGGCAAGTCGCGCGGGTTTCTGGAGAGCTGCCGCCCTGTATGACAAGAGGCTCCCCCCTCCGTCCTTTATGTTGCCTCACGTGAGGCCCGTCCATGCTTCATGAGCCCCTCCGCGCTGTTGGGAGACAGAGCACCCTCCTGCATGCTGTGCAGCATGGTGGAGTGTCGTGCATGGGGGTCACGAACCCATCCCTGGCCCTGTCGGGCCATGCCAGGCAATTCCGTGCAGAGACGCTGTGCTCCGCGAAGAGAGGGAAAGGTAAAGGGGTTAGGGGGCCGCACCGCTGCTGAGGACGGCGGGCTTACCCGACTCGTCCATAATAGTCTGGCGGCTCTCGCCATCACAGACCGTCTCTCGGCACTGTGACGCGGCGGGCGTTCCTGTCTCGCGCACGGCTTAGCTGGATGGTTAGCGGAGCTCTCCGTCTTAGCTGTGCTGGCCTGCTCGTCACTGGCAGGGTTGAGAGTGTGCATGGGCCGCAGGGATGGTGCGCCTTGACGGATTTTCAGGTCACGGTCATCTGTCGTCTCGGTAGCCTCGCTGCAGCTTCCATTCCGGGTCGAGCCACTGGAAGTGAGAAGGCAAGTTTGTGTGAGCAGGGGGATACTGTATCTGCATGTATCAGCGCTTGCTGAGAGGACCGCACGTTCAGGCACCTGCGCAGTACCCTTGCGCTCCGCCTCCTCCCGTAAGGCCTCCTCGATCTCGTTTGGGGTAGCAAAACCAGGGTGCATACCCCCGACTCCACGCAAACGCACCTGCACATGACTCCCGCTCTGGGGCACCTTCATGTCGTCCGCGAGGGCACGCCCCTCGCACAACATCCAAAAATCGTCGTCGCCACAGCCCCACAGCCTGACAACTGCACAGCGCAGCTGGCGTGCTCCTTCGCAGGGAACCTGCACCCAACCCCGCGGGCCTTGTAACCAAACGTGGGGGGGGGCCGGGGCGCGTGGCCGATCCGCCCGTGGCAGAACCATCACCCCGTCCCCCTGAGCTAACCCCCCTGGTTCGGCCAAAGATTGACCGTTGTGTTTGTTTTGGGCACCAGGGGGGGTCGCCCAAGGTTCAAGGGATCCGGCGTCCAGATGCCGCGTCCCGGCAATCCCCGTCCCCCTCTTGCCTCGGCGTAGGGCTTCACTCAGCTCAATCGATTGCCCGGCTTTTGACCCGCCGGCCGGTTTCCCCCCAACACGCGCTCCTCCGGGCTCGCCCTGTCGAGGCACCAGCCCACGGGGCAATTGGAAAGCATTCCCCATCGACATACAAAATATAAAAGACAAGAGGAATCGTGAAGACTTCCCGCGCGGCGGACGTGTCCGGCTCGCGTAGCACGGCGGCTGTTTGTACCGGCTCGTGCATGTCCTTGGACGCAGCAATGCCACTGCCCGAACGGTCAGCATTATTGTCCTAACTCCATGTCGTGGTTGTCCTCCACGACGTCTTGCAAAGAGGTAGTCTCTGGGTCGTCGTCCGCCCGTGTGGCTAGACGTAGCCTCTCTTGGCGCCCAACTCTTTCCGCTGCTGGTCGGAGTTTGTGCGACACGCACCGCCTCCAAATTCGTGGGTTTGCTCTGGTGTCGGTGGACTCCAACTTGTGCGCCTGCCATTCCGTTGGCACCCCTGTTACGGTAATGTCGAACACCGGCTTGGTTATGGACGTGTTGACGAGGTGTTGGCAGGAAAGAACTTGGACCCTGCCTGAGGGAAAGACACGTGCGGCCTCCTCTTGAGCCCACGTGGTACCGTAGCCGAAACCGGCCGGGTATCCGTACACCCGTATGCGTGTTCGTTTGGTGGGGGCCTCTGCTCCAAGCAGGTTTGCAATACCTGTCCTTTGCTGCTCGCTTGGTTCGTCTGTTCCCCATATTCGGACACCCCATCTGCCGACAGTGTCTCCTGTCAGCACACCGGCAAACCAGTATTGGGAGTGAAGGATCTCCCATATGTTGCTGGAGCTCTTCATGTTGGGGGCTTTCGGCCAGAGAATGCGTGCTTCCAGTCCAGGTCCAGGAGATCCTTTCGACATCCACGGCCTTGCCTCGATGCCTTGCAGCTTGCCCGACCCAATGAGCACCCTTTTGGCAGCCTCCAGTGGGAGCTCCATCGTGACTGAGTAATGTTCTGCTCGGCGAAAAATCGCCATTGGCGGTGCCTGTGTCATTTCTTGCATGCACGTTTTCAGGTACTCCATCGTTTGCTGCCTCACCCAGCGTTGTGCAGAGCCTTTGGTTCTGTTCGGAGGCAGTTCGGAATCCGAGCACATAAGAGGGTCTATCTGCAAGGATATCTTGTGGAAGCCACTTTCCCTCTCCGAGGGCGTCACTGGGGCATGCTCCGCCGTGTCTGATTCCTGATGGTCCGATTCGTCGTCTTGTTCCATTGTGGTCCTTTCCCACTGCATCCATAGTTGCTGATCTGCTATGGGCCTGGGCGGACCCTCGGAGTGGACCCACTCGGCCCGCGTGATTCGGGTTGCCAGGGTTAGCAAGCAGCCCTGAACATCCAGATCGGCGCGCGTGAGTCTCATGCGGCGTAGTGTGTCCGCGACAGTTGCCTTTTTGACTCCGGCTGTATTTGGCACGTTGACGATGGCAGCCATGTGTTCTACCTGAGGTTGGGACGTGAAGGCCATGTCTGCGAGTTCCGCACATGAGTCTGCTGTGCCCCCTAGCATGAGCACCCTTTGGAAGGTGCCTGGTCTCTCTGAGACTTTCCATTCGGCTGGTGGTTTGTTGGGATTCAGCACCGGAAGGCCAAGTTGTTTGTTCTCGGCTTCTTTCCAGAGTTGCAATGGTAGTAGGGCAGAGGCTTGCCATGTTCGTGCTTCCTCCGCAGCTACTCCATGCGTCGGTTGCACTGGCATACCCACATCTTTTGGCTTGCCAAGTACTTTGACAGCAGATCGTGTTTTGACTACCGTATAAGCACTGGACTGGCTGCTTTCCTGTGAGTTTTGCACTGAGGAGGATTTCCCCTTGGCCGCTGCGTCCGCATACGTGCGTGGCCGTTGAGCCAGCTGTGTTGGCTCCGCTGCATCTTCGTTGTCTGAAGTCTTCTTGGGATGTCGAATGGAGGCCCGAAGCTCCTTGATCGTGGCGGTGAGCTTTTTGATCATGTCTTTGAGCTCTCGAATTTCCTTGTCTTTGGGATCTTCTCGCACCGTTTTGCTCCCTACACCAGTGGTTGACTGGCGGGCTGGGGACTGTGATCTGGCCTTGGATCCTGCTGCCCCCTGGGATTGGGTGGGGTTTTGTGATCGGCTTGCGCCTTTGCTGGTGCTCTTTGCAGATGTGGGTGTGTTTCGCTCTCCAGCCGCTGCACTTGGCTGTTGTTGTGAGGTCGCTCCCATGGCCGCCTGGACCTCCTGGCGGATGATGTCGCGCAGCCCTCGTAGCGCTTTGTCGTCCAGCGTGATGGGCGACATATTGTATGGCCCCGCTCAAGGGCAGTATCAGCGAGGCCAGAAGCCTGTGTGAGCGCGAAGCGAGGGCACTGGGCCCTGTGTAGGTCAAGAGTTGTTGCTTTCGGTAAGATTCTGGGTCTCAGAGTCTCAGTGGCAGTGTCACCACATGCAGGGGCAACAAAAACACCTTTCAAGGGGTTTTAGAGCATAAAAAGCCTTCCATGTTTCTTTGGACTGTCTGTGGTAAAACTTTTAGTTCTGGGTATCACTGACGTGCACTGCGCGCAGACCACGTGCGCACCGCGTAACGTGTTGGAACAACATGTGGGGAAAAGGCCATTCCTTGGTTCCTTGATTGCTTGATGCTCACATACTGCCCACACTCGGAGGTGGAGATGACGGTGGCAGGCACCCTATCACCATTTGATCGGATTTGGGACACAGTGATGCCCGTAGGAAGCCATGAAAGAGACATGGATGAAACAGTAAGGGGACACAGTGCAGTATGTTCAATGGTAAGACCTTTTACAGCTTGGAAACACATGCACTTCATTGTCGAATAGGTGGTCGGGTCTATGAAATCATCCCAATACACGCAGTGCGCGTGCACCGCGTGTACACCACGCACACACCGCGTGTAGTACTCCCTCGAGGGATTATTCGCACCATGCATGCACCGTGCGCACACCGTGCCAAATATTTGAACAACTTCCCGATAAGATGGTCTGGCAAGAGAGGGGTTGTAGATGGTACCTAGTAGGCTCTGAAGCATTACCATTCCCCCTGGTTGGCTCTGAATGGTTGCTATTATTTCCTGGTGGGCCTTCGATGGTCACTGGTATTTCCTGCTGGGCTCTGGATAGCTGCTGGTATTTCTTGGTGGGTCCTAGATGGTTGCTGGTGGCTGCAACTAGGGCGCCAGTAGAACGGGTGTATGTGAGGGTGACACCACTGGGAAGCCTTGAAAGAGGCATTGCTATGTGGGAAAACAAACAAAAGGAGGTGGGCAGACATTTTGTGGCCTTTTGCCCGAACAACGGCATGCAGCACCCTCTAAATTAGACGAAATGGTTCCAAGAACAACTCAAATACTTGCACCGTGCGCGCACCGTGCGTGCACCGTGCCTGGTACTCCCTCGACAACACACTTGCACTATGGGGTGTGCACTACATCCTGCGAAATATGCATTTGATTCAGGATTGCTTTTGCACGGCTAGCCTCTTTGTTGATTTATATCCAATAAATTACACGCTTGGAAAGTTAGCCAAACAGAAGGATATCATTGCAGGGTTTGTAGGGAAGGTCGGTGGTCCACTCTGGCTCAATCATGGTCGGTAACAGATACTGGATGCCCCTACCCAGGTCCACTCTGGTCGACTTGGGGGCTCCTCTGGGGGAGGGTAAATCAAGGGTTAAAGCCGGGATAGTTGGTACAAAGGCAGATCACCAGGCGTGCGAGGGGCAAACACCCCCCCTAGTCATACATGCGTAGTGTCCGTCCAACCATCATCATGGCAACTCATTAAGAGGTGTGTGGATGGAGGGGCACAGGCACTCAGCCCATAATGGACCGTTAGGTTCCCTATGGGAGGTACTGAAACCACTCAAGCAAAGCTCACGACAGCCTTGGGTTCCCTGAAAGTACTTCCTTAGCACTTGCCCCCGGAAGCGATCAACGTAGATGCTCCGGCTTCCTTTGTCACTCAGCATGGCTACATCACCCCTGCCTTCTCGGGGTCCCCATGGTGGGGATAGATCAATATGGCTACATCTCCTCTGCCTTCTCGGGTTCCTCATGATGCGGAGAAAAAAGGGATGGAAAACAGGTAAAAATGGTTGAAAACAATTAAAAGGGGGTGAGAATTCAAACATGCCACATCCAAAATGCAAGAAGCTAAAAAAAAAACCCCAGTGTGGAAAAAAGTTCTATTGCCTTCGGCAGTGCACCTCGAAGAGAGGCTGACAGTCAACCAATCAATCAGTTAGTCAGGCAAGCAGGCAGTCAGACAGTCAGTCGGGCAAGCAGGTAGGTAGGCAGACATACAGAAACACACAGTTTGGGTGTTTTCAGTGGCAGACTCGGCTACAAGCAGCGGGGAGAGATGCTCAGTCAACACCAGCAATGGTGGAACGGTAATGAAGGCGGCCACAGACCTGTAGGTTGGCGATTCGATTCCCGGTCGGCCAACCGCTGCCAGCGCCAGCTGACCTACCCTCCGTCACTTGTTCAAACCCTTCTGAGCACAAACTCCCCCCCCCAAAAAAAGTGATATCGAGTTTCATATGACGTCATTTCAGCGCAATATAGTTTCAGGGGATAACGGCCTCAGAATCAAAAAATACATTGGGGATCGTCTTATTAGGTAAAATAATGATTTTACAAGGGGTTGGACATCAAATATCATGCCTTGGGGTATGCTACGCGAATGACCCCCAAAAGGGGGGGTATACGACGCCCGCGCCTGCGCTTGATCTAACAACCTTTCTTCAAGGTGATTTTTTTGGAAAGGGGCATTCCCCATATCCCCAATCGGAAAGGGGCCATAAAAAGCGTGGATCACGGCTCCGTATCAAAAGTGGCCCAAAAAGATGCCCGGCGCACTGCCGCTCCCCCTAGAGGCTCCCCATGCTGTGACTAGGTTTGGTCACGTGCGGCCTGTCCGTGTCCCTCCATAATTCCTTGCTAGTGAACATTGTTGCCTGCTAGACGCATGCTGTACACCATTGTGTTGTGCATGGGAAACACTTCTGCACGCATTCCCTGGCCTGACCATGATTGTCACCTAAGGGGGGGTGTTTGCCCGCCCACGCCCGGCGTATGCCCGTTGCGCTACTTTTGTATTAACTATCCCGACATATCAACGGCAAAAGATACCTTGGAAACATGCGACATATACTTAGAATTCCACAGGTCAGCACTCCATATGCCACCAATGGAACTAATGGGCATGGAGTCCGTGAAATGTGTCATAAAGAACGAAAAATGGGGGCAATGGTTGAAAAGATTCAACCTGCCAGCCACTCCATATGCCCGACTAGAAAGGGGCTGGTCCATATCCCCTACCGGAAATGGGCCATGCAAACAGGGTGTGTGGATTGGGAAGATGATGGCAGGCAAAGGTAACTCGCACTCAATAATGAAGGCTGCACAATGTACATTGTACATGGTGTAGTATAATGTATTTTACATGCTTTCTGAAAACCAGACAGTGCAAAATCCTACCGTGGCAGAAACACCCACGCCATGCATGTGAGCATAGGAGGGTGAGGCTCGGTCTCTCTGTGACCAACTGAACTCTGCCTAACCTCATCCCTGGCCATGTCAGGTGCAGTGTGTCCATATTTAGCAGCTTTCCTGGATATATAGACATGAACACAACCCCACGCTACTGGAAAGCGGAGTGGAAAATCGAAGGTTTCAACTCAACTCTTAATGGAAGTAGTCCGAGGCAACTCCCATCATGTAAGTCTGCAGTTGGATATGGCATGCTTTGGATGGGGAGGGTATTAAGCTTTAAGCATGCACCTGGATGGACCCTTAGGGGCGCCAGTGGCCAGGGGTCTCATGACCAATATCCAAAGGACCTAAATCTGGTGCTGTATGTAGCGTGGGACCCCAGAGAGAGACCAGCGAAGAGGTGGGAGGGGGGCAAAAAATCACATGGTCACAATGTGGTATGGCATTGGAGTAGCAATGGGATTCACCTTCCATGTGTCTGAAACCACTGTGATACCACTGCCATACCACTCAGGTGTCCATGCAATACCAATGTGATCCCACTTCGATTTCACTGCCACATCACTGCCAGGTTGCTCCCATACCGATGCCATACTAGCGCCAGAGGACTGCCATGTCCTGGATATGCCGCTGGTAACCCACCGCCAGAGCATATATACTATATATACATATACTATACATATACTATATGCAGCAGTTGACTGACCATGAAGGCATCAAAAGAAAGAAATCCCCATGTGGTGAATACGCTACTTCCATGAACCAACAGCAGAAATGTCCCCATGAAGGAGGAGATGTGTCGATCAACAGGTCTGCAGAAGCACATCTGTACGGGGGCGTTTCTGCATAGCACACACACAGTGCCCAGCATCAGGGTGACTGTGCTAAAACCTATGTTCCAGCCAGTGATCCAGCCAGCATGATGCAAGCAACCATTGAGCCTTTGGAATGTTCGGCAACCTTGACTTGGGCTTGCCCGGCCGGTGAAGGCAGCAGTGTTGCAGTGGATTCGTCGACCCTTTTGGAGCTTTGCCCCAAGTGTCATACGCCCATTGCATTGACACGTCCCCGTTGAAGAAAGAGGGGGATCAACGCACGAAAATGCGCTAACGGTGGCCTATGCTCCCATCACTCTGCGTCTACTTTTGTTTGGGGATTACGGCTGCCTCACAATATCGCACAGCACATGCACACCGCCTGGCATACCGCACCCCAACAGACAGAAGCCTGCCTGCAGACTCGGAGATTTTCACAATTCAGGAATAGAATTACAGCAGATGAGTGGGCCGTCCATTGTGGAAATGCCATAAAGGCTTCCAACAAAAAACGCTGTCAGCCAGGCCAATTGCAGGGCAGTTGTAAGAAGGATGGTGCATAGGGCTAGCTTTCGAAGGCACATTCTGAAAACCACCATCAAAAATATTGTTGATCAGTGGTGTAGAGCAATAAAACCATTTTCAGCTTCAGGCTAGAAGAGACAGCGCACTCGCACAAGAAAAGCAGACAATCCCCAGGATCTGGCAAATCTTGCGTCCAAAGAAGCTCTCAGGGTGTCCTGGATCAGGGGTCAATGAAGAGTCTTCAAGGTGGAATAAAAATGAACATCTTTATAGAAAGGTGTATTGGAAGAACGATGAGAAACATAGAAGGGCTCCGAGACACTTTGTCTAAGATGCACCCAAAATAGTCAGGAACATACTCCTGAAACTACCAGGGTATCTTGGGACCTGACCGTAGCTGACAGACATCAAAATGGGAAGTGAGCGCATACAGCTGATGGACAACCCAGAAAGGCGCAAGAAGAAAGAGTGAAGGCTGAAAAGACAGCGATGTCAAAACATTCCAGGTCCAGAGGAGCATCCACCTATGGAAAGCAGCCAAATATATATTAGAGTGCGCAGGCTCCTGAGCTCCACTCATATCAGAGCCTCAATACAATCCTCAGCAGTCATCCCGTGCTTGCCCAGAGAAATATTATCCCACGCCTGATCAAAGCACTAGCATGCGAACAAGCCCTAAAGGGGGCTCATTGGTCGGTTGGACTGAATGTCCCCGCCAAGCCATGTTTATAAGAGGGGGTGAGGTGCGCCTGAGAGGGTGGGTGGTCACGGCGCCCCAAAGCCCAGACCAGGAATTGGGCTTAGGTACAATGAAGTTTGGTTCAGCAGCCACCCCTTGGACCTACCCAGAGCCCCCACCCCTTTTTGCATAATAAATCCTTAGAAACAAGGCCTGGTCCCCAACAGGACCCTTTCAGCCATGCATCCATCAACATCCAAACTTGCTGTTTGGAATTGGCACAACCTGTGTCGAAGTGTGCTACCGAGACAGTCCTGGGTCAAAATTCAGCGTAGACAGTCTAGGAGGATGGCCTCACATGATGAGCGTGTTCCCAAGAACAGGCAGCCTTGGCCCCACCATCTAGATTACCCAGCAATTGCATATGCACTCATCAGAGTGCCACGCCTGGTGGCAAGTCGAAAATATACAAAGGACCGTTATGGCGACGACAATGTAACCGCTTGAGTGCATCAAATGGAAGTAGTTCCACACAACCCGCTCAGGCACATCCCACGTTCCACATCGTAAACGACACTTGTCAGCCGCTCGCCCCCTTGCGCCTGACTATTGTTTTGTGGTCTGGGGCAGCGTGCGTTCTACTCAGTTCTTGCAACAATGTTGGTCCAGAAGTTGGGGGACGGGACGGAAAACCCTCCCTGCTTTGTCCTTTCCCACCCTGCTGTGCTGGTCTGTATCCCTCCTGGTGGCAATCAGGGATACACGACACCAAAACCCGGGTTTCAGGCATCACCACCTGTCTAACCCATTGACGCTGGTGCTTGCTGGTTTCCAGTGATTTTTCTTGGGGGCCCAGGCCTCGGCTAGCATGGTGGAGTCATGTACCCCCTTGGACAAAATTCAAAAAAGTTGCAGAAGCAACACGTTGTGTTGTGTGGACACAGACGTTGTCTACGCGCGCCCTCAGAAGACACAAGCAGTGACAGGAAAGGGCACATTGTTGACGTTGAGACATTCATGTCTGTGGAGGCCCATGCTATGTTGCTTCATGAAATAGGCATGTACAGTTCACAATCTGTTGACAAGGCCTTCAGTTGGGGCATTGCAGCAGAAAAACATTCAAATGCTAAAACATGCTCAGCTGTGAAGCGTTTGCCATAACTATACCACATTTGAAACTTCTGCACATGCTTGGGGTCAGGCTTGGGGGCAGCCTTGCAATCCAATGCAGTTCTGATGAAGCCACCTCTGATGACACACAACACAGCAAACAACATCTGTGAAAGACAACCATTCCCGGCCCCAACATCACAGAAAAACCTACACCGTGAGTACTGTGTCAGCTGCTAAAGGATGAAACTTGCAAGAGGTTACGCCATGGCTCACTGTCTCCAAGACACCGCAGAGAATACAATTGGCTCGATGGAAAGCATTTTTTGTGCACACCCCCACTGTGAGCTTCTGTCAAAGAAGCCTGGGCATAACATCCGGTTGCGCACCAAGCATCTTCAGAAGGTGCATCTGCAACCAGACATCCTGTGATCGTCGCTTCTGCGGCTCCTGCAGGGGTTGTAAAACCACCAGTAATTTTTGTGTGGGCTTCCAAACAGGAGGCATGTCCTGCAGCGGGAGGGCAAAAATGTCCTTCAATCCTTTAGCGTAAGCTGGCTGCCATGTTGACGGCAAGCGCACTTTATCACTCAACTCTACGTGCTCATGAATGCGAGGAATGTGACTACCCCTTTTCGCACCAGCTGCAGCTAGAAGGAGGAGAGCCCTTTTGCATTGCGGAAGAAGACGTTATTCCAAACCGGCATTTCATCTGGCGGTGCCGTGAGCGGCGGAGGCGATGCTTTTTGTCGAAGTTTTGAAAACACACAACAAGAAGCCTGCAATCAAGTTTTGAGGCCTGTTCTCTACTGCCATTTGCATGTAGGGGACAAACACCGGGTTCAACGACATGCCACCTTTTGCGCCCACTCCTCAAATTCTTGCAGTCACGTCCCTGAGTACGGCAATTTATCTCGGAGCACGTGTTGAGACAGCTGACCAAACTGAAAGCAGACCCACACAGCCAGGGGGTACAAGCCCACCCCTCCAGCCTCGGGAGGTTT
The DNA here is from genome assembly GCA_964036045.1 of Eutreptiella sp. 'Long Island Sound 2002'. Taxonomy (NCBI): domain Eukaryota; phylum Euglenozoa; class Euglenophyceae; order Eutreptiales; family Eutreptiaceae; genus Eutreptiella; species Eutreptiella sp. 'Long Island Sound 2002'. The sequence continues at coordinate 21,259,481 of OZ038386.1, read as the reverse complement.
TGCCACCATCACCAGTGCCACATGCTGGTGCGCAAAGGGGGGGGGGAGTGCAGGGGGGGGGGGGGTCAACTCTCGAGAAGAGTTCTTGCAATCAAGCGCGGAACAGTGCTCGCAACAAGTGTGTGGTAGTGGACACTGCATGAAATTCTCGCTACGAAGACTGCCACGCCCGAAGGCATCCCCTAATACCGCGCCAGTAGACCAAAGGCTGAAAAACAAACTACGGGTTGCGCACATGTATGGGGAGTGAGTGCATGCACACATGACTGTGTAATGATGCACATAGCCTGCTGAAAAACTCAAAAACGAGACCAACACCGATGCTTGCACAAGGGGGACAACGTGGGTACACTTTCAGAACTTTCCCACGATGACGGTACGCAGCGGATGGCTCTGGTGCTTGCTGGGTTCCATAGTTTTCTTACATCCAAGGCGAAACACACATTGGGCTCACTGTTTAGGTTATGCACCCTGCACTGAAACATGCACTGCACCACAAGTCCAACACACAGCCTGTCAATTGCTGACAACAACTCGGGGTTCAGGTCCATGCCCCTACCCGGGGGCAGGGCATGTGCAGCCAGGCAGGCTGCTTCCAGTAGACAGTGTTTGCATAGCGGTGGCGGCAGGGCTGACTGTACTGAGGCACAGGCGCTGGGTGCATTCAGCGACCCGGAGGGGGGGGGGGTGGGTGGGGGCAGGGCACTGGCCGGTGTGGTGGTGGGGAAGCAGATCCAGGGCCAGTAAGGGTGGGTGGGTGGGGGACCCAACCATCAGTGCAAAGAACACACTAAGCAACACAGTCGGGGTCCTAAACTATAGTTTATATCCATAAACTAAGGTTTAGGTTATGCACCCTGCACTGAAACATGCACTGCACCACAAGTCCAACACACAGCCTGTCAATTGCTAACAACAACTCAGGGTTCAGGTCCATGCCCCTACCCGATGAATACGCTGTGCGGCTCCCCCCCCCCCCCCTGTCTCAAGAAAGACTGTGGAGAGGGCACGGGGGGGTAGGGCAGGGTGGCGCTGGCGTACCTCGAAAACCGGGTGGCCCCCACGCGTTGCCCTTGCGGCCGCCGTGGGGTCTCCCTGCGCCTGTGCCCCCCCCCCCCCCCTCAGCCTCTGTATCGCACTGTCCCTACATGCAGGGGTGTGTGCACGCGTTCCTGGTCCAAACGTGCCTGTGTGCATAGTGCTGCTACAAGCATGTCGTCAGGAGAGTCATAAGATCTCCAGCGGGATGGAACATCCGCTGGGTTCAACTCTCCCTTGACCCACAGCAGTTAAACCACCGCCCCAGACCAACGCAGAGTGTGCTGCAGCTGGCGCAGCAGCCTGTTTTGTGCATCACAGGCCGTGGCTGCTCTGCCCTTCATGGCAGAAAACAATGATGACATGTTGTCACCATAGATTCGCAGGAACTGCACCCGTCTGTATGCCCCCGTGCGCACTGTCTCTACAATACCTGCCAGCTCCGCTGCTTGCTGTGTAGCTACCCAATCAGGCAGCCTCTTAATACGCATCCCCAGTGAATCCCCCCAGATGCCAACATAATAATTCTGGCCCTGTCGGGCCGCGTCGCAGTAGAACGTATCAGTTGATCCCAGGGTGCCGTGGGGCACCCATGGGACCAAAGCACATGCAATGCCTTCCAGGAGGCCCCGCAGGACCTTGGGTGGTGTACACTTTGCAGTACTGGGTCCCTGGTTGAGCCAACGGTACGCGCCAGCCAGGAAAGGCTGTGCCCCCCTCCCCGGCCGCAGTGCCCACTGGAGTTTCCCCAGCATGCGCCTCAGCGCTTTGTCCGAATATCCGGTGGTGGCTAGTCTAAGCCAACAGCAGACGAGGTGTGCCGGCAGCGCTGGGGCATTCTGCACCCCTCCCTGGTCTCCCCCGACCACCTTTCCCATCCACTTTACGCGGTCGCTGGGGTCCAGGGAGGACTTCGGGCTGACCACCCAACCGGCCTTTTCTAAATCCGCCTTCGTACGCAGTGCCTGCTGACGGACCGAGCTGGAGTGCCTGCCTGCCACCAACACATCATCTGCATATTGGATCACCACCACCGACCCTGGGAAATATTCTACAAGGAAAGCTGCCAAAATGGCTTGCGCCATGGAGGGACTGTGCTTCCAACCGAATGGCAGGGACTGCAGTGCGTACACCCGCCCCCCCACCCCCACCCTGATGCTGTCGCGCTGCGGTGGGGGCAGTCGACAGCTCCAGAAGTGGTTGCTTATATCAAGGGTGCAGTAAAACAATTGCTCCCCACGTAGTGCGCACAATTGCAGCAGGTGTGCCAGCCCATCCAATGTGGGCAATTTAAATGGTAGGGGGTCCACACAGCGGGCATTCAGGTCCAGCATGGGTAAGATCAGGGAGCACTTGTGCTCATTCTTGTGCTGGACATACGCCCTTGCATTCGGCGGTTTTTGCGAAGGGGAAACCGCAACAAGCTGTTGCCCCAACAGGGTGTGAACAAGTGCAACCAACGGCGGGTCCGATGAAAATGGTTGGGGGGGGGTGCCCTCAGAGGCCCACAGGAAATTAGCCGGAGCCATGGCATCCCAGACACTGTCCGGTATGTCAATGGCCCCCGTGTCCCCCAGGCCCTTCTCGGCCACCTCTACTGGCACCACCAACTTAGACCGGTGTCTCCGCGAGGATGACGTGCTGATGTCCGGCGGTGAGATGTCCGTGGCCGCTTCCACATTGTTGGCCAGCTCATGCAGAACCGCTCCCAGGTGACGGCTGACTGGCCCCGCCTCCTCGTTCCATCGGCACATAGTAGTCATCATGTAGTCCCTCAGCAGGTCCCTCACCGTCTGCTCCTTCACCCGGATCGTCTCCGCCACCTTCTTGGAGGCCTGTAGCCAGTGGTCCGTCACCAGAGCCTCGCATTCCGGACACTTCATCTGGGCCAGCGCGGTGCACCTGCAGAGGTCTCCACAGCTGGTACTGTGGACCTCGCCGAGTCGCTGTGACCACATACCCAAAGTGTGGGGCTGTGTCGGATTCGGGTTCCCGCATAGGCGGCTCGCCTCCACCTTCACGTTCTCTCCTGCATGCCCGCTTGGCGCTGTCAGGCAGGTCGTCACCATCGCGTTGCCGCTTGTGTCGGGCTGGCGCGTCGTCCGTCGCCGCCGGCGTCGCAGCGTCTGTCCCCAAATCACTAACTGGGTCACCACCATCATCCGAGTCATCGACCACAACGTGTACCACATGCTCCTCAGCAGGTCTGCTGTCGCTTGCTGCAGTAGCAGGGTCATCAGGAGCTGGCTCCACCTCGGTGTTCTCAGCCTCAGCACCCACACCCTCCGTGATCTTCGGTCCCTCCGCTCCTTGAGCGACATCATCGAATTTCTCCAGCAGCTCCACCGGCTCTGTCGTTGGTGTTTCCTCGTCTGCCGCATCTGGCCCCTCATCTGACGTGCAGGCGCTGGAGGTGTCAGAGTCGTCTCCCGGTGGTTCGGGTCGTCCCTGTCCCCCCTAGTGAACATGGCTGCTGGGATCTTCGGCACTGGCGACCATGCATCCGCGGGCCAGAGTGACTTGGGTTGGACCAGTCGCCCCTCCACATCTCTAGCCAACCATCCGCTGTTCCCCACCGGCCATGGCACGTGGACTTCTGCTGGTAGTGACCATCCTGGCGGTGTCTTCCAGTAATGTCTGGGCTGGGCCTGTGACCACCAGCGGCCCCAGACTTGCAACCCTCGCAACTTTCCGCCTTGATGCCCCCAGGACACGGCCCCCAGCTTCTTGAGGCCGTGCCAGGCAGCTTTTGGGAGGTCCCGATGTTGCACCACTTGCTGGAGCACCGTTTGTAGCACCGACCTTCCTCCTGGGACCAGCGGCTATCGTACTTGCACGTGTCCAGGTCTGTGTTTCCAGAGATATGCCCTCCATGCCTCAAGAAAAGGCGAGAGGGCGTATGTGGTGACTTTCTTGTTGCGCTTTTCGTCCCAGAATGTAACGAACCCCGGCACTGATATCCACTCCCACGTGACGCTGGCCGCGTCGCCCACCCTCCAGAGGTACACGATGCTGCAAATGGCCAGGAACACCAGCCGGCCCGAGGCCCAGTGGCCCCGGCTGGTGGTGATCGTCTCGACGTGGTCCCATGTGGCGACCGGCTTAGGCTGTGCCCTGCGCGCCCATCCTTTACCAATCGCCCTGGCTTGCATCCAGTGGACCTCGGTAACCACCGCTTGGATGATGCGTAGCTTTTCCAGTAGTCGCACCCCTGAGATGAGCGTTGTCGCGCTTGACCCGCTCTTTCGCTTGGCTGCCAGGGCATTGAGCCTCCTCTCCACGGCGTCCACCAGGAGCTCGTCTGGTGTGCTGGCCAGCAGTGCTTGTCGCAACGTGCTGGTGTACGTGTCCACCGACCCGGGTTCCATGACCCGGATGGCTGTCGCTCCCGTGCTCGACCCTGAGTCGGTGTGCGTGAGCCTCCGGACATGCTGTAATGCCTCCCATGCATCGCGGACTGTGGGGGCCCCAGTGGGGACCTCCGGGCCCCCCCCGCCCCTTCACTGGCCCTCCCCTGCCGGGCAGGGGTCCTTGGACCAGTGCATATGGCCACATTTTATGCACGGCGTGGGGGGCGGCTTGTTGGTGTCGTACGCCACTCCTTTCGCCGACACCCAGAGCCTGGTGTCGCCGATCTGCTGGAAACCTCCAGTGGACCCCTTCTTGCCGCAGTCCGCGGCCCAGTGCCCGTCTTCGCCACACCGGAAGCACCTGCCCGGCTTGGCAGGCCGTCCTTCGCCATTAGCTCCCGTCTGTTGCTTGGGTGTCTGCGGGGTCTGCGCGTTGTGCTGCTGGACTGTCGCCCTACCATTTTGCTTCGCCAGGATTTCTTGGTGTAGCACGTTCCATACCGCCAACACGAACTTGTCCTCCCGCCAGTTTTCCGCATTCAAAGGTCTGGTCTGCAGCTCTGCCACCGCGGATGCCAGCGTGGTCATCCACTGGTATGGCAACGCCCTGCCCAGCATTTTCGCTATCTCCTCGTCGGTGAGCGCCGGGGCTGCCCGCGCTTTTGCCTTCTCCATCTCGAGGGTGGCCCTGGCCAGCTTCGCCTCCAGTTCCGCTATCCGTTGTTTGTCGGGCGTTTGATCTGCTTCCACGATGGCGTATGCATCTTTGACGAAGATTCCCGCGTCGAAATCGGGTCGCATGTGCTTCCGGCCGTGATACACTCCCATTGCCCTGATCAAATCCGCCTTGTCGGTGAAATCTCCTCCGACCGTATCCATGAACTGCTGCAGCATCTCGTCCGACACGTCCTCCACCGCCAACCACTCGTGCATGCCGATTTCCCATTCCGCCACGTTCATCTTGTAGGCTTCGCTCTGGAGTAATACCCTGTACGGCCCTGCTGCCCACTTCTTCCAGTCAGACCGCACCTGGTCCGCCGCCTCAGTGATCATGTCTGCGGCTCTCTGGTCCTGGACCACTTCTGCTGATGACGCGCTTGTTGCTGGACCGGCCCCCCCTTGTCCTGTACCCCCATTTGCATCAGACCCAACCATCAGTGCAAAGAACACACTAAGCAACACAGTCGGGGTCCTAAACTATAGTTTATATCCATAAACCAAGGTTTGCCCAAGTGTGCATCCCACTCTCTTCCTCTGAGTCCACCACATTAAGGGCTTTTTGAAGGGGCGCCAAATAGTAGCAGCACATTCAGATTGCATGTATCCTTTGGGACCATTCCACAGAGGCAACTCATGTTCCGCCAGTCATATGCCTCAGCCCAGGTCCCTTCTTCCACAGAAGCACTGGTCAAGATCCATGCAGACACACAGCCTGTCAGGCGGGCAGCGCAAAGCTCAAAGCGGGCAGCGCAAAGGTGAACCAGAAAGATTAATGCCCCCCTCTACCACCTCAGAGTTTACACACCATATACCACACACACACACACACACACACACACACACACACACGTGGTCGCAGACCATCACCGCGCTGCAATGAGGTCAGGTTGCAATGCCTGCATTCGACTCCAGCCGCCCATATACAGGCAATGTTGTTGTCCAAAATCGTCATGAAAAACAAAGGATCCAAGGGCCAATCTTTGGGGCCAGCATCACAGGCCAACTCACCATTTTTTGAAGCGGCACCAGCTTCTTCTCCTTCTCCCCTTACCGTGTGGCCCGGTCACCTGCGGCGCTGAAAGCGGCCGTCCTGTTTTGTGTTGACTTGGTCCAATGGTCCAATGGCCCAATGGTCCCAGGCTCTGGGATCAGACAAGGGGACCCTTTTGTGCTTCTTCTTGCACATGGCGTTCCTCATCAATGACGCTATGTGCTCCCAGGGCTGGGGATGCTCAAGGGGCTTCAGAAAACAGGCAAGGGTTGTTTGCAGCCTACGTTGTGTCTGGCAGAGAACCTCCGCTTATGCACCTTGCTGCCCGGCTCAATGAAGATGCTTCGGGGCTGGGGGTGTTGCCAGGGGTAGGCGTCCCAGTATGCACATGAGGCAGCCTGGCAGCCGATCTCCTTCACCATGTACAAAGAAGCAATACTCAGGCTCATCCCCCCCCCTGCAACCCTGTGACTGCCCCTGTGACTGTGCTCCACACCCATGGACACACACATGGGAGCAGGGGAGTCAGCGTGGCTTAACAAGTAATGTCGGAAGAAGCGCCTATTGGCCACGTGGTGGTCTTTGCACAAGGGGGTCGTTGCACAAAGGAGGGGGGGTGCAGTAGAGGTGGGCCGCACCACATCAGTCATATGATTGATAGATGTGGGTCGGGGACCTTACCTCCGAGGCTACCTTTCCTGCTGGATTCTAGTCTTACAGAGCGCAGATCGCACAACGCCTGCTACGCCACTTAGATAGCATTGTGCGGTACATGTTGGAGGATATGCTGGAATACTGCCCAGCAGTCAGGAAACCACCCTCTTCTTTCAACGTTTGCTTGGAGGAGGTGTTCAATCATGATCCTTTTGTTTTTGGGGGGGGGGGGCGTCCTACGATTGTGCCTGTCGCTGTGTCATGGTCTGTTATGATTGCGTTCCAGTGTTTGGATAGCTCTTCATAGCTGACAATAACGCCCACAAACATAGCATTTTCACTCCAAGCCCTTGTCTTATGTGGTTGCAGCAAAATTGGTACCGAATTAAATTAGGTCCCAAATTAATACCATCCCTGCTGTAGCTTGGACAAGACCGTAGCTTGGCCATGAATCAGCGATGGTCGCTACCGTCCACGATTGCTGACATCCCAACACCGTAGCTTGGCCATAAAGCAACCATGGTTGTCATCCTCCGGAATTACTCCGGGAACATCCCCAGTACAATACAGCAGCTTGGACTAGGGGGGTGGGGGTATGCAGACTGACTCGTTCCTGCCAAGTATTTTTCCCGCGAATAACAAAATTCTGCTCCACACTGCAACCAATTTCTGTCTGTTCTGATGTCATTTTCGACCTGCATCCGCCAGGCTGGACAGAGTGTATCAAAGCGGGGGTGTGCACTGGTGGGCTTGTGAACAAAGGTCAGGGAACAGAATATGTAACAACGTAACACTGATGATGGGTCACTCTGGTGCACTACAGATACTGACCGCCCCCACTCACATTTTGGACCATGTGGGTGGGGCAATAAGCTGTTGGACACTTCCAGCCATTCATTGATCAGTGAGACTCTGATAAAGGTGTCCCCTTCTTGGTGGAGGTGCTGCCCCAACGTGTGTTACCACTTGGTAAACCCCCCCCCCCCTTGTATAGTCCCTAACCATGTCCGATAGTGTACCCACCCCCGTCAGAAAACTGTCACCAAATGACCTTGCCCCCATCCTCCGCAACTCTGTGGTACAGCGCTTTCCTTGCTTACAGGGCAAGAAGCAGTTCACATGCGCCAAAACCAACTGGACACAGGCAACCAAGATGGTGCTGTACGACGCTTTCTGGAAAAAATGTGCCTGCGGGCAAACAGACAGACAGGCATGCAAAAGAGAGGCAGTCAAGCAAGCATGCAGACAGGCAGGCAGGCAGGCAGGCAGGTAGGCAGAGGTGCCACCCACATGATCATTTGCATACCATTGCGCATTTGCCATTGTGGCTCCTACATCAGCTGGATCACCCACCACTGCCGGTGACCCCCAACGAACCATGCAAGTTGAGCACAGAGAGACCCCTTCGGCACAGCCCACACTGAAGAGGGTGACGGACAGGGTGCCCAAGCCTATGGAGCAGTCATTTTGAGATGTTTCGCGGTCCGAACCTCAGAGGTGCTCATTTCCAGAAGTCCAGATGTAGTTGCCAAGGAAACCGTTCATCAATAGCACTTTGAACACATCCTCCTGAATTTCTGGCTGGTACAACACATCAGACAATTGTCCGCTGTGTGCACCAAATGGATATGTGTCTCCAATTTTCGCTCCCGCTGCCCTCCCACAAGCTCTACTCATGCTTGTGGGAGAGTGGTGTTTACAGCTTGCAGGGACAAAATGAAATCGTGCATTCATAAAATAGGACCAGATACCGTGCGCACTGTGCGCACCTCGCACGTGTTTCTCTGAGGGGGAATGTTTCCCCGGCGCGCCACCTTTGTATTAAGTTTCCTATCTCTAGCCCCAAGTTTATCCATCGTCATAAACTGGGTGCAAAGGATGGGCCAGATTCTTAGACACGGCGAGAAGGTTCTCCAGATTGTTTGGTGAGGGGGGGCAAAAACAGGCACGGGTGGGGAATGGTAAAACAATGATGCCCAGCGTGCGCCCGGTGCACTAATACTACAACTTAATCACATACAATGGAACCTGCAGTTGATAGCCAGCTGGACCGAAGTGCGTGAAAGAATTCAGAAAAAAAATGTGAAGATGGTGTGCCTACAGTCAGGGCTAGGAAGTCTGTTGACGTGGCCCCAGTGTGACCAAAGGTCCTGGTCGTGAATATGGGCCCAGGGAGCGGGGAGATGGGGGGGGGGGGGGGCTGGGGAACCATGCAAGGACATAGGGACTCCCGTAGCTGGTCCGCTACATGTCAACTTTTTCTGGCGTTGTGGCACAAAGGTTCCCAGGTCAGCAGACCCAGGAGGCACGCAGGCTGCCAGTCGCCTGGATGAAAATGTACAGCATCCTCCTGTAGCCCGGTGAGGCATGTCTTTGTGCACGGAGACGGGCATCAAGGGGGGGTCAGAGCATGACAGCCATTGGCCATGCGGGCGTTGGAAAAAAGAAAAGACACACACCTTTGGCCCCTTCGCGACCCCTGGCTGGACCCCCTGTCCATTCACCTGCAGCTCCCACAAATGACCTCAATCAACACAAGCAGGTCATACAAAAAGAAATTGCCCTGGGCACCTGTTGTGCCACATGGCAATCCCCCAAAACCTCTTACTTTGCGAATGACCATCAACTGGTTGCAAACTGGACCAGTCCCGTTGCTTCCTCCTCATGCCTTTTCCAATCTCTCGCCATTGCTTTTCGTACAAACAAATGACAACTATGCATGCTAGATCCTGCCCTACCACTCCCAACCGCCTGAAATTTGTCCTCTCCGCTCATGCGCTGGTTCCCTCAGCCTATTGGGTGGGCCCCTCGGGGTGTGACGGGAGCACCCCTGCACGAGGTACATGCTCTCAGGGGCATAGGGGGAATCCTTGCACTGCGCGCGCACTGCGCGCTACTTTTAGACTATATTCCCCCCGAAGAGCCCCTAGGCACACCCCTTGGAAACACCCTTAGAATTAGGCAACCCAAAGTGGACTGGAGGGGACCTTGAGGGGGACCTTCCCGGTCCTTGTGGCAGTGGTGAAGGACTAGGGGCCTTTGGGGGGGAACTTGACTATGTGTTGGGCGGCGGAGATTGAGGCCAGTCAGGTGGCGAGTCTGAACTTGGGATGGCAAAGGAGATGGACTCCATCTTGCATTGCCGATTCACCACTCTCAACCCATCTTGGTAGTATTCCAAGTGGAGGAGTCTGTCTTCAGCCGTCCCAACCACCGTGGCAGGAGGTCACAGGCCATTGGAGCGGGTGTAGAACACCCTATCCCCAATACTGAGATCCATGGAGAAAGTGGGCCTGAGAAATGAGGAGGGAAGTATGATGTCCCGTAGCAGGCACCCTCAAAGTGTATCACCACATCAATCAACCAAGAAAAAGAGTTGATGTGGTGGAAATGGGGAAAAAATGTGCAAAAAAGTAGAGATGGGTGAAACAGGGTGAAAATCCAAAAATGCCAGATCCCCAATGCATCAAAACCTACTACCAAACAACAATGATGCCCAAAGTACCACAAAGTATGGGTTTCTACCACGGCCAGAAGCCCAAATAGTTGCACTGCACGCGCACTGCGCTTCAGGCGCCCCCATACACCGGCATCCTTGCCAGACAGTTCATGTGTCCATCACCTTCAGAATCCAATGAGGAGCTGCGGGGTAGGCAGGCCTTGAGATCGCCACTGCATCCAACGGGCCCTGAAGTCCGCTAGGGCGTTGGGCACCACGATTTACTCGTCACCGTAGGGGGGGGGGGGGGGCTTCAGGCACATTCGGTGGCAAATTCGGGTCAAATCATTCAAAGGTCATTGCGTCTACAAAGGTGTTGGGGGGTCTGGACTGCACCCCGATTGAAGCAGCGTATCACTAGGCGGCGCACAATGCATGACAGGAAGGAATGCATTTCAAAGAACGAATAAATAGCTGTGTCACGGGATTCATGTCCCGATGGTTCCTCGGAACCATACATGACTGGAGAGCCCCACCCGATGAGCTAGAGGCTCTGTTCAGTCCCCGTTCATGTGAATTCCGATTCGGCAGCGTCTCAAGCGCAGGAGGTGGCACACTGGGAATTCGTAATTGTCATCAACATCACTAATGGGCGCATGACATACCAGGCCTATGTACAAACCATGGGTATGTTACAATGAGGCACGCGGGAAAACCTTCCCGGACTCCACATCAGCAGTGTTGCTGTCACAGCTACAGAAGACCTGTGGTAGAGAGGTTGTGGGCAGTTCTGGAATCCGATGCATGGGTTTGCAGGATTGCAGCGAGATCTGCCACACCGAAGCCAAATCAACAACAACATCTCACAACTGGAAATCCCACGAGCAGGAAAACCAGTCTGAAATACAAGAGCTACCTAGCTGTCGGATGTAACCACCAACCAAGGTTGACCCAGCAGAACAGATGGGAGGGACAAGTGTAGGGATTAGGTGGCACGCCATGTGTGGCATAATACTATATCTCGGTTCCACATGAATGTGAAGTGAATGAATGATTGCAGCAAATCAGTTCTCAAAGTACATGAGCACAACAGCATACTGCTGCTGAACCTCGGAAAGATATGATTGAGTCCTCTTTGGAGCTGTAAGAGTCGGACTCAACCGGTTGGCGGGACGAAGGGCGTGGCTGCAACGTGAACCGTGCAAGAATTGACACACCAGACAGCAAGCCCATACACGCACTGAACTACGTGACTTCTCATTAGAGCGACTACCACACCCCCACCCCGCAGCCTTGGTCTGGGTTGTTTTTCCCCTTGCAAGGCTGCACTTAGCACATGACGGCCCCCCAAACACACGCCAGGGAGAACCATGACTAAGTGATGGTCTCCACCCAGTAAAACTGGGCCAAATGCAGATCCCCAGCATGCTGTGGAAAAGTGCAAAGGATGGGAGATGGCGAAGGTGTGCGCGTGTATGAGGGGGGGGGGGGGGCATGATGCTATGGTTTGGGATAAACGTAGGCGACATGCACTAGGCTTAGGCGAACATTGACTCGTGAGTGTCTTGCCTATGTCCACTACAGACAACGTCAAGAACACCAAATCCTTCAACGTGCCCAGTAACAACAGACGAGAGGTCTGGCGTGAAGCTTCAAGCATTGTAAGATCATGCGATATGACCCGAACCCGGTACCTATCCCAACCATCGCGCCAACAAGAGAGCAAGTCAAGGCACCCCCGCCCCTCCGGTACTATGGCCGTAGATGCCACCACCGGACGCAACCAGCATTAAGTAGGGCTTTTCGGCCAGAAAAAGCCTGCGTGCTGTTGCGCACGGCTGGACAGGTGGGGAAGGCACCCTGGCTGCTGTTGCGAGGTTGCTGCCACAACCTCGCGTTTGCCCCTGAACAATCATCTGTTCATCTCCAATTTCTCCGAAACGACCTCTGGGCACCCTTGTTTGGGTTCCCACGTTCCCCACATCTCACCGGCAACGCAGCAAATAGACCCAACCAACACAGGAAGGCTCTAACTTGTGCCGCTGGCCTTGTGGCACAGAACCCTGAGGTGGACCTCACGGGCGTGAGGTGTTGTGCATGCGAGGCCTGTTGGCGCCGGCAGGGGGGTGGACGGCGCAGGGGCAACATGCTGCGATTGTGAGAGTGGCTACCATCATATGAGCACGAAACAAGGGTACTTCGAGGACGTTCCGGGCCGTTAGCAGTGCAAACGGCGGTGGATGTGTGTCTATGTGGTTGGGTAAATCAGTCGATTCAAATCAGCCCAACTGCGGGGTGGAACCGGATTGCAGCAAATACCAAATGCTCAGCAGGTCACGAGAAGCCTCAGTGCATCAGCGGGAAGGTCGCTACTATGCAGTCACCCTCCACCACGAAGAGCCAGGCGGTACCGGACCTGCACCTTCCCCAGATCCACAAGATACGGCCGCGAAATTAGGCATTCATTATGCGGATCCAACAGCCGCTGCTTGCCTTTCAAGGGAAGGGCTATTAAGGTCAAAACCACTGGTGCGTAGGCGGGTTAGCTGCAACACGGATTTCATGGGGAGTCGCTGGAGGGAGTCGCTACTATCAGGAGGTAGTTGCGATCATGGTCAAACATGGCGGCGAGCCAGGGTGATGCGGTTGGTGGTTCCAGTGGAACCCGGAACCTGTGCAGCATACGCAGGCCTCAGCGAAAAACCAGTTTCATCACCTTGATGCAAGGTAGCACTGAACCAAGCTAGCAGCGTACGATGCATTCACCAAAGCAGTTGTCAAAGCAGTTGTTGAAGCACAGGACAGCGAAATGTCAGTCGTAGATATAGGTGAAGCCCGATGAGCATTGAGGGTCATCGGATAACAATAGGAGTTCCTTATGGGGACCCAAGCACCACTGTGCAAGCACCACTTGACACCCTGGCACCAAAATTTCAGAAACTTCCGTGCCTAAGACACCTACGAAACGGGCCTTTGGATGTGTGTCAGCGGAGTGTGCAGCAGGGGAATGGGGCAGGCTAGGACCCACGCTGCTCGTGTTGGAAAACAGAGATGGGGCGTTGGCTCTGCGCGCAGTGCGCATATTATGCAAAACGCAGTGTGGCACGTAGCAAGTGCACCACGACTCCACTTGGGCCGTGTCAGCAGTTTATTGATTAGATACTGCTTGCATTTTCCAAGCGAATCAAGCGAGAAGCGTCTCCTGAATACACTGTGCTGACGAGCTCCCCCGTGAACCACATTTAAGGCAACAAAATATATATGATTCCTCCACCCGACCCAACCAAACATCTGAAATGCCATTCGACGACACGAAAGACGACAGCAAACACTCTGCAAGCGAAGCAGGCAGTACAAAACATCTCCCCAGGGGCCCAAACCTGAATTTCTGGTGAAACCTCAGAAGACATTTTGAAGCAGACAGGAGGCATCACATTTTCAACACCCCCCGAGTTGCTTCTCTTGGTAGGGTGTATGAGGACCCTTGTTGTTCACGTGGAATGAGATCTCAGGGTTTTTTGTTTGTTCAGGGACGGCCCCTGGTCCCGTCAAAGCGCGGGCGGTTAGACCTGAATGTTTCTTGCACGAACTGAACGTGGTCAAGGAGAGGCGGAGCTCATTCCTGGCAGAATGCAACGATGAGGGTGCCTGACTGGCGGAAGCGCACATTGCAGGATGCTGGCTGGCACTCTTCTGGTTGCCAAATATTGGGGGATGCAGGGTTTTTGGGATTCATAAGTGGCCCGCACATGCCTGGAAATGCCTGTGAACACCACAAAACACTTACTCCAACTCACGGTGGCCACCTGCTGGAATTTCGGGCCTTCCGGGGCGCACAGGGGGAAACGCTACCCCCGCCTCCCCGCTTGTTCTGCCGCACAATCAAAATCCCCGCATCCATTGCTGCCCCACTATTTCCCTGCACTCAACCCCCCTCTTGTCTGATATCGCCCTTGTGTGACGTCGTTTGTTCCTCAATCCGGCATCAATTATCATAGCCGAGACGCTAGGGTTTCGACTTGATATGCATTGTGCTCGCAAGGCCGTCTACAAAGTTGTGGTGCGCAAGAATGGCTTGGAGAAAAACAATACACTTGCCTCTTGATCAACGATGCCATACTCACTGCGTTTCTGTTGGAGGAATGGAGGGAAATGGGGATACCTGTGTACCAAAGCTGCACGCGCAAGACACCGTATTAATTTAGCACATGCGTTTGAGGAGCCGGGGCTACGCAGGGTTTGTGCTTCATGTCCGTAGCGATGACAGTGATCTACCAGCCGCTCGGCGGTAGGTGCACTAGGTTGTTGGCAACAATCACCAGGACAGTCGGTGATACCAGCGAATGGAAAGCTCCCGCGAACCCTTACCGGGTCGTGCAGACGGTACAGGTTTCAACTTGGGCTTGTTTTTCAACAACATCAGTATGCTTTGCGGAGGCATGCAAGCAAGGGCCCCAATCTGCATGTGTTGGACATGGTATCATGCGCCTATATATCATTGCATACATATATAAGTGCCGACGTGGGGAAGAACGTGGTTGAGTTCCCACGCAAGAAAGCGCTCTGGGGATGTTTGTTGAAGGCCATCCATTGGCTCGTTTTGGACGAAATCAACACTACCATTTTGATAGACATGCGCGTAGTCGTCCACAAGTTATTATATGGTGAAATACAAGCAGAAAAATCAAGAGCACTACGGGCCGTGCAGCCTATGGTCTTGTTCTCACTTGAGAAAAACCCTCGGCAAACTTGGCCATGCTTCCTCTAATTTGTAGTGGCTTAGCACAACCCCAACAACTCACGCTCTCAAATTGGTCCTCATCTTGATAGAAGAGGCCACGTGGCCGAGCCGTCGTATCACATGACAGCTTGGCCGAAACATCCGTAGACCGGAAATTGTGTGGGGAATAATAACACTCGCTTGCCATGCTGGATGGCGGCTCGGAGGAAGGGACCCTAACCGAGGTTGAATAAGAGTTTGATTGAAACACATGACCAACACATGCCAGCCTTCAATGCGAACAACACCTTGCTTCTGATCACACTTGGTTGAGCAAAGCAAAAGCACTTGTTGCAAGGGTGGTGGTAGCAACAAGGAGCTTCACTTCTCGGAATCCACGGGTTCCCGCTAACAACCAGGGGTTGCAAGGCCCGTCCCGTGTAGTTAATGGTAAATGCTCACTGGTGGGTAGGACGTCGACACGTACAAGGCCCGACGCTGCCTTGGGCTCGGCACAGACTCCTGCCTTTCCGGGGGAGATGCGTGACTTGCCAACATCATTTGGGACAAGTACGATCCTTGTGATACCGCAGGGGACGTGGGAGATGACGACGCTTGGTAAGACATGTCCTTCTCGAAGTCCAAGCTTTCCGTCGAGGCGGATCGCAAGATCTCCGGGCGGCCGGGGAGGGCATCCAGGATTTCCAACGGCAGCTCGGCAACGTAGCAGTCGGATGCCCGCCGCGTGTGCTGGGTCCCGGCCGGGCCATCCGGATATGGGACGACCATTACCGCTTGGGCATCGTTCATGTGCGTTGCGGCAATGAGCTCCGTCTTGCCAAGACAAATCTCCTCATCTAGGGAACACTCGTGCGTTGTGCATTCACCACCACGACACGATGGTGCGTTGAGCACAATAGGGCCACCAACCAAAGGGCGCTCTATCAACCATCGTTGGGGGTCGTCCGTTGGGCTCTTCTTTGGACCTTCCGAATTCCAAGTTTGCTCATTTTTGGAAGCTTTGACTAGGGGTTCTAGCATGGCCTTAGCGCTGCCACCTTTTGCGGTAGCGGCAAACTTTCCGAGGGCTTCGGCGTCTGCCCTTGGGGTCATCCGAATGTTTGGAGCTGTTCCCGCCAATGAGTGGTACGAAGCTAGCAGTTTCGAGGCTGTGCGCCATGGAGGCAAGGGCATTTGGAATGCGGCCAAACTTTGTTCCATCCGGGAGCAAAGGTCCTTGATAGCCTGTTGGAGGGCTACCTCGGTGCCTATGAAAAGTGGGGGCATTTGTTGAAGGAAAGCCTTGTACTCGTCGGTGCAATGGTACAATTGAAATTTGGGGACCCACTCCAAGTCGGCATACACGCGATGTTGTTCGGCAACATCGATAGCCAATGCATTGTTGAGCGGCAAACCCACCCCCGAAGTTGTCATCGAATGGATATCTTGTGTGATCAAATGGATTTCATAGTGGGGTTTGTCGCGCTTCAAGATGAAAGCAAGTGCGGGCCCAAGAATGCTTGGGTCGTCGAATTTGGAATGGAGTTCTTGTGCCACCGCTCTAATGTACAACACTTCGTCCGCAAGATGCGGGTCGGTGTACGCTTGGCAACGTTGCCCGTTGAGAAGCCCCATAGAGGCCGTGCTGGGGCGATGGTTGTACGCAGAAAGGATCATATACGAAATTAACAATGCGGGGTTGTACTTGCGCTCATGAATAGCAAGCCTGCAAAGCATTCGTGCGATTTGCTTCTTTTATGTGCCGATTGAAAATTGGCAAACGATCAAAACGACAAATCTTAATCCACGACGATCATGGACACCTCGAAGAAGCGAACATCAAAAGTTTAGAAGAAGAAATTTCCACACAAAAACAAGCCCACGTACAACTCACGCACTCATCTTGTCATTCTCCCCAACTACGTATCCTTATTCCCGGATGCCGACGTCCTTCATATTGACGGGTTCCGATTCGATACCATTCCTCGAATCTTGAACCCCTTACGGGAAAATGAGGCCTTAGCCGTTCGTGCGACCGGAAATAAGCTTCGAAGCATTGTTGCCCTCATTTTCTCGTTAGATTTGATGAGAAGGGGATGCGTTGTCGGTCAAAAAGTGTCTTCGTGGCGAATACATCGTTTGATGATCGAAAATAGTTCCACCATTGTTCCACCATTCGAAGTTTTCGGGACAAGCGTTTTGCAAAATTTGTCATGGGGAACGGATGTTGCAAAAATATAATTTTTTTTTGCTTGGACTTGTTTGTGCGCCTGCTTCCAAACGCTTGCCCTTGCGTCGGGCATCGGGCATCATCATGATGCAGTTTCAATATGTGGAAAGTTTGCGGCACATTCGCGGCAAATCTTAGTGTTTCCACGGGCTATCATGAGACTCTTTCGTGGGAGTTAAGCAAAGATCGAAAGCTCGCATCCCATAACCGCGTTCATGCACGACAAATAAACTGAAAGCAACACTCCCAAAGACTCAAGCAAGAAGTTTCTTTGGAGAATGGTTGCTGTTTTGCAGCTTTAAAAGGAGCTAATTAGCTTGCAAGCCATGTTTCAGAATTGGAAGGACGTGGTGTTTGGGAAATTTATCATCAAGTTTCCGATATAACGTTACCCCACTATGCGTCCCAGTCACCGGACGATAAGGAAATGACGAATGTTCGTTCCTGGAACCAATTTTCGTTGCCAGCGCGGCGGCGCCGGTACATGCGCATGCGCCAGACCGGTGCACCCCTAGCTCGCGGCGCGGTGCAAGGTGAAATAAGCCAAGCCGTTCACTGTGGTAGGAAAGCACTTCGAAGTAATAGGCTTCAGAATGATCAGAGATGAAAAGGACCTGAAGGAACTGGAGCTGTTAATCATTCTCGTTAGGACAACGATGTGACACGAAGCGGGCCCACCACAAAAGAATCCTACCTTCCTGGGATTCAAGGCACGATCTTAACCGCCATGAAGCTCGTTCGGGCAGGACATAGGGGCCATTGGCAACTCCGATGAAGATGATTTCAATTAACACGGGTCATAGGCCCCTTTTTTTCATTCGACTACGCCTCTTAACCTGCACTATGGGCGAGCAAGGCGATTGGTATGCTTGCCCCGGGTCCGGTGAAGGAAAGTGGGGACACGTCGAAACGACGAGTCACGACGATTCCCAACCACTTGGTTTGAAGGCGTGATTGGTTTCTTACCTTGATACAACGAACCAAGTTTCCATTTCTTCAATGCATTGGCCACAACATGGACGAAAGCCTCTGAGTAGATGTGAACACCCATTCACATTCTCCAACGATGAACCGCCTGGTAACAAGAACCATGGTGCTTTGAATGTGCATCTAAAAGTGATGTGTGGTGGGCGGTGCACCAAAGATCATTAACCTTTGAGGAACTTTGTCCGGGATCAGACTACCGGCCCCGTAACCACAGCGCCCCCGCCTACAATGTGTTAAGAAGCCCGACCCAAAAACAAGAAGACCATTGACATGAAAAGGAAGTGATCCAAAGCATGGCTCAAGGGGTTAGGACGCGAGATCCATTTGGGGTCCGCAAATCACACCTTGAACACCCCACCCCCCTTTATTCCCTTTATTGCTTAACATTTTGGAACAATCTTATTCGAACGACCAAGGGGGAACCCCTATTCTAGAAGCGTGTTGGAGACAATCCACAAAGCGAACAACACAATCAAGAAACTCATCAATTGTGGTACAACTGCCTTTCTACAGGTGCACTTCCGGAACGGAACCTAACAAAAGAGAAATACTATCTCTCATCTTACACCATGCCCTACAATCCCCACGTGCTAAAATGGCAAAACTTCATCATAGTCAGGGCAACGGCGTCACGGGCCATTTGTCATCTTCTTTTTGCGCCTAAGCCCCGAAGTATTCGCTCGCCGGAAACTGACGCAAGGGTAGAAAACCATAGGGGGTCCGCGAAAAACATTGTCGCTTGGGGAAAAGGGCCGTTTCTATCCTTAGTCACGGCGTTGTGACTCCCTCCTTCATCAGGAATCCTAGCCCAAGTAATACTAGGTGGATAGGGAGTTCATCGTTCGTCGGTGCTCGAGTGCAGTTTTCAAACGGAGGCCTAGACAAGTGATGATGAAAAATTCCCAAGACGGTTTGGTGGTACAATGCCTTAGAATTTATCAACATGCGACCCCCAAGTAACCGAGGAATCGCCATGAAAGGCAAAACGACAAGTCACGATAATTCAAGTCTAAGAGCAAAGGTTGCCAAGAGTTTTGAAGCGGATTGGCGGCGCGCCTGGTTTAAGTTGCATGCAAGGACGACGTGGTACGTGGGGTGCGTTGTGTTCCACGTGTGACTCGCACCTTGCGGCCGTGGCCACTATTGATACGGCTACTTAATGCAAACCATGTTCAGTATTCACGCTCAAATTGCCACAATGGTGGAAGGAGGGATGGAAGGTGGGAGTCTTTATGTATGGTGGCGACTTGCAAGAGGCTTCCGAAAATTGTCCCCAAGCGGAAGCATCCCCAAGCGCGCCTTGACCCTTCGTCACTACTAGTAGCAAAGCCTCCATCCAATTTCGGACCCAAAGATGATTGTGTTGCACATGCAAAGCTCGGTTTTTGGCCTTGCATCTTAATTGATGGGCGACCTCGAGCGACTGCTACCCCGTCTTATTGTGATAGCACGTCGCGTTGCAATGAGCTATTTTCGTATTCCTAGTCTCTCACCTCCAAATCATGATGAAGTCGTGTAGTGCGGGCGTTGATCGGAGGCCCAACTTCTCAAAGAGGCTTTGCCTTGGTACCTTGCGACGTTGGTAGTGATTGGAACCACCTTTCCACTCCTCAAGAAGGTGGCCACGCAGTCAAGGTCAAGGTGCCCACGTGCTTCGAAGCGACAATTCCATTACATCCGGAGAATCCAAATCTTTGGAAACCATCCACCTTTGTGGAGCAACGCATTAGTGGCCCCCAAGTGTAATCCATGGGGATGCAGTTGGAGCGTTGTAGTTCGCTGCAACTACCCGCAAGCAATACTCACCTCGCGTGAAGGACAAACGTGCAATCGCAGTGCCACTTCGGCGTCTAAGACCACTCTCGTGGCGTTAGGAGGTGCGAGTCGCATGTGGAACACAATGTACCCCTGGTCTTTGCATTGGGTAGTTCATTTGAATCACAGGCCCATGCTTACTAAAACAAGACTTGGGCACTACCGGGGAAGAAATCGAGGATCGTCGTTGTTCAATGGACAAAACCCTCGGTAGGGTGGCGGCAACATCTCTGTAAGTGCTAGCATCATTAGCAAAAGATTTTCATAGTGAGAGTTTCGCATGTGTGTCATGTGTTGTGATAATTGCGGTGCTTCACTCCTTGATTGCTGGATTCTTCTTCAACAGTCACACCATGTCGGCCCCACCATTCAGCTCTGTTGAGGAGTCGCTAGCTTTGCTGCCGGAGAGCCATCAACAAGAAATGAAGCGCATTCTTTATGGCACCAATGCCGTGGAAATGGACGTAGTGGACAGTGCTAAGGAATTGGCGGAGGCCCACAACTTCCAAGTGAAAGCCTACAAAGTGTCTGCTGCACCCGAAGAGCTACGTGAGCCGCGGATCGTGCGCATCGCGGGGATCCAGAACTCTGTCGTTCTGCCCACCACAGCTTCAGTGAAAGACCAACGTGATGCCATTTGGGCAAAGGTGCAGAAGATGCTGGACGCTGCAGGGTCCATGAAGGTGAACGTGGTGTGCTTGCAAGAGGCTTGGACGATGCCGTTTGCGTTCTGCACCCGGGAGAAGAGCAAGTGGTGCGAGTTTGCGGAGAGCGCTGAGAAGGGCCCCACAACACAAATGTTGCAACAGTATGCCAGTAAGTACAACATGGTCATCATCAACCCAATTCTGGAGCGAGACGAGATTCACGGGGGCACCCTCTGGAACACGGCCGTCGTCATCGGGAACAACGGCAACGTCATCGGTAAATCCCGCAAGAACCACATCCCGCGGGTCGGGGATTTCAACGAATCCACCTACTACATGGAAGGCAACACTGGCCATCGCGTGTTTGAGACCGCCTTTGGCAACATCGGCATCAACATATGCTACGGCCGTCATCACCCCCTGAACTGGATGGGGTACGGCCTAAACGGGGCCGAGATTGTCTTCAACCCCTCCGCCACTGTGGGCGCCCTCAGCGAGCCCATGTGGAGCATCGAGGCCCGGAATGCCGCCATCGCCAATACTTATTACAGCGTTGGGATCAACCGCATCGGCACGGAGCAATTCCCCAACGAGTTTACCTCCGGGGATGGCAAACCCGCCCACAAGGATTTCGGTGCCTTTTACGGCTCGTCGTATGTGGCCTCCCCTGATGGGTCCCGAACGCCAGGTCTGTCGCGCACGAGCGATGGCTTAATCGTTGCGGAGTGTGACCTCAACCTGTGCCAGCAGGTGAAGGACAAGTGGATGTTCCAGACCACCGCGCGGCACACTATGTATGCAGAGCTTTTGACCGCCTACTGCAAGCATGATTTTGAGCCACAGCGTGTTCGTGACCCAAGCTTGGCATAGTGGGTGTGGGTCTGCCAGCAGAGCTGGGTGGCAGAAAGGGGGTTGCGGGCGGATTTGGTGGGGATGGGTTTGCCTTGGTTCAATGGTCCGATGGTGATTCACTGTGGTTGTGTTAGCGCCACACTTCCATTGCTGTAATTTTGGCTAAGGGACCTGCCCCATCTCCTGCGCAGCTGGATGCAGCCAGGACCATGTTTGCCGCAGTGAATGGCAACATCCCCAGGGACTTGGAGAGACCGCTGGACCCTAGAGGTCCGCGGTACTATCGGGGAAGGCCGAAGGTATCTGGCTTACAATGAGGGTTGATTCCATGTACAACTCCACAATTTGAAGTTCATGCGGGTTCTCATCTGCATTTATGTGATGCAGCTGCCTTGGATGGCACCTGCACACTATGGCATACAGTTCGTGTCGCATGCCCTTTTGCACCCGTTGGGTTTCAACCTGGGGCGACATGCGCTTTCGCCTTAGGACAGGCACAGTGCAACTTCTTCCACCACATCGATGTATAGTGGCGGCTTGATGTACACTACAAGACACTGTGGCACTTTAGCTTTTGCATATGGCCGGGCAGCCCAGTTTAGTTATGAGCTTGCAGTTGTGGCACTGTGAGAAGCCTTGTACAGCAACACAGGCGTTCTTTGCCGTCTCTCTGGCCTCACAGAAATTCTGACGTTGGCGTGGTAGGCGGAATTGCCCCTGCACTCATCATCGTCCTGTATCCCTGTGCCACCACTCTGATCCTTGATTTTTTGGGGATGATAGGCTCGGCGCGCGCGGTCCAACTGCTGGTATAAAGAAAGTCGAGGGCTGGGATTACACTCAGGATCCCGTCTGAAAATGCTCGGTTGACGCTAACTGAGATCCACTGCGATGAAATCTGAGCATTGGTTTCTTATGCGCTGGGACTTCGTGACCAACAAAACGTATACTTATTCATGTACATTTTTTCTACTCATTAGCAGTCAAAAATTCTTGCTGAAACAATAGGAGTCTCCTCATTGTCACGCGGACCCCACCTTTTGACCTGGGTGCGTTGACAAGACCTCACGTCGATGCCAGGCGTCCTGTACAATAGACCGACCGAACCACAAGCCGTGATGAAGTGGAGGTCAGTGGTGAGTTCTGTTTTGCTGTGCTCGTATTGGTAACATGGCTGCAGCTGGGTCTGGTGATAAAAATGAATACAAGTGTTGCTCAAGGATTGGCCAGCCAAGTCGTTTGCACTCTTCCACTTGTGATGTTGCTGCGGGTGGTGATTTTTTTTGTCAGGGACGAGGGTATGCCCACACGCGTGCATGTGGATGCATTCAGATGGATTCTATGTAAGGGGAGGGGACAGAGGTGTGTGGACAGCAAAAACAGTCAAACGACCCCGGCAACAACCAGCACATCCTCAATACGCCAACTATTGGGCGCCGCTGACACGCAAACGGCACACCATGCCACATTCAGCACAGTCCCAACACGCCAACTACTGGGCTCCGCGAACGCGGAAACGACACCAGCAAGAGCACCGGCCGCATCGGCCGACAGAAAGCAGCGACCCGACGCAACATGCGAAGGGAAGAACGGGTGACCGTCCAGGGCCCCGTAAAGGAGCAACAACCAGACGGAATGTCACACAGGGGGGCAGAACCACTCAGGCACTCGGGTTAGGGTGGTGGGGGGATTGCCTTAAAGCCTAAGCAAGCATGCTGGTTCGTACTACTTCCAGGCGTACGCACTGGTTTTTTTTTAGTATTTCGAAATATGTTGTTTACATTGCTTGTTCCAAGCCACTGGAGAACAGTAGTTTCAGTGAGAGGGGTGCAGGGTTGTATGCGGCAATGAATTATTTCGATGTACCAGTGACAACATAAGTATTGCTCTGGGTGCGGTAAACAAGCGAGAAATTGTGGGAGGAGTGGGAGTTGTTGGGGGATACTGTCTCAATACAATTGGTGCCATCCCATGTGGGGCTGCAGGGCAATGAGCGCGTGGATGGGTTGGCGAAAGCCGGGGCGTCGTTCTCCCTCCCAGAAGTGTGTGAGCCCAGGTCTACCTGGAATATGTGAGATGAGTTGGGGCTCCAGGAAATGGAGGATCCCAAGGAGCTGGGAGGAGGCCATTCATCGAACACGGCAATGCCGTCAACGCCTGCGTTCGAGCCGGCGCTCATCCTCATCACTACTGTCATGGCTGTCTGTGAAGTCTTCATCAATAATGCTGCCGTGACTGTCACTGTCATTGTCCTCATCACTCTCTCCACCATTAAGGCGTTGAGAGTGTAAAACGCAGCACAGGGCGCACAGGGCGTGCATAACTTGAACAGACAGAGTATTGATTTTGTGCTCATTATTGCAATGGGTTGCCCGGTTCACAGTTTATTAAGTTCAGGAAAGAATATGGCATACAACCCTGCTTGCAACCCTGTCCCTAAAGGGGTGGGGAGATCAACATGGCTACGTGTCACAATTGTCAGAGTGGAAGCAATGAGTATGGTTCCCGAACCTCTGCTGTCTAGGGACCCCCCAAAGTGGGAAGCAATCAATATGGCTACATAAGCCCTGCAGTCTCAGGGTCCCAAAACTGAGGATGAATCATTATGGCTGCACAACCTATGGTGCCAAAGGGTCCCCAAATTGGGGACTGGTCAATATAGCTACATAACTCCTACCCTTTCAAGATCCCCAAAGTGAGAAGCAATCAATGTGGCGATGGTGGAGGAAACAACACAGCAATTGCATCATGGTTCAAAAATGCAGGGGAATGAATCAGGCGACTCAAGACATGGCTCAAACTGCCGAAGACAGGTTATGCCAGATAGGTGATCAAGTAAATTGGAAGCGACAGCCCCCTTGGACTCGTACCAACACCAACATTCCAGCCGTACACCAGGATGCACATGTGTAATACCTGGCTGGTGCATGCTGCTAAGTGTTGACGTGGAGCACCTGGTCCATTTGGTGGCCATTGGCGCACGTCAGCGGTGCTTTTTAAATGGTTGAGGGTTAGTGGGAGGCTCAATAGAATGTTGGCCCATTGCCAGTGCAAAAAGCACTTTGTGGTGGGAGTCAAGAATGCCATCAAACCAAAAAATGCGCACCACTTGGGCATCTGCCTTAATCTGTGCCACTCAATTGTCCACCCGTACTCAATTTAACAATGAACAAAATCGTTGCCGCCCAACTACCTTTATCAGTTTTTTTTTGGTTCTAGCACACCTGGTCCCGAAAGAAGGATGTATCGAAAAGGCTACATAACCCCTGCCATCTCGGGTCCCCATAGCGTTTCCTGTATAATATCAGTTTCAGTTTCTGCCCTATATGCGACTTGCATCAAGGAAAAAATAGGTGTTCTATGCCAAACACACCAAGATTCCTTGGCAGTTTATGAGCAATGATAATTCTGCAACCTGCAGCAAAAGAATGAAGACGTATCTAGTTGTGACTCCATATGAATGAGGCTCCCTAAGGCCATCTGGGTGCATTGGGTCCCCAAAGAAGTGGGTGGTGGTGGGGTCAAACAGTACGTAGTAACCCCTGCTGTATTGGCACCCCCAGTGCAAATACAGAGGAGTCAAAAAAGCTACCTAACTCCTGCTCACGGCACCACAGTAGCTGGGGCAAAAGGGAAAAAAGACTTTCAATTTCTTGAATCATGCTCGCAAAGACACTCGAAAAAGGAAACATTCAGCAAGGCACTCAAGAAATTTTCTGGTGTCAACGTTTCATGCAAGCGTTTGTGTGATACCTAAATAAAAAGGCATACAATTTTTTTTGGTGTTTTATATTGCTCGCATAACACTTGACTACATAAGCATGTTTAATAGACACGTGATGCCACAAATAGCATCCATTTGTGGCAATATGGCAGCCTCGACAGTACCAAGCAATGGGATCAAGCAATGTTTGCTGAACATGCAACCTATGCAGCAGGCCTACGGCTGCAACTTTTACTGTCGCATCACCCAAGGTACCTACTCCGTTGGTAGTGTCAAAAACACAAAGAACTCAATGAAAGTATTTGTGGTGTTTTTGGCATGTAGTTCCAACTTCAAGATATGCAGCGAAGAACTCAATGCAGATAGCTGGCATGAACCTCTCCCGTGAATGTTATTTCTAGCTGCATTCATAGGAGGCGTTTTCGCACAGCGCGGGCACAGTGCGCACAGTGCGGGCACAGCGCCAATTATTACGTTGTTTGTTCCAGGAACAGCCCTCAAAACCACCCACCTACAGAAGTGTGCATGATCCATCCAAAACAGCATCGGGGGTGCAGAATTCAGGACCCTGGGACCCGTGGCAAGCATCACACTAAAACAAAAAATCCCTGGTGTACCAGCAGGGGCTGTAGGGTGCAGAATTCAGGACCTTGGGACCCGTGGCTGCCGGTGGTGGAAAACAGCCAACTTTTCGCACAGTGCGCGCACAGTGCACGGTGCGCCCCCATAGCTTTTACATGGGGGCAAAAGAGATTGTGTCTGGCAGTGACAAAACGCTCCACATGGCGAGTTGGCCTCACACACCAAGACTGATGTGTGGCCTCAATGACAGCCTTCCATTGCATTCTAATCCCTCACAGTCCACTGCAATGGATACGAGTACATCACCTTGCATCTCCAGTAGCCCTGCCACACTTTTCTTCGCTGGAATAGCGACATTATACGGGTCGTAGACCGCCGACATCACATCTGATGAAAAACCACAAGCCAAGGGAAAACAACCCATCTGTTATGACGCGAGGAGCCACGTGCCAGATACATGGGGGGTTTTCGCACAGCCTGGGCACAGCGCGGGCACAGCGCCAATTATTACGTTGTTTATCCCAGGAACACCCCTGAAAACCACCCACCTGCAGAAGGATGTATGATCAGCGGGGGGGGGGTAGGGTGCAGAATTCAGGACCAAGAGATCTGTGGAAAACAGCCGACTTTTTGCACAGCGCGGGCACAGCGCACGGTGCGCCCCCCATGGTTGAGTGGGTTTCCTGAGATTCATTGATCCACATGCCACGTGCTGCGGTTTTTGCAACGGTCACCTCTTGAAAAGGATGCCCAAAATTTCTTGCAACTCACTGCCCATAATGAACTCCAGGTTTGGTGTTTTTTTCCATTGAGCGGCAACCGCCATGAGTATCACATTACTTCTGAGATGGATCGGAGTGGACGCACGACCTCCAGGGGCTACTAGGGAATATCATGCTGTTTGCAACACGTGGACATAGCAAATTTCACCTTGTCCCTCCTTCCTACACAAATTTATCTTTCAGGAGGGGGATTCCTAGCCCACCCGCCGCCCTCCTTCCATGCCCCTTTCCCTTCTTGTGGACACATTCCCCTCGGTGTAGTATGGCTTCACAGTTGTCTGCTGATGAATGGCGGTGTATCTCCGACTATTTGCAATCTGCGGCATTGAGTCATGTGTGTCAGAAGACATGGATAGCCCTGCGCAGGCGGCATTTGATATGTCGCACCACCGTCAGGAGCATCACCGCCAAGACAGCCCTTCTCACGGGTGATGCCACAGTTCGCACTCTTGTCATATCTGGGCGGGGATACCGCATGGAGGATAGCAGTGCAGACGCAATTGCCACACTGAAGGACCTCCCTTCATTAACCACCCTCAAACTCTATCTGATGAACGGCAGCATGGGAGCCGCTGGTGCGCAAGCGCTTGCCATGCTCAGGGTGGCTCCTTCTCTGACATCACTGGTGCTGAACCTGCGACACAACCGAATCGGCGATTGCGGTGCACAGGCTCTTGCCACACTGAACACCGCCTCCTCATTGACGACGCTGGATTTGGATCTAAGTGGCAATTTCATCCGATCCAGTGGCGTACAGGCACTTGCAGCCCTCAGGGATGCTCCGTCGTTGACCAGCTTCAGGGTGAATCTGGCAAACAACAAGGTTGGCAATCGTGGCGCGGAGGCTCTCGCCATCCTCACGGGTGCAAGTAAACTGGCCACCCTCGGGTTGGGTCTCGGTTACAATGGCATCGATTCAGGGATTGCACCCACACTGGCTTCATTGAAGGATGCCCCTGCATTGACATGCCTCGCTCTGAATCTGGATGACAATACCATCGGCCCTGTGGGGGCACACGCGCTTGGTATGCTGAAGGACGCCCCGGTTCTGACAGCGCTCACTTTGAACCTCCGAGCGAATGGCATTCGCGACAGTGGGGCGGCAGCGCTTGCGGAGCTGGGGCAGAGTTCGTCCTTGAAGGCCCTCACTCTCACTCTGGGGTACAATCAAATCAAGGATACTGGGGCCCAGGCATTTGCTCCCCTGAAGAAGGCCTCCACATTGACAGCCCTCCGTTTGGACCTCCGGTGCAATTCCATTGGGGCCAGTGGTGTTCAACTGCTTGATTTGTTTGCGGACAGTGAGTTCGCTCGGGTCTATGTTCCCCCCCGACATGGGTGTCGTTTAATTGCTGCAGTTGTGGGGGCATACCTCGCAACTTTCTTAGTCTTGGGAATAGTCATCTGGATGGGATGGGATGGGACAGAGTCGAGCATCAGTGTTGATGGAAGCTGAAGTCTCTACCATTTCCAGAACAGCAGTTGCATCTTCCATCGCACCCCGCGCAGGAGACTCCGGGCTGCAGACCACCACTGCGGAACAGATGCAGTGGGGTCCATTGGCCAAATGCATGCAATCATGTCAATATGTGGTCCTGACCAAGGGCACTGAAGGCCCTACACAGCGCCATCGCTGGAGTAC
The DNA here is from genome assembly GCA_964036045.1 of Eutreptiella sp. 'Long Island Sound 2002'. NCBI lineage: Eukaryota > Euglenozoa > Euglenophyceae > Eutreptiales > Eutreptiaceae > Eutreptiella > Eutreptiella sp. 'Long Island Sound 2002'. Next base: position 21,231,308 of record OZ038386.1, on the reverse strand, counting down.
CTGGCACCCATTGGCTTAACACGACGCTTCACTGTTGTGTCTGAAGTCAGGCCCACAAGGCAAACAACACCCGAATCACGAGCATCGTGTACACCCAATGTGATTGCCAAGGTAGTCTGTAGTTGCAACGCATGAATGGAGAGGTAGGGATCGCAGTTATCAAACCATCGAGACAATGCCTGGTATTGTAACTTTGGGGTCACGACAACTTTTTCACCCCCACAACCTGCATGTTACGGGGAAAGGCTTGGGCGAGTTAAGAAGAGCAATGGGGTGTCGCATCGGGAGATAGGGAATGAACGCAAGTCTACAAAGTTGCCATCTGGTGTAACTTAGAGTTGCTCGCAAGAACCGCACACATGCCACGCACAGAGCGGCACCCAGAGCCCAAAGCTTACATCGCACACGGGGTTTCTTTTCTCAAAGGGTCACATTTGACACATTCACGGGTGCGTTTGGTGGGAACCCCCGAATCTACACCCATGGACAGCCATTTCTTCGCCTACACAGCGGGGCCGACAATATCACCATCGATGCCCTGGTGTGGCGGATATTGTGGAGATGGGAAAATAAGCCTGTTTCCCCCCCACAGAGCAACAACACGTCCAGAGGTGTGAACACTGTGATTGTGAGAACCATGGTAACCCCCGTTCATCCGCGCCAAACATGGATGCCCGCATGCATCCTCTTCCGAGGCTTGTGCCGCCCCTGCGCAGGGCCGGGTATCAGTTGCGCAGCTGGGCGCTGCTCGGGTTCGGGGCCTAAAGCCCCTGCGCGGAGTCGCCTCCGCTCCGAGTCCTGCCGGATCTCGCCACGGTTCTGGCTGGGCTGCTGCATGCCGCCACTGCCTGGGCACAGTTGCGCGTCGGAAACGAGTTCGCGATGCGGGAGGTCACGACGCTGGTGCTGGCAGTGGTGAACGCGTGCCAATGTGGCGGAGGCCGGCGGCGGCGCGATGCAGGACCGGAGCCGGGGATCTGCTTGATGCGGTAGCGCTGGACAATGTGGAGCTGCTTTGGGGAATCTGGCAGCATTGCACAGAGGCCTACACCGGCCTGATGGATAGATGCGCCGGAAGATGAGGCTATCCGTGAAGTACACGTGCTGCCCGGCTACTGAAGTACTTTGCCACCACCAACACTCCCCATTGACCCTCAATAATCCTCTCTGGCCCTCGGCAATCTTCAATAACCCTCCATGATCTTCGGTAACCCATGATAACCCTGAATCCCCACTCTTATTACAACCATTGCACCATAGCACAGCATCGCATAGCACCCCCTTGCTGCCCAGGTGACATTGTTTTCGTGCGCACACCATATTGGTAAACGGGTCCCTGCGCATAAAATGCCATGCCGTATGAGTGGCGAACGGGGGTGTTTAATGATGTTTGCATATCATCGATAAGAAGGGGCTGGTGCGCGGGCAATGCTTGTTATTATCCCGTGTTGGACGACCAACCTCAACCTAAGCATACCCCAAAAGAGATGGTCCCTTAAACAGGGCACAGGTGTCTGATAACCCTTTTGAAACGGAACTCCCAATGCACGCCATAAGGGCTCGGAGGCAGGGTGTTCTTACCTTGTGGGGCGAATGCTACATCCCTCCTTCTGATCATGGCACTGAGTGTTTGCACGCGGATGCCTCTTGATGCGCCTGAGTCTGTAACGCTCTTTGAGTGTATGGGTCATCATGGACACCCCACAAGCAGAAATCGGCAGGGAAGCTGGGCTCCTGTGCGGAGGCCTGCTAACCCATTCCACCGCGCAAGGTCACCCACATTACTATTGTCTGGTGAGTCAGGGCAACATTCGGGGTGTGGATGGGACGGCGACATGAACCGTTGGTATGCTGCAAAGCATGGAACTTCGCAGTCTGAGTCGGCTTGGGATTTTATTCTCGACCTCTGCGCGAAACGGCCGACTTGGTGACTGCACAGACCATAAAGCCCAGTACCCCCCTGCACCCCAGTGAGGAGGAAGCCCCTAGTCCCTCTCCCCGAAGGCCCAGAGCATGAAGGGGGTTAAAACCTCCAGCACCTAGTGTGAGCAGAAGCCCCCGCACCCCCCTCCTACCCGGCCTATCGCCCTATGCCCTTCCAAACGCAGACATACGGCGATGTTTTTGGTGGGTTCCGCTCTCCGAGGGGGGCAGTCTGGGGAACAGGCTCAACACACCCCCTCCCCAGAGAAACTGGGCCTCGGATGCGGGAATAAATCAACAAATACACGTGCACGTGTAGGGCGGCTGGATTCTACGAGAATGCCCCCACGTGCCTTTCGCCCAGGCCATGATTGTCTCTGTGTTTGATTGTCGATTTGTGCTTCTCTGGCAGACAAAATTTCAGTACGGCGCATATTTCAGCAGAAGGTCGTTTGCCCGAGCGGTCAAGGGGTGGCACTCAAGTTGCCATAGTTTCGGCTGCGTGGGTTCGAATCCCACAGCGACCAACATTTCTCTGTTCGCTCGGAGCATGTCACACTTGTCCCTTCTAGTCCTGCGACTTGTGTGTGCCCTCTGGATGTGTGTATGTAGTCCCCCTTCTTGGCTGTCTGGTGCAGTGGCAGTGGCATGACAGTGACAGTGCAAACAAAGTGCATGGGGACGTGCGCGGATTACAGTACAGACGTCGGCGACACTTTGCTGTGGAGGCTTGCAAGCGGGGAGGGTTCGGCCAGAGTCTATGACCATTAGCAGAAGCGCCGAACGGCACCGTGGTAACAAATTGTGGAGGCGCCGAATGGTGCGATTGCTGACAATGCAACTTGAATGACGGTGATGGTTCCCGGTGTGAACTGGTTGTTCTTGTTGCCAACCCACGGGAGGTGCAAGTTTTTGCATTTGACAGCCGTGTGTAGTGACGTCAGGGTCCAACCTGCCAGGTATGATGCAAGTGTACAAATCACGGGGCAGGACAGGCTATTCCCTCCCCTCTCTCCCCTTTCCGAGGACGATTTTCAGGGGTCCGTCCGGCCCTGCGCAGGGATGCCGCAAAAATGTGTGCACGTGCACACTGTGCAAGTGCCCCTGGTCATGACCGCCGGACGGGCTGTAGGAGTGGGAGGCCGTTGCCCAGCACTGTTCACGCGGGCTGTGCATGCTCTGATCGATTTGGTGTCGCTGAAGTGGAGGAATTGCACAGGGCTTGGAAGTCTGCGGTGACCTACAGTCCCCAACACACCGTCTGTAGACCTCCGAAGGAAAACTCCAAATGCCCCCTGCCCCTCGTGACCCCTTCCTGACTCACCATTGAAGCCCCGTTGACCCCACACCCAGGGCTGGCACCTGAGCTCCGACTCCTGGGGCCCACTGTAGCCCGATCAACACACTGATGCACCCTGCCTTCGGCTGTGCGCCTCATTTTGTACTCCCCCTTGTCCTGGCAGAGGCTATCTGAGTGTCTATTTTTTTCGTCCTTCTGCCATGGACCTCGTCACGACGTTACGTGTGCACCGCCCGGACCGCGAGGCTGCGCTCTGGAGCCGGTGGAAAGGCCCCGTGAATTACGAGCCGTACCGCTTCTTCTCCGTCTTTGTGCTGCTGAAGTGGCAGCGGTCCATGACATCGGTGCTGTTCCTGTTCCCGTTCTGCGCCATCAATCTGTACAGTATTGCGTGGACCACCGTCCTGCAGTTGGTGATCCAGCGCTGCGCCGACCCGCCCTGCGAGACACCCCCTATGTTGGCCACTATGTCCAGCCTCGCGGGGTTCATGGCACTGATCCAGGTCGCAATGCTTCTCCTCCTCACGTTTCGCCTTCAACGCGCTGCAGTCCGCTTCTACGATTGTCGGGCCGCCTGCGGCAAAATGATTGAGTACTGCCGCAACTTCGCCAGCGAGGCCTCTGTATACTGCAGCCATGACCCCGCCCTTCGGGATCAGATCATCAAGTGGGTGGCCGCTGCGCCCGTCGCCATCAAGAACTTCTTGCGAAAGGATTCAGGAGACCCTCAGGAGCTGTTAGGTATCCTGTCCGACGCGGAATGCACGCAGCTCTTTCAGGCCCCACACCAGCCTTTGTTGGTCTGGGACGTGCTGCGGATGTACGTCTTTCAAATGGCGACGGACAGTCCTTTGGAGCCGATGCTGAGCGCTACTGCGTTCAAGACCATGTCCGACTCCATCAACGGCCTCAACAGCGCGTTGGGGATGCTGGAGCGCCTTGCAAGCACCCCCCTGCCCTTCATTTACGTGGCGTTTCTGCGGGTGACGATGACGGGGTACCTGATTCTTCTGCCCTTGACTGTAGGGCAGGCCTGGGGCTGGTACTCCATTCTGGTGGAGCTGGTGCTGTCGTGGGTGATGCTGGGGATCGAAGCCTCCGCCACCGAGTGTGAGCGCCCCATGCTGCGGCGTAGCAACCACATGCCCATCGAGCGGTACTGTCTGGTGGTGATGGACAACGTGCAGCAGGTCCTGGAGACGGTCTCCAAGGCCAACCCAGGGAACACCGTGGGGCGGGCCAGGCCCAGCCCCATGAGCCCGGGGTCCATGCTCCCCCCGGCCCTGTCCCTGTCCCTGGACCTCGCGGAGTCCCCGCGGAAGGATGTGCCCCTCGTGCACAACGCGTTCCACAGGGGCGAGACACCGCCTTCTGGTCAAAGTGACGGGTTCGTGCAGCATTGAGCCCTCGCGACCTCCACTTCCGTGAGGCAAACCCCCCTCCCCACTTCCAATGGTTCGGTTGAGACAGTCTTTGGGTTGGGCGGCCAAGGCGTACTCACAGGTACACAGGCGGGCCCCATTCGGGTGTTGGTTTGGGTACAGAGTCATTGCGTGTGAGGGCTACGATTGAGCCGTCGCGGATTCACGCCTCCTTCTTCAGCCAACTCAACAGCGCAGCAGTTGCACTGCCAACGCTGCCAGCCCTCAGCGCCTTTCCCGCCCCTGCATTTCCTGGTAGACGAGCTTAAGTTTGGTTCAGTACCCATTTTTGTACTCGGAGGGACCTTTGGACCATCGATTTGAAGTGTTGGCATGCTAGTCACCGCTTGCATCCGTGTCCATATAAACACGCCACAATGTATGTCTGCGAAGGCATTGCATTGTACAGGTAACCTGATGTACATAGTATGCCGCGTGCACGTTGAGTTGCGGCTTGGCCCACGGCGGCACAGACCTGCACGCACCCGACCGCACATGCGCCAACACAGGGAGGGGTATTGTGCAACGCCCCGTGCTTAACCATTGGACTTGCATTGGCGCCTTCGCCCTCAAGGACATGTCTGGCCGTCATCGATGGATCTGCAGGAGTGTCCCCCACCTCAGCTTTGACCCTCTTTAATCCGTTTAACCTGAGGTGACTCTCCTGCGTGGTCCTGTGCTCTAATCGGCTCAACCGGAGGCTCCCGACAGCCCCCCCCCCCGCCTCATGTCGATGGACCCCCCGCTTCGAAACAAGAAACATGGCCTGGGCCATTGACATGAGGGGGGGGGATGGTAGCTGTAAACTGACGATGATCCCCGGTCAGCCAATGCCTGTGGGCTGTCCCCCGATATCATTGATTGGTCAGCCGGTGCTCTGTCGAGGTCGCCGCGCAACGGAGTCTCGGTCTGCACGAAGGACAGCACTGAGCTGCAGCTGGGCATGTCACTGTTGCAACACAGGCCTGGGTGAGTGAATGATGTTGTTGTTAGGGCTTCTATAATCCCATCTATAATCACATGTAACCCACATCAACTGTGGGTCCTGGTGCCGCGCAGTAAGGAGTCTCCAACAGACTGCTCGCATTTGGATCTCTCGCGTCTTTCTCAGATCGCCAAGCTCCTGACCAATCCCCGTTTTGGTGCGCTGAATCGCCACTTCTCGCACGCACCAAGTCCGTACCGTGCGCGCAGCAGCGGGCAGGCGTTCTTCTGAAGGGGGGCGGTGTTTCACTTGTAGCACGGGCCCCAACCTGCTTCCTTGTTTCATGAGGGGACGGTAGGACAGGGGGTGAGTATTGTTGTGCATAGGATCGGAGGACAAAGGATATGTGTCAGTTGCAACTTGTCTCTTTTTTGCACATCTTTTTGTTGGTGCAACCACCACCATCACGGTCCTCGTCCTGTGGCCCTGTGACCCTGTACAGCCAACTTCTTTAGCCATGCCTTGGATCATTTCCTTGTCAGGCCCCTGGCACAAAACATCCTGGTGTCTTTTCTGTGGAATGTTGCAGATTGCGTAAATCCGGTTATCCCATCAGTCAGGCCCAGCCGCTTGTGGTGATACTGCTTAAACGCAGATGGGGTGTTTCTGTGGTGCTATGGGCGACATACACACATGTCATATGACCCTGTCTGGTAGCTCTCTGAACTGGTTCCTGACCCGGACCTGGCATGGAAACATGTGGACAGACACATCTGTCACCCTTGTTCACAACAGCCACTGTACACCCCCCCCCCCCCAACCCTCTTACAGTAACCGCCCTTGCATAGTAATCTGGGAGCGCCGAGGGGACCATCACTTTCCGTTTTAAAAAATTTCATCAGAAGGTATTAAGTTTCTCTTGTGCATTTGCTGGCTGGACAAGGTGGTATTATTTGTGCATTGCTGTGTACTTCAGATTGCTTGCATCCAAGGCACTCCCTTGTACCCTGTATGAAGCAGAACACTTCGGCTTTCGCATTTTCAGCCATTGCAGGCAAGTTGTATTTCACGCGTGGTGTTCCTGAGGGAAACTGGTTGCCACAGGGGCTGGTGCCCCCTGCCAAGCCTGCTGCCAACCCTGCTGCCAAACCTTGTGCCAAACTCTCAGCCAAGAGTGCATCCAAACCTGCTGCCCAGGTGGCAGCCAAGCCTGCAGCTGGAGAGCCCATTCAGCCCCTGTTGAGCATGTGCCGCTCTTCAGAGTCAAATACTCCCACCAGAAAAAGTGGCACACAGAGCCCCTCTCTCAGTAGAGCTGAACATGCATCCCAACAGGCAGTCTTCCAGCTCAATTTGTGGTTCATATGCCCTCGTGTCTGCATGCCTTGTTTCGTGTCCCCTGTCCTCTGCATAGTAATCGAGGGGGGGGGGGGCATCAGGAGCGGGAGCCCATCAGGGGCAGACCAACTGTGAGGAGGAAAAGGACATATGGTGGACGGCCTGGACAGCGCGTGGAGGAATAGGGCACCTGGGCCGCACAGAAACACAGCGAGGCAGGCTATGGACGGCCTGTGGACGGAGGTGTGTGTGGACAGCAAAAACAGTCAAACGACCCCGGCAACAACCAGCACATCCTCAATACGCCAACTATTGGGCGCCGCTGACACGCAAACGGCACACCATGCCACATTCAGCACAGTCCCAACACACCAACTACTGGGCTCCGCGAACGCAGAAACGACACCAGCAAGAGCAGCGGCCGCAGCGGCCGACAGAAAGCAGCGACCCGACGCAACATGCGAAGGGAAGAACGGGTGACCGTCCAGGGCCCCGTAAAGGAGCAACAACCAGACGGAATGTCACACAGGGGGCTGAGGGGGTCGTCACTTGGGGTATGTTCCCTCGGGGATGGGAGGATACCGTCGCGCGCAGGTGGGTACTATACAAGGGGGGTGGGGAGTATCCCCGCCAACCGCTTCTGTCTGCCACAAAACTTCCACTCAACGGCTTTCCCAACCCTCAGCTACCATCCACGATTGCCATACAACCGCTTTTATAGGCTTTCTCAGCCCAGGCTCTTTTCAAGCACAAAGCTGATCTGGCGGTTCAAACAGTTTGCCCAGCTCCTCAGTGTTTGTCAATGGGGGCGCGTCAGCGCGCTAGGGGCATCTTTTTGGGCCACTTTTGATTTGGAGCCCTAATCCACGCCTTTTGCATGTCCCCTTTCCGGTTGGGGATATGGACCGGCCCCTTTCTAGTTGGGGATATGGACCGGGCCTTGCTTCTACTCTCACTCATTTCGTTGGTTGTTAGTCTAAGACATTTCAAGGGTATAGGGGACCAAGATGTTGCACATTTCAATGCCCATTGGCACACTAGGAATTTTTAATTTTTAGTCTGATGCATTTTGGGGCATAGGGGATGAAATTCGGCCATCCTCAGCTTCTTGGCCAGGAGGCATTGTTTCATTTCTTTTTTTTTGATGAAACACACCCCACCCGCAGAAACCGGTGCTTTCATGTCGGGCACCAAAGGGTGTTCGGAGGCGGCTTGGCATCAAAGCGTTGCTTGTGTTCGTGAATATCTTAACCATGTTGTATAAGAAATTCACTGGGTTGAAAGGTTGAATCCTTTAACCATTGTCCCCATTTTCCGTTCTTTATGACACATTTCACGAATCCTTTCAACCATTGTCCCCATTTTCCGTTCTTTATGACACATTTCAAGGACTCCATGCCCATCAGTTCCATTGGTGGCATATGGAGTGCTAACAAGTGGAATCCTAAGTATGTGTCACATGTTTCCAAGGTTTATGTTGCTGTTGACGTACCAAGGTGTTGCAAATATATGCTCAAAGTGATGTCACAATATTAGTGTGCGGCAAAGGTTGTGAAGGGAAGAGGTTTTAAATTACCTGTTTTGAGAAGAGGTAACCTTTTGGGGTTTCCCGTGGTTTCCCCGACAAACCCCCGGAGGAAACCGTTTAAAAGTATTTCATTTCTTCCACAAAAAGGTAAGCCTTCAATTTTTTAAAAAAAGGGAAGATGCGTTGCACCACTGCATTTGTTTGTTGGACACATGCATTTGGCTACCAACATATGTACTCTTTTGTTAGTTTGTCTCTGAGTGGTGGATGTGGTTGTGCCTGACACATATCAAGGTTACTGAGCTGAGTTTCTCTGTGAAGGTTTTGCAAACTTTACTATGTGTGTTGCTCATCACCCATCACATAGACATTTTAGGCTATGTGCAGCATGTGCTCATGCTTTTGCCACCAAAAGTTCAAAAAATTGACAAATTGTCTACCGTACAAAAATGTGCATTGGATGCAACCCAGGTTTAAAACCTTAAACCCCAGTTGAGGACACCCGCGCCTCCTCTCTCATTAGTGCTTTAGTTTTTACAGCACGGACCCACCCACCCAACCCACTGCACCCCGCAGATCACAGGGCAGGTAATTCAGACCAGAGAGATATATGGTACTGTCTATTTGGAGCCACAACATACCGTGGCAATGGCCTGACACGCTGGTGGGGGCCAGGTGCCCCTGTACGTCCTTGTTGCCGTTCAGGAGCGCCCATGCCCGGGAGAGTGCGGTGCAGGCGGCTGGCGGGATGGCGACCCAAGTGATGTGGGTCGTGATGAGAAAAGACCCATCCTCCAGGAACGGGCGCCAGCAGACACCACCCACCTTGCTGCTGGCCCGGAGAACGGCACGGGCGGGCTCCAGAGGTAGCTCGAGGTGGACTTCGGCCCGGCGTCCGCGATTGCCCACGTCCATGGGAGGGGGGGCGGTGATGTGGGGCGCCACAAGCGGGCGCAGGTGTGCCCACGTCTCTCTGCGCGCCCACCGCGCGTAGTTGAAGCGCTGCTTGGACCCAGGGGCGTCTGGGATCAGGAGGGCATGGTCCAGCACCGCCGTGACGCGAACCTCCGAGACTGCAGGGCTGGGGAGTGGCGCAGGGTTGATGTCCTGCAAGTCCTCCTCCATGTCGCCCTCATCCGCATCCCCTTTTCTCGTCCACTGGACAACCAGAAGACGGCCGCGGGGCGACGGGTCGTCGATGCCCTCCTCCGCGGTCTCCCAGGGAACCCGACGGACATCCGCCTTGAGCTAGAGGGCCGTTCCCTGGAGGGCCAGCGCCGCCCTGCTGCACCCCAGAGCGCGGAGCAGGCCCTCACAGTGGACAACGGAGGCGCGGGCAGACTGCATCAGGAGTAGCGCCCGTATCTCCTGGATAGGGCCATGCACCTCGAAGGCGGTAGCTGCCGCCTCGTGAGCCGCCCTAACCCCAATTCCCACTATGGCCATCTGGCGGATAGCCTCCTCGTTGCCCTCCACTTTCCAGTCTCCCACAGGCCAGTCCGGCTTGATTTGCCGGACCTTGCGGGCGGACAATGTGTCCCGCGCATCTCCCTTGTACAGCCGGCGCGGCCATACCGCAGTAGACGACGGGGATAGCCGCACCAGGGCCTCCGCCGTGGGCTGTAGCGGGGGGGCACGCGGTTAGCCGGGTGCTCCAGCCTGCTGGGCTGCTGCAGTAGCATAGGTGCCCGGCTTGGCTGCCATCGGTGCTGGCCGGGGCCAGCTGTGCCTGTGCCCGCTGCACTTCGCGGGCTGCCTAATCGCGGAGGTAGCCCAGCGGGTGCTCCGCCTGTGGGTGGGGGGGCAGGCCCCCAGCGATGGGCCGGCACCTGCACTACGGCCCATGGGCGAGCTTGTGGTGCTTCCCTGGGCCTTCTCGAATTGCCCTCCAGTATGGGCATGGGGACACTTTGCACTGGCAAAATGTCCCCCATATATGGGCATGGGGACACTTTGCACTGGCAAAAAAGCCCCCATATATGGGCATGGAAACACTTTGCACTGGCAAAAATGCCCCCATACATGGCCATGGGGACACTTTGCACTGGCAAAAAAGCCCCCATATATGGGCATGGGGACACTTTGCATTGGCAAAAAAGCCCCCATATATGGGCATGGGGACACTTTGCACTGGCAAAAAGGCCCCCATATATGGGCATGGGGACACTTTGCATTGGCAAAAAGGCCCCCATATATGGGCATGGGGACACTTTGCACTGGCAAAAAGGCCCCCATATATGGGCATGGAAACACTTTGCATTGGCAAAAATGCCCCCATACATGGCCATGGGGACACTTTGCACTGGCAAAAAAGCCCCCATATATGGGCATGGGGACACTTTGCAGTGGCAAAAAAGCCCCCATATGTGGGCATGGGGACACTTTGCACTGGCAAAAAGACCCCCATATACGGGCATGGGGACACTTTGCACTGGCAAAAAGCCATATATGGGCATGGGACCACCTCTGATTGTGCCTTCTGCTCCGAAGCGGTGGGGACCCCCAAGGCGGTAAGGGTTATGTACCCACCTACCCCACTTTCTGAGTGTCTATTTTTTTTCGGTGTCTTTTTGTCCATGCTTGCCCGGGCCGCTGGGCCTTGACAAACTGCCGCCGACGTCACCTCCCTGTCCCCTGACCGCATGAGTGTCCGGGACACCCAGGCCCGTCTGGCCACGCCAGGCGAGGAGGTCATCGTTCCTGCCGACGCCGGTCAATTGGCGTGTTTGGCAGCCATCGATGACGCAGATTACATCATCCAGGACGAAGTGGTGCTAAAGAGTGGAGTTCCAGAGGCTGCCTCCCTGTCGTACGACCTCTTCAAGGACCGCGACTCGTCCGAAAAACTAGCTGCCGTCCTTTACGGCAGTCGCCCCAACGTAGTGCTCGTTGGGGAAATGACTGAATATGACAAAATCCAAAATGCGATTAAGAGACTGCTTGCTGATTTGCCCATGCTGGGCCGCTTTGTTGCTATCCTGCTTGAACCTGTCAGCGATGATGATGACAAGCCATCGTTTCTCAATCGGGCACTCGCTCTCAACTCCAACTTGCCTTTTGGTTGCGACAAGCTGCAAATGGCGGACAGGTCCCTCATGCACATACGCACACATGGTCGATTTGATGTCTGGATTGCAAGCAGCACAAGGGATTCCAGGAACCTAACACCGCCCCCAACGTATGAGCTCCTGCGGCTTATGACACCTGGGGCAGAAGTTGACAAGGTGGTGTTCCACGAGCCAGATGTGCGGGATCATCAGTACGCCATACAGGTCCACAATGACCTAATCAACGGGCTGCTGGGGTCTATTGGTTTTAATTCTGATGAAGTCCATCTCCTTCCGGGAACAAACCCACGGAACTCGAAGCTGTTCTTCGCAGAACTAAATGAGGAACAAGTGAATACCATGGTGTCACAATTCGGATCCAAGCCAAGGTTCCAGATCCAGCCAGTGGAATGGTATCGTGGGGCCAACCTGACCAACATGTCTGCTGTCTATGAGGTGTGGATAAAGAAGACACACAAGGAAACATGGTCTCCCATGCTGTATGCCTCAGTTCTCGCAATGTTTTGGACAATCCCGGGCGTCTTGCAGGCACAATCGCCAGTGGAAATCCACGTACTGGGTCCCAGTAAACTACTGCTGGGTCTCACAGAAACTGGGCACTCGCTGTTGAAGACAAGGTACCGTGAACTGGTGGCTGCCATCGGGGCTGTCTTCAAGGACCTGAAGACACGACAGTTCCTCGACGGAGACATCATCTCCAAGCCTAATGTCCCCTCGACATGGAAGAAGGAACTGGTGGGCACAGTGTACATCTTGGATGTGGCACCCTGGTGGTATCTCTCGCATCTGACTGAGGCTCTTGCTCCTTCGGTGCAGTGCCGGTACATCGCGGACCGTGTCAGGTGGAGTGTTGGGGAGATGCGCACAGCCACATGGCGACTGACCGGAGAAAGTGTGACACAGCTGATTGGAAAAGTCTACTTGTCGGACTCTGGAATGCCTCCAATGTTTGTGATCTCCGAGGCGGATTATGAGGCGCGGAAAAGACGCATCACGGACCGGCCCAGGAGCACAGATGACTCAAAGACACGCAGGCAAGGCCTAATCACGGCGGGTGAAATGGCCAAGGCCATGGAGTTGGACGACCAAGTCGACAAGGTCATCAGCTCCCTCAAACGCAAGCGGGACTTAAAGGAGGATGAGGCTTCGTCGTCCAATGGAGCAGCACGATGACGTCTACATCAAGCATCCCTCTGAGCAGCACGCTCAGAGTACTGTCCCAAAATATCAATGGGTTTCAAACGAAAATAACCATGAGAAAGCGTAAGCAAAAGCGCATAGTGGCCCTAGGGTCACTGCTGCGGTCCCTGGAGGTGGACTTCTTCGCCATCCAAGAGCCCCATTTCGTCACGGTGGAGGATCGTCAAGCGGGCATGCAGTGCTTATCAAAGTACGGGTATGGCCTGGACGGACCACTTCATGAAGAAGGACGGGGGGGAGTGGCACTGGCGTGGAAAACATCCAAGTGGACATTACAATCAATGAAGTTCCTGTCTCCCAGGGCGCTGAAAGCCTCACTGTCGAGTGGTCCACTGGAGATCACTTTAGTGGTGGCCCACCTCCATCACAAGCACACGCGACGACAGTCGCTATGGAAGGACATCGCCAAGGAGTTACATGGACCGGCCCTTACACACACATCCAGCCAGCCCCAAAGAAGGTCAAGCCTCAGCAAGAACGCCAGCGTTTCAAGGTGCAAGCACTGAGCCAGCTAGACGTCATTGCAAATGAAGGACTGCGAGCAGTCGAAGCAGAACTGACCACAATGGCCTGGGCCCGCAATCAACAGATCTGGCTCCGACTGGACCAACCACACAGCACCAGGATGCACTGTGAGATTGTGGACAATCATGGGGACCCATTGCTGATGAGCAATCAGGAGCTCTACTCGGTGATGGTCCAGATCAACTGGACCCTGAAGACTCAGGCTCTGGCGAACATGCAGGTCTAGTGGCGACCCAAAAGTGCAGGCAAGTGGCACCCGTTCCAGTGGGAGGCGATCCTCCACTGTCTGACGGCAGAGGGACACAGAGCAGTGCCCTCGGTGAGCAGAACTGGAGACTACATGCATGTGTGGCTGGCGGGCCGAGCGGACCTCTTGAGGCTGTTTCAAAGAACGCTCTTGAGGCAGGCGGACCCGGTACCCGGGGACGCTGTCCGGTTCCTCTACACACTGCTGAGCACACCCCCATGCGAAAGGAGATATGCATGACAAGGGGTGACACGCAGAGGGACACATTGGAGCAAATGGTGCAGACACCCCATCGTCATAGCCCGGTGGATTAACCGCACCTCTTCTTTCCTGCGGAGGATGGTTCGAACCCCGGGGGGGATAGTGATACACCGAACGTCCCGAAAACCCCTTTTATGCGAGAGAGAGAGAGAGAGAGAGAGAGAGAGAGAGTGGGACGCAGTGGGAAAGGAACGGAGAGGAGAGAGAGAGAGGGTGGGGCGCAAGGGAGAGAGCAGGAGAGAATGAGAGGGAGAGAGTGGGAGAGAGACCCACAGAGCAAGAGTCGGGGGCTAACCGGCGCACAGGGAGGGTGGTGGGTTCGAGCTGACCAGGGTGTATGGGACGCCAAGGCAACACAGAGCAGTATAATGGTGAAAAAACAGGGCACCATTGCGCCCCTGGAGCAAAGGCGCGACACGTCATTACGTGTTGGAAAGCCGAAGCATGGCAAGGGCCGCGAGAATGCGGCCCGTGAGAGGGCGTTGAATACGAGTGTACATGAAAATGTGGGCGGCTTGTGCACGCATGGCGTGGTGCTGAAAAGGTACGTGATACACATAGTACGGCAATGAACTGTTGAGGTGTCCGGCAGCCGGAGCTTTTGTTGAAATGTTGAGACGCCTTTGCGCCACCAAAGGCGCCGTTGCGCCCCTGAGGTTCGGGTACGACACGTCCTCACGTGCCAAAGAGCAAGTGCTTGACAGGGGCACGACCTGCAGGGCAAGGGTTAGAGACTAACCACTAGTTGAACCTCGTTTCAACTTTTGTTTGCACCTCCTTTCTTAGGCAGTTTTTCTGTCTTTTTAGGGGCACATATGACTCCCCACCATGGGCCTTAGGGCAGGCAGCGGTTTGAGCGGCACTGACCTCCGGACCACCAGTTCTGATGGCAGCGGTTCGAGCAGCATCGACCTCCAGACCACCAATTTTGGCAGCAGCGTTTTGAGCAGCGCTGGCCTCCAAGGCACCAATTTTGGCAGCAGCGGTTTGAGCAGCACTGACCTCCAGACCACCATTTCTGGCGGCAGCGGTACGAGCAGCACTGGCCTCCAGACCGCCAATTTTGGCAGCAGCGGTTCGAGCAGCACTGGCCTCCAGACCACCAGTTCTGGCGGCAGCGGTTTGAGCAGCACTGGCCTCCAGGCCACCAATTTTGGCAGCAGCGGTTCGAACAGCTTTGGCCTCCAGACCACCAATTTTGGCAGCAGCGGTTTGACCAGCACTGACCTCCAGACCACTAGTTATGGCAGCAGCGGTTTGAGCAGCACTGGCCTCCAGACCACCAGTGCTGGCGGCAGCGGTTTGAGCAGCAATGGCCTCCAGGCCACCATTCCTGGCGGCAGCGGTTCGAACAGCTTTGGCCTCCAGACCACCAATTTTGGCAGCAGCGGTTTGACCAGCACTGACCTCCAGACCACTAGTTATGGCGGCAGCGGTTTGAGCAGCACTGGCCAACAGACCACCAGTGCTGGCGGCCGCGGTTTGAGCAGCACTAGCCTCGAGGACACAGTTCTGGCGGCAGCGGATTGAGCAGCACTAGCCCCCAGACCACCAGTTCTGGCAGCTGATTGGCCTTGTTCTCCATGTTCGGCAACTATGTGCAGGCCGTCGTGACGGGTGAAGGCTCTGAGGACTGCAGAGGAGGTCGCCCTATTCGCTGCCCAGTGAGCCAAGGCCTTTGTGCCCAGGCGGAGGCAGACCGCCTGTCCCAAGGACCTGCCCGTAAGCTGAATATGGCCCCAGGTCCAGTCTTGCCAGGCCTGTGGACTATTACTAATAGGCTCATGAGTGGAGGCCGCCGGGTGCACTCCTGCTGAAGTGGGCAAAGAGCCCGGCGCGGCCCCTGCTTCCACTCCCCTTCAGCCGTTGGTCCCTGCCCATGAGCGTGGCGCCGTGTCTAGGGTAGACGCGGGACAGCTGTGCACGTTGGCGGGACCTGCGGTTGCTCTGGGGGGGGGGGGGGGGGGAGGTTCTGTGCAGTTTTCTTGTGCTGTGCTTGTGCAAACTGCACTGGCGGCCCTAAGGCCCATGGGGAGTTTTTCTGCGTTGGTTGGTGTTTCGGAGGGGGTTTAGAACTCAGTTTCCACCCCTCGGGTTCTCTGCTACTGCCAGCGGGTTCCTGATGGCACCAGTGCGTGGCTGGGGCCGGGGGGGGGGGGGGGGGGCAGGGAGGGTTGCGGCGGAGAATGAATACCCAAGTTCTGTGCAGTGTTCTTGTGCTCCGCCTTTTGCAAACACTAGTTGAACCTCGTTTCAATTTTTGTTTGCACCTCCTTTCTTAGGCAGTTTTTCTGTCTTTACCCGCCCACCCACCCACGGCAGCCGCTCCTCTTCTGGGTTCGGCCATCCGCCCACCGGACCCCAGCCAAGTCTAGTTTAGTTGGGGGGGGGGGGGGGGTTGCACCTGCACCCCGCCCTTCACGAGTTAAATGGTTGCGTGTGGTTGGGTCCAGCATGATCACCGCCTCATGTGGCGGCAATCTGACGTGCTAAGCGGGGGACCGATCCATTCCCGGGTTCTTGCGTTGGGTCAGTCTCGTCTGTTGACCGCTATGTGCTGGGACTACGTCAGCGTTGCAGGCGGGCAGCCATGGCTCTCTTGGAGGGCGGGGTCAGCTTCTATCGCCGGCATTGGTACCGGCCTTGGTGATACTTTGTACTGCCGTCCCAAGTTGTGTGCAGTGTTCTTGTGCTCCGCCTTTTGCAAACGGCACTGTGGGAGGGTGGTGGGTGCGAGCTGACCTCAGTGTCGAGAAGACCAAAGCCAAAGTACAGTCAGCAACCACCTGGTGTGGTACAGAACTGGTCTGCGCTGCAGTGCAGCGAGGAACACACTGAACAATGTGGTTATGACCATGCGCCTGTGACACGGGGGCGTATGCGAGCCCAGTTTCCGTTGCCTCATGGCCCACTTGTGGGCCACTTGTGATTTTGCCCCCTGCTCTGAAGCCGTGGCAACCTCCCAGGCGGCAGGGGTTATGTAGCCACCTTGCCCACTTGTGCGCCACCTCTAATTCTGCCCCCCGCTCTAAAGCACTGGGGACCCCCCAGGCGGCAGGGGTTATGTAGCCACCTTGCCCACTTGTGGACCACCTGTGATTCTGCCCCCCGCTCTGAAGCGGTGGGGACTCCCCAGGCGGCAGGGGTCATGTAGCCACCTTGCCCACTTGTGGGCGACCTTTGATTCTGCCCCCCGCTCTGAAGCGGTAGGGAACCCCCCAGGCGGCAGGGGTTATGTAGCCACCTTGCCCACTTGTGGGCCACTTTTGATTCTGCCCCCCGCTGTGAAGCGGTGGGGACCCCCCAGGCGGCAGGGGTCATGTAGCCACCTTGCCCACTTGTGGGCCACCTTTGATTCTGCCCCCCGCTCTGAAGCGGCGGGGACCCCCTAGGTGGCAGGGGTTATGTAGCCACCTTGCCCACTTGTGGGCCACCTTTGATTCTGCCCTCCGCTCTGAAGCAGTGGGGACCCCCCAAGTGGCAGGGGTTATGTCGCCACCTCGGTCACCTCTGATTCTGCCCCCCGCCCCGAAGCGGCGGGCACCCCCTAGGCGGCAGGGGTTATGTAGCCACCTTGCCCACTTGTGGGCCACTTCTGATTCTGCCCCCCGCTCCGAAGCGGCGGGGACCCCCTGGGCGGCAGGGGTTATGTCGCCACCGTGCCCACTAGTCGGTCACCTCTGATTATGCCCCCGCTCCGAAGCGGTGGGCATCCCCCAGGCGGCGAGGTTATGTGGCCACTTTGCCCACTTGTGGGCCACTTCTGATTCTGCCCCCCGCTCTGAAGCGGTGGGGACCCCCTAGGCGGCAGGGGTCATGTAGCCACCTTGCCCGCCCTTGGGCCACTTTTGATTGTGCCCCCCGCTTAGAAGCGGTGGGGACCCCCTAGGCGGCAGGGGTTATGTAGCCACCTTGCCCACTTGTGGGCCACCTCTGATTCTGCCCTCCGCTTTGAAGCGTAGGGGACTCCCCAGGCGGCAGGGGTTATGTCGCCACCTTGCCCACTAGTCGGTCACCTTTGATTCTGCCCCCCGCTCTGAAGCGGTGGGGACCCCCCAGGCGGCAGGGGTCATGTAGCCACCTTGCCCACTTGTGGGCGACCTTTGATTCTGCCCCCCGCTCTCAAGCGGTGGGGAACCCCTAGACGGCAAGGGTTAGGTAGCGAGCGTGCCCACTAGTGGGCCACCTCTGATTCTGCCCCCTGCTCTGAAGCGGTGGAGACCCCCTAGGAGGTAGGGGTTGTTTAGCCACTTTGCCCACTTGTGGGCCACTTCTGATTCTGCCCTCCGCTCTGAAGCGGTGGGGACCCCCTAGGCGGCAGGGGTTATGTAGCCACCGTGCCCACTTGTGGGCCACCTATGATTCTGCCCCCCGCTCCGAAGCAGTGGGGAACCCCTAGGCGGCAGGGGTTATGTAGCCACCTTGCCCACTTGTGGGCCTCTTCTAATTCTGCCCCCCGCTCCGACGCGGTGGGGACCCCCTAGGCGGCAGGGGTTACCGCCTGAGGGGTCCCCACCGCTTCACACCGGAGCGCAGAATCAAAGGTGCCCAGCGCTTCAGAGCGGGGGACAAAATCAGAAGTGGCCCACTAGTGGGCAAGGTGGCTACACAACCCCTGCCGCCTGGGGGGTCCCCACTGCTTCAGACCGGGGGGCAGAATCAAAGGTGGCCCACAAGTGGGCAAGGTGGCTACATGACCCCTGCCGCCCGGGGGGTCCCCACCGCTTCAGAGCGGGGGGCAGAATCAGAAGTGGCCCACAAGTGGGCAAGGTGGCTACATAACCCCTGCCAACTAGGGGGTCCCCACTGCTTCAGAGCGGGGGGCAGAATCAGAAGTGGCCCGCAATTGGGCAAGGTGGCTACATAACCTTGCCGCCTGAGGGGTCCCCACCGCTTCAGAGCGGGGGGCAGAATCAAAAGTGGCCCAAGAGTGGGCCAGGTGGCTACACGACCCCTCCCGCCTAGGGGGTCCCCACCGCTTCTAAGCGGGGGGCAGAATCAGAGTTGGTCCACAAGTGGGCAAGGAGGCTACATAACCCCTGCCGCCTGGGGGGTCCCCACCGCTGCAGAGCTGGGGGCACAATCAAAGGTCGCCCAAGAGTGGGCAAGGTGGCTACATGACCCCTGCCGCCTGGGGAGTCCCCACCGCTTCACAGCGGGGGGCAGAATCAAAAGTGGCCCACAAGTGGGCAAGGTGGCTACATAACCCCTGCCCACTAGGGGGTGCCGACCGCTTCAGAGCGGAGGGCAGAATCAGAATTGGGCCACAAGTGGGCAAGGTGGCTACATAACCCCTGCCGCCTAGGGGGTCCCCACCGCTTCATAGCGGAGGGCAGAATCAGAGGTGGCCCACAAGTGGGCAAGGTGGCTACATAACCCCTGCCGCCTAGGGGGTCCCCGCCGCTTTGGAGCGGGGGGCAGAATCAGAGGTGACCGACTAGTGCGCAAGGTGGCGACATAACCCCTGCCGCCTAGGGGGTCCCCACCGCTTCATAGCGGAGGGCAGAATCAAAAGTGGCCCACAAGTGGGCAAGGTGGCTACATAACCCTTGCCGTCTGGGTGGTCCCCACCGCTGCAGAGCTGGCGGCAAAATCAAAGGTCGCCCAAGTGTGGGCAAGGTGGCTACATGACCCCTGCCGCCTGGGGAGTCCCCACCGCTTCAGAGCGGGGGGCAGAATCAAAAGTGGCCCACAAGTGGGCAAGGTGGCTACATAACCCTTGCCGTCAGGGTGGTCCCCACCGCTGCAGGGCTGGCGGCAAAATCAAAGGTCGCCCAAGAGTGGGCAAGGTGGCTGGCTACATGACCCCTGCCGCCTAGGGGGTCCCCACCGCTTCACAGCGGGGGGCAGAATCAAAAGTGGCCCACAAGTGGGCAAGGTGGCTACATAACCCTTGCCGCCTGGGTGGTCCCCACCGCTGCAGAGCCGGCGGCAAAATCAAAGGTCGCCCAAGAGTGGGCAAGGTGGCTACATGACCCCTGCCGCTTGGGGGGTCCCCACCGCTTCAGAGCAGGGGGCAGAATCAGAGGTGGCCCATAAGTGGGCAAGGTGGCTACATAACCCCTGCCGCCTGGGGGGTCCCCGCAGCTTCGGAGCGGGGGGCAGAATCAGAATTGGGCCACAAGTGGGCAAGGTGGCTACATAACCCCTGCCGCCTAGGGGGTCCCCACCGCTTCAGAGCGGAGGGCAGAATCAGAGGTGACCCACAAGTGAGCAAGGTGACTACATAACCCCTGCCACCTAGGGGGTCCCCACCGCTTCACAGCAGGGGGAACAATCAGAAGTGGCCCACAAGTGGGCAAGGTGGCTACATAACCCCTGCCGCCTAGGGGGTCCCCGCAGCTTTAGAGCGGGGGGCAGAATCAAAGGTGACCCACAAGTGGGCAAGGTGGCTACATAACCCCTGCCGCCTGGGGGGTCCCCGCCGCTTCGGAGCGGGGGGCAGAATCAGAGGTGACCGACTAGTGCGCAAGGTGGCGACATAACCCCTGCCACCTAGGGGGTCCCCACCGCTTCACAGCAGGGGGCACAATGAGAAGTGGCCCACAAGTGGGCAAGGTGACTACATGACCCCTCACGCCTAGGGGGTCCCCACCGCTTCAAAGCGGGGCAAAAAGTGTCCCCATGCCCATATATGGGGGCTTTTTTTCCACTGCAAAGTGTGCCCATGCCCATATATGGGGGCCTTTTTGCCAGTGCAAAGTGTCCCCATGCCCATACATGGGGGCTTTTTTGCCAGTGCAAAGTATCCCCATGCCTATATATGGGGTCCTTTTTGCCAGTGCAAAGTGTCCCCATGCCCATAGATGGGGGCCTTTTTGCCAGTGCAAAGTGTTTCCATGCCCATATATGGGGGCTTTTTTGCCAGTGCAAAGTGTTTCCATGCCCATAGATGCGGGCTGTTTCGCCAGTGCAAAGTGTCCCCATGCCCATATATGGGGGCTTTTTTGCCAGTGCAAAGTGCTGCCATGCCCATATGTGGGGGCCTTTTTGCCAGTGCAAAGTGGCCCCATGCCCATGAGACTAAGACATGAGTTATGCCTACGATTGGGGAAGGAGGGCAGTGGCAGGGAGTGATATTGAGGTAGGTGCGGATGCAGCGAGCAGGGGTGGGGGGGCGTGGAGACACGGTACACCCTAAACACATGACTATATACATGCAATAGAGTATGCGGTACAAGCCAAGAAAAATATGCGGAACTTTTGTCACAAAATTGTGCTTCCACTTTTGTACTTTGCTCATCATCCGCCGCATAGACACCCGTAGGTCCATCACACACACGCGCGCACACACACACACACACACACACACACACGTTAGGCTATTTGCAACATGCGCACATGCTGTTGCCCTGAAAAGCTCAAACAATCGAGCCATTGCCACCCGTAAAAAATAAGATGCGCATCCGATTCGAACAAGTCTACTTTATGAGTCCATATCCCCAACTCAAGTGGCCACAAGGACCTCTCTAGCAAAGAAAGGGAGGTTTCCATCCGAAAAACCCCTTAAAACCCCCGCCACGGAGCACTTTTAAGAAAGGGGGGGTTGGCAAACCCTGGCATGGTGTCCGATTTCTGAGAACCCCCCCCCTCCCCGGTCCTGCAAGACCATAGAGGGTGGGGCGCAAGGGAGAGAGCATGAGAGAATGAGAGGGAGAGAGTGGGAGAGAGACCCACAGAGCAAGAGTCGGGGGCTAACCGGCGCACAGGGAGGGTGGTGGGTTCGAGCTGACCAGGGTGTATGGGACGCCAAGGCAACACAGAGCAGTATAATGGTGAAAAAACAGGGCACCATTGCGCCCCTGGAGCAAAGGCGCGACACGTCATTACGTGTTGGAAAGCCGAAGCATGGCAAGGGCCGCGAGAATGCGGCCCGTGAGAGGGCGTTGAATACGAGTGTACATGAAAATGTGGGCGGCTTGTGCACGCATGGCGTGGTGCTGAAAAGGTACGTGATACACATAGTACGGCAATGAACTGTTGAGGTGTCCGGCAGCCGGAGCTTTTGTTGAAATGTTGAGACGCCTTTGCGCCACCAAAGGCGCCGTTGCGCCCCTGAGGTTCGGGTACGACACGTCCTCACGTGCCAAAGAGCAAGTGCTTGACAGTGCTTGACAGGGGCACGACCTGCAGGGCGAGGGTTAGAGACTAACCGGCACTGTGGGAGGGTGGTGGGTGCGAGCTGACCTCAGTGTCCAGAGGACCAAAGCCAAAGTACAGTCAGCAACCACCTGGTGTGGTACAGAACTAGTCTGTGCTGTAGTGCAGCAAGAAACACACTGAACAATGTGGTTATGACCATGCGCCTGTGACACGAGGGCGTATGCGAGCCCAGTTTCCGTTGCCTCATGGCCCGGTCGTGCAACACCCGCCGGCTTGCTTACCACACACATAATCATGGCGGTATCTCCCTCCTGCATGTGCACACTGGGGTTCAGTGGCACATGCTCAACAGGGGCCATAGGAATGGGCCCTCCAGCGGCAAGCTTGGCTGCAGGCTTGGCCATAGTGGGGGAGCGTGCCCGTTTCCGGGGGCTGGTTTCACCAATGAGCTGCACGGCGTTTGTCTCATCGGCGGGAAGGTGTGATGGGGGCGCAGAAAAGCAAACAACTTCAATTGCGCCTTCTTCCTCGTGAGCCTTCTCTTTGACTGGTTGGCGGCTGAGGGAGCTAGGATGGGTTGTGGGGATGTTGGCACACGGACAACGGACATCCATGCTATCGAGGCGCAGTCATGCGTCACCACACTGTAAGCACTCATATGTGATGGACCAGTAGTCAACACCGCGCTCTGATGGGCCCAGAATCTTGGCAGGCACAATACTGCCCCCAGAACATTGGGAATTGACAATTGCTCAAGCTGGGTACATGTCAATATGATCAATATCCATGGCTGAAATAGCGAAAAACTGAAGTGTTCTGCTTGATACAGGGTACAGTAGAGTGCCTTGGACGCAAGAAATCTGAAGTACACAGCAATGCACCAATAATACCCCCTTTTCCAGCGAGCAGACGGACAAGAGAAGCTCAATCCACCCTTCTAAATGAATCTGAGTAAACGGAAAGTGACGGTTCCCTCGCCCCCCTTGCTTACTGGGGGATTGTTTGCCCGGCGCGCGCCCGGCACATGCCCGGCGCGCTACCTTTGTATTAAGTAATTTATTTCTAGCCCCAAGTTTTTCCTCACCTTGGGAAGTCCCCCAAGTAGAGCACACTAGACCGCAAACCTTCTCTGCAAGGCACCTTGTTTAAGCTGAAATATGAGAATTCAACAACTCAAAATGTCACTCCCACCACTTCCAACCACCACCCTTGCCATCGTCATAAACTGGGTGCAAAGGATGGGCCAAATTCTTAGACACAGCGAGAAAGTACTCCAAATTGTTTGGTGAGGTGGGGGCAAAGACAGGCACGAGTGGGGAATGGTCAAAAAAAGATGCCCGGCGCGCGCCCGGCGCGCTAACGCTCCCCCACTGTGCAAGGTTAGGGTTAGGGTTATATAATGCAAGGGGGAGGGGGGTACACAAACACTTTGACACCCACATGGACCCTTGCTGCAGCCCGCATAAAAGCTACAAACCACTTTCTCTATTGGATTGGAACTTGCATAAACGATGGTTCCAAAAGTGCGGAAACACGGGGTCAACCGTGTTTGAACAAGCCAGTGTTCGGCAGAATGCCTGGATGTAGACAAGGTGTAGTGACGCACACTATAATACACATAATACACAATGGATGCAATTCTGATGCAAAGTGTCTCTGTTTGTCCGTGTCACGCCACGATTCGAGAGCAGACTGCACTGCTTGAAGAACGCTACTCAAGGGGTAGTTTTAATATCCACCTTTAAAGAGGTCTATTGGGGGGGGGGTGTTTGCCCGGCGCGCTACTCTTGTGTTAACTACCTTGACAACAAAGGCCCGTTGTGACAATGCAACCATCAATATTTTTCAGTATTTTGCAACTTGGCACTCACTCATTCCACCCGTTGCAGAAGATTCTCTGACGGTTGACAACAGAAGAAGATACTCATGACCACATCAAACAATGCATTAATGGCATCTTCCAAACCTAATTCCCGTTGATAGCATGCCGTGAGGGATGGGGGTAGAGTGTGAAAATGCCGAATCTCATTTGCATGCAAAAATACTCGTTCTGGGGCTGGGGGCAAAGGTTTTTACAAATTACCCGCAGCTTGTGCCCTGCACTGTGCTTGATGGATTTCATTCATAGTGCCTGCTTATGCATTTGCCGAACGGACGAACAAACAACAAGCCCAAGAAAAGGGATTTGGCTCTGCAGACACCCAGTAACCACTGAGCATTATCGGGCCCAGCAGGATTTCCAAAGATACAGCGCCCATCCTATTTCAAAGCCCAGTTTGGATGCCATTGACTGGTTAGTACACGGGTTTTTTTCCAGGGCTCTGCCATTAAATTTGATGGAACTTCTTGGAGGAAACCTGCCCTACAATTTGGCAAATTCCGTTCTTGATGTCATGATTACTTGGTGCTTTTCCTCCCTGGTGCAGGAAAGGGCAATCCCTTCCAATATTTTTGGACAGAACCAACCAATTCCCCAATAGCCCATGCTCTTGTAATGGAAGTTGTGGGTGACAAAAGTTGGCCAACAGCGCGTGTTACCTCAAGGTGGGGTGACCACCTGAAACGAAAACCCTTTGTGCTGTGATGCACCAGATGCCGCTGCACCAAAATGGTCAAAAAGTGAGGTGAAAAACCCTTGTCACGTCGCGCCGGAGCTGCAACCCGAAAACCAACCAACCAACCAGTTAGGTGCAGACACCCTGCAGACTTGAAATAGAGCGCTTCAGAGTCAAATCCTCCTGCCAGAAAAAGTGGCACACAGAGCCTGTTTCTAGAGCTGAACATGCATCCCAACAGGCAGTTCCCGGCTCATTTTGTGGTCCATATGCCCTCGTGTCTGCATGACTTGTTTCGTGTCCCATGTCCTTTGCATAGTAGTTGGGGGGGGGGGGGGGCGGCGAGGGGGTTGTCACTTGGGGTATGTTCCCTCGGTGGTGGGAGGATACTGTCGCACAGGCGATTACTATGCAAGTGGGGGGGGGGTGTAGCTGTAGTTCCGTGTGCTCTTGTTTTCTGGCGTGTATGGTGCCCTGTTGGACACCCTTTTGCAGTCATGAAGTGGTAGGGTTGGCTTATGTCTGCAACATGTATTCCATGGTGCATGCCGTGCGGTAACACGGCTTGTCTAAACACGGTGACCCTGTGTTTCCGCACTTTTGCCCCCTGAACCAGGACCTGGCCCGTGATAGAACAAGGGGAGCACGGGGTACAGGGATCTGTCTGCAGTTTCTGCGGGAAAAGACCTTCCGGTCATAATCAAGAAGAATTGAAATTCAGAAGGACACATGGATGACTGGCGGACTTGGTGTGAGGCTGGGTGTGCATTTATTGTGAAATGCATGTATGCCCTGCATGCTGGGCACTCAGGCTTCGGTTGCCAAGGGTCTCGCATTCATCGGCTGGGCCAGTGTGTGATGCATCACCTTGCCCCTCGTGTTGAAGGTTTGTTTGGCAATCGCATGAGTCTCATATGAGCTGAGCTATGGCAAGCAGCAGCCAAACGATTCTAGATGAGGAGACGTACACGAAGGCCATGGAGGGGATCATCAACAAGCACTTCTTCCCTGAATTAGAGAAGGTTGTCTTCTCCCCTCCCAAGAGAGTCCCTGTTTGCGAATGCAAGATTTTAGGGATGATGGATGGGCACCACTTTGCTTTTTTGGGCCGAAGAGAGGGTGGGGGATGGGGGGTTGTTTGGCACTGCAAGGCTAGCATGCCCACCAGAGCCGCTTAGGGGAGCGATAAGCCCCGTGCAGGCACTGTGCATGTGTTGGTCCTTTTAAGCACCCGACGCACTCGATCTGGTAGGTGCAGTCAGACTCAGGGTGACCCCGACCTGGTTAGGGGCGCGGGGGGTGGGGGTTCGTCTTGTGGAGTAGGACTGCCGCTTGTCCCCAGGCATGCTTGTACTGGGTCACAGCATCCTACATGATGCATACCACCAGATGCACGGGAGGGGAGGGGAGGGTTGACGGTGACGGTCAGCCTCCTGCGGCGTGTCTAATCTGCGGTCTCAGGCTGTTTGTTCGTTGCCAGCGTTTCTTGCCCCAGCGGTGGCATGGTGCTGAACCTTCCGCCATTCAATTGCAGTTCGGTGGTACGTGGTGCCTGCTTCCACTCGCAAACAGGACTTCTGTTGTACCCCTTCCATCAGACCTGTTTGGGAAGGGCGTCTGGGGTCAAGCCTTCGACCCTTGGCAAGCTTTTTCTTCTCTCTTGTAGCCTGCATGTGCTGCCTGTTGTGCTGACAGTGTCTCCAACGACACCACGCAATTGAGAGTCCACACGTCACCATACGGGAGGGGGGGATGGGACGGGATGGGTGTGTGGTGCTGGGGGGGGGGTAGCTTCAAACCCAGTGTCAAAGTTTTTTGTCACCCAAACAATTTTTTCCTCAAGTTGGACTTCCAGAAGCAAAACCAGGCGGCGCAATGCAGTTGAGCACAGACATCAGCTGTCGTGATTGTCATTTCTTTTGGCAACTTTGCCATTGCCTTTGTGGACTCTACTGGGAAGGGTGCGTCGTTGGACTTGTACCTGTGCCTGTACCAGTACCTGTGCCTCCCGACTACCCGCCTGCCCACCCATACAAAAAGCGTGCCGGAAAGTTTGTCATCGTTGTATTTGGGGATGGGTATTCCCGAGGCCTTTGTTGCCACATCGTGCGCCCCGTGCCTGCACCACGCAGGGAAACCCCCGCTGAATGCCCATCAGGGCATGCGCACAGCGGCACAGGGGTCCTGAGGCAAAGAAGCAGTAGAATGCAGGGGGTATTCACTCTATCATGCGTCTTCAGGCCACTGACTCTTTCGGGGGTGCACGCGTGGTGCAGAGTACAGACCTGATGCATGCATTTTACGCAGGCGGAGTCACTATGAAGGTGGCCGTGGTGTACCATGTGCACTCGTGCTCCTGTCGTCCAGGTTGCGGTGGGGATGGTAGGGAACCAGCAAGCGCATCTTCTGGTTTACTTGAACAGAAGCCACTCAAGCCTTTTGGGCTCCACCGGATCAGAGGCACGCACGAGTCGTATGCTTCTCAAAGGTGGTTGCCGAACAACAAGAGCTTGTTCAATCGCAACCTGAGAATGTGGTGGGATAGTCAGGAACAGGCCCAAGGTCTGTGCTGATCTAGGTAAGGTGAGATTTCAATGGAAGTGAGGGGGAATTTCAACAAAAGTGATAAGGGATGCGTGGTGCACATACGAGAGGTAGATCAAGCTGGTAGTGAACAGAGCAGGTTCCCCAGGTGAGGCCGGCACACATGATGCATGTGGAACCCTCGTTTGTACTGTATGCCCTACGTCTTGACCCAGGCTGTTGCCTGAGAGCTCATACTGTACTCAGTGGAACTGTTGAGCCCGAGAAAAAAAAAACTGATAAGGGATTTGTCTATGCAGATGACTTAATGATCTTTTTCTGGGAGCACATGCTCCTGAAAGGGTGACAACGGCTCTCGGTACAAAGTGCCCTGGCATTGAAAACGTCAAGATACTATGACCCTTAAGAAACCCGGTCTGTACCAGCGGGATACACTGAGCTAGAACATCCCTCAGTCGGAGCATCATAATGTTTGTAACCCATTTTTGCCTTGTGGTTTGCAAGCCCGTGGGTCGAAGAGATGCCACCGTCGCTTCCTCCACAGTTTTGGGGATCATCGTGACCAACCCCTCGGGTGACTGAGCCTTGACTTAGGAAAAGCCCTCAAGATTTTGCTGGAATAGCCTCAATAGCGGGTGAGCGTCCGTTGTTGAACCGTCAAAACAAAATTCAAACCCATGTTTTTCTCACCCCACCTTTTTGAATTCAGCGAGACATCAAGGGTGTTGACCAGCCAGGGGCCAGGGCGTTGATCCTGTTGGCAGTCACAAGCTGTTGTGACAACATTATGGCGACGTTCAGCTTATGGGTCCTCTATAGGCACTCAGCGTTGTTGAGTCTCCTGGGTGCCAACTTTTACTCCGCAGGGAGGGGCACAGGGGTGCATGTGTCTGTCCATCCGGTCTTGTTGCGATGGTGCTCAGATGAAGGCCCAAGTGGCAGTGATGGAGGCCGTGGATGCCAATAGTGCTGAGAAGATGGAAGAGGCCCGCGAGCTGATCATGGAAGCTGCGGATCCACAGTCGAAGTTTGCCGGTGTGTTTCGCCGCCCGTTGTCTCATCGACTTGCGAAGACAGAGGGTGGGGCGCGTTGCACGGTTGCGTGCGGGTCAAGAGGGAATCGCTGCATGCCATTTTTTTGGCCTACGGCTGTTGTAAATTTCACGTCTATTTACTCTGTGCCTACAAAGAAGAGAGCCAGCGTACCACGGCTCCTTCCCTGACACACAATCCCCTTGCGAGTTAATTGGATCGTCTATTGCCATTTGCTAGTGTATTGGGATGGACAGGCGGGGCGGGCGGGGCGGGGGCAGGGCAGGCGGGCGGGGCGGGCGGGCGGGGCAGGGTGGGCGGGCGGGACAGTGGGCGGGGGCGTGGCGGGCGGGCAGGCAGGCGGGGCGGGCGGGCAGGGCGGGCGGGCGGGGCCGGCGGGTGGGTGGGGCGGACGAGCGAGGCGGGGGGGGGGGGGGGGGGCAGGGAGGGCTGGGAGGGGCGGGGCGGGGCGGGGCGGGCGGGCGGGCAGGGCGGGCGAGGAGGGCGGGCAGGGAGGGAGGGCGGGCGGGGCAGGTGGGGGGGCGGGCCGGGAGGGAGGGCCGGGCGGGCGGGCGGGGCTGGCGGGCAGGGCGGGGCGGGCGGGCGGGGCAGGTGGAGGGGTGGGGCGGGAGGGAGGGCCGGGCGGGCGGGCGGGCGGGCGGCGGGCGTGCGGGGCGGGGCGGGCGGGGCGGGCGGGGCATGCGGGCGGGGGGGGGCGGGCAGGGCGGGCGGGGCTGGTGGGTGGGGCGGGGTGGGGTGGGCGGGCTGGGGCGGGGGGGGGGGGGGGGGCGGGGCGGGAGGGAGGGCCGGGCGGGGCTGGTGGGGCGGGGCGGGTAGTCAGGCAGGGTGGGTAGGCGGGGCGGGCGGGCGGGCGGGCGGGCGGGCGGGATGGGCGGGCGCCTGGGCGGTGCTGGCGGGCGGGGCGGGGGGGCCGGGCAGGCGGGCGGGATGGGGCGGGCGGGGCGGACGGGCGGGGCAGGCGGGCAGGCGGGCGGGCGGGCGGGCGGGTTGGGCGGGCGGGGCGGGCGCGGCGGGGCGGGGCGGGGTGCGAGGGTGGCTGGGGCGGGGAGGGCAGGCGGGGAGGGCGGGCGGGTGGGCTGGGCTAGGCGGGGCGGGTGGGGCGGGCGGGGCATGCGGGCGGGGGGGGCGGGGCAGGTGGGGCGGGTTGGGCAGGCGGGGAGGGCGAGCGGGCGGGGCAGGCGGGGGGGACGGGCGGGCGGGCGGGCGGGGCGAGCGGGGCGAGTGGGGCGGGGCGGGGCGGGCGGGCGGGGGGGGCAGGGGGGGGGGAGGGGCGGGAGGGAGGGGCGGGCGGGGCTGGCGGGCGGGCGGCGGGCGGGCGGAGCGGGCGGGCGGGCGGGTTGGGCGTGCGGGGCGGGCGTGCGGGGTGGGCGGGACGGGCAAGCGGGGCGAGTGGGGCGGGCGGACGGGGCGGGCGGGCGCCCGTGCGGTGCTGGTGGGTGGGGCGGGCGGGGCGGGCGGGCGGGACAGACGGCGGGGCTGGCGGTCGCCCGGGCGCTGCTGGCGGGCGGGGCGGACGGGCGGGGCAGGAGGGTGAGGCGGGCGGGGCGGGGCGGGGCGGGCGGGCAGGCGGGGCGGGCGGGCGGGTTGGGAGGGCGGGGCGGACAGTGGGCTGGGCTGGTGGGTGGGGCAGGCGGGCAGGGCGGGTGGGCGGGTGGGGTCAGGCGGGCGAGGCGGGCGGGCGGGGCTGGCGGAGAGGGCGGGGTGGGTGGGGGGGGCGGGCGGGGAGGTGTTTTGATTAATTGGTGGAATATCGACGGACTTTAGTTGGTGCGATTTGCGGTGTACAAACCGAGCTGCACCACAACTCAGCCATACCATATCCCTCCGGCTGCTGTGTGTAAAGGCAGTATCATTTTCCATTCACTGCCCGCACTCGGAGGGTGCTGTTAGCACAGTGGGTGCATAGTCTGAGCAGAACGGCAACATCAGCACCGGGATGGGGGGCCGCTGACTCTGGCTCAGATGAAGTCTGCTACTCAATGTCTCAAAGAAGCTGCCATCCGGAGCACCACCGCTTCCTTCACAATTGAAATCAAAGCAAGCCTTCCAGTTCACGGGATGTGCAATGCTGGCTTGCTATGAGAGAGCTTTCGAGGCCATGGAAACGGCTGAAGGTGACCATTTGGGATGACAAGATCGTGGCACAGGGGGTCGGACGGGGAGAAATCAGCAGAGGAGGATAGCTATGTAACCCATCGTTGGTGGGTATGGCGATGTACGAGCACAGGCAATCGGAGGTCGGGTGAGCGGACAAGGGGCTTCGGCAGGCCCCACCAAGCGAGTGTGCGCGTATTTTGCGGTTTCATCGTGCCAACTGCGCCGTTGGCGCGTGTGTGCGTGTGTGCGTGTGTCGGCGACGGTACGGCTCGGCCCAGTGTGCAGGCCTCCTGCGGCTCCCATCGTGTGTGCTGTGCTGCAGTGGGCGACAAGGTGGTCAACACCAGCGGGATGTCGTTGGATGCCTTCCTGAAGGACTACACCAACGAAGACAATGTGTCTTTCACGGAGCTCTTCAAAAAGCACCGGGTGTGTGTCCCTTGCGGCGCAGCACGCGGCTTTGCTTATGCGCGGGCCTTGCGGGCTCCCTTTCAGGCCCGGATTTGGAGTTTGTCGCGGCACCGAGTGCCTCTGCGGACGGGAAAGTATTCGCAGAAACCGAGGCCAGGTCCGCATATTCGGGCGCATCCAACCCCCAGCGTTGCGCTCTAGCAAGGTCTGAGGATTGGAGTGCAGCCACGTTCCAGTGTTGGGTTGCACCCTGGTCTCGGTGTTGGGGCGTATGCCTTGTGCTCGGGGGCATTTACGTGGATTGGATTTCAATTGGATTTGATTTGTGAATGGGAACCGGGGTTTTACCCCCCGGACTTGTGTATACACAAAATGCTCAGAAGTAAATGGGGACCTCAACAATTCCACCCAAAAGAAATCTGAAATAAGGAAACAAGGAGCCCCTTTGAGCCAGGATCTCCCTCCTCAAGGGGAAGGAGGGGGCAGGGAGAGACGAACCCACTCCCACTCCCCCTCCCCCGCCCCCTCCTCTACCCCCTCCCTACAGCAACACGCACCCCCGCCACCCAATGCCCCCCAGGGCAGAAAGAATGGAGAGGGCGGGGCAGAAAGAGGGCAGGGGGAAAGGGACGAACCAAAGAGGGTAACAGGACAGGGCAGACCGCGCTCGCCGAAAACGGTGCAGAGCGCAGAAGGAGAATAAGGTAAGGAAAAACGGGAAAGAATCATTGTGGTTGTTAGAAGCCCCTGTCAGGAAAATTATCCTGCAGATGCACACCCCAGCGCGCTCAAGTCAGTGCTGGAGTCGGCAAACCCAGCATGGACTTGGAGTGTGCATCTGGATGCACCTGGTCAACGGCACGGGCAACAGCCCGTCGCGGGGACAGCCGACCCTGGAGTAGTCAAACAGAACAAGTCATCTAGGGGCTCCGTTGACACAACCAAAACACGTTCGGGCCCACAGAGGGTCAGAATGAACAGTGGCGAGAGGCCAATAGGCGCCGCCACAGGCAAACAATCAGATACCGAGGCCTTGTGGGATGGGGTCCGCTGCTCCCCCAGGCCTCATTCGATGTCAGATGAACAGGAAAATGCCAAAGCAACGGGCAGGGGGTGGGGGGGCTCAGTACTGGACCCCAACACCCGCGGCGTGAGCCGGGGGGGTCCAGAGCCGGGGGCGGGGGGGGGGGGGGGGTTGGCTGCTGGTTCTGCGATGCGTTCCCCTGACGCCCATCGGTGTTCGATGGGCGTCACGTCGATGCGGTGCCTCTGTCGGCAGGAGGAGCACCGCAAGAAGAATCAATGGCTGTTTGACCGTGACGCCTGCTTCAAGGCAGAGGTCCTGAGGATCGGCGGTGAGAAAGCGCTGCTGGATTTCGAGCGGGAGCAGGAGGCCAAGAGGGTCGAGTTGGCGGAGCGGAAAAAGTATGTTTGGCGACACAGGCGCCCGATGTTGGGGTGCCTGGTATACACCAACTCTGAGCACCCCCCCCCCCCCCCCCGGGACGGTGGCTACGTCGTCCGGGGACGGGCGCTGCCCTACACCGTCCTCACACGCATGTGTGGTCACCCGCCTTTCCTTGGCCGCCCTGAGCTCCGGGACCCGCCGATTCGGCCCTGACTGGCCCTCGTCTAATGACTCCTCCGCACTACTGAACGTCCTGGGGCTTGAGGAGCGTGAGCAATCTGTGCTACAGCCACACCACTTCCTCTTCGGCGTGGAGGGCCGCCCCCCAGACCTCAGACCTGAGCGGCTGTTCAGTGCAGGGTGAGGGCCTCGCTGCGCACAACACCGAACATCGTGCCCTTGCGGGGTATGGTATGGTGTGCAAGAACTCTGGTGGTGTCTCAATACCACGGGAGGAAAGAATTGGAAGCCGAGAGGCCCTTCGAAGCCCTCCCTCGTACCAAAATTTCCATTCAATTCTAAGGATGCTCTGTGCCATCCAGGACCCATCGGCAAATAACAGCAACCCTCCAGAATCCACCATGAACATCCACTAGGAAGCAGTAGCAAGGGGCCTCCTACCAAAAATTTCCTTCATTTCTAAGGAGCAATACCAAAATTTTCCCCTCCTAATTTTGGCCATCCCCAAAGAAAACCTCTTTAATTTTTTCCTCCCGTGGTATGATTTGCGGTCAACAGAGGCCCTGTCTGGTGGGGGGAGGGGGCCCGGGAGATGTTGGTGGCCTGGAGCTGCATGCACGTGGGGTACGGGCTGGCTCGCTCCCAGAATCCGATGTACGACAGCGCCACATTAGCAGGGGTTGAGGGTGTTGGGGCGTTGTGGGCAGCCCCCGCGTTCAAGTTCTGCACGGTGACCCGCATGTCCCCGCTGGTGATTCGGAACCTCCGCAGCCGATCCCGGTTTGACACCGCTGAGTTTGTGGACAGGGAAAGGGTTCAACGGAAGGGCAGCAAATGGCGATCGGCCAAAAGGCGCCGCCAGCTGCAGACGAGAACAACACACCGTGGCGACATGCCAACCCCCCCCACACCCTGGGGATCCAACCCACTGCAAAAGGGCCTGGTCTGGACTAGCAAGCCCGTCTTCCAATATCCCAATCAAACCCTTAAGCTGTCATCTTCAGGCGCACAAGCAAATAGACAAAGCAACAAAGCCTTGTGAGGCGCCAAGACATTTCAGCTGAAACAAGAAGCAGTGCTGAGTGCTTTCTGCGAGCAAAGGTGAGGTCCATTATACACGGCTACCCGGTGAATCAATGTGTTCCTAAACAAGGTCGGCACCAATCGCTGTCGGGTTGTCGTTTTCATAGGCTCTACTCGATGCTTTGGCCACAGCCCCACTGCCCTCCCACCCCCACGGCCGACCCCCCGCCCTCTCATTGTCAAAAGAGGCGTACCTTGGGTGTAGCCAAGTGCTTCCGGGTGACCCGCAGGTGCCCCTTGTAATTTGCTGCCACTGCAGCACTGATGCCTTCACTTTCTCAGGCTGATGCTGCCCCCGCCACCAAAGTCAAAGCTGGAGATGGACCAGCGGAGGATCAAGGAGCAGATGAAAAAGCCCAAGGAGATAAACTATGCGGGCACTCAGTTTGCGGGCCAGCACAACACTGGCAAGGACCTGACGTCGTTTGTTTCAAAGGCATGTCTGCATACCGCCCCAGCCTCCCCCTGACCTTGCGACACGGAATTGTGGCATGAAGTGCGCAACGGTGCCATGTAGGCCTCCGAAATGGAGGCCCCTCCGAAATGGAGGCCTAAGGCGCTTGATTGGGGAGTGTCTGCACTGCATGCACGTCCCGCAACGGCAGGAGCTGCCTCGGCAAGAAGTACCCCCCCTCCCCCCCCTTGCGAGTGCTGCGCCCCCATCGGAGCAGCAGTAGGTGTTGTTTCCGCAACTTTTGTGTCTGTGGAATTTTGTGGTTCTTTTTTCTGGTGGCCCCTGAATATCAATTTTTTTTTTTTTGGTGTGGGGCTGGGGATGGTTGTTTTGGGATACCGATTTTTATTCCGCCACCCATTTTCACCCACTCTGACTCACCTGACGACTCGGGTACATATGTGCAACGGTCGATGCAACGGTCACTGCTTGTGTCTTCTTGCGGCGCGCGCGAACAACGCCCTTCTCACAGGAACACCCGGTGTTGGTTGCGTCAAATTTGGGAACCTTAGTGTTGCTCTCGCAAGGGAGGGGGTGTAGCTGGACGTGTGGCTGGAGGTCTCCAGCCCAAGAGGCTGGACAAGCAAACTTCGCAGGAGCCTTAGTGAAGTACGTTGCGTTTTTCACTGCCTGCACTGCAATGGACTTGGCAATCAGCGGTTGGCAGTCAAGCAGTCAACGGCGGTTGATGGATCACGAACGACAGTTGGCGGACGACCGGCCCCCGCTACGTGGGCATACGGGAGGGTGATGCGGACTGCCTGTGGGCACACTGCGGTGCTTGCGCTTCGTGTGAGCCAACTGAGTGGACATTCCCATGGAAGGACGGGGGAGTGTATCCGGGGGGTTCTTTGAGGGGACTTGCCATCAGCATTGGCCGCTTTCCCCTTTGTGCCCAGTGCTGCAGTGTTCGAGACGTCTATAGAATGCCTCAGAACGCAGTCGCCATTCAAAAGGCAGTTGCCGTATCAATCAACACAGGAATCCTGCCGGACGCTGGCTTGAGAATGAACGGCACACGGGCCAGAACGAAACGAGTGCCCGTGTGGCCTGGCTCTGGGGGCTCAGTCACTGGATCCCTTTTGGAAGGCGGGGGTTCCAGAAAGTAGGCTCGGACTCCCCCTCCCCCGTCCCCCGCAGATGAAGTGTTCCCCACTCCACGCCTCCACCTGCCATGGCTGCTGACGCTTTCTCGCCTGGCGATGCAAACAGGTTAAGGGTAAATAGCTGTTGCTGTGATGTGGGACTGAAAAACGGACCGGCGACATGGCTTTCGGTCGGGTTTGTCAACAAAGAAACCCATTCATGCAGAGGTACATGAGCGTGGCCAAGAAACGATGACTGTGCGTCTGCACCAGTGCAGAAGGCAGCGCTTTCACCTTGTTTTTGCATATCCGCGGCATGTGTCACCCAGGCAGAAGGCCCGGTTCAATGCCACTCAGGGTGTGCCCCCCCCCTTTATCCGACCCCTTCACTTTGCAGCCCCAAGAGTCAGTGTTGTTCTCGGGGATCTCAAACGAATTGGAACTGATGGCGCAACGCAAGTTGATGGCGGAGCAGGGCAACTACAATTTGGATGGTGTGCGCCCCCCGTCCCCTCTCTTCAACCAACAGGGGCTGGCTCACGGGATTCTCTTACGTCCATCCCCCCAACTCCCCGCCCTGCACGACATTGCGTCTCTGCCGCATCTTATCTCCGCCACAGGCTCAGTGGCCATGGTGTGCCTGCTTTTGGTGCTTGTGGGCATAGCGCACGTTAGTGGCAGAAGATGTGGTTGTGTTGTTCTGCAAGCCAATGGTTCTCGCTTTTGTGACGGGGTGATGTACCCCACGGCTGTTCCCTCGCATTCTTGGGTCACCCTCCTCTGCGGTGGGGCTTTGCACCGGCCACATCCCAAACCCAGTCGCGGGAGAGAGGCAAGGGGCAGCAGTGGCCCCGACGCCGTGGTGATGAAGCGGAGAAGCGAGGGATCAGGAATGTGGAGGCACAGGCAGGACGGCATGGAAAGGGCAGATAGGAGGGGGTAGGGGTCACATTGCAGTAGGTGCGGGGGCAATGGGTAACACCCAAATGCATCGGAGTGTGTCTGGCGATAAGACGCGGTGCCATATGGGGCACCAGATCAAGTTCTTTTGCACAAAATTGTAAACCCCCAAGATGCCCGGCATGCTGTGCATGCCTTGCATGGCGGAATTCTTGTGATAGTCATATCAAAATCCTTCCCTACCTCAACCATATCATGAATCGCCAAACTAAAATGCTCTTTTTGGGCCAAGACAATCGCCCAATTATGGGTATGCAATGGAAGATGTGTGTGAGACCACAGTCGGGCTTCAGCATCCCCTGCACCTGTGGAGGTGGGGAAAAAGGTTTGCTGTAGGGGGGGGGGGGGGAGGGGCTGCAGGGCTCCTTTTAACAACTCGGCACCACTGGGGTGTGTGTGGGGGGGGGTCCCACACCACCCACCCACCCCCCTGGACCCCCCCCCCCCTTTAATAAGATTGGGCCCAAGTTTCTTCTGGGCTTTCGGCCGATCAAAAATTTTCTCTGGCGCCTTTGGCGCCAATTAGTTAACACCAAAACATTTCTTTGGCGCCTCTAAAAACTCAGCACCACTGGGGGGGGTGGGGGGGGGGGTGGAGGAGCAGGGCACCTCGGCCTCACGCACACGGAAACGCAGCGAGGCAGGTTATGGACCGCCTGAGGACGGAGGTGTGTGGACAGCAAAAGCAGTCAAACGACCCCGCAACAATCAGCACAGCCTCAATACGCCAACTACTGGGTGCCGCTAACGCGCAAACGGCACATCCGACCACATTCAGCACATTCCCAACACACCAACTACTGGGCTCCGCGAACGCGGAAACGACACCAGCAGGAGCACCGGCCGCAGCGGCCGACACAAAGCAGCAACCCGACGCAACATGCGAAGGGAAGAACGGGTGACTGTCCAGGGCCCCGTAAAGGAGCAACAACCCGACGGAATGTCACACAGGGGGGCTGGACCCACCCACCCACCCCCACCTGGACCCTCCCCTCCCCCCCCAAAAAGCCCTAGGGGGTTGTTTGAGGGAAAGGGGCTCCCGTGACAAAGCCTTATCAAGTGGCAGTGTGAGGACCAGTCCTGGCTCAGAAATCAGGCTGCAAAGTGGCCCAAACGAAAAATTTTTTTGAAAACAAATTTCCCCATGATATATACCTCCACACGATCAGCCCGTCGTGGCGATCATTTTGAGGGATATATGTTGGGGTACCCTGGACACCCGCCACCCCACCCCCTGTGGGCCCATCTGGGGTTCCTGTCACGGGAGCCACTCCAGGGGGAGGGGGGAGAGTCTGGAAAATGCACCTGAACGACCCCCCCACCCCCCTTTCCTCGCTCGCCGTAAACCTTTGTCTCCCCACCCCTGCCCCATTCTTTCAGCCCCTATTTCTCCCATCGCCTTGCAGATCTCATGCTGACGCCACACGGCCCTGCTCCAAGTCCGCGGGTGAACGGCTACGGTTTTGCGGCCACGCCACAATTCTCTCCGGGTGGCAGTGAGGGCATGTCGCCACTGATAACGTGGGTATGTTGTGTGTCCTGCTTTGCACGCGGGCTTGTTCACCAGATCCCGTGGGTTTTGTTTTCCGGGGGATGATTGCTCTGGTGCAGTCTTACATTGGGGGAGGCTTGTGCCTCAGACCGTCAAATTTTTCGACATCATATGCAATCATTTGTCAAAGGGATCCTCAGCGTCCTGGTGCCTGTCTGTAGGAGGTCAAGGGGTGCTCGAAAAACCCGATGGCTGCTGCAAACGATGCTGCGTCTCCATTTACATCAATGTTTAGGCTCTCGTACACAACGTATAGGGTCTCCTGCGTAATGCGCAGGGTATTCCGCATTACGGACGTCGCCTAAATTTTGTCCACGGCCTCCTACATTATGTGCAACGGTCCACTAGACATTTTGCTTTTGCTTTTGCCAATGTTGCGGGAACACCTCAAGTGTATGTGTGTGTGTGTGTGTGTGTGTGTGTGTGTGTACTGCATTTGCCCTGCCTGTTCGTTTCGCGTCAATCGTGCGCGCGCGTGTGTTTTTGCTACTCTCCGGAACACCAACATTGAGGGATACATATTGTACAGCAGGGCGGTGCTGCCGGTGGGAAAAGCGGCGAAACTCTCGTTGGCCAAAATTCTCACGCGCAGGGCCTGAACCGATGCCCTGCATCCCCATGTCTGATCTGATGACTGAGAAACCGGTACACCTGAGCCATCACCCAAGGGATGACGGTGTTTGTGCGTTTGCGGCGAGCCCGAGCCCCTCACAACCCCCTCTCTTTCAGGGAACCGTCTCGACGCCGCTGACATTGGCCGTGGACCCCGAAGAATATCTTCAAGGTACATGCCCCGCAGGCAGACAGAAACACGCATGTACACACGCAGCGCAGCGCACGCGCACAGGCTGGCAGGCAGGCGCACGTGCACACAGGTACACAGGCAGGCGCGCGCGTGAGCGCACACACGCACACGCGCAACGGCAGCGGAGGCTGCGGCACGTGCAGATGAAATGCGTTGCCATCGAAAGGCCCTGAAGAAAGGGAGCCTCGGTCACAACCCAGCGGCTCCGCTGCAGTTTGTACACCGCGTGTGATCTGTGACTTCGGAAGTGTACCCCTTCAGGCATAGCTATTGCTGAGTTGCTCTGTGCTTGAATGCCGTTGGTGCGCTGCTGGTGTTCGGGGCTGTCGCGTGGCTGACATGCACGAGCCCTCGGTGCACATGTTGGGCTGCAGGGACGCTTGAGTGCAGTGCTCGCGCTGCGCAGCTATTTGCCTGTTGGGCCGGACCAAGGATTTGTGGGACAAAGTAGTGTGGCCGCCCAACACCAGTCAAAGGTGGTTGCAAATGTGGTATTGGGTTTTACCACCTTCTGAAAGGGCTGTGAAGGGCGATTCAAAGACTCATTTGGGTGGGCGGTGCGAAGGCGGTTGATTGGCAGGCGTTCTCCGACAAAAGTAGCGCGCAGCAAGGCCTTCCCCTAAACCGGGGTGGCACCCAGGAAATGACCACGGAAATGACCACGGAAATGACCAGGGCCATAGAGGGGAGGGAGGGTACAACGGTACTGGAACGTACAACAGGCTAAGGTACATTTTGGAACAAATAGGCGGAGAAAAAATAGCACATTTTCTCGACGTTGGGGGGAGGGGGGGGGCGTATACATATACACAAGGTCCCCTAAAGCAGAGTTCTGTTGATCAACTCAGCACTAGTTTTGGGGCAGTCCCGCCACCCCACCATCTCGGCCCTCAGCCTCCCCCCCCCCCCCCCACGTCCTCCACGCCCTGCTCGGCACCCTCCAGCCCTGGGTACAAGTGCTGGGCCGCTGCACGCGTCGGCTGGACACCAGCACCCCGTCCTTTCCCTTGGTCGTTGCCCACGTAGTCCTGTGTGCGTGGCGCCCGACAGAATCCGGCCCCCTGCCCCCCCCCCCCCCCCCAAGGCCCGCGGACGCAGACGGGGTGTGCATCGCATGCATGGCCGGCCGATATACAGAGTCGTCGGGACAGCCATCGAGCACCCCCCAGGCGGCCTGTGAGCCTCAAGATCCCCCCTCAAATCAAATCAAATCAAATCAAATAGGTTTTTTTTTGGGGGGGGGTCTAGACCCCTCCCCCCCCCCCCCCTCATCAAGGGACTGGGATTTTCTTTCTGCGGCGCCTTCGGCCGACCCAAAATTTTGTCCGGTGCCTTTGGCGCAGGTCAATTGAAGCCGGATGTTGCTTCCATGCTTTTGGCGTCAAACCAAAAAAAAAGGTCGGTAGGGGTGGTGGGGGAGGGCACCCCCCCCCCCCCCCTGTCTGAAGTGGAGCTTTGCCCTCAAGTAACGGCTCCTCACCGCCCTGCTTTGTTTTCTTTGCCCTAAGAATCCTTCCAAAAAGGGGCGGTGGTCACACCAGAAATTAGTGCTCGTAAGTTCCTTTTGTTTTGTGGGGGATGGGCCATCCCCCGCGACTTTAGGACGCCCCATGCCATGAACTATGTGCTGTGGGACTAGAAACGCAGATGTGGTTTCAGACACCCTACGCAACAGCAAACAGGCTACAGGTTGTGCGATGTGAGGCCACGCATGCACAATCTTTGTATTCAGAACAACGGAGGGAGCGAAGCCCTCAGGCAAGCTAAAGGAGGCTCGAGAGAGGGTTCAGAAATGGAGGGGATAGGGCTCACTCTTTGTGCCTGGATTCTGCAGAGCCTTCTCACCTCCGCGGCAGGGCCCAAGTTTAACATTGCAGAACGTTCCAAACGGGACGAAAAGGCCAAGAGACTGGCCGATGAAGCCAGCAAACGGATGCGGCTGGAAAAGGCGGCCAAACAGCCCAAACGACCCGGATCCCTGGCCTCGCCGATCTCGACGCCGAGGAGCAGTAAGAGTCTCACCCCGTCCCCGAGCACAAGGTCTGCGTGACGGGGCGTGGTCAGTGAACCCGTGTATCAGTGCATGACGTGTTGTGTACTGCTGTCGGGCCGCTGGGCCGCACCTTCCACTTGCCCCCTGCCCCTCGGTGCTGTGCTGTAGGCCTTGTCCGCTCTGTCGTGACGTCCAACCCACACCCGTTGCCTCGTAGACCACTGCGCCTCATGCACTGCACCGATGACCAACGATTCATGCCTCTGGCTGCTCATCGTGGTCCTCTGCGGCCGTGGCCCCTGCGCTGTGCTCCGTGCCTCGTACATCTTGGATCTCTGACACTGCACTGCACATGTCGTGCTGCATCGGTACCATCTGCATCCTCAATCCAAGCATCCGCACTAGCCGCCGTGGCGGTGAGTGTCGGTGAGTGGCACCAATTCACATTTTTCCGTCGGTGAGTGCGGTGAGCTGATGTTTACAGAGGAAACTGTGGGGACGATCTCGACCTCCGGGAAAATGGGAAAAATGGGACTGTGAAAATGGGTATTTCGTCCCATTTCCCTCCCATTTTCCTCAACCAAATCCCGCCACAACCCTCCACAACCCTCATCCTGTGTACTATGCCCGCTATCCCCCCCTTCCATTCCCCACGATTTGCCCCCCATTCCCAAAAAAAAGGCATGAATGAAGCCAAGCCTCATCAGACCTGCCTCGGAGAACAGGCCCCCTCACAACAGCTGCTCTGTTCTTGACAATCCGTCGTCATGAAAGCCAACGTGCTCAGCTCGTTCACCTCATACCCTCGCCTCTGAAAGCGGGTTCTGGGATTGACAGGCATCCGCGCTCACCGCCACTCACCAAACCAGGATTTTGGAGTCTGGAAAAAAAATGGAGGAAATCCGGCCTCGTCTCATTCAGCCTTGACTCTTTGCAGGCTTCTGACCCCTGCTGCTCAAGAACTTGCACGGAAGCTGGGCAAAGTCCGCCCATCATCGGACTTATTTGGCGCGTCCAAAAGAGCAAGTATGCCGCCTGCGTGCTTCCATGTGGCTTTGACACTCCTGAATCTACCAGCTCTAAGAAAAAGGCCACAATGTTGGCCTCAGCTGCGGCTCGCTTGCCAACCAACCTCATGGGCTTCACCGTTTCAGGAGGGGTTTTGTCAACCACATCAAGGCATTGAGAGCCAATGTCCATCATGGGGTGGTCTTGCCCCTCTGTTACCTTCACTTCACCACTGAAAACATCATGGCAGGGTACAACCCCCCCCCCCCCCTCCCCCGACTAGGACATCTTTCTCACTGCAACTGCTGCCCATGCCCGTCGCCGCGGTTGCTCGTTGGTGCACTGTGCCCGGACCTGCAGCAGAAACACGCACACGCGCTGGTGGGGCTCTCCATGCGGCATCACAGAGTGTTGCTGGTGATGGACCCCTGTCACTGCAGGGCCCCCATGGGGATTGGTATCGGCCACCGGACCCCACCCGGCGCCGCAGGATTTGCGGGCCGCTGCAGCCACAACGGCGCATGTGTGGTGAGGAATGGCCGCCCAGCCCTCTCGCGTGTACGTGGGTGGCGGCAGATCGCGGGGTGGCGGCGGGCACTGGGCCTCGCAGATGAGGCGGCCTGGGCAGTTGTTCGCGTGGAGCCACGTTGTGCCGTGGCTGTCCATGGTCCACGCGGGCTGATTCCTTGTATCCCTGCCCAGCTGATACAGTGTTGACGTCATGGTCCGGGCCCGTACCGTCGCTGTGCGCCACTGCCCGTGGCGGTGTTTGTGCTGCACGTGGGAGTCCTCGGGCCCTGAGCGCCTCAGCCTTCCCCTTTCCCTGCAGTAGTGGTCTGCCCGGCCTGTCTGTCTGCTTGTCAGTCTCGTCAGACTGACAGTAAGTCTGTCTACTTGTCCCCCCGGCCCGCCCCCAAGACCGCCGCTCGTCCCCCAATACGGTCCCATCTCGTTGGCCTGGCGGTGCAGGTCTGCCTTCTACTTCTCATGCCACTGGTCAGTCCTCTGTGCCCCTCCTTCCCACAGAAAAGGCGGGTGGCGTTGCTCTCACAAATTTGTGAAATATGTGGCCTGACGACATCTGAGCACTCAGCCGCATGCAGAAGTGCCTGTTTGTCATGTCTTACGCACGTGTGCGTGGGGGAGGGGGGGGCTGGGCTGGGGCTGCTGTACGCTGACTGCACTGCCCCGCCCGCCAGCACCGCCTGGGCGCCCGCCCGCCCCGCCCACCCATCCCGCCCCGCCCGCCCGCCCCACCCGCCTGCCGCGGCGGCGCCCGCCCGCCCTGCCTGCCCACCCCGCCCGCCTGCCCGCCCCGCCCACCCACCCCGCCCGTCCCACCCGCCTGCCTCGCCCGCCCGCCCCAACCGCCAGCACGGCCCGCCACCCACCTTCTGATTGCAGGGACCGATGCCTCTACCCCGAGCTCTACCCCGAGTCAACGCCGGGCCTCTTCCGTCTCCACCTCTGCCCCCTCTCCCATGCTACGCACGACCGGGCGAGCAAGCAGCGCCACGCCCAGTGACAGAGGGTCCTCCATCACCGATGGACTGCTTAAGATATGAGTTGCGGCAGCAACGATGCCCTGCGCTGTGTATTGCCCGGGTTTCAGGGGCCAAGGGCCTTTCGTCTCTCTGGCGCAGCACGTGTGGTTTGTGGCTGCGGGGGCACAGACGTGACGCAGACAGAGGGGCACGGAGATGATCTCGTACCCCAACGATGTCCTTGCCCCCTGACTTGCCCGATCCCAGGGCATCCGCTTGACCACTGGCCATCAGGAAGGGGGCTGGCACGCCCCCCCCCCCCCCCCCTAACTGCCGCCACCACCAGCACTGGCATCAGGGTAGGAGCAGGGCCGCACTCCGTAGGCCTCATGGACCCCTTGATTCCCCGGCCCTCGTCAATTTCCAGTTCAGTGCAGGAATAGTGGCAGCATTTCCATGAGCATTTGTTCAAATTTTTTCGTCCAGCATATCGGCCGTCAACTAAAACGAGGAGTGAGGGTCTGCGCTGGACCCCCGCTGATCCCCATCCCCCCCTTTCAGAGCCGCCCTTCCCGATTACATTGGTACATTGGTGTATCAGTGTATTCTCTCTTCTTGTTGTCCATCACCCCTCCTCCTCCACTGCGTCGGCTGCCGAGGGGGCCTTGCCAGCTTACAGCCGACTGGGGGAGGAGAGAGGGAGGAAGGGCTAGACATCTGCTCTGGAGGAGTGAGAAGCCGACATCACTTCACACGCACTGCTCGGGAGGCCCCCAAACCCCAGTACCAGGGCTACACCTCCTGAAATTCCCATCACTCCAACCATCCATCCGCCTTTCCCCCTCCCTTCTTATACTTCCTTGACCCCATGCACCCCAGCCCCCCCGCTGGTAGGTAGGTAGGTAGGTAGGTAGGTTGGTGGGCAGGGGGAGAGAGGGAGGGGGCAAAGCTTATGCACACGTTGGTGCCCGGGAACATGAGCGTAATTGTTGGCACAGCATCAGACCACTGATTCAGCGGCCACGAGGCCACAACTGTTCCTAGACTACGAAACACCTTCGGAATACTGCAGGAAATTTGGTCATGGGCAGCAAGAATGCTTCAGATGCTGCAGCATGAGCCCAGTGCCCAGTGCCTTTGGCAAACCCTCCACAACCACCACCAACCCTTATCAGCCCTCCCCAACCCTCACCCTCCCACCCAACGTCAAAGACAAATTTGAAAAAACGGCGCCTTCGTCGCTTTTGCAGGGCTATGAATGCAACGCTCTATTGCTCTCACTGGTGAGGGCGTTTCCTGGTGAATAAAGAGCAGGATCGGGGCAGGTCAGAGATAGCAAGGAAAGAGGGCACTTAGCACAATCATTGAGGCATGCCTGGGCACTCGGACGTTGGCTTTCGGACACAGGGTTTTAATGGGCGCAAGGTTGATTCACGGCTGGGGATCGGCACAGGTTTAGGGACACGCAAAGATACGGCGGTACAGGGAGCCCGGGCCACAATTGCGGCCACGTATGCTGGCCCTCTGGAGGATTGGATGGAGGCTAAAGGGGGGCATGGGGATGGGATGGGCAGAGAAATGCGGATGGGAATGGAGATGGCACAGGGGTGGGGGGGATCTACCGCGGTGTTGACCTATTTGCGGGAATGCTGTCTGTAAAGCAGACGGGCCTCTGGTGCGAGGTCACACTTCATGTTCTCAAGATACGTCGCTCATTGTGAAGCTGCACTTGCCGCTGGCACTACGAATGCCAGAAGGTATTTGTGCAAAAATGGTTTGTGCAGTCATCGATCCCCAGCCCCCAAGAGGGCCTTGGTTTTGCATACAAGAGGAGGTAGGGCGCCATTGGTCTCTTTGGCATTCCGATCTAACCACTGACACAATCAGAGCGCTTTTTTTGCTGGTGGAAGACTTCGACACTCCGTAGGTCATTGTGTTTGTAAATAGTCTCTGCTCTTTTTTGTTTTTGCTTTGCGATGAAGGTGGACTGACACAGCTTCGTCAAATGAACGCACAATTGGTAACCCTCAGTCCTTTCACAATACTCTTGTGGGGCTTCTACACGCACCGCGCACGCACGGCGCGCCTCTGGGAACCGGTCTCTCTGCTGTGAAAGATGTTAGGTCAGCCAACCAACACCCATCAATGGGCACTCATTGAAGGCTATTCCAGGGCACCCTTTGTTGGTGCCAGAGCAGGTGCCATGCATCCAGCGAGCGCCAGGGCTTT
The DNA here is from genome assembly GCA_964036045.1 of Eutreptiella sp. 'Long Island Sound 2002'. Classification (NCBI taxonomy): domain Eukaryota; phylum Euglenozoa; class Euglenophyceae; order Eutreptiales; family Eutreptiaceae; genus Eutreptiella; species Eutreptiella sp. 'Long Island Sound 2002'. The sequence continues at coordinate 21,186,568 of OZ038386.1, read as the reverse complement.
CCTTTTTTTGTTTGTCACTGGGGAGGGCCTGGGGTTGTCGGTGGCAGGATTTGGTGAACCGACGGCGCTTGACACTTGACTGACGGAGGTTGGCGCATGACCGACGGCGTCGGTTGAGTTGCTCGTTGGCTGCCGCTCTGCTGACGTCCGAGTGTACCGGAGGCGGGCATTTTTTTCCTTTGGTCTCAAGGACAGCCCTAGCGAGCGAGAATGGCGCGCGTGTCCCGCGCAGTAAGGGACGCACTTGCCCCCGTTTGCCCCCAAGTTCTGCGGCCCTATGATGAGACGACCATTGGCCGCTGTGGATGCGCGATTGCCTCGTGTTTGAGTTGCGTGGGCCCCGCGACAGGAACTCGTGTGAGGGTGTTCAGGTGCCCCTTTGGTGCTGCATACGCACGCGCCAGGGGCGTGCCCGACAGTGCGGCGACACTTGGTTTCCCTTTGCCTGTTCCCTATGTTTAGCGTGGGGTGCAGGCGATGTTCTGGACAATTTTTGCCATGGTTTCGCCGCCGGCCGTGCGTTGATTGTGCTTGTGCTTCGCGGTATGTGTTGAAGCGTCTTGCTTCGGTGGTGTTACGGACGGGCCACACACCCTCTTGAGGGGGGGCAGGCTATGGACGGCCTGTGGACAGAGGTGTGTGGACAGCAAAAACAGTCAAAGGACCCCGGCAGCACATCCTCAATACGCCAATTATTGGGCGCCGCTGACACGCAAACGGCACATATTGCCACATTCAGCACAGTCCCAACACACCAACTACTGGGCTCCGCAAACGCGGAAACGACACCAGCAAGAGCACCGGCCGCAGCGGCCGACAGAAAGCAGCGACCCGACGCAACATGCGAGGAGTAGAACGGGTGACTGTCCAGGGCCCCGTAAAGGAGCAACAACCAGACGGAATGTCACACAGGGGGCGGTAGAGGAATTCTTGATGGCGGAGGGCGGCTGAAAGAGCTCCCAGAATCTGAAGCAGTGTTTTTGGCATTCGGTCGAAGGTATGAAACGTTCCTGTTTCGCCCCTGGTGGACCGTGTGGGATGAGAGGATGATTTGCATGAGATTTCTTTGACAAAACGACCTACAACACACGGAAAAACCGTCCCAACGAGCCTTCCCTCCTATTTGCAAAGGCACAAGGGTTTGACAGGAAAATGCACCCCGTGCAACCACCGGTACATTTTAAACTCGGAACGGACGTGTTCGCCCGGCAGACAAACGGTGTGGATGGAGTGTGGACGGCCAACAAAGCCATCCACGAAGAACCGCAGAAACCGGTTCAGTCGGGGAAGGTCATTGGGGCCCTGTATCGGTGGTGTCTGGCATCCTCCAGAGTGCCCTGATTTAAGATGGAAGATGGAGGAGGCCGCATGCCTTCCTCACACCGAGGCTGAGGCGTGGCCGTCAGGCATCACCCGGTAGGTGGGCTGAGGGGTGGTTTGGATCGAGCTCTTACGGTATGCGACTGGGAAGGGGTCTGCCAAAGGGGCTTGCCACCGACTCCTGGCATTCAACCCTTTGCCCATCCTGTTCTTTGGGAGGGGGGGGGGGCGCGGAGGCCGTTCGTGTTGAGTCAGGTCGGCAGCTGTGGACTGGAGAGACTCAGCTATAGCCCCAATGGAGTGATTGGTCAGATGTTCTTTCAGGAGTCAATGCCAACGTACACAGAAGCAGACCAGAACACTATGTACAAAGTCCAAGAATGGAACAAGCTGCTCAGCCAATTTCTAGGCTACCACATCCAGTTGGGAGCTCAAAAATGTGTACAATATGCATGCGCGCCTTGTTTCTGCTTGTGCCGTGTCTTTTGTCATGTTCCCTTGGAATTGGTGTGCAACAATTTGTGCGGTTTCAGCCTTTTCCTGCAATGTTTGCATGCGAGCTCGCCCAAGGTGGCCCTTACACACTGCCGCCCTTACACCCTGCCATAAGCAAGCAACATCCACTAAAAACCTCCAGGAGGAAAAAACAGTAACGATCCAGAGCCCACCGAGAACAAAACATGTACCGTCTAGAGCCCATCTGGGAATAATAGTGACCATCCACAACCCACCAAGACATAACAGCAACCATCCAGAACCCACCAGGAAACAAAACAGCAACCATGCAGAGCGCACCATGAAATGAAAGGAACGATCCAGAGCCCCCAGGGCAAAAACAGCAACCATGCAGAGCCCATCCCGAAATAACAGTGACCATCCAGAGCCCACCAAGAAGTATGAGCAACCATCCAGGAAACCACAGCAACCATGCAGAGTGCACCAGGACAAAAACAGTAACGATGCAGAGCTCGCCAAGAAATGACAGCAACCAAGCAGAGCCTTACTTTGACATTGCAGAACACATCGAAAAATGCAAAACCCACCCTGAAATACCTGCCTTGCACAAACTTTTGCAGCAACCAAAACAGCAGCAGCAGCAGAGGAGGAAGAGGTGCGGAGTTCTGGCCAAGCCGCACTCCACAAGACTTCTGCCTGGCCTCACATGCGACCGGAGAACTTTGCTGTTTGACCCACTCTATGGCAGCTTCCATGGCAACGGCCCCAGTGCAGCCGCAGGAGCTGCTGGCTGACGCTGGCCTCCGGTTTCCGACCGGTATCTGCATTGACCCCAGCGACGAGAGTCTGGTTGTGTGCGACGGCGAGAACGGGCGTGTGATGAGGCTCTCTAAGCAGCACCAGGTCACGCAGATCGCCGCAGGGCTACACTGGCCGTACAGCGTGTGCACGCTTGGAGGCGACCTTTTTGTTGCCGAAGAGTCAGGGCACTGCGTGCGACGTCTTTTCGCACAGCAGGTCCCTCTTCCTTGCTGTTCTCCCCCCCCCCCCCCGCGACTCTACTTTCTGCCCTCCCTCCCACCCTTCCTCCCTCCCTTCCACCGTCCCTCCCTCCCTCCCTTCCTCCTCAGGTGAGGCAGTAGCAAATGCCGCTGTGTAGGGGTACTAGGAACGAGGACAAAGAGGGATGCGTCGTCCCTGCGCCATGGCAAGAGCGCAAGGGACGGGCGGAGGGTAAAAACGGATAATCGGGTTCGCAAACATGCACAACGGCCACACACAACACACAAGGGAGTAGTGGGTGACCTGCAGCCTCAGTGGCAGTGCACCGACCCACTGGCACAGGCACCTTTGGGCCGAGGCAACCAATTCCGGACCGAATCGCAGTCCAGGGGACAACTGTCCGGAATGAAGAACACGAAACTGTTCTGCCGAAGCAAAGATGTTCCACGGTGCAGTACCCGACTGCCAGCGCCGCAGCAAGCGGCAACGGCCATTGGACGGCAACAAACCACCGCTTACCAATACCTGACAACAGGAAGCATTCAACTGACAGCAGTTGGTGCCAGGCAGTCCTTAATGAACAACATCGGGGCCATTGCTTAGAAATTTGCAGCTTGATCACCAGCAGTTGGCGTTAACCGCCGGCCCAGGGGGCAGTCCTCAGAGACCGTCCTTAGAAAAATAACGAGGAAGAAAAAACAAAAACCTCCCCAGCCATACCCCTGAGCCCCCGCTGCTCACCATTGCCGTGGTGGTAACAAGATGTTTGACAGAGCAGCGGAACTGTCTGCTCTGCGGCTCAGCTTTGGTGACGGAGCCTTCTCAAATGGCCAGCAGCCCCTGGGCATAGGGCAGGACCTGCACAGCGGTAGGAAGAACAAGCGATAGCCACAGAACCGCTCCCTGGGGAGGCGGCTTTGCGCACCGTTTCACTTTCCGTTCCTGCATCCGCCCCTGACCGTCTCTTTGTCCGCCCTCCCGCCGTCCCTCCCTCCGCTCCTCCCTTTGCCCCCCTCTCCCTTCCCCCTCACAGTGCAACAGCTATTTTGGCTGCCACAATTCAGCAGCTGCGTTTGCCGGCGCAAAGCAGCAGTGCTGCCCCTTGCCACAGTGCAGCGGGCGGCTTGACTGCCGCAGACCAGCAGGCCTTTTGCTGCTGCAGACTGGCATGGCCTTCTGCAGCCATGGTAAGGCTGGCCGCTGCCACAGAGCAGCAGGCCTTCATGGCGCTTGGCATTTGTCAATCGCGGCAGGAGCCATAGGAGCAGCAGAGCAGTGGCCAACACGCACGGGGTAGCAGGTGGCTATACGTATACGCGGTAGCCGCCCGGACGGTCCCTGTGCAGGCGGTTTTCGCAGTGTATGGCGTGCTTTGCTCCCACCCCAACTCCAGCTCCCTCCCTCCAGGCCATTGCTGAGTGGTACCCCTCCCACACCCTCCCCGGGTCCAGAGGCCCAAAAACGGTGTGTACCAAAAATCGGCCCCTTTTGTAAAGTTCATTATTTCCGCTGAGCAAAGTTTTTCTGGTGTGGGTGGGGATGGGTGGGTCGGCTGGGGTTTGCCAGGATCCCAAACGATCCCCAGCCTCAGGGAAGCCTTGGAATGGCTGTGCATCACCATCATCAGTACACAAACCTTTGGGTCCCAAACACCCCCCCCCCCTCTGCCAACCCCCCCCTTCTGATACTTCCCTGCACGGGGGCCGATCCTGGTCAGGGCCCGACCCCAAAGGGGGGGGGGGGGCACCCCCCCCCCCCCCCCTCTACAGACCCCAAAATGGTTGTACAGATCAATGGGTTTTGTGGGCGCCAGAGACGCCGGAGATTTTGTTTTAGGCATACGGCAGGGGTAAATTTTTTTGTTCGACCCTGTGTGTCTGTACTCAAAATACTCAGAATTTTGTGGAGAATTCAAAAATGGCTGAAAAGCACAAAAAAGGATTTTGACCCCGACCTGGCCTCCAGTCGGACCTTGGCTGATGGGAGCCTGAGTTGATGGGCAATTTTTTTTTTGAAAATTTCTTTACCCCACTTGTGCATATTCAAAATGATCAGTGTGTCATGGGGATCATTTTCAGGTATATATGTTGGGGTACCCACCGACCCCCCCCCGGGGAGCCCGGCAGCTGACCGCCCGACCCGCCCACCCCCAAGGTTTGGGTCAACCAAGGGGGGGGGGAGGGGTCCCCCCCCCCCTACAGCCCCCAAAACTGTCGCACACCCCTCGGGGTCACACGTTGGCTGGCGGCGGCCCCCGTGCTTCCCTGCCCCTTCCCCCCCGCCAGGGTCCTTAAGCAATGGTCTGCCTCATGCCCCCTCCTTCCGCCGTCCCTCCTTTGATTCCCTCGCTGACTACCGACAACTTAGGACAGTGATGAGCTGGTGTGCGGGCAAACGGATTCGTACGGAGATGGGTTGCACCAACTGAAGAGGCCATATGCGGTCTGCGTGACCGGTGATGGCAGCGCATTGCTGATCGCCGACAAGGAGAACAACCGAATCCTGCAGTTGCGCCCAGGGGACAGTGCAGGCACAATTGTTGCAGGCGGGCGTGGGCGGGGGTTGGAGCTCAATCAGCTGAGCCTGCCCTCGGATGTGTGCGTACACCCGGTGGATGGCAGCGTCGTGGTCTCTGACATGTGCAACCACCGCGTCGTGGCCTACGGTGCGGCGGGCCCACGGGTGATCGCGGGTGCTGGGCCGTGGGAGCGCGGCGATGCTGCGCATCAACTAGACACTCCCATGGGCATTTGCTTTGACAGCGACGGTGCGTTGTACGTTAGTGACTCTGGGAATGATCGGGTGCAGCGGTTTGCTCCCGGGTCTTTTGCAGGCGAGACGGTGGCGTCGGGCTTCAGTGGTTTGCATGGCATCTGCGTAGACGCACGTCACCAGTTGTATGTAGTGGACGGATGCCGCAGTGTGGTTTTGCAGCTCCCGCTCGCTCAGTGGCAGGGGCAGGCGTCATGAACGGGCACAAGATGCTGCACCAGGGTGGGCAGGATTAGGGCGGAGGGAGGGAGGGAGGGAGGGAGGGAGGAGGGAGGGAGGGAGGGAGGGACAACAGAGGGAGGGGCACAGGGAAGGACGGACGCGGGGATAGAGGGAAGGAGTACAATACGGCATATGAAGCTGCAATGTGTTTCCCTGCTCTTTAGGGGCACGATCTTGATAGTCAGCGCACAGTGTGCCCCCAGTGCGTGCGCAGTCCCAAAAGTAGGGCATTTTCAAGAAGCAAATGGCCACAAAGCACAGTTCTTGTTCATTATTCCAAAATATGATGGATATATAGGGCTGTTAGCTTATGGGCTGTGCGCATAGCATTGTTTGGGAGAGGTTTTTTTTAGGTAACCCAGAACATTCATGTTTGAATGATTTAATTGATCTGTTTACGCAGCCCAATGTGCCACGGACGCGCCCAAAGCGAAAATTCCAGTTCAGTGACTCAATTTTAGGACGCGCGCACTATGACTGAAGTCGCCGCGGCTGTGTGTTTCCTTTACGATTCGTCGCCGCAGTGCTTCATTTGTGACAATTGTAGCTCGTTTTCAGCATGTCATTCCTTTATGGTCGTGTGACAATCGGAATCGGGGTTCAACATTGTATTCTGATTTTGTGGGGAACACACATGCTCTGTTATGCATATTTTAGACCTGATGAGGGCCGAGTGGACCGGCCGATACATGTAGTCTTGTTGACACTCATACCCTCGTGAGACCACCTTGATTGTCGTGCCGGAGTTCCGTGTTTGAGGTCATATTGGCTTTGCACTGTTTTTCCGAGGGCAAGTTCAAAACATTTTTGGTGTGCATCGTAAACCAACAAGGTCAAGTTTATCACTACAAGGATGCCTACGACAAATCAGCGCCATCAACCGGATGGTGGACAAGGTGGAAAACGTCAACAACGGCATAACAAGAAGAGTCACTATTGGGACCTTTCTCGTGTGCCGCAACAAGCCCGTTTGGACGTGGTGAGGTATTTGGTTGCCTTTGAGAAGTTCTCCAATATTCAAATTCGGCGGGACAAAGTTGAGTTCTTGCGTGATAATTCTTTTCGCGCTAAGCAATCCACATTCCGCAATGGCAAGCAACACGTGCACCACACTATTGATGAAGTTTTCCAACATAAAATTCATGACGCTATATTCCATAAAAAACTCGAGTACATTGAACTTGAACTTGGTACCGCGCGCATGAACATGAACATTCACTTTGATAAATGCAAGGCGGCGCTCCGTGCTAGTGTTTCTACTCTTCGTGATTTGCGAGGCAAATGGCGTGATGATATCCCAATGGATGGTGTCCCCGATGACACCACCAACCAACTCTACAATGAAGCCGTGGAATGTGTGATTGGGATCCAAGCGTCCATCCAAGTTGCCTTTGAGACAAAATTCAACCACTTTAAGGAGTCTTTCCAAGATAAACAAGTACGCCGGAAAACACGCATCGTGAATGCCATGGTGCTCCGTGACGCTCTTGCCGAGGATGTCCAATCAAGCAAGCCTATTGCGGAACAATTGAAGGCTTTGCGTGCCAAACTGAATAAATTGCAACCAAACACGCCAAAAAACTCAATGTGTACAAATTCTACATCGCACGATGCCGCCAACGGGAGGCAATCACGTGGGCGATCGAGGAGCAAAAGTCCGAAATCATCCCGGAGCCACTCACAATCAACACGGAGCCGCTCCACGAGCCGGTCCGCTTACAAAAGTGCACGGTCAAGGTCCACCGGGTCCTGTCATCGGAGCAGCCGATCAAGTGCCACAAACCGAAGCAGTTCTTCACATCACCGCGGCAAAACACGTGCAACCAACAAAAAATACCGCAAGCGGCGCGTGTCCTTTGCGGGGATGTAAACACCTCAAATCGATCTCTACGCAAGCGTGCATGGCGCCGGCAAAAACGCTGTGAGAACCTCATATCAATGTGGCACTCTCAATCGGAGTGCCCTCAATTTCCTCACATGTGCTCCTTTTGCATGCCCGATCCGGCACCACAATCATGTGTGCGAGTATTGGATGGGGATCCGGAATTCTTGGAGGGTACTGAGGGGTGCATCCCGCCCTATGTTGCCTTACTGCTTTCTCTTGGATCAAAATATGTCCCACATTCTTCGCCATGTGTGGCGCTACGACGTTCGGTGCACTCGTTGAATGGGGAAATACCGGAACTACTTCGTGTACTCTCTTGGTCATTGTTTCACAAGCTATGCCCTGATGCTTCCGCTTCGAATCATTTTACTTTGAGGTCGTTCTCTCACCGTGATTTACATGTCAAAACTGGTTCCGAGTTGCCACCGGTGTGTGTGGAGAAAATTGATCAACCGCTTCGAACATCGGAGTGCGCCGTCACCAAGCTACACCATGACGGCTTGTTGACCCTGGACCAGTTGGACAACACCACCTTACCACGCCTCGGTGTGGGTTGGAATGGGTCCATCCAACATGATTTTTGTAAGGACAAACTAATCATAGACAGTGATAAGGATGGTGGGTCAGTGGTGATGTCTGCCCAATGCTACCTTGGTGAACAAGCTGCTAAGTTGCGTGAAACCACCTCTGCGGGACTACCATATTATGAAATGTTGTCTTCGTGTGTGGATTGGGTTACCGAAGCCTCATTATGGTTCCAAATTGTCCGTTCCACCATGTTGGTATGTGTCCCAGACAATTTTGAGCCTGTTATCATGCGGTTTCTGAATTCCTTTGTAAAGTTTTCATTACCCACGTTCTACCTTCTTGCCAAGACGCATAAAAGCATGTCGGTGGTGAACTGACGGTGGCCTTCACGCCCTATTACAGCGCTCACTGTGTGGGTGACGAAACCGCCCTCCATTCTTTTAACTACACTTGCCACTGTCTTCCTCAAATCAGATCGCTTAGATGATGCACAGCAAACGCCTTTGCGGGACACCCCTAATGCGGTGCGACGAATGACGGAAGTGTTTGGTTCCCCTGACAGGTCGGACCTCTAACTGAAATCTATTGATTTTACTGCACTTTATACCAACATCCGCTGCGGTGACACCAAAAAGGCCATCCGTTTTTGGCTGCAGCGCTTCGCTGCCCGTTCCCATCTCCATGTAGGCGGATTTTTCAACCGAAGAAATGGCCTTATTGCATGGATGGCCACCCCTATTTCCCGGGGGAATTTTGAGGCCTGGTGCAGCAATATCCCATTCCTTCACCCTTGCTACGACAGCGACTGTACCCTAGCGGAACTGTTAATGAATTTTGTTTTTCACTTGCAAATTTTCGAAGCCCCTGGTGATGGGGTGTGGCACCAGTTAATCGGCATGGCAATGGGCACTAATAGTGCACCAGGGTGGGCGAACTTAATTCTGCGCTATTTTGAGTTGTCGCCCCCCCCCCCCCCCCCACCGCTTGCTGGCGCCTGTTTGCTTGTCTGGAGGTTCATTGACGACGCTCTCATGGTGATATCCGGTGATTTCGAGTGCCGTTTGGCTGAGCATTTGTCCAGGACATACCCTGCACACTTGGGATGGGAGTTCCAACCCCCAATGAATGGCCACATTGTATTTATGGACCTGTGTGTGGTATCTCTGTACCCCCTGCGCCACTGTGCTGCATTCAAAAAAACCAGCATGTGCTCTTATATTCCCTGGGACAGCATCCATCTGAGGCATCAGAAGGTGGGGTGGATCAAAGGTGAATGCGCCCGCTTCTTGCGACTCTGCAGCCACCTACAGTATTTCACGTTCTGCACCAGACGCTTGCAATTAGCTGTCACCAGACTGGGATACCCGCGCTCTACTTTTTCTCCTATGCCGCTCAGTTGGGCGGACAGACCACGCTACGTTCAACAGCCAGCTCATCACTGCGGGGGGGGGGGGGGGGGCTGTACATGTGCTCCGCATGCCTTTTCACCAGTCTAGGGATCACATGGTCACCGCTTCTGAGATGTACTATGCAGAGGGTCAGGGGGCTCTTGCCTGATGTCAGGATCTTCGCCATCGCTCGCCCATCACGGAACCTCAAGCGGCGGTGGCACCAGCTGAGACTCCAGACTCTACAAGCTCATGCCCAGCCTAAGCTTACACCACGGGATGTTTTTTTGGGGGGGGGAGGGCCTGTTTTTTTCAGGTAACCCAGAACATTCATGTTTGAATGATTTAATTGATCTGTTTACGCAGCCCAATGTGCCACGGACGCGCCCAAAGCGAAAATTCCAGTTCAGTGACTCAATTTTAGGACGCGCGCACTATGACTGAAGTCGCCGCGGCTGTGTGTTTCCTTTACGATTCGTCGCCGCAGTGCTTCATTTGTGACAATTGTAGCTCGTTTTCAGCATGTCATTCCTTTATGGTCGTGTGACAATCGGAATCGGGGTTCAACATTGTATTCTGATTTTGTGGGGAACACACATGCTCTGTTATGCATATTTTAGACCTGATGAGGGCCGAGTGGACCGGCCGATACATGTAGTCTTGTTGACACTCATACCCTCGTGAGACCACCTTGATTGTCGTGCCGGAGTTCCGTGTTTGAGGTCATATTGGCTTTGCACTGTTTTTCCGAGGGCAAGTTCAAAACATTTTTGGTGTGCATCGTAAACCAACAAGGGCTCCCACAATGACACCTCTACCCTTGCCTCCACCAGTCGTGCACCGCTTCTGTTGTCACCATGGAGTGCCACTAAGCAACGAAGTCTTGACAGTTTTGTTGTTGGTCGCCCTCCTCCTGAGGCGTTTGCCTGCCCTACCACGGATGATGCGCAGAAAGCAGCATCCACTTCTTCCCCCATAGATCTTCTTTCCCTCAACATAGATCTTCTTCCATCGTCCTCCCACATCTTCCCGCCTCCTTCATTGTCTTCCTGCGTCCTCCAACCTCTTCCATCGGCCCAGATCTTCTTTCATTGTCCCCCCACATCCTCCTCTAGCCTGTGAATGCCAGGGCTCATCACGTCCTCTTTTTCAGCCTCCCCTACGTCCTCCTCCATTGCCTTTTGTAAGGGCGAGAAGCGGCTGCGGGCGGCCCAGGTTCTGTTTTTGGCCATGGACTTGGAGTGGAGGACCCCTACACCGCCCCTCCCCCTCCTACACACACCCATTTTCCCTATAGTAATTTTCAATTGCCCCACTATTTACCCAGTCTTTCTGTGGTTTTTCCTGGTTTTGCCCAATTTTGTGTCTGTTTTTTCCGGGTTTTTCAATAGGGCTTGTGTGGTTTTTCCATTCCTTAGTGGATGATGTTGCTTTGGCGTTGGCATCCATGGGGGCCTGGTTGTGGTGCATTGTCTGATGTCCTCTTCGGCTCCAAGTATATAGGGAACATCTTTAAGATCATGGTGTCTGTTGACAACCTTGGAAGTATTGTTAATATTGTCTTTTCTAATGTATGGCACGACACTCATGCCGGCCCTCAAGTGGATGTTTTTGATATGCATGATCCCGAGCGTCCATGCCAGTAGTGTGCGACATCAGATGTACATGAGTATCCCAAATGTAAAGTGTGGTTTTGCCAAGCTTGTATGGAGCCTCACACGTGCAAGACCCATGCTGATGTGCCCAAAGCTTTATGTGGGCAGCACTAATATCGCTTGATCCTTATGTATGCCTATGCCTGTATGCCTATGTATGCCTATTACACATGAAAGACTTCATTTCACTCTGCTGTTGTGTTGATGTTTTGTAGGGACTGTTGCAAGTGCAAGTACGACAATGACCGTGGGATCCTACCGGTCCATCATCGCTCGCTCACCCTCACCAGAGGTGCCCCAGACATGGTCCATTAAGAGGGTCTTGGATCTTCAGATCTGATACTTGACTTGTGACTCTCTCCCCGCCAGAGCTCATTGCTTGTGCAATGCAGACCCTGCAGATCTCTGAGTATGGACATCCTCCCCTTTGTGACACTCTCTCCACCACACTGGAGATCTAGCCACAGGGCTCTTCGGCGCCGATCCGACTGTGCTCTGTTTTGTTCGGTACGTGTCGCTCCGTGCACCCGTGTGACATCGTTTCTAGAGTTGGATTCCTCCCCTGTATAATGCACCCCCGGCTGTCCGGGGGATCTATTACCAGGCTCCGCAGCTCCTTTTTCGTTTTCTGTTTGGCCTTTCTCCTGCTTTTTTCGTCCTCCCCTTTCTCTTTTCTTTTCTTCTAGTGTTCGTCTTGCTGTTTCGCGGTGTGCTGTTGTTTCCTACGCGTGCACTTCGTCTGGTGTGTGCTGTGTTTGCCCCTTTCACCTGTTCTTGTTCACCATTCTTGTTTTATTCCCTGATTGCTGGGCCTGTGCTGCACCCAATAAAAACTGGTTACGTACTCTCCTGCATAAGCTGGGCATGTAATGCGCGCCAAGAGCTGAATCTGTGGCCATATATATCGGGTTGAGCATACTCCCTAGGCTCGCCACAGGTAGGCAGGAGAGCACCATTGCCTGTGCCAGGTGGGCTAACACAGCAGCCTGGTGGATCTTCGTTCGAGGTGAGAAGTCGATTGATGCTGTCAACTAGGAAAGCAGCAACATCTGAGGGCTTTGTTCCAAAACCCCTCACACTACGCATGACATAGTTTCCCCCAGCACGTGGGCCTTTGGCAGTGCATATTCACAGCGTAGCTCCCAGGTAGGCCTCGGCAAAGGAATGCTGGGCGCAAGTGCCCAAGGCTACTGTTGTTGTTGTGCAAACCTGCTGAAGTCAAGACTGCACTGCCGTTTGCGCTCCTGTACTGCTGTGGGACTCTGCCACCATGGCAGAGTGTTAGTGCTCCGCACTGAAGATTATTGCCATATGGATCCTTGATGTGTTGGGAGAAACGGAAACGCTGGGCCAACACAGTGGCTTGCCGGATCTTCGTGAGTGGTGAGACGTCGATTGACGCCACCAAGGAGAACTGCAACATCCGAGGGCTTTGCGCCGCCCCAACACCCCCCCCTCCCTGCATGTTATAGCATCAGCCATTTGGGATGGTCGGGCCGTTGAAAGCCCATGCACATTGCCGCTGTCTGGCAACCGATGCACCACCAGAAGGAGGAAAGTTAGGAATGGGTGAAATTTCCAATGGCAAAATTTGCACAACAAAAGTGTGCCAAAAGTTAACGCCCGAAGCCGTTTTTGTAGGTGTCATTTTTCGCCATCTTGGTATGGGTTAGGGTGCTTATTTGCCCGCGCACTTTGCTCTACAGGGACCCTTTGGCAGGCCAGTCGGAGCCACTGCAATATGTCTGCAAGGCTCCTTTGGTATGTCACATTTTGATTAAAGGGGTTGCCAGGGGTTTGGGGGGCAGCTGTGGTTTGCCCCTTGTCATTGTACGCGACACAAGCATCCAGAAGCCTCCAGAAAATGACAGCAAGCAGCGAGAAGCCAACAAAGAAGAAATGACAGCAACCAACTAAGGGCCCGTAGGAAATAAGGACCAACATCCATGGCCTATGCTTCTTCTATTGTGCCACAAGCTGGTAATTTTGGACCAAATTTCGCAGTGGTATTTTGGTCCCAAAGGTATGGGAGAATGCTGATGGTGTCTCAATATGGCAACTTGTGAGATCTGCACCACTCCCCATTTTCAGTTTGTTATTATTTGTTGCGATCAAGAGAGCATTCTGTGGGTGGCACGGATCTCCTCGCACTGGGTTCTGTATGCTGCACAGCTGGGGTGGCTCCACCCCAGGCCCCTCTTGAAGATGTTCAGGTTCCTGCGGCAGTGAGCATGGGGACCAACACCCCTGAGCCTGAAGCCACACCGCCCGTGGTGAAGAAAGGCCTTCCTTTTCTTTCCCAAGAAGCCCCGCATGCAGGCAGCGGGGATACCGGGCTTGCAGATGACTGTGTGCAGCTCGTGAGCACGATTTGTGAAGCGCTCCAGCACCACAAGCCCAAGAGGCCGCGTGAATTCATGATTCTGCAGCTGCTGAAGGACGCCGCCGTGGACTCCTTGTCGGAGGACTTTTTGGTGGAGGCCACCGCGCTGTTGAGGAAGGCGTACGGCGGTCATGCAAGAGATATCCCCAGTCCTGTCTCTCGCAGGCGCAACTACAGCAGCAAACGCGTGAGGCACAGCGGAGAGGGCTGGGATCGCCGTGGGACTGCGATCAGGCAGAGGTACACTGAGGGGCTGACTGAGCAGAGCATTAAGACGGGCCCCCTACAACTCATCAACTCGGTGCTGAATCAACAAGTGGATGAGCCCACGTCCCTGACCGAGTTCGTACGCGATCAAGAGCTGCCGTCCCTCGACGAGTACTTCGTGTGCCCTGTCGAGGGCTGCATCACAAGCGATGACATGGAGGACCATCTGCAGCGCCATCACCCAGAATCCGAGGTCCTGGGTGACGTGCCGGAGCCCAAGCATCCGACCGAGGGCTACATTGCGACCCGGGCCGAGCAGTTCGGCAGCGGATTCGACTACGAGGCCCACGGCCCGCAATTCCATGTCCTGGACCGGACCGAAATCGGTGGCATGCACCTGTACACCCTGGAGACGCCCGTGTACTCGTACGTGAACTACATCATGCGGACCGGGGACGAGAGCGGCATTCTGGAGTGGACGGCCTTCATCTACTCGTTGGCCGCGAGCCTCCGGAGGCTGCCCGCGGTCGAGGGGGTCGTGTACCGGGGCATCAACGTCGCGGTCCCCAAGCACTTGTACCGGACGGGCTCCGTGGTCACGTGGCAAGCCTTCTCCAGCACCACCAGCAGCCCCGCAGTGGCGAAGGAGTTCCTGGGCGGGGACCTGTCCGAGGGCACGTTCTTCATCATCCAGTCCAAGACCGCGCGCTTCATCGGGCCGCTGTCGGCGCACCCGAAGGAGGAGGAGTCGCTGTTCCTGCCCAACTCCCAGTTCCGCGTGTCCGGCCAGATCGACGACGCCGTGAAGGCCCTGCTGCTGACCTCCGGCATCGACATGGCCAGCGTGCGCGCGTACCATCTGGTCGAGCTCGTCGCCTCCCCCTTGCCGCAGCTGGAGGACCAGCACATCGGGCAGATCCTGAGCTATCTGTCGCTGGAGGCCCTGAAGAAGCACCTCCGGGTGTGCAAGCGCTGGGCGGGCCTGATCATGGCGATGCTGGACCGCAACCGCCGCCTGGACACCGCGGTGATCGAGGGGGACATGGCCGGGGCTGTGAAGGCCATCAGCGACGGGGCGGACATCAACGCGGTGGTGGGCCCAGAGCACACACAGCAGCACAACGACTGGCAGAGCCCGCTGTTCGTGGCGAGTCTGAAGGGGCACGTGGAGATGGTCCGGCTGCTGCTATCGCACGGGGCGGACTTCGACAAGGCGGACTTCAACGACGACCTCCCCATCCACATCGCGTGCCGGCGGTGCCAGCCCGCGCCCGTGGCCGTCGACTGCGTCACGAGGCAGCCGATCGTTGACCATCACCGGAGTCATCATTCGTTGACCATCATCGGCATCAAGCACGTCCAAGTGGACCAGGTCAGTGGTGAGATAGAGTGTATCCCAAAATTTGTCATTACTGTATCCAACTGTATCACAAGCTCCAGAAGTGTGTATCCCACGGGTACTCCAATTTGTTCTTCATTTGTAGTCCTACGTGCTCACCTCCCCAGTCCTTCGTTCCCTTACGGCTCTTCCAAAGAGGTGATGAAGCAATTATCTTTGAAGCCGCATCTTACAGCTCCTGCTGCAAAGAGATAGGGTGCATGTTGATATAGCATGTATCCTGTGGGGATGGCCAAGATCTCATTCCTTTTTTCATAATTTTCGTGTATCTCCCAAGGTTCCAGAGTGTGTATCCTGTGTGTGTCCCAAAAACAAACCTTGTGTATCCCGCCATGTTCGTGCTACGCACTACCTCCGCCTCTGGACCAGGTGCTGTCGACCGGGAAGTGGTACTACGAGGTGGCCCTGGTGCAGTTCGAGCAGGAGAGTGCCGCGCAGATCGGGTGGTGCGCCGCGGACGCGCAGCTGGACGCCAAGAAGGGCCTCGGGGCGCAGTCCGGTGAGTGGGCGGTGGACTTCGGACGGCTGATGTGGATGAACGACACCGAGAAGCCGTACGGCGACCGGCACTGGGAGCGGGGGGACGTCGTGGGCTGCCTCCTGGACCTGGACGATCGCACGATGGAGTTCACGCTGAACGGGGAGAACAAGGGGATGTTCGTGATCGGGGAGGACACGACCTACTTCAAGCCCTGCGTGACCGTCTGGGCGGACACCGCCGTGCAGCTGCGGCTGGACTGCGTCAACGTGAAGCACTTCCCGGACATGGCGGAGCTGCAGTGCGTAGACACCCGCCCCGTGGAATCCATCACGGCGGACCGCACCGAGGACACCACGAGCTTCACCCTGGACCACCAGATGGTGGTGAAGACCCTGCACCGGGCAGGGGCCGACCTGAACGCCGTCAACATGACCACGTACGAGAGCCCCCTGCAGATCGCGATCGTCAACCATGACACCAACCTCATCAGCTGGCTGGTCCACTCCGGCGCGCTGTGCCTGAACCGGTGGAGCAAGGGCAAGACCGCCCTGCACATCGCCGCCGGCCTGAAGGGCTCCAAGGTGCCTTACCCTCCACGCGTTAATTGTGTACGTTGCGTTGCATGTTCAGCCTCCCTCCCTCCCTCCCTCCTTCACCCCCTCCCTTCCTTCCTCCTTCACTTCATCACTTCCTCATTTCCTCACTCCTTCACTCTCTCACTCCCTCACATGTTCCCGCCCTCACTCCCTCTCACTCCCTCACTCCCTCTCACCTGGTGACCTGGCACCAGTATAAAAACCCTCAGGATGGTAGCTGTGGGACGGATTGCCCACACGCACTGCCACCCGTGAAGTCAGTTGTGATGCGTCGTGGTTCTCTGTGCATCTTCCCTGTGTTAGGCCGGGCCCTGCCCGCCCGCCAACCGTCCAGGACCCCTCCCTGGGCCAGAAATGCAGTCCTGTGGGGGACAGACGCACCTACGTGGCCTCCCCCGACCGCCGGACGCCGACGTGGCGCCGGCTCAATGGCAGGGTACCACCGTGGTGCCGCCGACGAATACGTGTGTCACCGTGGCGCGACCTCAAGAGTGGAGCGCCACCGTGGCGCTGCCCCGACAGCCCTGCGCCGACGTGGCGCGGGCTCAGTGGTAGGGCACCACCCTGGTGCCACGAACGTACCCGTGCGCCGTCGTGGCGCGGCCTTCAGGGCAGAGCGCCGCTGTGGCGCCGCCCAAACAATCAAGCGCCAACGTGGCGCCACTTTGGTGGCAACACATCATCGTGGTGCAGTCAACGTGCACGTGCGCCGCCGCGGCGCAATCTTCGGTGCAAAGCGCCGTCGTGGCACTGCCCAGACAGCCCTATGCCTCCATGGCGCCAGTTCAGTGGCAGAGCGCCATCGTGGTGCCGCCAACGTACACGTGCGCCATCGTGGCGCGATCTTCAGGGCAGAGCGCCACCGCGGTGCTGCCCAGATAGCCCTGCGCCGACGGGGCGCCAGTTCAGTGACAGGGCACCACCGTGGTGCAGTCAACGTACACGTGCGCCGTTGTGGCGCAACCTTCAGGGCAGAGCTCCACCGTGGCGCTGCGCAGGTGCGCCATCCTGGCCATGGTGTATCCTCCAGGCCAATACTCGAGGCACCATGGCGGGGTCTGCACCTCGCGCTCCGCCAACCTCCGTGACACCCCGTGCAGAGGTGACGTGTCATCGGCGGTACTCACTGCCTCACGTGTCGTCGGCGAACCTCGCCGTCCCGCTCGGGCACCGTCGTGGTGCCACTTTCTCGGTCACGTGCCGTCTTGGTGCACGTATCGTAGGGCTCGTCATTTGGGCTCGGCCTTTGCGGCCGGGCGTCGTCGGTGACCTCAACGGCGATGCACCACTGTGGTGCTCTGGCTGTGACGCACGTGCCGCACTCATAGAACCCGGGGGTACCCAGGCCACCGGCGGTGCGCGTGATCGTGTAGCGTGACCGTACTCGCGACACCGGCGGTACTCAGCCCGCCGGCAGTGCGCATAGTCGGGCCGGACTGCGCTCCTTGTCTGCCGACGTCCTAAGTCAGGGGTGATGCCCCGGGGAGACCCACGCCTTCACGCGCTGGACGACTCTAGGACGCTGACTCGGGTGGATCCAGGGCTTTCGGGTGGTTGGTGACAGGGACCCGGAGGCAGATCGGACCGTGGCGTTGTCGTACACCGGCGCTAGGACCCGGACGGCCTGCCAGGAGGAGCGTCCTCAGGTGTACGACGAGATCTGTCTTGCTCTTGCGGAGGTAAGACGGAGGACTCCCTTGGCTGGTCTGCGTGGGACCCCCGGGGGACGACGCCAAGGCCCATCGTCCGTGGGACCGCGGCAGGCGCTCCTCCTCCTCCTCCTCCTCCTCCTCCTCCTCCTCACTCCCTCACCCCCTCACCCCCTCACTCCCTCACTCTCTCACTCCCTCACTCCCTCACTCCCTCTCACTCCCTCACTCCCTCTCACTCCCTCACTCCCTCACTCCCCCTCCCCCTCCCCCTCCAAGGACCTCGGGGTGCTGCTGGGGCACACGCACAGCGCCATCGACGCCCCGGACAACAACGGCTGCACCGCCCTCTACTACGCGACCTGGAACAACAACTGCGGGTTCGCGGTGTGGCTGCTGTCGTACGGCGCCTGCCCCAACTTCGCCAACAACATCGGGAGGACCCCCCTGCACTCCGCCACGTTCGCGAGCAGCCCCCGGTGCCTCGTCGCGATGCTGGAGCACCCGGACATCGCAGTGAACGTGCAGGACCGGGCCGGGGTCACGCCGCTGCACTTGGCCATCAAGTCCAACAAACGGACCCACGTGTCGGCGCTGCTGCGGGCACGGGCCGACGTCAATCTGGGCGACTCTCTGCAGACGTCCCCGCTGCACTTGGCGGTGCGGGGCGGGCTGCTGGAAGTGATGTACATGCTGCTGGAGAACGACGCCCAGATCGACGCCCGCGACTCGTCTGGGCTAACCCCGCTACACGCCGCCAGCCAACTGGGGTACGTCCGCATCGCGGCGATCCTGATCGAGCAAGGGGCCGACCCCGGGGCCATTGACGACCGGAACCAGCTGCCCATGCACCACGCGGCGCGGCTGGGGGCGGACCAGGCCGTGCGCTTCTTCGCCGAGCGGGACCTGGGGCTGCTGGACTACAAGGACGGCACGCAGCGCACTGCGCTGCACTTGGCCGCGAGAGCGGGGCACTTGGACGTTGTCAGGGTGCTGCTGGACCTCGGCGCCAATCTGGAGATTCAGGACAGGAAAGGGGACACGCCCGTGTTCCTGGCGCTGCGCGGGGAGCAGCATGCCATGGCGGCCTACCTCATCGAACAGGGGGCCAACGCGCGGCACCTGAACGCCCTCAACCAGAACCTGCTGCACGTGGCATGCATTCAGGACGGGGACCCAACGACGATCAAGCTGCTGCTGGATCACGGGGTGACGGTGTCGCAGATGTCCGACGGCAGCACCCCCTTGCACTTCCAATGCTGCCACAGCTCCGACCCGGAGAGCATTCGCCTGCTGCTGGAGCACGCGGGCGCCGACATCGTGAACGTCTGTGACAAGGATGGGCTGAGCGCTCTGCACTTTGCCATCCACTTTGCCCTGCTGCCTGTCGTCAACGTCCTGGTTGAGGCGCGCGCGGACGTCAACTTGGCCGCGAAGAATGGGGACACTCCGCTGCATCTGGCGTGCCGCAGTCACACCATGAATGTGGTCGCCACGCTGCTGCTGAATGGCGCGAATCTGGCAGTGCCCAATCTGGCGGGGCTCACGCCGGTGGATCTGGCGCAGGAGGGCTCCGCCTTGGCAGAGTTTCTCGACAAAGTTCAAGGGGTTGAGAATGAGGTGGAACGGAGGGAATTATGTGAGGCGGAGATTTGGGCAGTACCATACCTGCCTCCAAAAAGTACTGTCACCCCTGTTAAGACTGATGGTCATTCGATCTTCTCACCTCCTCTGAGTCAACCATCGGGTCCAGGGGATGGTGACAGTCCAGGGAGAAGTTTTAGATGGAAAAGATAGCTTGGTGACGCAATAACAGTCGGATACCTCCAGTGTTGCAGGGCTGCATTTCGGGTGTAGCCGTGGATGGCATCAGGCAAAGCGGGCCGCAAGGGCTGGCGCGTGGCTGGGTGGTCCGAATCAACGCACAGTGGCGGCGACAGGCCAACCAAGTTTTGCCCTCTGCACCGGATTGACGCGGTGGCGTTTCTTTCTTCCGAAACTTTTGGGTGGAAAGATTGCCAGGAATTGCACTGGCAGCGGCTCGTAATGCCTAGATTTTCCAGACTCACCTCCTTCTGCCCCACTTTGCGTGCCAGGTACTGCCTTGGGACTCTTTGCGGTGATGAACAATGATGAATGGGAACCGTGGCAGGCCCACTGCACACCACTTCTTTGCACGCATCGGCATGCGGTCGTATTGTTGAGGGCCGCACCGGCAGGCGGAAGCTTGTTGGGGTCTGTGGAGGACCGTTAAGGCGAGGGCTGTCCGTTAGAAATGAGACACTGCCTCCCTTCCTCTTTCCCATGAAGGACGGCCTGAGGCTTCAGTGTGGCAGAGTTGCAGTTCACCGACGGCGGTTAGAGCTGAACCGATGGCACTTGATGGTCAACCGAGGCCCTTTGACTGGCGGCCGACAGCAGTTCCTGACCGGCCGGTGCTCTGTTGAGGTCCAGGCGCACCAGAGTCCCGCTGTTTGTGATTTTTTTGGGAAGGCACTAAGGACAACCCTGGTTATGGTTTTTTGAGGGTTGGTTGCCACTCGTTTCCGTGCGCAGATTGTCCCCTGGCGGCATCTGTGCAGGTCGCGAGAGAGGAAGGCATACACCCTCACGTGGCAGTTTTCCCGGCGTGCCTGGCATATGAGCCAGCCCAGAATTTCCCAGGCATCTGCACCGGGTATGCAGGACTTAATCCGTTGTCAGCCCACAAAGACAGCGCCAGGATGCAACAGGCCGCTGCATTGACTGCGTGCCAGTGCATAAGCCGGCCCGTCGAAGGCCTCCAGTGATCCTCAACAGCTCTCAGTGATCCTGCACACCCCGAATCCACCAACTGGTGGCGCAAGCCTTGTAAGCCCTTCAGTCTGTTCCTTGGTCTTGGTAGGAATTTGCGCGTGAAGCGCAAGTTGTCCTCCAGCGTCGTGTTGGGAACAGACCTTGCATGAATCATGCAAGCCACGTGCATATCCCGGCACCAACGTGTCGTGGTGTCAACGGCACATTTTGGTCGCTGACGGCATTGGAACGTTTTTTCTCCACCACCTGCTCGATGGGTAAAATGCATGCTTGAGACAAGGTCTGTGTGCGTGTGACTGTCACCATCTCCTTGTGCAAGCATGGCCCTGTCCAAGCACGGATGGGCAAGAGCCCTGTCTGTCGGATGGGGATGCCTACAGGACGGACGTCAGTGACACTCGCTTGCGCATACATTTAGACTGTGACAGCAAGGGGTTCAGCCCGGATGTTAGTGAAACGTGTAGAGAGCGAAATAGGGGCAGGGTGGGACGCTGCACTTGCGGTGGCGGAACCTCCGGCGCCGCATCTGTGATAGGGCACGAGGGTGATTCAGAGTAATCCTGACGTGGCCTAAGGCACGGGTCTGACCTGAAACCCAATCGGTGGAGGCGCCTGACGGCGCCTTGCTGCACAAACAATGTGTGTCACGGCTTCTCCGTGTGGAGACATGAAGTACTGTTGTGGATGCCAGAGTGATTCTGGATGATGACGACCATCGTTGACCTATGGCCAAGCACGGCACCCCTAACGGATGCCGGAGTGATTCTGGAAGGGATGACCATCGTTGTTCTATGGCCAACCCCCACCCCCTCCCACACTTTGCACCTGCAGTTGCAGCCTGACCCTTATTGCACCCACAGTTTGAGCGATTGCGCACTGTGATGCGTGTCGGAGTGCTTCCAAAGCGTGACGACCATCATCGATCTATGGCCAAGCACAGCACCAGTATCCTGGGTAAAAATTATCCCCCAGCCTCCCCGATGGTGATAATTAATTTGTACCGCTTAAATATATCTGTGCCGTAAACTTTTTGCGCCCCCAGCCCACTCTCTTTGATATTTTCTGGATTGGCATTTGAGGGCAAGGCACAAGTGTACGCATTTTCCGTCCTGTTTAGACACATGGAACGCCACACACTGCCAGGTGGAGGCAAAATGCAAGCAAGTCTTGCGGTGATGACCTGATTGCAACAGTCACCGTCGAGGGGGGCAGCCAGAACAAAGTTCTCGGACCTGCATTTGGCCAATTTCAGTTTTTAGCTGGGAATCTGGGCGCTGGTGTAAAATTCCATGAGGATTTCACGATGATACTGCCCTTACCTGGCTGACCTCTTTGGGGCACACGGGAAAGTATTTCAAAACCAAGAAACTTGGGCAGCCTTCGGTGCGTTCAGGACACAAGAAGCGAAATATTGCTGAATCGGCAAGAAGTGCACATGTACAGCCACATCAACAGCAACAATCACACAAATCCATCACCACACTCGCTCTCACACTCACAACCACAGCTACATACAGCAGAAGAGGCGTCAATGCCGCCTTTCCCTGCCCTGTTGTCTCCCTCATGAATCTGAAGACACGCTGCTCTCATAGGTTCCAGACCTCCGTTGCTCTCCAGACTTCTTCCACATATCCTATGCCCTGTGAAGGGTATGGCAGTGTCACACTGCATGTACAGATGCTAGACATATTGATCTAAGTAGCCCGATGCCACGTGATGCACATGCATGCGGAGTAACCTAACCTGGCCACCATGGGTGGTCCCACACGGGGAGACTGCACTGTATCAGGCCCAGGCTTTGGCCTGGTCGCCAGTGTTTGACTCCACCCCCGCATGAGAGCAGTAAGGACCTTTGTAGACCACTGCAGAACCTGCGTGGTACCACATCAGGTCTCTGCTACTGCTCCTTGGTCCCACTGCCACCCTTCGTCACAGAGAGGGTCGAGCGCTAGCGCGCCGGGCGCGCGCTGAGCAACCTCTCCCCCAGGGAAAAGGGCAAGGTTGTAGGCTCTGGGGACCAGGGCCTAAAACCCGCCATTGGATGACCGTGGTAAGGACCTTAAGAGGCTGAGTCTCAGGTCCCTCTACTGCACCTCCCATACGGGAACGGTGGAGGGCAGGGGGCCTGGGCGTCATCTTGGCCTCTAAGGCCGGGACCCCCATGGGCCCCAACAGCTGAAGTCCGTCTGACAAGTGTTGGGTCCAGTTCACTTCTTCTCAATAATGAGTGAGGGATCAGCCCACACAACGGTACAAGATGGTCTTATGTTGTATCATGGGTCGCATGGCTTAGGACCTCCCAATCCTCTAACTCTCCTTTCACCGGAATGTAATTGATAAGGGCAAATCGCGGTGACCTGTGTTGTATCAGACTCTGGGGGGGCCATGGCAGGGCCTGGACAGAGGAGACGAAGATGTCCGCTGCACGTCCCTCTACGGCACCTGTCCACGGTGGGCCAGCTGAAGGGGTTCAGGGTTTAGGACCTCTTACCACTCAGACTTGACCTCACACCCCGGAATAGCGGCAGTGAGGACTTAAAATGCCGCTTGTCAATCCATGCTGTAACCTACTTGACATCGAGATCCGGTCATTTTTCCCAGGCATTCACCAGGCAGGTGTAAGTCTGAGGCAACAAAACCTCTGTCTACAGTTTTTGTCCTCCTGCACCTGCACCGTCATCATGCGTACGTTCTGCGGTCATGTGGGTGGCTTGGTCCAGTCATTGTATATATGTGTGTGTGTGTGTGTGTTTTGTCGCAAAAGGCCGGGGTGTGCAGGGGGCGAGGCCCAGAAGTACTTTTGTAGTTATATCCATCAGTAGTCTACCCCTGTGTGTGTGTGTTTGTGTGTGTGTGTGTGTGTGTGTGTGTGTGTGTGTGTGTGTGTGTGTGTGTGTGTGTGTGAAATGTCAAATGCCCCTGCAATTTCAGTTCATTCAGTCGCTGTGATATTGGCATTATCTAGCGTTGGCTAAGCCTTCAGAATTCTCTCCGATTTTGCGTTGTCTGCATTCCCTTTAATTGGGTTCTGGGTCCGGTAGCTCCATTGGCCCTTGCCAGGGATGCATTAGAAGGGAAGGGACCTCAGAGGCTGCCCCAGAGGCGGTTAGACAGGCGGTTGGAGGGGGTTGCCAAAGCGGTTGGGGGCGGTTACTGGCGGTTGCAAATGCCATGGAAGCCGGCACTTGGCGTTGGGGGGGCAGTGGCTGGGCGTAGGCTGGGCGCCCTGGAGGGGGGTACCTCCCCCCCTTGCAATGCATCCCTGGCCCTGGCCTCTTTCTTCGCTTGCCATTCCCTGTCACTCTGCCTGTGATGTTTGCACTGTTGTTGCTCTCTTTACTTGTGACCGTTCCTTGACACGCTTGGCCCCATGTTCTTGGCGATCCTGCCCTCTTCGTAGCCACCGTCAGCACTATTGACTTGTCGGGACTTGCCTGAGCTCATCTGCTTTCTCATGCGCTATCCCCTTACCCTTTGCCAGAGCAACGCTCTTGTCAAATCATCATCCATGGAATTTGGTGGTTCTGCTTTCTGGTTGTCCACGAAGATCGAGTGTTTTCTGTGGTTTGGGGCAGGGGGATGGTGTTTTGGGGGAGGCTGGTGAAGCTGCCCTGCCACTTGGTGCTGCATGTCTGGTTGTCGGGGCGCAGTTATGAGTACATACACTGGACTGAGGTAGGGCCACTGCCTGTGTCTTCTCAGACACACCCCTGTCACAACAGCAGGAGCCGGTGTTACGTCATTTGGAGTGTTTTTGCTGCTTTTCTCATAATTGGGGAAGGGGTATTTGTCCATAAGTGTGCAGCCGCCACAATGGTGCCCGCTGTTCTCGTAACTGGGGCATGTGTCCATAAGTGTGCAGCCTCCACAATGGTGCCCGGTGTGTTAATGACCCCAAAAGCATATTTCAGCAACGGCCCCTCTGTTGTCTGTGTCATTTTGTACATATGTATGTTCTAAAAGATGTCGACACACCAGTGAGACCCCAAAAGCACATGCCAGGCCACTTGCTGCGGCACTCCCTCCAGCATTTTACATACTGTGGGCACTTCTCCTCGATTGTGTGTGGGTATGTCCTCCTGTTGGCACATGCATGTGTGCATATGTACATGTGTGCAAGCATGTGTGGAAATGAATTTGTGATGTCTGTGGGTACGTACAGGGTGAGGCCCCCCTTGCCACGCCATTGAAAGATGGGTTGGATGTCCTGGTGGGCACACCCAAGCTGGTCACAGGGTCCCCCCCCCCCATCTCTCTTTCTGTCTAATGTCCCACGCTTTTCCCTGAGGAAAGGGGGGCCGGGCAGGCATCACCTCAACGTTGTCTATCTTTGAAGAAGAATGGCGGATTTCAGGTTCTCCTGTGTATTCCCAGGGGGCGCCTTAAGCGCAGTGTGTGTGCAGTGCGCGTGCAGTGCAACTATTTGGGCTTCTGGCCGTGGTAGAAACCCATACTTTGTGGTACTTTGGGCATCATTTTTGTTTGGTAGTAGGTTTTGATGCATTGGGGATTTGGCATTTTTGGATTTTCACCCTGTTTCACCCATTTCTACTTTTTTGCACACATTTCCCCCCAATTTCCACCACATCTACTCTTTTTCTCGGTTGATTGATATGGTGATACACTTTGAGGGTGCCTGCTACAGGACATCATACTTCCCTCCTCATTTCTCAGGCCCACTTTCTCCATGGATCTCCGTATTCGGGATAGGGTGTTCTACACCCGCTCCAATGGCCTGCAACCTCCTGCCACGGTGGTTGGGACGGTTGAAGACGGACTCCTCCACTTGGAATACTACCAAGATGGGTTGAGAGTGGTGAATCGGCAATGCAAGATGGAGTCCATCTCCTTTGCCATCCCAAGTTCACACTCGCCACCTGACTGACCTCAATCTCCGCCGCCCAACACATAGTCAAGTTCCCCCCCAAAGGCCCCTGGTCTTTCACCACTGCCACAAGGACCGGGAAGGTCCCCCTAAGGTCCCCTCCAGTCCATTTTGGGTTGCCTATTTCTAAGGGTGTTTCCAAGGGGCGTGCCTAGGGGCTCTTCGGGGGGAACATAGTCTAAAAGTAGCGCGCAGTGCAAGGATTCCCCCCAGGCCTTGTCCATGGCAGTGCTGTGTGCATTGCAGTGGCATTTGCTACAATTGGGGCAACCGAGTATCATGCAACTCAATTTCTCACTATCCCAGCAATCGTCAAGTTCAAGCACAGAGGGCGCTACTGAGAGCCGTACCTATAACACCAGCCCGGACCGGGCCTCGGGGTCCTCCGCGGAAACCCAAAGAGACTCGCAGGGACAGAGCTCAATGGACAGGAGCAGGTGCACAACTCACCTAAAAGTTCGGCAATGCCACCACACGCCAAGCGGCAGAAGGTGGCCCCAAATGTATATGTGGTGCAGGTGCCGGTGCCGATGGCCCCGTAGATGCAACACCCACCCCGAAAGGCAAATTAGAGAAGGCAGTGTGATCTCAAGTTCAAGAAGCCCCTACAGCGGATCCAACTCCATCTGCCTGAGATGGTAGAAAGGCAAGTGCACCCCACCAAACCTACCCGACCGGACCAACCAGAATCGTCTTGAGCTCGAGTGGCGCCGCCACATCAGCTGCCTCGACAGAGCGGTTACCAAGCGCAACAGGGTCGGACCATGCGACGAGGCGGCAACATGCACGCGACCGGGAGGTGCCCCGACACAGGCCACCACCCAGCTGTGAGGGCCCACTCTAGCTGTGCCCCCCCCCCCCCCCCAAGCCATGTCCCACCTCGGGCATGTCGGGTTTTCACTTCCCGGGGGGGGGGAGGTCAATAGAGCCCCCAAAAACTGGGGGTGGGGTTCGGGAAAAGGGCTCAATTGACAGGCACCATTAATCAGTCATTATGACGTCTGGCGCCAATTTTTTTTTCAGCATTAAAATTGGTCGATTTTTTTCACCAAATATATTGCAAATGATGACTTTTCTGAACCCCCTCGATGCACTGATTCCAAAACATCCCATTTTCTTTTTTTCCCGATTTTTGGGTCTTGGGCAACTCTGAGGCTCGGGGGTCAATCTTGGTAGGATTTTGGGGGTCCTGTCAATTGAACTTTTTTTTGGGGGGGGTTTCCAGCCGGAGGGCTCTATCGCCCCCCCCCCCCCAAATGAAAACCCGGCCTCCCCTCAAGAGAGTCGTGGAAGTGTCCTGGGACCCTGCCCCACTAGGGACGCCGTACACAGTATCCCCAATGTACCCAGAGCCCCTGTGTCAGAGTGAGAGATGTATCGGCAATGATGGGACCAACCGCCGCCCCCAACGTCGCCGCTGCCACCGTACCCAACGCCTCAGACACCATGGAGCCTAGGACGCAACAACGGCGTGAGCCCACCGCCATACACGATGCATCCCCCGCCTTTTCACGCGACGACACAGCCCGAGGGTTTGAAGAGATTGGAGTGGTGGGTTGGTACTTGTCATAGGGAGATACAATGGCAACTCCGCCACAATACCGTGGCCTCACCAGAGGCGACCTAGTCACAACGCGGATGGCAAGACCCCGTGGGAACCTTTCCCCGTCGGCCTGATTCCGCAAGGCCTCCGACGATACGGGACTACGGTGTGGCCAGCTCCCGCAGGTAGATCAAAGGGATTCGCTCGCGGGCGGGCCCGGACTGGGAGGAGGAGTGGCCGCACCCAATGACGGCCGGGACACGGTCACACAAGACGTAGGCCATGCCCGGTTGGAGGCGTGGCCCGCCGAGACGTGCAGGGCCCACATGGGACCCGTCACCGCAGCAAAGGCGCCGACCATGGATCAACCCCCCTTCCTGATTGACACGGCCGTATAAACCAGAAGTTGGGGCCCCACAGCAGCCGTGATGAGCGCGAGCAGCCTGCAAGGGCTGTCGCCCGCTAGCCCACGACCGCGGGTCGCCACCGGCCTGCCCTAGCACACGCAACCATAGGACAGAAGCGGCACACCAGGTCACGTGACTGAGCCGCATCACACCACACGTTAAACAGTGATGCACGGGGTGAACCCCAAGCCGGGACTGAGTTAAAGGTAGGGCTGGAGTGCGTGGGGTGAGGATCGCAGGGCTCAATGAGACGCTAATCAGGCAACTCGGTGCGAGGCACGAAGGCGTGTGCACGGCACCCCACCGCGCTAATGCCCGCTGCGCTGTTATTCCTCCGGACTGTATTCGCGCACGCAACATGGTGAGACGGGGAAAACACCAAACACCCTGCCCAGGGGACTGGGTGTGCACGCGGTGTCATTATTGCAATTACGCCCGTCACATCCGATGCCGAGTGTGCCGAGCGGCCAATACCCCAACAATGGCCCTTGGAGACTGGTTATGCCCACGATGCGGCAATAGCAATTGGAGCCGACACACAAAATGCAACCAGTGCCACGAACCCTGCTGGAACTGAGCAGTGAGCCCAGCAGGCCGTGGCGGACGGCATCGGTGGTGGTGGTAGCAGTGGATACCATAGAGCCTGCCAAGACAGAACGACGGGTCCTGGGCGTACCGTATGTGCCCACACCGAGAAGGATGACGCCGCGGCTTTCTGCATACCATGAGGAGAGAGACAACAGCCGGCAAAACGCCCAAAGATTAGCCGGAGCAGCAAGACAAAGCCATCCCGTACCTTGAGTCGCAAGCACACAGGGTAGCACTACAACCACCGCTCCCACCGGCAACTAGGACGCCGGAGGAGGCGCCAAGAGGACGCGAAACCCTAGCGGAACGAGTGCAGTGTGTCCAGTCCAAACCGGAGGAAGTGCCCGGCGACCGCGAAGCTCTGACGGAGCGGATGAAACGCGCACAATCGTGTCCGGCAAAGATGGGAACATACCGCAAAAAGGTGAGGAACATGGCCGTACAAGCGGACTAACATCACCTGGATGAACATGCAGTGACACCACCGACGCACGGAGAGAGATAAATATGCTGCCACCGGTAACCGGGGCGCTGGCACGCCGCAGCTGGTAGTGGAAGGATCCTACAGTGCGATCACGGTGAGAGCGTTCGGCCCACACCGGCCACCGCCGGACTGCCGCCGGACGGGGTACCAAGCGACGGCGTCTGAGCATCGGATCACAACCGAGCAGGGAGATGGGATGAGGGTGGAGGCGCGTCACATCTAAGGGATAGGGTTCATGAACCATGACACATGGTAGATGAGTTGAGGGAGGACGAAGGACAACAGGGGCAAGACGCCTTGGGTCAATTCGGGGGGCTCTTCTAGGGGAGGGTAAATCTGGGGGTTAAAGTCGGGATAGTAAATACAAAAGTAGCGCGCCAGGTGCGCACGAGGCAAACATCCCCCCTTACATTATCCACGACAAGATTGATGGTCACAATAAGACAGGTCAAACTTGTGGGAACTCTTGATTCTAAAGAGATAGAGGCAACTTGAGAAAATGTGAGCCTAGGTCAAACCTGCGCGAAATCTTGATTCTAAAGAGATTGAGGCAGCTTGAGAAAATGTGAGCCCTACTGTGGTCATGATGCATGCTTTGAATGTGTGCTGTGCCATTTCTGAGTTTGAGGTGTGTGAACTCTGCACACTTTGACGTTGCATCTTACGAGCAACTAGGTGGGGGACAGTGGTGCGCAAGCCCTTGCAGGGCTAACGGAGGCTGCTGCACTGCACACTCTGATGTTGAATCTTGAGAGGAAAGAAAGTGAGCTTACATGTGTCAAATCTGAATGTGTAATCAGGGCCATATCTCTCTGCCCAAAGAACAGGGCCGGGGGGGGGGGAGATGTCACATCAGTCCCTATTCCAACCCCATCCACCCACCTACCCATGACAGCAATCCTGTTGCAGAGTGTGCAGTGCAGCAGCCTCCTTCAGTCTTGCAAGGGCTTGCACACCGGTGTCACCCACCTTGTTGTACTCAAGATTCAACATCAGAGTGTGCAGTGTAGCGGCCTCCTTAAGCCTTGCAAGGGCTTGCGCACCACTAGCTCCCACATTGTTGCGCCCAAGATTCGGCGTCAGAGTGTGCAGTGCAGGGGCCTCCTTAAGCCCTACAAGGGCTTGCACACCACTAGCCCCCATGGCCCCCAAATTGTTGCACACAAGATTCAACATCAGAGTGTGCATTGCAGCGGCCTCCTTAAGCGCAGCGGGGGCTTGCACACTGCTTTCTCCCACCTGGTTGCATCTGACATTTAGAGCAGCAGTGTGAACCTTCTGGATGTCTAAACCCTTTATCATTGGCGCAAAATCACTCTCTCTTCGCACACAGTAGTGTAAATGTCTCCGCTGCAACTGAGTCCACCTTCTCGTACACACATGCTGCAGGTTGCCGTCCCTGAGAAGTCCGAGATACAACACAACACATCATTAGGCAACCCAGGGACCTTCATCTCTATATAAGGGTGGCCTAAAAGACACAGCCAATGCAAATCATACACCAATACCTGCATTGCCGTTCACTTAAATACAATGGCACCGGCAATCCATCCCTCCCGCGAAGGCTGATCACCGCCCTGCCACAGTAGCCCTTGGGTGACAGTGGTGTGCAAGCCCTTGCAGGACTTAAGAAGGCCACTACATTGCACACTGTGATGTTGTATCTTGAGGATAACAGCGTGGGAGACAGCGGTTGGCAAGCCCTGGCAGGGCTTAAGGAGGCCGCTACACTGCACACTCTTGGTTTTCATTTGTGATTTTTTAACAATTTGTGCGCCAGTGGTGCACAAGCCCTTGCAGGCTGAAGGATTTGACTGCATGTGACACGGCACACAACACAGCCAACATGGGGCCACCACTTGACATCCACCCCAAATGGATGGGGCTATCAATCGGGATGACCGTCTCCCCACCTGACCA
The DNA here is from genome assembly GCA_964036045.1 of Eutreptiella sp. 'Long Island Sound 2002'. Classification (NCBI taxonomy): domain Eukaryota; phylum Euglenozoa; class Euglenophyceae; order Eutreptiales; family Eutreptiaceae; genus Eutreptiella; species Eutreptiella sp. 'Long Island Sound 2002'. Next base: position 21,156,002 of record OZ038386.1, on the reverse strand, counting down.
CATGAGCAACCTATGGCCAAGTATGAAACATACACTTGAAAGGTGTACTGCCGTTTGGCGACTCAAGAGATGCCGGCGGTGCCACGTGCCCAATTTGTTACAAATGTGCAACGTGGAATCCACTGCCCTTTGTGTGATTCATGGTACGGACTGTGCACTGCCCATGCGCCAAACCTGTGAATGATACTGTGCCCCTTCTGCAAGGCACCTATGTGGGATGCCCAGAACGAACCGCCACGGCCATGCGGGTTCGGAGATCATAACACAGAATCCCCCAGCGGGCTCCCATGACAACTAGCCAAACACACCAATGTGATGAGAGCGGATGGGAAGTCTGGCACTTGGACATGAGCGACAACCAAATCCCACAATAGCCGTTAGATGTTAGAGGGAGTACTGTATGCCGTGCGAGCACAGCGCAGGTGCGGTGCGTGTATTGAGGTTATTCCATAGATCTACCCACCTATTTTGTAGGGCAGTGCATGTGTTTCCAAGCCGTCGAAGGTATGACAATTGCATGTACTACACTGTGTCTCTAACGTAGTATCAACCATGTCCCTTTCATGGCTTCTTTGCAGGCATTGCTGTCACCTACACCCCATCAAATGGTGATAAGGGTGCCAACCACTGTCATCTTGCCGTCTGAGTGTGGGCAATGCCTAAGCATTGAGTATTACGCCGAAAGTCACCGTGTGTCTCACCCCACGGCGCCTACTCACGAAATTGCAACCATCCAAAGTCGCTTGGAATTAACAGCAACCATCCCCCAGGCATCAATAATCAGCAACAACCCCCCCTTACCAAAAACATTGCACAATCAAGCGGAGAGCGCATGTTGAGATGTCCAAAAGGGAGCACAATACATTTGCAAACTGAGACAAACCTCCTCCCCTGGTTCCACAGCGCTTTTCTTGACACTACTTTTTTTGTGCACAGAATTGGGTTTTCATGGCTGCGGTGGTTGTAGGGCAACAATTTAGGCATGCAAGACGACACTTCAAGGTCACTGAATAGCCCAAGGCAGTGCCGAAGCCCAAGGAAGCACCGAAGCCTGGCCCCAAAGGGCAGCACAAACAGGAATTCAGGATGGTTTATCGCAGGAAGATCACCATGGTGGTAAGGTACAGAATGCAAGAGTGCTGGTGATATTTCATGTTTCAACATGAGTTGAACCCTGCCTCCCCCTCAGGGCACTGCATTTGGCAACATTTCACCTGGGGCGAGGTGTAACTGTTGTCCCTTTGGTGAGGTGATTGGAAAAAGGGGGTACGGGTATATCAAAAAGGTACCCCCCCCTCTAGGAATTGGCAGTAACCATCCAAAAGCCTCCAGTACTCGCAGGAGGGGGCACCTGACGCGATGCGCGCGGGGTGGAGATTTGGCTATTTGGCATGACCAAGCACCTGTATTTTAGCTGGTAGCTACTTCTGATTGCATTCATTGAATCTTCCACTGCTATTGAGGCAATTCTGAGGTCACCAAGAAGACAGTAGCAATGTGCATCGGCTTTCAATGGTCCGACCAGTCCTTTTGTGCAACGTCGTGGATCCACTGAGAAATTTGTTCATTTGCTACGAGGGGTGCGTGGACACGGGTAGTTCAGTGTGTCCCCCCTATTGTCTTATCAATGTAGTAACTCCATGTGTCCTCTCTGATGGGGAATACATGCAACGCGCGTGCACCGCGTAATGTGTTGGGACAGACTGTGGTGAAACACTCAATCCTCGGAACCCCTAAAAATGGTGCACCTCGGAGGCCTCTAGGCTGCTTGTTGTTATTTTCTACAGATTTGTGCATGCTTGTTGAAAATGTTTTGAGGCTCCTGGATGCTTGCTGTTTGTTCTTGAAAATTGTTTGCTGTTCGGTTTGCTGTTGCTATTGCCATGTTTGCTATTTGCAAATAGGGGAAGTAATCGTGCGGCGTGCGCAAGTACACCTGTGGCCCACTTTGTTGAAATTCTATCCTTTGGTTTTTATGTTTTTTCCTACAAGAAAGAAAAGGGCATACATCCCCCTGCACAGTGCACCGTAAATGTTTTCCGCAGTACGGGCCTGCTCATGGACGTGCGCAAGAGCCAACCCCTGGTTCCATGGCACTGTTTGGCTTGAAAACACTGTCCAAGAACCAACGGCTGGTCACAGCGCAAACCATTGCTGGTTCCTGGGTAATGGGGGGTTGCACCCATTACTCACACTATTACCCTGACTACACCCCCATCACGTCTGCTCTCAACTCGCCTCCAGTGAGCACAGACCTGCCCCCAAAAGCGCGCCTGGATGGTGTGGCGTGTCTTCTCCGGTGGCACTCCAGCCTTTGTCACCCCCCAGTGAGGCAATGCCTACATGTATCAACCCGAATGGCTGACGAGGGGTTGTGCGAGGCCTTGGAGCTGCGGCCGGCCGCGGAGCCTGCCGACCGGGCCCGGCAATGCAGCACCGCCCTTGGGCCGCAAGCCTCCGCACGCGACGGACCGGCCTCCCACGTCCGCGGCATAGGGTTGCTGTGCTGCCTCCTGGCGCTGTACCAGTTCTCCGTAGACTTCCGCGAGGCCGCCAAACTCGACCTCCGGACGGAGTTCTTCGGCACGGCCCCGCGGGCGGCGGCGTTGTCCGGGTACTTCTACGCCGGCAACGTCCTGGGCGTGTTCCTCACGGCGCCGGTCATGGCGGGGGTCTCCGACGCCCTGGGCCGCCGCCCGGTGCTCATGCTGGAGGTCGTGCTCGTGGCTGTCCCCAACGCCTGCCTGTGGCTGCGGTTCCCGTTTTGGTGGTACCTGGTCACCGACAACCTGCTGCCGGTGAGCCGGTGCGTGATCTACGCCTTCATGGCCGACGTCACGCGTGACATGTCCGAGGCCCGCACTGCGCAGTGCTTCGGGCTGCTCACAGGCTCCCTCTCCGCGGGCTCCCTCGCCGGGTATGCCCTCCACGGCCTTCTCGCCAGCCGCCTCACCCGAGACGGCACCTTCGCGATCGCGGCCGCGGCCAGTCTCGCCGCGGTGGGGCTGGCGGCGTGCGTACCTGAGTCCCTCCCCGCGTACCACCGCCGCCCGTTCCGGCCCCGGGACGCCAACCCCGGCGCCGCGTTCGCGTGGCTTTCCCGCGGCCGGCGGTCGCTCGCGCGGTACTTCGCGCTGTACAGCCTCGCGCGCTTCGTCCAGGCCGGCCGCGACGACTTCCTGGACCTGTACAACGCCCGGCTGTTCCGCATTGCAGGGGCCGCGTACGACGCGTACTGGGTCTTTGCGAGCGCCGTGGAGATCGGGGCCTCCGTCGCGTTGCTGCAGGCGCTGTCGGTGTTGTGCCCCGATAGCGCCGTCATGCTGTGCCTGGGGCTCGCGTGCGGGGCCGCGGGGGCCGTCGCGTACGCCCTGGCGCCCACGGCGCCGTGGGCGTACGCCGCGACGGCCCTGCAGGGCTGCGGCTGCATCTGGCAGCCCTGCCTCATGGCCCTCGTGGCCGCCGCGGTCCGCGCGGACGAGCAGGGCGCCGCCCAGGGGGCCCTCGCCAGCGCCGCGTCGCTGGTCGCCTTTGGCGCGCCGGTGATCTTCGGCGGCGTGTTCGACTGGGCGTCCCCGGGCGCCCCGCAGGCGGTGTGGGGGCTGGCCATCGCCCCGATGCTGCTCGCCGCCCTCGTTGCGCTGGGGCCCCTGCTGCCGTGCGGCATGGCCCCCCCCCACCGCCCCACAGCCCCGGGCCCTCTGCGCGACCCCCCGGTCTCCGCCACGAATGTGGGGCCCCGGTGCCATTCGACGGACGCGTGCGGCCCCTTCACGACGGGCACCGAAGCCGAGTCTCACGCGTTGTGCGATGCGGATGCCTCGGGCGACCGCAGCGGCCTCTCGCAGTGCAATGCGTCGGAGCGCGGCGGGGGCATGGGTTGGATTGTCTTCTTGGGGCTGTTTGGGGCCGTCAATGTTGCGCTTGGGGTGGTTTGTGTTATTGCCGAGGGCATCAGTGGCACGTGACACGTGGCACTGCCCAACTGCCCATTGCCACTCGATTGCTTGTACACTCCTTCATTAATTTCAGCCTCAGCGAGACCATTGTGGCTCATTTGCTTTTCGAGATCAACGGATAACAACGGCACCCGACCCGTAACCGACTGCTCAACCGCTTCAGCAGTTGACACATGCAGACTGGCCGTTGGTGGCATGCGGATTGGGTGGTGGCTGACGGCCGCGGGCCAGCGACGCCAGTGGGGAACGGTAAGGCCCGCGCTGGACAATCACTGTTCAGGGACGGTTGAAGGAGTGGCTTTCGCGAGAGCCTTTGCATGAGCTGGCAGGATCCCTGGGTGTGCGCAGCTTCGTGGGAAGGACGATCAAGGGCCATCACCTAGCAAAACTGTAGCAAGTACGACAGCTTGTGCCTTCCAATGCTGACAGGGCCGTTGCCCATATGTGCGGTGGTTGTCATTGGTCAGAGTGTCTTCAGTGGTGTCACAGTTCCGCATGCGTGTGCAGTCTCAGCTTGCACACGCAGCGGGCTGCAGAGGGGGCCGCGGCATTAAATTCGAGTCACCGGCATCTGCAGTGCGTCGTTTAGCCTAGAGACAAAACGTAGGCAGTGTGAGCGCAGGTGTACTAGAGCACCTTACGTGCCATGCACAACGGAGCACCAGCACGCAATCACAGTGCCCCTTGGGGGGCGTTTTGCGCGCTGCGCGCGCGCTGTGCACAAATTTTGTACAAGAATGCACCCAACCTACATAGCAGTGTTTAGTACCAATGACACTTAGCCTTGTTGTGTATTTATATGAGCTCCTTGCATGCCTAGCCCTCATTTTTGTTGCATTTGTGTGTGTTGTTGTCCCGATTCGGTGCTATGGTGATACATTCGGGTACCCTGTTCGGGGGCCTCCATTACTGTGCTGTTTCTCACACCTTCATGCCCACATCAATGGAAAGGGACGGCTGCGTGCGGTCCCCTTCACCACCACCCTCTCCTAGGCAGCCCGCTACTTGCATCACTAGATGCTAAGCGGCGCGATCCCCCGCCATCGCCGTGACCGAATACACCGTCTACGTCGGTGTCACAGCCATAGTCGGCATAGTCCCCCTCCACCGCCGCATCCTCAACAGCACCTTACAACAGAATGAGAAGCACATGCACAATGAACACATCGAAGGAAATTATTCAAAACACGCAGTTTTTCTCAATGTCTAAACGTAAGAAACAACACAATATAATTACGGCTGATCATCTGGCAAGTCACACAAGTGATCAGCCATGCATTTATTGCACAAAAACAGATGGCATTGGCAGCACTCTGAAGTCTCTTTGTGTGCACACCATTGGCATACGTACGTATCATCCGAGTCAGGCTCCAAAAAAGGTGCTTCCTCGTCGCACCAAATGGAAGAAGGGAAATGTTCCCAAGGTCCGTAGGGCTGATACACCTTCTGCCGACGGAGCTGAAATTGGGTAAAGTGCAAAAGAATGCATGTATTGGCATGTAGGTCATGAGCAGAACCCGTCCAAATGTCTCGGGGGGTACTGGCGGTTGGCTTGGGGAGGGGAGTTGGGGTGAAACATCAGATTGTGCAACATTGTGGTGCTCTAGAATGGTATGTAAAGACAAAAATGTTAGCAGTAGTAACAAAAAACCCCCGCAATAGCCGCGCCGTGCGCTCACTGTGCAGTAACGCCCTCTTGGATGCAGCTTCAGCCCCCGCATGTCGTCCCATCCACGGTGTTTCCCTTGAAAGTCACCCTCCTTTTTTGTTTTGCTCTGCCATGAACAATGCCTCTTGCGATGACCTACAGACAGAGTCCACACTCAGTGTGAGTGTTCTGTGACTCACGCATTCGTGCCATACTGTGTATGCGTGCGTGTGCGTGTGCGCGGGCATGGGCGCGGACGCCATCTAAGTATCTATTGTTTTGAAGGTCGATGCATCGACGTAGAATTGGATTGACGCCCCCAGACGTCACATGACTGATATACGCATCCAATCATGTGAAGACAGTGCATCTGCATTGTTGAATATCAGTCTTCATCCAAATGGACCCACCCGCTTTGACGCTGTGTCCAGACAAACAGGCCAAACTGCAGCAGGCTCTTGTGACACATTTTCCTTCTGCCATCAAAAAACTTTGCCGCTTGAAGCAAACCCGCTCAGCTTTTTGTCATGACAAAGCAGCCGTCCAAAAGAAGGAAGTAGTCATTGTTGATGGTAAGCACCGAACCCACTTGGTCCGCTCGCTTTGGGATAGGAAGACATGCGTTGTGGCCATGCGTTCCCGAATGGTGATTCCTAAGGCGAGAGCATGGGTCATGGAAATGATACTCAAAAGCCACTGTCTAGGCTCCGATACTGTTCAACACAAAATGGAGCTGTCGGAGAATTTGGGTAGCTCAAAGTACACAGTCCAAAGAAGTGGGCACCCGTCGGGTGACGGCACGCAGGCAATGGCGCTTGGCGCTTATATTGGAGCTGTGGACGCCGCTGCGGAACCCTTTTGCTCAACACCCTGTGATAGACCCAGATGGAGCTTCTAAGACCATGATAAAGTAAGACCAGACGACTGAAACCAGCTCAGTCGGCGCCTCAGGTCAGTGACAGGCCACCGCGGCACTCCAACTTGGGGCTTGGGCGAGTGGAAGTTCTTCGGAGCCTCTGCTCTCCGGGACCTAACATGGGGTTGGCATTTGACACCGAACTGATGGCGGCTTGCGATTGCTCAATGGCGTTTCAGCGCTGGACATGCTCAACGGACACGGTGTTTGGGGCAGGGGTTTGTTTGATGCAACAAGTGGAATCACGGCGTCACCAGTCCACTCTACGATTTGGGACAGTGCTTCGGAAGGGTGATGAGGATGCAAACGGGCTTCCACTCCCACGGTAAACGTGAGCGCATCCCCCACCTCCTGCGGAGGCGCAGCATCCACCAGCGACGTCATTTCGTTAATCGCTGCAAGCGGCATGTTATGGCCTCATCGGGGAAGGGCTGCGCTCGCGTTTGGCTCAGCACCTGAACAATGAGAGCCAAGATTGTGCACCATGGCATTTTCCCTGAAACCCATCCCCTTAGGCCCCCTCACACGGCCTCTCAAATTTTACCCACACTTCACCGCTGGGCAAATCAGTAGGTGAACGGCGTGCATGGTAGTCTTTTGGGAGCCAGTTTTTTTCTGTTGAACACTGCCTGTTAAAGACCCCAGGCGTGGCAGTAAACCGACGGCCGTTCGTGGTTAAGTGACGGAAGTTGGTTGTCAACTGATGGCAGTTGGCGGTCCACTGACACCCTCTTGAAATTTGCATATGTGAAGGGGTCCCACGTTTCCTTTTCGCCGACCTGGCTGGCCTGACATAGCCGGCCTGACCTAGCCGTTGCAGCCGCGTGTCAAAGTGCAGGGGTGTGGGATGCAGCTGTGGGGCAGCCCTGCAATCAACCAGCGTTTCTGGAACCTCCCTGAAGGAGCCCTCTCCTCCATCCATCCCCCCCGCCCCAAGTCATGAAAAGTTCTTAGGTTGTACCCGCAGAGTGCTGTTTGATGGCTGACTCAGTGGCGTGCAGAGCTGATCCGTAAATCCCGACATCGGGTCCTGACTATCCGCAGGACTGGCACTGTGAGGATTTGGTGCTTCGTTTTTTGGAGGCAAGGCCCATGTGTGGAGGCTGCTGACTCAGATGCCAGTGCTTTGTCCGATGGCAAACCAGACAACTGGAGACAGCCTCCGAGTTCCTGCAGCGAAAGAGGGTCACCTCAGTCAAGCAGATTTTTTCGGGTCTAAAGTGCTCCAAAGAAGAACAACGTCGGCACGCAAGGAGACTCTGACAAAGTTGCATCAACAACTTGCTGACTTGCACAAGCAGCAGCAATGCGATCTGCAGGATTGGTGACAGGGGTGGCGGCGTTCTTGTGTATGTACATCAACATTCTTGTGTATGTACATCAGTAGAGCGGTGATGTTCGACGATGGTGCATCTTTTGGACCACAAGGTCATCTTCCCCCAAACCAACGCAGCACTTCTCTGACATCTTTGGCTTGGACACCATGGTGCTCAAACCGGAGTGCCGGGAAGCACACGCACACATGGGATGATAGAAAACATTATCCCGATTCTGCAAGTTCCCACGGCAAACATCAAAGTGGGTTCAAGAATAAAAAGCGAGCATGTAGCAGCCTCCAAGCATTTTCAATAAGCATGCACAAACCTCTAGAAAGTAACACTGAGCAGCCCAAAAGTCTGCAGGGTATACCGATTTTATGGGTTCTAAGGGGGGGCCATAAGTGCAGTGCTTGTGCAGTGTGACTATTTGGGCGTCTAGCCGTACTAGGAACCCATCTTTGTGATACTCTGGGCATCATTGTTGTTTGACAGCAGGTTTTGATGCTTCTTCCACATTGGGGATATGGCATTTTCATCCAGTTTCACCCATTTCCACCCCCCTTTTCACATTTTTGTGCTCATTTTCACCGCATCCACTCCTTTCCAGTTTGATTTCTCCTCACCATGGGGACCAGGGTTTTGCTTAGTGTCCGTCCTACCCTACCCCGGGGGGGGGGGGTGGGTGGGTCTGGCAGAATTTCAGGGTGGGTGGGTGTCCAACCCCCCCTCCCCCCCAGGGTGGGGTGGGACTTTGTGGGGGCCCTTGGGTCTATCGAGCCAGTGCCACTTCTTTCTTTCTTCTGTTGCAGGTTCCGTGTAACATGTTTGTTTATGGTGTTTACATGTCATTGCATATCACGTGTGCATGCCCCACGCCCATAAAGGGGCTAGGATGCTTTGTCGTTTGTGCTGGATGCGAAGGGGGCAACGCTAGAACCCCACAGTTCCTGTGTCTTGTTCACCTCTGTGAAAAACTTGGTCTTCTGTATTGCATGTCTCAGTTGGGTACGTGGGTGGGTGGGTGGGTGGGTGGGTGGGTGTCAGACCCCCCCCCCCCCCTTGGGGGGGGTGGGACATTTGTCGGTTTGTGGGTATGCCAAAATTCTGGGTGGGTGGGTCCCTGAATTAACCCCCCCCCCCCCCTAGGGTGGCTAAGCAAAACCCTGATGGGGACCCCGAGAAGGCAGGGGTTATGTAGCCATATGACACATATTCTGTCGGTCCCTTCACCGCTCATCAAACAGGGACTGGGGTTGTGAAGAGAAGATGGAGAGTATGTGGCATGCCAGACATCTTATGTGCGATTCCCCCTAAGGATTGACCATTTCCCCATAGTTTGTTCCAACATGCTACGTAGTGAGGGCACGGTGTGTGCATGGTGTAGGTGATGTCCCATAGGGGTATGTTGAAGGAAGTTCCTCTACCATAGGGGTATTGCTAGAGGAACCGCCTGTGCCACAAGGGTGTTGTTGAAGGAGCGTATGCCATAGGGGTATTGTATTGGCACAGCGGGCTGACTAGCATTAGCTGCCTACTCACAGAGGAGGTCTCCCTCTTTGGGGGTGTAAACATTGGAACAAAGGGCAAGTGTACGAACCCTTCGACTCTTAATTCTAGGAGGAGGAAGAGGGTACGTGGGGTAACAAGGTGCAGTAGATGGAGGCATTGCCCCCCTCCCCTTCACTTGTTTTGAAACACTGCCCTGAGTCCTCCCATTCTGCCATGTCACATACAGGGGGGGGGAAAATTTCGCCAGGGGAGAATTTCGTGGGGAAAATTTCGCCGTTAAGAAAGGTGGCGAAATTTTCCCCTGGCGAAATTTTGGCGTAACAGTTCCATCCTTCACCACAGCTGCAGGCATTGTGTTTCCTGAGCAGGGCCAGGCGCGATTACGAATGCGCCTGTGCCAACCATTTGCTGCGCAGATGCATGAATCTGACGATCAGGTATCTGGTGTTGGAGCTGCTGGCCACTCTTATTAATATGGCAGCACTTAAAAAATGTGGTGTCCTGGATGGCCATGCATTAAGGATTGTTGATGCCTTGAAAAAGAAGCCTGCACCTTCTGCACCAGTTACTGGATCGTCTGCATCAGATTTCATGAAGCTGCGCAAGAAACGGTTGGCTCAGGCGCGTTCCTAGGCGCGCCTGGCTCCTCTTGGAAAACACAATTCTGGGACCATGTTGTGCCAGCCTGTTGCAGTTTTGGACCCTCTGTGTAGTGCATGTGTTGTTGGTTTGTGACCATTGGAGACTGCTTCAGGCAGGGTTTGTTTGTGCATGAAAAACCAATCTTATCAGATTCAAAAGTGCTGGACAGATGAAAAACATTGCATCACCAGGATTTGAACCAACGCCTGTGCAATCAGAATTAAGTGCATGTACCACTGGAGTAATGACCATATCTGACACCTGTGTCCTCAAGGTGCATATAGAGACCGAGAGACAAAATTTTTTTTCGAAAATTGAGAGACATTTTGCGAGACACATGCTTGCTTGGGGCTTTGGGGATTTCAAGGGTGGCGAAATTTTCCCCTGGCGAAATTATCCCCTGCGAAATTGTCCCCGGGCGAAATTTTCCCCCCCCCCCCTGTATGTGTTCAGCCCGTACACGTTTCACGAGGTGCATGGGGGGGGGTTAGGTGCTAACGAGGCACATAGCGGGGGGTTTGGTGTACCGAGGCGCGCAGAGGAGGTTGTTGTCGGCACTGAGGGACGTGCCGCGAGGGCAGGGGGGGTGTTGGCGTACGGGCATGGTGGTCTGTAGCCTGCTATTTGTAGACACTGTCAGCATGAATTGACAATGTTTTGGAAGGGGACCAAAGGCCCCATTCCCCAAAAAACGGTCTGCTAATATCGTTTACCCGTGCACACAGACATGGTGGTCTGTAGACACTGTCTGCCCCAAGTAGATGTGGTCTGCTAATTGTAACACTGCTAGTATGTTGTAAATGCGAAGTGGCAATATTTTGGAAGGGGCCCAAGGGCCCTCTTCAACCAAAAAACGGTTTGCTAACGGCATTTACCTATGTGCATGGGCATGTCTCTTGAGCGAGTGAAGCGAGCGAGTAAGGTGCATAGGGGCAGGTCTTGAGCGAGCGAAGCCAACAAGGAAGGTGCACAAGGGTGAGCAGGGGTGTGTGTGTTAGCGCAATTTGGTGGGTTGCACACAGGGGGTTGGCACTATCGAGGCGCACGGCAGGTGGGGGGTTGGCACTAACGAGGTGCACGCTCGGCCTGATTTGCACCTTGTGAATCGAGGCGCGCAAATCCAATGAAATACCTTTCATTGATGCCTTCTGTCGTTCGATATCAGCTGCACGTTGCTCCGTTCGTCTTGAAAATTCAATCCGTTTCAGTGTGTTGGTATCTCAGTGCTTTGCATGACTTTCATGTGGTGCACACATCTGCAAGGTGAACAAGTGGATTGGTTGTGTGTGTCGTGTGTTTGGGTCAGGACAAAATTCCAACGCAGGGGAGTTACTTGGTACTGTTTGTTTCCTGAAGATTGGGATCGTGCTGTGATTGTCCAATTTTTTCTTGGTCGGGGCATGTGGTTCTTGGGTTATGGTGGAACTGTTTGTGGTTTGCACCGTCCGACAGTATGTTCTGCAATGTGGCTGCCGCCCAAATCTGGAGGCCGCACGTTGCCATGCTCCGCAATCCGTTCGTGAACGGATGTTGTGAGACGAAGATACCACGCAACACATAGCTTCGGCCCAGGTTCTTTAGTATCCCCCCTCCCCGAGAGGCCTCATCATTAATGTCTGAAGGGCTTCGAAGGCCTCATCATTTATGTCTGAAGGGCTTCGAAGGCCTCATCATTTGTGTCTGAAGGGCCTCAGAGGCCTCTTCAATCATGTCTGAAGGGTTTGAGAGGCCTCGTCATTTATTCTGATTGCGCCTATAGTTTCGTTTCCGGTTCCGTATAGTATAGTTTCCGGTTGGTCTGCTTTTGCAGACAGCCGAGCAAAGTGCACAAGAATTTGTGCAGAATAACAGTCATTTCATGTATGCACTTGTGCCTGACCTAACATCAAGAACATTGGTTGCAGGTGCCTACAGGCAGGGGCATCGAGCATCTCTTGACCGATTTTCATTGTGCCCAAGCCATGACAATGTGCTCATGTTGTCCACCTGCAGAGGGCTGTTTGATGGCCGCCTCACTGGCGTGCGGAGCAGATCCTTGACTCCTGACGGCGGGTCCCGGCGATGTCAGGGCACCCCGCAGGACTGACACGCCGTGACACGTTTTTGTGGCACTGCGAGGAATACTCCGGCATCGACTTGTGCCATGGGGACCCCCAAGAAATCTTCGACGTCGCGGAGATGGTGGGGCGTGGGTCCTACGGGGCCGTCTGGAAGGTGCGTGTGTCTCGCGGGCCGACGGATGATGCTCTGGTGTCACGGGTGTTGGGCTTTGTGCGTGTGGTGCTGGGCTCCGGCAGCGCCTTCCGTGATGGAGTGATCTCTTGTGACGAATGAGTGGCCAGTGATTGAAAGAAGGGGATGCACAGCAATGGTCAACAAGGAACTGAGTACCCACCCGTGGATAGCCCCCCCCCCCCCCCGTGCACAGTCCATTGATCCCCCGTGCACAGTCCCCCCGAAGGGGGGGCGGGGGGCCACTGCTGTAGGACGATGTGATGCTTTGTTCAGGGGCCTGGCGGCACATCTTGCTGCTTTGCACCGGCCAGTCTCTTGTGCATAGGGCTGTGGGTGTAGTGAACAGCTGCGCTTCATCTGCCATCTTGTTTGCTACAGCGAAAGGCGCCGATGACATGTCACTGAAGAGCTTTTCTGTTTGACTGTTGTTTCGCACTTCTGCTCTGTGCCTGACGGTGCCGGTCATGCACACGCATGTGTATCCCACGGGGGGGGGGGGGGGGAGGGGGGGGGGGCGCCACCTGCCCCAAAGTCCACGGTGCCAAAGGTGCTGAAGAGAATTTTCCTCTGGTTACAATGGAACTGCATTGGAAAGGTCCTGTTTGGGTCCTTGGGGGGGGGGGGTCATTGAGTGACTGTTCATCCCGGGGGTTGGGGGGGCCGTCGCAGTTTCTGGGGGCTCCATTGGGGGGGGGATGTCAATCATTAAAGGCCAATGAAGAAGGATTGATGAAGCATAAGAACAAAGAGAAATGGCAATACAAAGGATGACCAGCAATGACTGAGTGATAAACTGTTCTTGGAGAGGAGCAAATGACATGGGGATGAACGAGGTGTGCCTGGGTCGTGGGGGATTGTGTAGGCGCGTGCAGAGGGATGTAGGGCATGCATGCACAACCTCCCACACCCCTCGGCAGAAGGCCCTCCACGACCCTGTGCTGCACTCTACAGCCCTCCACAACCCGCCACGCAACCCTTCACACTGCATATGAAACGACAATGTGACAAAGATATGAAAGATCGACAGTACGCCTCAATACCCACAGCGGAATTGAATGAGACCCCCCCCCCCGAATAGTAACCGCCCTTGATTAGTAACCGGGGGGGGGGGGGGCGAGGGATCCGTCACTTTCAGTTTTCCAAATTTGCGTAGGGGGCACACCATGTGCTGTGCGTGCGCTCTGCGCAACTGTGCGCACGCTGTGCGAAAAGTAGGCTATTTTGGACCCATTTTCCCCGATGGCCACGGTGACCGCAGTGACTACTGTGTTCCCGTGCACAGGACTGCTCAGATTCTTACTTAGTCCAAAAAACTCAGATAAAGCTATGTTTCACACTGAAATGCCGGATTGCTTTCCTCTGCTGTTTTGGCCCTGCGCACGTATGCTTCCTCAGTGGTGGGTGGTTTGCAGGGTGGTCACGCGAAGGCTAATTTACTAGTGGGCGCTGTGCGCGCGCTGTGTGGAAACGCCGCCTTGGACACATTGCTGTGCACTTCAAAGTTCTTGCATCCAAGGCACAACACTGTACCCTGTATCATGCAGAACACTTAGTTTTTCGCTGGATGTGGATCATATTGACACGTGCTCACCTGTTACTGTTGTCCCTTTCCAACGTTCAGGAGGCAGTGTTGTGCTTACCAAGGTCCTAGGCCCCTCAGAGCCTGTATTTCAGTAGAGCTGGAAATGCATCCCAACAGGCAGTTTCTGGGTATTTTTGTGGTTCATATGCCCTCGCAAGCACGTTTTTCTTTGTGTCACACGTCCTTTGTGTTTCCTTGGGTGGTGGTGGGGGGGGGTGAGGGAACCGTCATTTTGGGTATATTCCCCCGGGGGGTGTGCAGGGATTGTCGCCCATTCGTACATGAAAAGGTACGAAAAAGTACGAAAAAGTGCGAATCAGAGGAGAACCGGGAATTACGAATAGGTACGAAAATGTACGAAAATGTACGAATAGTGGGAATGATGGATATGACGTTTTTGCCCATTTGAACTGCCCACTCACTGGGGTTTTGCGGGGTGTTCATTTGGGTTTTCAGTGCCCTCTGGTTTCTTGGTTTTTGGGATTCTGGGACACCTGATGAGAAGGGGCTGGGGGTGCGTTTGACTATACCCTGTTGTATGTTTCAACCAACACCATGACCTTAGCCATGAAGAGTCAGTGAGCACGGTGTCAATTGACACTGTGTTCTTTGTAGGTCTCCGGCGTGCGAAGCAGGCTGATGTAGAGAACCTCTTCAGCCCGCTGTGTATTGTGCAGTCGTTGTGTAACACTCATGACTAGTACCACTAATGAGTTCCCTTCCGAGGATTTGGAGCAAGGAACGGAACCAACAAAAGCATCGCGGAGACCACAGCAACGCGGCAGGCACATGACATCCCAGTACATCATCCACAGCCACGGAACGATTTTGGGCTCGGCAGGTCACCTGGACTTGGCTTTTTTTTTCAGTACGAAAATGCACGAAAATGTACGAATATGTACGAAAATGTACGAATATGTACGAATGACATTTTTTTTCAAAAGTACGAAACAGCGACAATCCCTGGGGTGTGGCGGTATCGTCGCGCAGAGGCGGCTACTGATGGGGGGCGTTGTACTGCCATTGGACACTGTTGCATTGAGCGGAAGCTGCTGGGCGCACTTCTTCTTTCGTGCATAAAGGCCTCGCGCACCCCGTCCACAGGCACGGGACCGGCGCACCGAGGAAATTGTTGCTCTGAAGCTGATCCCCTGCATTGGCCTCGATGAGGGAATGGATGCGGTGCGGAGGGAGATCACCATCCTGAAGGACTGCAACCACCCCAACATCGTCCAGTACCAGGGCAGTTACTTGTCGGAGTGCAATCTGTGGATTCTGATGGAGTATTGCGGCGGCAGGTGTGCGACGCCTGTGCGCATTGTCAAGGGCGGGTTTTGCGGGCGGCATCAGGTCACAGTCCACAGGCAGAGGGCAAAGGGGGGCGATGTGTGCTCTGCGAAGTCCCGCGGAGTTCCGTCGCTTTGCCGGAATGCGGCGACAGTGACGCTGTGGCTGCACGACCCTTGGGACACTACCCACTTTTACACCCACACACACCACCGGCCTTCCCTAGCGCCCCGTGTTTTTGCATCATTTTGGTCCTGATGTGCGTCTTTAGCCTTTGCCCAGATCAGGCTTTGCGGGGCTGCGTTGCATTGCACTGCCGCGTGGTCGAATGTAGCACAAGTGTCATCACTTCGCACAAAGCCCTGTCGCAAATTCCCGCCACAATTCCATCAAAATCCCGCCGGCGTTCCGCAGGGGCCGTGACTGCCCCCGCGCGGGGGCACTCTGCATCAACGAGGTCCTCTGGACAACGCCACTTGATACGCGTGCGCTGCGGGGGCACAGACGGAATCGGCAGCTGTGAAATGGGCCGAACCCCAGATTTTCGGCGCCCCCTGACCCCTGCGGCATCAGGGGGACTGCGGGGGCCGGGGGGTGGGTGGTTTGGATACGGGGCTCGCACGACCGAGCGTACGTAAATGGGCAGCGCTGAGGACTTGTAGTGGCCTGAGACTGGGCGGCAAACCGACGAAAATGCACATACCCAAAGTGATCAGTGCGTCGGGGGGCAGATCTGGGGGTACATGAGTTGGAGTACTGACGCCCCCTCCAGGCCCCTTCCCCCCCCCCCTCTGAGGCCTGTGTCGCGCCCCGATCATGGAGGCCCTTTTGGAAGGCCCAGCGCCAGCAGGCCACCAGGACATCGGCCGCCAGCCGCCGAAACGCGGCCTCGTCCACCGGGTCGCTCGCCAAGCAGACACGATCGGATCCCCAGCGCCTCATGGAACAACACTGGGCGCCCGGCCCCCGTTGGTTGTGACGAAGGCTGGCCCTCAGAGCCGCTGGACGGGACGATGTGGTGGGCGTGAACGCGAAGGCCCGTGCCCGTCTGATCAGTCACACAAGCGATGAGGGGCTGGGGTAGGGCACTGCGATGGCGGAGGACTGTGAGGGGCTCAAGGGGCTCAAGGGGCCCAGGGAATCTCCGTCCATAGCGCAGTGCCGCCCTTTTTGGGATGGGGACGAGGAGGGCCCGGCGGAAGGGGGACTGGGGAAATGGGCCTGTGGGCCGGTCCGTCTGAGGCCTGTTCGTGACTGGAAATGGGGCTGCTTTCGGGGCAGATGTGGTCCCCCCCCCCCCCCCCCTACAGGGCCCTGTCAGTGGCTGGGCAAGGGTCCTGGCATGGCTGCCAAGAAGTGGGAGGGGGTTGGGGACTGCCCGGCGCACTATGCGCGACACAATTGCTAACCCGCGCGGGAGGGGGGGGCGGAGGGACCGAGGCCGAGACTGGTTTCTCACGAACAGGCCATTCCTTAGCGATGGACCCCCCCCCCCCCCAGGGCCGAACCAGCCGAACCAGGACATTTCGAACCGCACACAAGACCACGAAGGCCGTGAGGCAGGCAGTCGTAGCGGCCCATCTCTCCACATTGATGCCCCCGAGGGCCGGATGCCTGCCTCGGGTCGGATTTCTGATGTTCCTGTGGACCCCCCTCCCCCCCCGCCCCCACGCGCGCTCAGCTCCAGGGGGTTCGGGTGCTGGATGTTGCCGTTTGGGTGGCCGTGGGTTGGGACATGGGTGAACACAATCGGTGGCTGCAGTGCCACGGACGATGCGGCGCAAAAGTGTGTTCTCTGTTGTTGGGGGATGAAGAGGACTTAGACCGAGGCCTGCCAACGAACTCCCGCCCTCTCCGAGAGGGGGGGGGGGGCGCCTTTTGGGGTGGATGGGCTTCGTGAGTGGCAATGGCCTGAGAAACAACGTCACCCGTTGCATTGAGGCCCAACAACGGTCGTCCGGGGGCCCAGGGGCGCGGGGCGGAGGGGGTTCGCACGCCGCCGCCGCGCTCCGGTCTGCGCAGGTCCGTGGCGGACGTCATGCAGGACCTCGAGCGGCCCCTCGCCGAGGCTCAGATCGCCGTGATTTGCCGCGAAAGCCTCAAGGCCCTGGAGTACCTGCACGGCAAACTGAAGATCCACCGGGACGTGAAGTGCAGCAACATTCTGTTGACGGAACAGGGTATGGGCCCCGGCCCTCGGCATGGTCCCCAGCATTGCCCCGTGCTGGTCCGCGATGGACCAGGGGTTCACCGGTGGCCCATGTACCGATCGGGCCGCCCCGAGGGACCACCAACCGCCAACTGCCAACCACCAACCGCCACCAACCGCCAACCACCAACCGCTGCCAACCGCCAGCAGCGACCAACCGCCAACTGCCAACCACTGCCAACCGCCACCAACCACCAAGCACCAATCACCAACCACCAATCACCAACCACCAACCGCCGCCAACCACCACCAACCGCCACCAACCGCCAGTTGCCAACTGCCAACCGCCAACCGCCAACCGCCGCCAACCGCCAACCGCCAACCACCACCAACCATGGTTGAGCACATGGAGTGCCCGCGGGCTTTTTTGGGAAAACTGGTTCCGGAACACTTTTTTTTTTCCGTTAAGGACCGCCCTGCACTGCCCTCATCCCAGAGCCATCCCACTTGTTCGTTCGGCCTGATGTATTAGCCACTGTGGACTCCGCCGCCGAAAATTTTCTTTGGAGGGCCCAAAGGTGTCAAGGTGTCCTTTTTTGGGGGTCACACATTGTTGGTACAATTTCCACTGAGTACCAGGCACCTGATGACCTTTCTAGACCCCCTCATTGTGCTGGTGTCGCTTGTTCTGAAATTTGGGGTCGGGTCCCCCTCCGGCACCGTGTCTCTTCGGGCTTCGGGGTCCCGCATTTTGTAAATCGGAAATAGTCAACAGAAGGGTGGGTTTGGGTTGGGTTGGGGAGGGAGAGGGCCTCCTACAGGAGCAGGGTCTCAGGTCTAGATCATCCTTCCGCGGAGGCAGGGTGGGCATGCCCCCTCTTATACCCATCCCTCCCACTGCCCCAACACCCCCCATACTGCCCTCAGGGCGCATGGAGTAGTTTCAATACGCATGTTTGCTCGGCGACTCAAGGACTCAAGTCCCACGTGGCGCGCACACCCCACATGCCTTCATACCCCAACACGGCCCTCATATCCGCATACCCCCCCCCCCCCCAACACTGCTCTCAAACCTCCATACCCTGCTGTTTGCACACCTCTACTGCCCTCACACACACACACGCGCACACACGCGCACACACACACACAAACACACACGAGTGCGCGCGCACACACGCGCACGCACGCACGCACGCACGCGCGCACGCGCACACACACACACACAGCAGGGGGGGACATGAAAGTTTGCTCATGCCCTCCCTTCTTCGTTGGACTCAATACATCAACTGCATAGGCTTACCATATGGGTGCCAATAAGGCCAGCTGCGGAGCCTTGTGTCGTCCCCATAGTTGAATGGTATGTGGCGGGTCTCATGTGCCGCAGACGGTGGTTTGAACCCCGGGGGAGGTTGGGATGCACCAGGCGTGAATGGAGATTTGGATTTTGTCATCCTCGGAGGGTACTGGGTAAACCGTTTTCGCCGTATGCACATAAGAGACATGGACGGTCTAGTGGTATGCGCCCCGGACCAGCGTCGTCGTCGTCGCGGGTTCGAACCCTGGTTCCCCCGCCTGTCCAGGGGCCGTCGGCAAGGCCACCCCCCCCCCCTTCAACAACCTGCTCCACCATCGGTACCACCGGTGGATGGGTGGAGTGTCTCGTCGTCATATTTTACACTTATGCCACGCCGTCACATTTTTACACTTGTGCCATGCATCACACCAAAAAACCCACAGCACCACACCCGCAGCAGCGCGCTCTGCCAGCCGACGGCTGGCGCATCTTCTCGTCATATTCTTCTTCGGCTTGGCGGGGGGGTTCGAACCAGTGACTCCAAGGCGCCAAGCGGTAGCTTTACCGCTACACTGCGGCGGCCAAGAACGCCAACTCTAGCACTAGAGCCCAGGGTTCTTGCAGGCAGACGGCACGGGTTCTCACAGGCGCTCCAACAAGAAGACGATACAGGGACAATGAGAACCGTAGTGTACTTATGGAGCAGGGAGGAAGCTGTGAATCAGTGTGCTAGTGCCTAAAAGCCTGCCAGCGAGGCACTCGAACTCAGATCTCATGGTTTCGCCGATGAATTTCGGTAGGACGTAAGAATGTTGAACCTTGCAGTTTGAGCATAATTGAATCGATTCCCTTGGCACACACACACACACACACACCCCAGTGCCTGCGCGCCGGAAGCGCCCACTTGCTGCACATGCACAACTGCCCAACAAACGACCACGCCTGCAAGGGCCTGCACGTATCTCTACGGGTCTGCTGAGGTCCCCACACCAACCCCCCACCCCTCCAGCCCCCAAACGCAGGAGGCCGAAAACACCCCCCCCTCCGTCCCCACCAGCCCCAGTTCCACGGGGGCTGGAGGAGACCGTGGCCGAGGATGTCGCCCGCCCGCTTTTCGTGACGAGGCACGGGAGAGCAAACACTCTGGATACCTAGCCAGCAAAATACAGAGGTTCTGATTCCGCAGAAGGGAGGGAAACAGCGTCACAAAGAGGCCTCAGCAGACCTGAGCCAAATGAGGCGTCCAGCCCAACGCTGCACAAGGATCCACCTCTAAAAGTACAGATCACACACACACATACACACACACACACACACACACACACACACACACACACACACACACATACACACACACGTGTGTGTCTTGGTGCACCGCAGTTGGGGTCGCAGGGCAGGAGCCGTGGTGCGTTGGCGGCACAATGTCCATACGGTAGCAGATATGCCCCTGCGGCCCACTTGCAAGGTGTGGAACTCAGAACTCACAGTTGCAGATGATGCAGGACTGAAGGAACGTAGAACCTCGCAGTTTGGGTATGATGGCAATTTGTACCTTGGCACACGCGTACGCACGCACACGCACGCATTCGTGTACGTCCGTCAGGGGAAGTCAAACTGGCAGATTTCGGGGTCTCTGCACAACTCCTCAACGTGCTCTCCTGCCGGAACTCTTTCGTGGGGACCAGCTGTTGGATGGCACCCGAAGTCATCCAAGAGAAGTACTACAACGGCCGGGCGGACGTGTGGTCCTTGGGCATCAGCTTGATTGAGATGGCCGAAGTGAATCCGCCGTTGATGGCCCAGAATCCCTTCCAGGCGTGCCTCCGCCCCCATTCGCGCCCTTTGGGCCGCTGCTTGGAGAACCGCCTGGGCGACACCGCATCCAACTGCTTGGACCTCAACAGGGGGGGGGGGGGGTTCAGGGGCAGTCAACTTCAAGTGGGAAAGTTCGCATTTCAAATTGGCCGCGAAAATTCCCACACAAAATCCAGAGTCTTCCGCAAAATTGGCACCTGTGGCTATGCTCCCCCGAGCCTGCAAAGCCCTAAACACCACAACATTTCTGGGGGTGTCTGCGAAATTTACCACACAAAATCCAGGGGCTTCCGCGAAATTTACCACCGCGAATTTGACTTGGCACCAAATCCGCCCCCCCCCCCCCTTCACTCAAGGGAATTCTGGTTACCACAAGATCAGGCGACAGGCGGCATGAGCCGGGCTCACCGTGCAAACTGTCAACGGCTCTTGGGACGGGGGTGATGTGCTGCGTCTTGGGCCACTGCCTACCCGTGAATGCAAATGGGAGGGGGCCTTGGTTGGAGCCAAGTAGGATGCCACCCGCTGCATCTCCATGTCCAGTGCCTATGACTTGCCCATGAGTCGCCTCCCAAAGGCCAGTGGCTTCTTGGGATAGACGTCCTGCCCCATCAGTACTAATTGAGTGCGCCTTCGCATGTTTTGGGGGGTTTGGACCGTTTTGGGCCGGTTCGCATGCGGCCTACGTATGTGTTGGTGTGTTGAGCCTCGGCTGGGCAACACTCCGCTGGTGGGCCTTGTAGCACTCACACGCAGTGAGTTCAGTCCACTGTTACCGCCAGCGAAAGCGGAGTGACCGAGTGATAATGCGGATGGCGTGCTCATTGTTGTTGGTACTCATCGTGTTGCCCACAATCGCCGTCCATTCTGAACAAGGCCATGCGATGCTGTGGTATGGGAAGGGGGAGCAGCTCGCAACCGTCTCGGGTTCGGGTAGTTGGGCTGGCCGAACGCCTTTGGAAGGCGTGTGTATGGGGCTCTTCAGGGGATTTAGTCTAAAAGTAGCGCGCAGTGCAAAGGACACCGCCTGAATGGAGCCCAAGTGGGTGAGGTTTCGCTCAACAACCGCAGGGATTGTGGGGGGGTGTCCGCCAGCTGAGCCCTCAAGAGCGAACCGCCCCACGAAAGAGCGGACAGCCCTCGTCCACAAAGGCAGCCAAGAGGGGCCGGCCGGACAACGCAACCCAATAGTCCGCCGCCGCAACGGCCAAACTCGGCTGCGCCCTCACGGGGGGCGCTTACGTGTCGGACCCCCCCCCCCCCCTCCACATACACACACACACTAGTCCGCGATGGGCCACGGGGGCGAGGGACCCAAGCCCCAGCCCAAACAGCGGCATTCTTCAGAGTCCCTAACGACGTGGGCTCGACGCCGGGCGAGTGAAATGAAGATGTCGCCGTATCGGCGGGTCTTCTTTTGGTCAGTGCACCCCCTCCGCCCCCGAAATTGCGCATTCATCCCCCGAAAGCGCCCCGTCTCCGGAACCAACAAGTACGTCATAGAGAAAGACGCCCGCGCGGTGCGTGCGGTGCACCACGCGGTGCACGCGCGGTGCGGGCATTTTCCATGTGCACGGACAACTTTTTCTTTCCCCTTGTGCTGTTTTCTGCACCTCACCACTATTTGCCCCTCCCTTGTGGTGAGCCCGTGTGCCGTGGCTGCGGGATAGGGCACTATACATATGCCCCGAGAAGTGGGATGGGATGAGACACAGCAAACCTTCCGTTCCCCAATAGCAGATGAGCTTGAGACCCAGTTTCTGGCCTCACTGCGTGCCTGCCTGGCCTGTGTGGATGAACTAGTTGCTGAATTGAATGAGTATGTGTGCACAATTTTTGGAAACGCCTCCACCCTCTCAAACCGTCACCCACTAGAGTAGCTGAATGGGACATGTTGTGCGGGAAATACAAGTCCAGGCAATATCAAACTGCTACCATTGGAATGGAGTCCAGCAGTGCGGAGGAACTTTTCATGTATCGTGGACATGGATCTTTGCGGGACCGAAAGTCGATGTTTAATCTCTTGTATTTGCTGAAGCAGGCGCCCCCATACAAGAACGCTGGTGTGGTGGATGGATCTGCAGACAGAAATTGGCGGACCAGGATGTGGCTGACGCTGGGAGTACCCTTCCGGATCGCATGCAGAAATTGCACTTGATGGTGCGGGCCGTTGTGCACATTCAGCAATTTCTGAATGTGCGCAATGTGCGCTATGAGCCCTACGGCCCCTGGGACCACTTCCCAAGTGGCATTTATGGGTAGCCACCGGCCACGAGATGTCGTGGTTCAGATTCCGATTTTGATTCGGATTCGGATTCATCATCCTCAGGCTCATCACTTACGTCCGCTGATGAAGAGGAAGAGGAGGCTTCCAGGTAGCCGACGTCGTGACAATCAAAACGCGAAACGAACCGATACGGGTACTTCCTGGGTTTCGGCACCCCAAGAAGTAACGCTCCGAAACGCGAAACGAGTGCATTGAGCATAGTGAAACGGCTTCACGACCCTTACAACAACACAACCCCTACAACAACACGACCCCTACAACACAACCCCTACAACAACACGACCCCTACAACAACACGACCCCTACACCAACACGACCCCTACACCAACACGACAAAGACACAAAGCACGAAACGAGTGCATCGCTGAGCCGAGCACACCGAAACGGTTGCATCATGGGAATGGGCACCCCATTGAGCAACATGACGAAACGCGAAACGTTCGAAACGGCTCCACAGGCTTGGGCACCTTGTGGGGCACTAGGCTCTTCGGTCGAGCGGCCGTACCGGAGAGTTCTACATCTTCTTCTTCCTCTTACTACGGCCCTCCCCTGGCAGGGGGTGTGGGCAGCTACAACCACCTTTGGTGAGGAGGCTGGAGTGGAGGCCTCCGTTGTTGTATGCGTACCCCTTAGGCCACCGCATCCTTGCCACCCTGAAAAAAACTTGAAAAATGCAGAAGAGGGTTGCTAGAAACGCCTGCGCGGTGCACAACGCGGTGCGCGCGGTGCGCGCGTCTTTCTCATACAAGAGGCCTGGGCACAAGACACCGCTTGTCCCCGATTAGCCCTGTCCCCCCCACCCCCCATGCGCCAACATACCGCAGGTCCCTCCGTTGGGATGTGGCTCACAGGCTTGGCTTAGAGGGCCAGGGAGTGGGTAACACCGCCTCCCAACCCGCAGCCAACCCCCTCCCATAACGGCGTTCTGGGCCTCAGTAGACTAGCGCCCTTTCTGAGACCATTACCCTCGGCGCCCCCGCCCCCCTTTTCTGCTCTTTCCGCCGTTATGGTGCACCCCGGACCCGGTCCCAGGGATGCATTAGAAGGGAAGGGACCTCAGAGGCGGCCTCAGGAGCGGTAATATAGGCGATTGGAGGAGGCTGCCGAAGTCGTTGCGGGCGGTTACTGTCGGTTACAAATGCCATTGAAACTGGCACTTGGCGTCAGGGAGACAACGGCTGGGCATAGGCTGGGCGCCCTGGAGTGGGGGGGGGGGGGGGGTGGCTCTCCCGCTTGCAATGCATCCCTGCCCAGTCCCTTCGGGGGGTTGGTCTGGTCCCTGTCACCTGAGCCCCGAAGGGGGGGGGGGGGGGTTCTGGGAAAGGGGCTCCAACGGCCTCCCCCACGCAAACCGTCTTTCTGGCACCCCCGGCCCTGGCCTTGGGGCCGTGCCTGCCCCTCTGCGTCACGTGGTCCCACCCTCGGTTTCGTGTCCAGTTGGTCTACTCAATGCCGACGGACGGACCCCCGGCGTTGACGCATCCGGAGAACTGGTCCACGCAGTTCCATGAGTTCCTGGCGGCGTGTTTGGTCGTGGACCCCGACTGCAGACCTGGTGCCCTGATGATCCTCAACCACGCCTTTGTGCAGGAGGTCTGAATGCCGTGTCGCCGCCCCCAGTCAAACGTCATTCGCGTCATCCACCGCGTCACCTGCACAATCCAGCAGGCATTACTTACCCTGACCCTCGTGCGTCATAGACGGGGGACCCCCCCCCCCCTCCCCCGGGGCAAGAGCAGTGTTGGTGCTCGGCTCCACGCCTCAGTCCCACACCGCCGCCTTGCGATGCCTCTGCCGTCCATGTGGCCGTCCTCGGGTCTGGCCGGCGGATTCTTTTCGGGCGCGAACGGGCCGCTGGGCCTCCTTTTTGAAAGCTGGTTGCCCACTACTGACGAAGACGATCCGCAAGCAGAAGGCGTCAACGGCGCCGCAAGACTCTGTTGCGTGCTCTATTGCCCCCCCCCCCCCCTGCCCGCCCCCTCAAATCATGTTTTTTCCTCAAAATTTGCGATGTGGCGATCATTTTGAGGCATGACACGTTGTACCCCCCTCCCCCTCCCCCCGCCAGGGATGTATTGGAAGGGGGTGAGCCCCCCCCCCTTTCCTCCAGGGCGCCCAGCCTATGCCCAGTCACTGTCGCTGACGCTTCGTAACCGACAGTAACCGCCCCCAACCGCTTTTGCAACCTCCTCCAACCGCCTGTCTAACCGCCTCTGGGGCCACCTCTGTCCCTTCCCTCCTAATACATCCCTGCCCCTTCCCCCAAATTCCTTCTCCACTGATGGTTTGGTCGCGGTGGGACTGGTCCCGATGGGCCGCCCAGGGAAGCGAGGGTGACCACCAGACCGTGACGGTTTTACTTGTTACTTCTGCTGTTTGACTTGTTGCCCTGCGGCCGGTGGCTACCCCGCCACTGGCCCTTGGTCATTCGCCAGTCGATTCGGCCCCATGGCCGTCTATCTCTCAGTGCGTCTTCCTTTGGCTGCCGGACGGAGTTTCCCCCGCATCACTGCCCCTCTGCTCTGGTACTGACTGGACATGGTCAGGGCCTGGGCCATGGGAGGCACACGGCCCCTCTGCCCTGCGCACACCTTCTCAGGCCGGGGACCAGACAACACTGATCCCCCTCGTCAGAGAGTGCGTAGAGCTGCGTCAGCGGCAGGCGGAGGAGCTGAAGCAGAGGGCCCTCGAAAGGGCGGCAGAAGACAGCGACACCACCACCAGCCTCAGTATGCGATGTGATGTTGTGTGCCAGGGGGGTGTTCAGTGGGGGGGGGGGATTGGGGCAGGGTCCAATTTGTGGGGGATTTGGTTTCTGCGCATGGGAATGCCGGATCAGGCAACCCAAGGACCCAGCCCCAGGGCTCCTTTTAGCAGCTCAGCACCACCGCGGGGGGGGGGGGGGGGGGGGGCTCCCGTTGACACGACCAAAACACGTTCGAACCCACGGAGGGTCGGACTGTGCAGTGGCGAGAGGCCAATAGGCGCCGCCAAAGGCAAATAACCTCACACCATGAGCCTTGTGCCAAAACCCCCCTCCCCTTAAGTGATTGGGCCAAAGTTTTCTCCGGGCCTTCGGCCAATCAAAACTTTTCTCTCGCTCATTCAGCGCCAGTCAGTTTAGGTTAGGTTAGGTCGAAACTTGACTTCGGCGCCTTCTGCGCCTCTAAACACTCAGCACCTGTTGGGGGCAGGGGGGAGGGGGGGGGCGCCGCCCCAGCGGGAACACGCCCCCTCGGGTCACAAGGCCGAGGTTTCCAATGTCACTTGGTGGATGAGCTGCGGAGTGAATCCTCTTCCCCCCCCCGGAAGGCCCTACAGGCCCCAGGATAGTGCAGACCAGCCGGGTATAGACCTGCTGAGCCCGGGAGTCCCGTGGTTTCTCCACTTCGCTGCCGCCCAATGCGCAAAGGGGGGGGGGGGCTTAGGGTTAGGCAACCGCTCATTGTTCACACTGCCACCGTGGCGGCCATCGTGCATACGGATGCTCAGAACGAAAGGATTCAGCTGGAGATGCAGCAGGAGACCCACCACGCGGCAGAGGACCTCCACGTGATCCATGCTGGAGCTGCAGAGAGCTCCATTGATCAGATGAGTGCTGTCTTCAACAAGAACGAAGCAGCAGAGCGCATGCCTAATCTGCAGTTCAACTGACCACTGGATTCGGGCATGCACCATGTACCAATCCAAAGTCAAGAACCCAGCAGCACCACCCCCATCAGACCACCTGTGGTGCTTCAGGTGCGGTACCAGTGAGCATGCCACTGCCAAGTGTAGTACCACATACCCGCAAGTTCACTTTCCACCTGACGATGGTATCAACGGTGGCTGTTTGTTCTGCAGCATCTTTGGACATGACATGACAGCGTGCCTCCACCGTATGCCTCAAGTCTAGACAGAGCATACTGCAAAAATCTCTGCCCTTGCAACGGATCATGAGAGCCATGACACAACCATAAAGGAACTCCAACGCGACGTCAAAGCATCACAGGCATCCCACAAGATGATTGGAGATTGCAGACATGACCTCGCACAGCTGAACTCCAAGGAGAATATGTTGATGACGTTCAAAAAAAAAAGCCGAACCAAAATTGGTGACAGCAAAGAAGACCAATACCACTTTCCAACAATTCTTGAATAAGGACTGGCAGCCCCACAAACTCCGCTTCCAACAATTCTTGGACGACGAATGGTCTCCTGTTAAGCGGCGGTTGGATGAGCTTTTGCAGAGCGATATGGACAAGAGCATACACGGTCCAGAGCTTGGGAATATGCACAATGTTGAGTCCAGCCCAGAACTACAGGGGTCTCCGATGATGAGGATAAAGACATGCCTGCCGCATAATTGACAGGAAAACATTCCACTACCGAGCGCAGTGCACCCCCGACCACACCAGCAGCCAAACGACCTACAAGTGGCGGTGCATCCCGCCGATGGTGGGCTGAATTGGAACCACTACCCGTCGAACAAGCCTCAACTGCTTGGCACATGGATTTGCTAGACACCCTCTTGTCAGAGTGGTTTGACAATAACATGTTACGCCTCCAACAATGGATCGCAGCACACGCTACAGAGGAAATGCAATGCACACTGGACACCCTCTCTATGGCTAATACCACCCGCCGTGCTTTGCACTATGGCCTCCGCTCATTTCTCTGTGGCGCTTGCGTTCCCCCGCTAATATTCTCCGCTCATGCACTGAAATGCCGTGTGACATCGTCGTCATCTTTAAACGACCTCAGGAAGAGCCGCCCTTAATTGAGATTCTTTACGACATGTCCGTCGTGCGACAGCGACTGGCATTGGCAAAGCACATCTTGGTTATTACACGGCAGCAACCTTTCCGATCCACATTTGATTATCATCTCGTCGACCTTCCCACAGGCCTCCGATCTGTTATGCCGTCACAACTCCACTTGGAACCGTACCAGATAAAACCATTTGCGTTTGCAGCACAACACTTGCACCCAGTCTTGCCACTGCTTACATAGCCACACACCACTACACACACAACACACCACTGCGTCAGCAAGTACGTTCATGCGCACGCCCCCAGGGCACACACTCACCACCCACCCATGTTTTGCGGTACGTGTGTACAATCTTGAATGCAGTCAATATATGGACCTCAGTCTGTGCCTTAGCCCGCGACGGGGCGGGCGGGGCGGGGTGGGGCGGGGCGGGGCGGGGCGGGGCGGGGCGGGGCGGGGCGGGCGGGCGGGAGGGGCGGGGCGGGGCGGGGCGGGGCAGGCGGGCGGGGCGGGCGGTGCGGGGCGGTCGGGCGGGGCAGGGCGGGCGGGGTGGGGTGGGGCGGGGCGGGCGGGCGGGGCGGGGCGGGGCGGGGCAGGGCGGGGCGGGGCGGGGCGGGGCGGGCGGGCGGGGGGGGCGGGGCGGGCGGGGCCCTTTCACACGTCCACAACACCATGGTCTCAATGGAACAAACCTATAACAGTGGATTCGCACATCCTGATTTGTGCACCCGACACGTCCGCTAATTATCAGCAATCCCTCACGTCACGTTGCTGGATTTTACGGGACGCACCCCTCCCCCCTCCCCATGCCCCGCCGGTAGCATATGCTCGATTCCAGACAACCAACTGGTTCCTTTACACAACACCAAGCACAATGAACATCACTGCAGCGACTTCGTTTACACTCTTACTTCCTGCACCACCACAACAACTTCTCCAGCCTATGGCGCCCCCACCCCCGCCGGGAATTTTTGTACAAGACATACACCAGGGGCATGCGCTTGGCGCTAGAAGCCAAGGACTTGGGGCGTTGGGCGCAATTGCTCTAGGAGCGTGTGAACTATCTTCCCTACGAAACCCACCCCATAATCCGCCTGTTGCGCGCCATATCGCGGGCACACAATTAGCACCCATCCGTCACGCCTGCCGTCATTCTCATATATGTTGCTGTACACACACCTTCTGGTTTGCTACGCCGGAAAAACAACTCTGGCAACAACACAACGATTACGAAAACATTTCACAACTACACAAGCAGGGTCCGAAGATTCGTCATTCCACGACTTACTGCGCAACACAACAGAATTATAGGGGACGCTCCTGACAATCGGACTGGTTGACAGCGAGCAACTTGACTGCTATAGAGAACGGTCCTGGTGGCATACTGTAAACTGATGGGCAGTGAATGACGCGGCCCCAGCTCTGCCCTCCGATACTGTTGAAGTTGCCGCGGCACAACATACAAAACAATTGCAAACCACCATACACCAAGCACACATTGCACGCATAATTTGGGACTATGCACAAACAACACTACTAAACAAAGACATTGAACACATTGCGTCCCGCCTCAACATACCCCTGTGCCGACCTGTTAGTGTTCCCATACCATACATGACACCTACACAGCGCTCCACCATCCAGCTCCTCGTGAATCGCATGGTATGCAGTACATAGCGGCCAGCTTGGGAACGAAATGCAATTTGCGCACACATACGGGTGGTGGCGTGGACCCCACTAAACGTTTGGCGTACATTTGAGCGAATTGCGAATAAACATGACAAAGCAAAACACCGACCAACCTGCCACTGTAACCCTGAGCACTCAGCACCGCCTCGCAGGTACGGTCTCCGTGGTTGACGGCCACTACGCGTTACTCCCAATCAACATATTGTACAACAACACACCCCTACGCGCGACCGACCCCTTGCCATGCTTAGGATCGTGCTTGTGCGCGCACGCCATTGCCAGCCTCACACAATTGTCACGCACACTACACATCCAGCACGTGTTCCCCACACACACGCTGCCAACGGCCCTACCACTCAGTCAATGGGACGGGGCGGCTACACTGCGTCATCGGGTGCAGAATATTGCTCGTTAGCTCAGCTTTGTTGCCTCCATCCGCATAGCTCATAAAAGCAGGACCATGCTGTTTGCTTTTTGCCGCTAGTGGCATTGGGACCAATTTCTGATCCATGAAAAATGCCACGCACAACAGCTTGAAGAAGACACGCGTATACAACAATCCCTGCGCCACGTCATTCGCAAAAATCAGTGGCCCATGAATTTGTCTCGCTATCTCCCCCTTTTACACTTGTTGGGCAAGGCAAGATCTCTGTTGAAATGCCGTATATTATGACGACCCATTGCCACCGTTGTTGAACCACAGGTGCAGCGCTTTTATTCGAGCACCGCGGCCCGTGCCTTCACACTTCTTCTCCGCAACCTCACCGAAGAAATAAAGGCATCATTCCTTGTATTAAACATCACAGGATTGCAGCCCTGGATTCACGGTTTGCCCGAGTGGGACTGCGAAGTGATAGGGGAATGTGAGTGCTCCGGCCAATTTAACAATATAACACCCTCCACAGTGATGCAGGACCTGTCCGAGTTAGTTGCATGGTTAGCGCAGCACCGCCGTTGGAAAGCCACGGAGACATTCTGGAGTATACACCAGGACAACAAGAAACCTGATCGGGCGGGGAAGGGGACATCCAGCCGGTTTACACACCTCCCCCGCATAGAGCTCGAAAACTTGGTGTACTTTTCACTATTAACAGACACATACACATAGGCATCCGGCCACATCTGGGCCCGCACAGGTGCCATCCCTATGGGTGGACCATTCAACGCCCAAAGCGCAGACCGCCGGTCCGGCTTGGGAGCCAAAAAACGTGTCGACGTGATGCGTCGCCTGGGCCAACTCGCGTTTTCACCATGCGGACACTCGTTATGGTATACTCCACGGGGAAACACACTCTCACTAGCGCAATTTAGAGATAATGTCCTTGTGGGCGCCAAGGGGCCATCAACGGTGTTAGAGATGCAACATGTGTGCTCCGTGTTAAGTGACGTCTGGGCTTTGCCGGTCTCTGCGAGTGCATGACCGAGGACGTGCGCGTATGCCAGCATAGGTGCATGACACCCTCACTGGCAGCAATGGGTTTCACCGTACATCTCTAGGACACCTGCCCCCCACTCATATACGCGCAACCGTTGGGCCTCACTTCAGATTGGAACCTCAAGTGCACGGTGACACTTCAAACACCACATTCCCACGCACACAAGCACGTTTCTAACATCATCGTGGGAGCAGTCCTCAATGTGCAACCATTTTTACACACCTAGATGTCATGCCTCCTAAGCATTACATCATGGGCACAGGTGGCATGCCTCTCAAAGTACTCTCGCTCCACAGTTTTGCGCGCGTTGCACTCCGCGGTGCCCCGCATCATTAGCAGAACACCCTGGGCTTTGGACAGCACACTTCAATGGTGTTGCCATGCAACTTATATTTTATTTATGCTTATATTATATTTATTTCCTTTTTACCATCCACACGCGCTACGATCTTTTTTCGCCTGCACCGTTGGATGCAGCATCATGCAGTTTGGTCCGGCCCTGCATACGCCTCTTGGCACATGCCACACGTGGGGGCCTTTAAAAATTTCGTGTATGTTGGGGTACACACCAACCCCCCCCCCCCCCCCTGTCCCGGGGACCCGGCGGCTGACAGGCTGATCTACCTACCTGCTGGGTTTGGGTCAACGAAGCCCCCCCCCCCCCCTCTACAGAGGTGCGAACAATGCTATGTCTGTGAACAAACAGTGCTGCAGTGCAGCAGAACAATGTTGTTGGCGATGACCTATGACCTGTGTCACGGGGGTCATATGGTAGCTGAGTATCCGTTGCTTCACACCCCCTCTACAACCCCTGAAATGGTTCAACACCACTCGGGGTCACATCCGGCCAGGCAGCCGCCCCCATGCCGCCGCACCCCCCCCCCCCCCCCAATTGTATGGGACATGCCAAGGTGTTGTGGGCGGCTTGTGCAGGGTCCGCTGGGCCCAATTCTAGTGCGGTAGGGGGGTTGGTGGGCAGTTGCAGACTGGGAACGGGGATGCCGCGGGTGGCGGTGCCGGACAGCGGCGGCGACGTCTGCCCCATCGCCGGCTGTCATCCGCAGGCTCGGGGGGTGATGCGACGCCGCCGGACTCGGAGGGCACGCCGTCCCACGGGTTTGTGGAGACTCTGGACCACCTCGACGTCGCGGCGATGGCGGCGAAGTGCAAGACACCGATGGACATGCTGCAGCCCGAGCCGGCACGGCCCCCGAGTACCGACGCAGCGGACCAGTCCCTTCTGACTTCAGCAAAGATGCAGGTGACTCTTGAGCGCCTCTTCTGTGGGGCAAACCGCCGGGTGACGAGGCTGGCGGCTCGATCCGCCCCAACAGCCCCCCGCCTCCCCATCCCCCCACCCCCTGCTGACTAACAGCGTGCCCATGTCGCTCGCATCCCCCATTTTGGGGTTGCCCATCCGGTCGGCCATCATGATAGGGGTAGAGCCTATTTACGGGCTGAGTCCCCAGTCCCTCAAACGACTGGTTGGTGGTCGGAACGAGTCTTGCACCTTGACCTGTCCCCGTCTCACCCAAAGTGAGGGTGTAAGTGCTGCTGCAGGTCCTCTTGTGGTTGTTAGATTCCTGTCAAAACAATCACGTCCCCCCAGTCCTGGATAGCAGAGAGTTGTCAACAATTTCGTGAGGTCATTGTGGTGTGCTTTTCAGAATATCTCATTTGTGGTAGAGTTAAAGAGACGGTGCAACACGGTGCGTTACGTTGCGTGACTCTGCGTTAGGACCAGGCCTGTGCTTAATTTTTTTTCCGCAAGGAGGAGCCCCCCCCACCCCCCCTTGGACCCCCCCCCCCCAGACCAAAGTGACCATCGTGGAGAAACACGAAATTTACAATAGTGAAAATCTTGTCGGGCGATTTTTGGTACACAAACTTTTGGGTCCCGGACCCCCCCTCCTCCCGTTAAGCCCAGCCCTGGTTAGGACGGAACGCGACACGATGCGGTACGATGTGGCACGATGCGATGCGATGTGGTACGACACAACACCAGACGATATGGCGTGTTTTCACAACCTCAACAACGTGTAGCCCAGCGCCCCCGGTCAGGACCATGAATGAGCATGGTTGTGTATGCGTGTGGGCATGGGCAAGGGCGTCGTGCGTGGAACCTTCACTGCGCCGGTCTCGGACCGGGTCTGTGGTGGTTTGTGTTGCTCCGACTTCAGCACGGGGCAGCCTATGGCATGGGCCACCGACGGACTGGGTCTGTTGGGCTACGTGCCTGTCAGGCGTTGGACACTCTTCCATCCCATCCACCCCCCCGCCCATTTCCCCGTTTGAAGCGATTTCCCTGCCGGAGTGGGGGGTTTGGCCTCAGCCATACATTAGAACGACAACCGTAGGCCCCTCCTCACCAAATGGCACACACAAAGCATATGTGTCGTTTTGTTTTAATGGAGTCGTGCTTCCGCCATAGCAAACGATTGGATCAGTGACGAACGGAATGCATTCCCGCAGTTGTTCTTGCCCGTGGGGGTTTGCATTGTAGGTGGCTGGTGAATGGTTTCTTGCTTCAATTAATTGGTGTATCAAATCATCCAAAACCCTCCAAAGAATTAACAAGAAATATCAGGAAGCATCTAGCAACCTGCAGAAATTGACAGCATGGATTCAGAAACCTTTTGTACAGTTATTTACAAGTGTCTTACATTTTTTTTAAACAAGTTTTTAACAGTTTTTTTTAACAGTTTTCCTTTTTACAGGTTGTTTTACAGTTATTTACGTTTTTTTGCAGTTTGTTCCGAAGCCGTGGAAATGACTTCTGTGCCTGCTACTCAGGAAGCCTGCATTGCCTGCCACTTCCTCTTCCACAGGACATTCTGACCGTCTCCGAAGCAACGCTGCTCCCCTTTCTGAGCCTGGATGCCATGCCTGCGCACCTCGTGCCACGGCCCCTGGGGCTGCAGCCGCTGGACACCACCACCCTGGCCCGCATGCTGGTGGCGCGCGAGCCCTGTCCCTCCATTTGCCACCCGGGGCCCTGGATCCCTCAGTGTGGTACGCCCCCGTCCCCTGCCTCTGTGCCCCCGTGTCTGGAGGGAGTGCATGGCCTGTGGCGTCGGGGGTGGATTTGAGCTCCCAAAATTTTGGCAATTCCGCAATTTTCGCAATGTCCCCCGCAATTTTCCGCACCAAAACGGATTGTTGCAGAACACGGCGGGGGAGGTCCTCGGTCCGGTATCCCGCCCCCCCAAAAGAAAACCCCCGGGACTCCAGCCTCACTCAGTTCCCAAAGGTGACTGGGCTTGGCGAGGCTTGGGTCTGATTTTACGATCAGCAACAGAGGGGCCTGGAGGAACATCTTGTCCATGGACGCCTATCACAGGCGTGTCAGTAGGGTCGGGGGATTGCATCCACATCATTGCTCTCTGCTATGGAGACCCTGATACGGCCGGTGTTGTGTCATCTGTGTGCGTCGGTGGGGTCTCACCACGGCTCCAAAGCCCCTCCCCCCCGCCCTCCAGGAATCGCAAAGCAATCGGCCCCCCCGATCCCCACCTTTCTTTTGGTTCATGCAGTTTCCTGCAGAAGCCAAGGGAGAGACCCTCTCAGTTGGGGCTCACAAGTGCCCACAGCACACAGCAGACTGGTGCTGGGGGGCGTGTAGGTGCGGGTGCTGGATGTATGTGTGGGGCTGGCACACGTCTGACTGGAGTGAGGACTGGGGGGCAGGGACCACTGTGCAGTCAGTCCCTGAGCCGTGCCCTGCATCAGTGAACGCATCCCGACGGCCAGCGCCTACACTCTATCCGTGCGTCGCACTCGTCGTTTGGCATGTTCTTGCAGATGCCGAACCGCCGGACGATGAGTACACCGAGGAGGACGGCGATGCCACTGTGCATGCAGTGAGGTCCTGGGGTGGCTGTGGGCTGCGATGTGCCAGTCAGTGTGTGAGTACGGCGGCATTGCCGAGACAATCAGACATTTAAGGGGGCGCACACTCACGTTGAGGTGAGGTGAGGTGAGGTGAGGTGAGGTGAGGTGAGGTGAGGTGAGGTGAGGTGAGGTGAGGTGACGTGACGTGAGGTGCAGGTGCAGGTGCGGGTGCGGGTGCGGGTGCGGGTGCGGGTGCGGGTGCGGGTGCGGGTGAGGTGAGGTGACGTGAGGTGGAGGTGAGGTGAGGTGGAGGTGAGGTGGAGGTGAGGTGATGTGAGGTGGAGGTGAGGTGATGTGAGGTGATGTGAGGTGGAGGTGAGGTGATGTGAGGTGATGTGAGGTGGAGGTGAGGTGAGGTGAGGTGTGCCCGGATGATCTCCGGGCCCCAGCGTCATGTTGCCCATTATCCCTCGCACCGTCCCGTCCAGCTCGCTGGGCCGCAGACACCAGGGCTGTCCTTAAGACCAATTTTTTTTGTTAAGGACAGTCCCCAAGGGCCCCCAACGGCCAACGGCCAACCGCCGCCAACCGCCCACCATTGTTCAATACCGTGGTTTTGAGTCTTGCCCATGTCTTGACCAAGCACAGAGCGTCCCCGTGAACGTTCGGTTGTGTTGGCGTTACGAACCCTTTCCCTTTTTTTCCCCCTTGAGGACAGCCCTGACAGACACCCCAGACATCCTCCGTATCCCTCACTGGGGTTCGATCCAGGGACCTCCGGAGCAGGCGCCACGCGTTACAACAGCTGAGCCCCGTGATGTCGCTGCATGATCACGTGGAAAGCGACCAGGAGGTTGATGCCGGGGCATTGCATTGTGCCGCAATCTCTCATGAGGACTGGGAGGGGACAGGGGCTGTAAGCCCCGGTTCCTTCATGAGCAACCACCACAACTTTCACACACAGCGTATGTACAACCAGAGCACGTACCCCCCGCTCGATGCGAGCCGTGCCCATGTCGCCCTTTTTGCCACCATCGATGTCAGTGAGCTCATGCCTTTCCCACTTCGCCAAACATGTGCAAAACGCATCCATGCGATCCATCTGCGCCAAGTCTGGCCCGCCGCCCTCCGCCGTTACAGTCCGAATTCCCAAGTGAAATGCCATGCCACCGCCCCCCATCGTCCTGGTCTGCCTTTTGGGGTGGCTCACCCCGTTGCCCCCCCCCCCCCAAAAAAAACGCTTGATGCCGGGGCTTCTCGGGTGCTTCACACCGCCATTTACCCCAACTTCTCCCATCCTCTGCCCACCGCTGCGGTCCAGCCCCACGCAGTTGTGCTCCGCCCGATCCGGCACACGCCAACGGGCGCTGCCTCGTTAACAATGTACTGCAGTTGGGGTCTCCGATCTGCACTCGCTTAACTGTACGCGAGCGAGTGTGCCAAGCCCTGGTCTGGGGTCCTGTGCCCAGAAAACGCGTTCCAACGGCCGGGCGCATGCGTGTGCACGTACCGCACCCCAGAACCGTCGTGTTTTCTCTTCACGACCGCCCTCCGCCGACGCTTTGGCCAAACGCCTGGGCCTGGGTCGCTCAGCAGGAGGGCCATCTCACAGAGGCTGAGCCGAGCACCTTCTGGTCGAAGAATTTCGCAGCCATGCGGACCTGCCGCCCCCCTCGTCCGGACTGGGGCCCTCGTGCGCCACCCACGGGAACACCGATCCCTGTGGAATCAGACGTCTTCGCTGCCCGCGAGGCCTGATCGTTGCGGGGGCATGTCGCGGAGTGGGTGGGGACAAGGCAAAGGGCCACACGCACATTCGGACTGAAGAGGTCCATTCGGCGGATCGGGAGGTATCACCAAACGGGCGGCCTCTCAACGCTAAAATCGGTGGTGTTTCGGTCCCAAAGAAGTCCGGCCCCAGGGGTAGTCTGGCTTGGGTGGGACTGCGGGACGACAGGGGCGCGCGGGAATACTCACAGACATCCCAAAAAACACAAGACAGCGTTAGAACGCACGCCGGATGCGCAGATACAGACCCCCCGGGTCTGAAGGATTCGCATGTGTTGTGCTGCTGTTGCCGAAGGGCTTGTGTGCATGCCCCCATGTGCCGGCCATGACCTCCGGCGGCGTTCTGTGGGTCTCAGGGTCAGTAGCGGCTGCTGAGTCATGGTGCTTGTAAGGCATACCGCAGTTGAAAGGCTGCTGATGGTGGTCGCAGGCGGGGCAGGACCATCTTCCTACAGGGATGGGGGCGGGAGGGATTTCGGCAGGGGAAAATTTTGGGAGAGAATTTCATTTTTCAGGTTGGTGCCGAAATTTTCCCTTGAAAAATTTTCCGCAATCCGGGCCATTTTTGCTCCCTGGGCCGGCGACTTACATTTTTCTTCTGTAGGGAGGTATTGGTGCGTGTGTATTGCATGTCAGCATCAGTCTTTATGCTGGTGCGTATCCGTACAGGTGTGTATCCTGTGTATCCCAAAGGACGATTTTGTGTACCCAGTGCGTATCGCAGAATTATTTTTTGTGTATCCGCTGGTGCCGAAATCCCCCCCCCCTATCACATGGGGAGAAAGAAAAGGTATTTTGTGGTTTAGTACGGCACCTTGTGTACCACACAAGAGTGTGTGGTCGGGGAGTGGGAGTGGGAGACGAAGGCCCCTCAGCGGAGTCATGACGCGCGGGTCCCGTTCACAACAGGGCGTATTGCACGTCCAAGTGCAACGGGTGGAAGGGAGGCTTCGCTGGCGAGGAGGTGCCTTGGGACCCTCCCTTCCGCGTCCCTGGCCGCAGGTTCACCCCGAGCATCTACAACGCCATCAAGTGCTACAACCACACGCTGAAGGTGACCACGGACATGGGCCGGTGCACGCTCACTGACAAACAGTGGGCCGCGACCAAGAAGGCCTCGACGGACCTGGCCACATCGCTGCGGATGATTTTCAAAGTGTAGGCCGACTGACCCAGCCATCCTGCCCGGGCCTGCTCTTGAGGAGGAGGAGGAGGAGGAGGAGGTCCTCATGGCTCCTTTTAACAACTCGGCACCACTGGAGGGAGGGAGGGAGGGAGGGTCGGGGGGAGGGTGGGGGGGGCACACCAACCCCACCCCACCCACCACCCTGGGCCCCCTGCTTTAAAACATTGGGCCGAATTTTCTTCCGGGCCTTCGGCCAATCAAAAATTTTCTCTGGCGCCTTAAGCGCCAATTAGTCTAAACCAAAAATTTTCTTCGGTGCCTCTAAAAACTGATCACAACCGGGGGCAGGCGGGCTGGAACCCCCCCTCCCCCCCTCCCTTTTGACAGGAGCCCTGGACCCCCCCCCCCCTGTCCAACTGCATTCTCCTGAGTCCAACTGCAGCTCCAACGGTTGTGTAACCGCTCCCCAACCGCTTTCTCAGCCATGGCAAACCGACTTGACCCGCGTTCGCCGCACTGCACCGTGCCCCCCACCGCACCCCTTAAGCGCAGGCCATTCCCTACCCCACCCACGTGGACCTCAGGTCTGCCTTTCGGATCGGCCTCCCCAACGCACGAGGCGTACCTTTTCTGGTGCGCGCCGCAGGAATTCCCTTGGGGACGGGTGCTTGCAGAAGGGAATGGGGTTTGATTCAGGGGCCGGGGCTGCTGCCCTGATGTCCCTGAACTCGCCGGGTTTCGATCTCGGGACCCCCGTTACGGAGGCCGCAAAGTGCAGCATGGGCCTGGCTCTGATGAGGCATGGGCAACGCAGGTGAATGCATCAGCAGCTGTATGTGCTGGACCGAAGCTTGCAAGAAGCTGCACAAGGGCTTCCATCGACGAGTAAGCAGCGTCCATTGAAGTGCCCCAAAACACATTGTGTCCAGTGTGGTCACTGGGTGGGCGAACTGGGCCACACAGGCGCGGGCACTTTTCTGTCTTTCGCGCGGTGCTGGAGTCCCAAGATGCCCGACTCCAGACAGAGATTGAGTGTGGGTTGGAGGGACAGAGAACCCGTTGTAGAACGTTGCGCACGGAGGTACGGAAGCTGCCCCTCTGCCCTGTGGTCGTCCGCATATGGTGGGGAAACCGTCCCTCTACCATGTGCTGGTGTGCAGGGGTGTTGAGGAATCCGTCCCTCCGCGCGGTGCTGGTGCACACAGGGGGTGGGGGATGCGCCCCTGCCGCTCGTAGAGGGCGCGGCATTGGGGCCAGCCACCACCAAAATTGGACGCCTCGCAACTGATACGGTCCACAGGGTCACCACCACCACACACCCAAGGAGCGTGCACTGCCCCAACAGCACCGACACCAACCGCACCAAGCTGGTCTTGGTTCAGGAGCCCCATGGCCGCTTTAATGCTGCAACATGCAATGGGGGGGGACCTGCTGGCCCTTCAGGGCCTCTCCCATTCCCTTCATCTCAACCACTGGTGGACTGGGGAGTCCACCGGGGGAGGGGGGCCTCTGCCGAGACGAATTGAAAGTTTGTTGTGATGCATGGCGGTATCCTGTGCTGCTTTCCATCAGCCGGTTTGATAGTTCGTAGGGCTTTAGGTGTAGTGGACATTTGTGCTTCATCTGCCATCGTGTTTGCTACAGCGAAAGGCGCTGATGACATGTCACTGAAGAGCTTTTCTCTTTGACTGTTGTTTCGCACTTCTGCTCTGTGCCTGACAGTGCTGGTCATGCACACGCATCTGTATCCCATAGCGGGGTACCTGCAAGGCTCAGTTGCATGGGGTCTCTTGCAGGACCCCGTGCAACTGCACATCTGTAGTAAAGCAAGGGTGGTGGTGGTATGGGGAAGGGTACATCAGATGGGGAGGGGAGGGGAGGGGGGGGGGTGCTTGCATATGATGCAGGGGGAGGGGGGGCGAGGAGGAAAGTGGCTGCGGGGGAGGGACAGATGAGGGCGAAGGGGGGAAGAGGGGGGAGGGGGACAGCATGCAAGAAATGTGAGCCCAACAGAGGATGAAGACATTTCGAGTGATACACAAACACCGCCTCATTTTAGCCACGGGTGCTCATTTGGGGTGGGGATGTATGGCATTTTTTTTGGTCAGTGGCCACTGGACCCTCTATCGCGACGGTTCCAGCTCAGGGGCTCTGTCCCTCAAAGTCCGGATGTCCCACAAGGGCCCCACTGGCCGTGGTAATTATATATGGGCAGCACCTGTGCACGAGTGCAGGGAAGGGGATTAACGTTGAAAGGGGCTCGCTGCCCCGTGGGCTCCTCAAAGTGCAGGCGGTCCAAAGCCTCGTGAGCCGCCCGTGTGCACGTGGCATCTTGAAGGCTTGAAGAGGCTTTGTGGTCCATTTGTCTGGGGGTGTAAGCAAAAGGCACAAGTGGAAGCCAATACATCGCCCTAACTGCTACAACTGCTACTGCAGTCACGTCAGGCATGTCTGCAGGGGCGGATCTTCGTGAGACTGGCATTGTTGACAAAAGCCATGCACCAGGAGCTTCGGGAGCTGGCTGACTGGGGGACACTTTCACCATGACCGTACTATTAGTGTGTGCCATGGGCATATATATGCCCGATGCACAACATTCAAATTGGTATCACGGCATGTGCGTCAAACAATACCAAAAAGTAAACTCCGCCCGTGGTGGATTTCCCTTCAATGTGCAACTCCACAAAGGACCTTCAGAAAATCTTACCCCTTGCGCAAGCACTGCCTTGTCCAAGCACGAGAGCCTGTCTGACTGTTGTTTTCGTGACCGCGCCTTTAGGTTTCCTGTTGTCGGCACTGCCTTGTCTAATCACAGGACCACCTTGTTTGGACAATTGAACAATATTTGCTGAGGGTGAGATTCCCGGGATGACGGCCAATGCGTCATTGAAGCTAAGCACAGGACCATCATGGTAGCAGTGGATTTCCAAAAGGCCTATGAATCTGTTTCATGCTCCTTCCCGAGGGCCGCACTGATTGTCATAGGCCTCCCACCTTCTTATGTGTCCCTGTTGCTGTCTGTGATGGCAGGTACGGTTTTATTCTGTGGGGTTAGGGGTTTGAGCCAGAAGTTTTTTTTGCACCCCGACTCTGGAGTCTGACGAGGGGAACTATTATCCCCTCTGCTGATATAGTTACCATTTTTCTGATGCATGATCTGCACAGGTTACAGATTGAAGTTAAAGTTTTGTTTTATGCAGATGACATACTCGTCTGCCTGCCCGGCTACAACCGGTCACGGCTGGAAGACCTGCGGGCCTTGCTCTATGTTTTGAATGTTTTCGGGTACCTTTTAAGGCTCCGGGTGAATTATGAGAAACATTGGCAGCGGTGAAAATGCCGCCAGGGCACAGCCAGCCAGCATTACGGGCATGGCGCTGAAGCCATGGGTAAAGTGTCTGGAGGTTTTGCGGGGAATGTGCCGATCTAACAAGCGTATGGTCCAGCGCTGGCAAAAAATGGTGCCTCGGGCAAGGGCGCTGCCGACCTTGCCTCTTGGAACGGAGGAAAAGACTTATCTCATGGCATCCTGGGTAGCACGTACTGCCATTGAAACGATGTGGTGGTATCAAATGGAGGGCAATCGCACTGTGAAGTGTCTTGCAAGTGACAGTGCCACCTGCGGACTGTATGCACCACCCACACCTGATACTGCCGCTTACGCAGCAGTGACGCCAGGGGCCTGTCAGCTAGCATGATCACAGACGAATTCACCTAACCTTATCATGCATGGCCAGCGCCTTATTCAAGAAAACATCTGTCTCTTCCGGTACATCTTCAAACAGGACCAGTGAAAATTTTCCCACAGTGGGCAGCATTTCTGTAAGCACTTGAACAGCATGATTGACCACTGCCAGCCCCGAGGCATGAGGACAGACGGTGATAATAGGCTCCTTGACAGTGAATACTTTTTTGACATTGGTAGAATCCAGCTTGTTAATCATGGACGGCTGATAAGACGGCACCTTCTCTGTAATTTCAGTGCCTTCCCTCATCACAAATTCATTCTGCAAGAAGTAGTCCATATCTTCTACCGAGGCCAATGTGGACAGCTGCTTGCTGTCCGTCCCCATCAGGATGTCATTCCCCAAGGTATTCTCCAAGGCTGGGACGTCGGCACCAGCACGGCCTGTGTCCCCGGACTTACGCATCGTGACGGACGACGGCATCTGATTTCACACACCCCACACGGGGTCAGCCATGGCGGAAAAGAAGACACTGAAAAAAATAACTCAGAAAGTGTCTATTCTTTTGAGGGGGGGGGGGGGGGTTGAGGGGGGAAGGGGGGGTGTTGGTCAGCCCAGCCCCCTCTTGTCTTTGCGCACCAAAATGTATAGCAGCAAGTTTTTTCCTTTTAGTGCAAGGTTTTTGTTGAAAAAGTGGATGGTTCATTCCTGGAGGGTTGGCGTTAATTCATTGATGTTTCCTAGAATTCCTCGAGCAGTGCAAAACCCTCGCCCTAGCCCTGCACATGCAATAGTGGCCTAGTAGAGACGGAAACAATTTTGTTCAAATTTACCACGTGCTGGTCACAGCAAAACGGATGTTGTCCATCTATGCTGCACCGCTTCTCAACTCCTAACCCATAAGATATGTAACACTGTGACCAGCCTCGCAGACTTGGCCCCGGTTGCAACAAATTCGGATGTTCTCACTGGGAGAGGAACCTAATGCAACAGGGTCTTTCCGGTCTTTCCGGTGCCTAAAGACAAGGAAAAAATGGCTATTATCCAGTATCATGTGGCTTGGGAGTAGGAGTTGTTTGGTCGGCTGTCGGTTCAAAAAGCCGATGCTATGGTCGTGCCATGAACGGATTCAGGATAGTCACGGTATTTGGTGTCTCAACTATCCCTTCAAGATGCCCATGAGTTGGTTCAACTCTGTGGTACTTGCCCATGCTTTGCGATTATGCCACCACAGTGGTATAAAGGGAATGCCGTGCATGCAGTGCGCACGCAGTGCGAAGTTTTGGATGTCGGCAATTACTTGAACCCTAGTTTTGGCCCCTTTTCACAAGTTTTTGGTTCCGTACCAGGTTTTTTTTTTTTTAACCTTCCTATGCATTTAGGATGTGGCATATTTGAATTGTGAACCATTTCTGCCCATTTTCAACCGGTTTCCCCTATCCCCCCCCCCCCCCATGGGCGTTAGCGCACTGGGCCAGCGCTGGGCATCTTTGAGGGAGCGGTATTTTGGGTCATCAACCTTCTGGTGCTGTGGCCCCTTGAGTTGGGGTTAGGGACTCTCAATCCACACTTTGTTGCGTGGCCCCTCGACAAAGCCCCAGTTGGGACAACTGTGCTTATCAATCTCGTTATGATTGTTCGGATGACGTGTATATGCGAAAGGTTTCTTGTGTTCGAACCTTGTTGAATTCCGTGGTGGATGAGATATGGTGGGAGGAGAGACTTTCACCGTACAACCACAATCCCCAATTCCCCTATTAAGTAACACATTTTACCGATGGCATGCCCATATGCTCGGTGGATGGAGATTTGTCGGATGTTCTTTTCCATCCCAAGTACAAAGGGATAGTGTTAGGCAGGTTCTTAGGCAGGGGTTGCACAGATCAACATGGTAGTGTTGTACATATGGGACGAGCAAGGGACTTCGGTTGGCCGAACGAGTGCCAACATTGCAAGCCGAACCCGTTGCAGTACCAGTCTCAACATGAACAATGCGAGGAACTGTGTGGACCTGAGGAAACTCGACCCTCATCGCACCCTAGCTAGTGCCTCCTTCAGTATGGAGAGCCAACCTGGGCCTTGCTCTTCTTTTTTGGAGAATGTCAACTGCAGAACACTGACGCACAACGCGTAGTTTGGCTCTTTGAGGGATGTGGTCGCGACATTTTTCATTTAACTTTCATTAGCTCATCCTTATCAAAATGACTGGAGACATTGTCCGCAACTGCCACGCAAGGAGTGCCATGAGGAAGTCCATCTTCTTTGCAAATGGCGTCTTTTTTTAATCTCTAATGAGGCCTGCCAAAGTTTCACACAACCGATTGTCCACAAGGAACCAAAGGTTGGGTGTGTCGAAATTTCCCGTGTCTAATGGCCCTGCACCAAAATTGGAGGTGTGACGGAATTTTCCCCCGCCGAAATTGTCCCCACACGAAATCCCCCCCCCCCGTATGCAATTTTTGGGGGATTTATGCTCTTGCAACTAGTCTGCCCCCCCCCTCCCCCCTCTCGAATATCGTGTGTGCCTTACGGTTCCCAGCCCCCCCCCCCCCCCCCCCCCCCGCCTATGTGTTACTTGAAACCGGTGGCTCCGCTCATTGAGCTGCGCTGCTTAATCGTGCTGGTTGCTGCACTCCGGTGTCTTGGTTGGGTTCGTGTCAGGCGGTGTTTGGTCGGGTCCCGCTTTGCGGAGCGGAGTGTATGCGGATGCCATCCATACTATTGCTGGTTGCGCTAGTTTTGGTGACTTTCCTTGTACTGCCCCAAGTTCTGAAGCACCCTTGTATATCCCGAGAAGACTTCGAAAAAGCTTTGAAAGACAAACAGGGAGAAGATACTGTGAATGCTTTGAAGGATGCAAAAAGTGAAAAAAGTAAGTTCAGTAACATCATCTTCATGGCAACGTGTGTGCAAGACAGTTGATTTCCATTTCTTTGGCTTTATATAGTCCTTTTTAATGGAAAGACTACAGAAATGTTTTAATGACCACTATGGCATTACCTTGGATACAATATCGAAGCATGTGCTTGAGGATAAAGCAATTAAATGGGATGACGTTGCAGAATCGTTGGGAATACCGAAGCCGAGGCCAAGAAATTGGAAAAGGAATGCAATCAGAAGTTTGCGACTGGAGCATTCCTGCATGGAGGAGATAAAGGTGAATCTACCTTGATGCATTGCCATTTCCCTTATTTAGTTCTTTTTTCAATGGACTCCCTTAACAGGGCATTCAGTGAGCAGTATCAAGATGGTATGACTATTGATGATATTCTGAAAATTCTACGTGGTAAGGATTTTGGCGTGAACTAGAATAATATTCCTGGAAACCGTGCTGATACAAATTGGAAACGGAAAGTGATTACTACAGAATGGCCTCATATCTTCCGAACTGGTGTAC
This sequence comes from Eutreptiella sp. 'Long Island Sound 2002', assembly GCA_964036045.1. Taxonomy (NCBI): domain Eukaryota; phylum Euglenozoa; class Euglenophyceae; order Eutreptiales; family Eutreptiaceae; genus Eutreptiella; species Eutreptiella sp. 'Long Island Sound 2002'. The sequence continues at coordinate 21,111,655 of OZ038386.1, read as the reverse complement.
ATGAAGGTGTGAAATCACCTCGAAGAGGGTTGTTAGATCAAGCGCAGGCGCGTACGCCATATACCCCCCCTTTTTGGGGTCATTCGCGTAGGATACCCCAAGATATGGTACCAGATGTCCAACCCCTTGTAAAATCATCATTTTAGGAGAGAAAATGATCCCCCAATGAATTTTTCGATTTTGACCCCCCTACCCCCCCGTACCCGGGTACCCCTTTTTGGGGGGGTGGGTGGGGGGTGGGGGGGGTGTCGGGGGGAGGGGTCAAAACTTCTTTCCGTATTCTAGGTGCTGTGTGTGGATTTGGACCCAGGTCCGGGGCAACTTTTTTCTTGTACATGGACCCCCTAACCCATGGCGGGGGTCCCGGGTCCGAACTCCGGGTACCCCCGGTCGCCCCCCCCCCCCTATGGGCCCTTGCTGGTGAGGACTTAGCCGTTTTCATGCTGGATAAGGCTGTTTAGTGACACCTGCAAGATTTCCGAAATTGGACTTTTTCGGAAACCCTTCTGTCGCCCCTGGGATGGGTTTGGGTGATGATTTAGTGACAATACGGGTACTTGAGCACCCATGGGGACCCTCATAGTGGCTGCCAAGCTCATATAGCCCTAGCCATGGCCCCCCCAAAAGCCCTGAAATTGCCGTTGTGTAGGCTGTTTAGTGACACCTGCAAGATTTCTGAAATTCGCCTTTTTCCGAAACCCTTCTGTTGCCCCTGGGATGGGTTTGGGTGATGATTTAGTGACAGTACGGGTACTTGAGCACCCATGGGGACCCACGTAGTGGCCACTGGGCCCGTCTAGCCCGAGCCATGGGCCCCCCGAAAGCTTCAAAATTGCCGTTTGTAGGTGGTTCAATGGCCTTTGGTGTGTGCACAAACTGCTTAAGCAGGTTTCCACCCTCTACAGGTCAAAAATGGAAAATTTTTGCAAAACATTTTTTTGATATTGTGACCACTTACAATAATGAAATATATTATGTAAAGCATGTTTTAGCCCCCTTTTATGTGTTTTTCACCCTATTTGGGTGTGGGGGGGGGGGGGGGGGGCTCCCAAGGGGTCTAGGGCACAACCTGCTCATGCAGTTTTCCAGCCTCGGCAACTCAAAATGGGAATTTTCTGAAACTGGTTTTTCTGATACTTTGACCATCCAAAATGATCAAATATGCTATGTAAAGCATGTTTTAGCCCCACTTTATGTATTTTTCACCCTATTTGGGTGTTTGGGGGGGGGGGGGGGGGGCTCCCAAGGGGTCTAAGGCACAACCTGCTCATGCAGTTTTCCAGCCTCGGCAGCTCAAAAATGGAAATTTCCGAAACTGATTTTTTTTATATTTCGACCATCCAAAATGATCAAATATGCTATGTAAAGCATGTTTTAGCCCCTCTTTATGTGTTTTTCACCCTATTTGGTGTTGTTGGGGGGGGGGGGGGGGGGTGGGCACCCAAGGGGTCTAGAGCACAACTTGCTTATGCAGTTTTCCAACCTCGGCAGCTCAAGAATGGTTGTCCCTCTCCCCTCTTCGAGGTGCCTTGCCGAAGGCAATAGAATTTGCTGCTTTTGTAAAATAGAAGATTGTGACCGAACTTTGGCCCAAATATTTCAAAATGGTATTCGCAAAGGTCCTTGTACCGGGTGGCGTAGAAGGGCGCGAGTCACATTCCTGTACGTTGGGCCTTACCGGGATCAAATCAATTTAAAGGTATGCCGCTTCGTGTAGCTTCGTGTACCCTTTATACACCCCTACAAACCCTCTATATACCCTTGCAAACCCTTTATATACCCCTGCATACCAAGGGGGGGGCGCTTCTGCGGAAAATGACGCCATGAGGGGTTTTGCAACCCCCCCCTTTTTTCGTTGGCTGGGTTTTTATGCCAAACTAGGGTTTGCACACAAAGGAACCCCCCCCTTTTTTCGGTGAGGGCCTCGTTACTCCACCTTCACACAGGTGAACCAGGGCTAGCAAAGGTGGTACAATTGTTTGCACATGCATGCTTTCCTTTCACCACACAGCTATTTCTTGGGTCTTATGGCCCAAAATCATGCCTCAGAACTTTTGCCCATCCGTTTGGGTGATCTTGCGTGCCTTGGGATCATCTGCAAGCACGACGCTGGCACCCTTGGTGTCCTAGGAGACCAAAGCAGCCGCGCGTCATGTGCCGTCCTGCTTGGCCTTGGCATTGCTTGCGGATGTTTGCCGCCGACGCAGTACAACTTGCTGCGAACATGCTGCGTAGCAACTGCCGGCCATGCTTTTAACACACCACGCTTGGGGACATGCTCCATTAAGCTGCCACAAGTGCCTGCCGTTCTACAATTGCCCGGCAGCGTCAATGTGTCGCCCGCTTATTTTGTGAAGTGGTCCAATGCAACAACAGGTTTTTTGCAACTCAGGGCAGGAAGAGGATCTAGTTTGGGGCGGGACGGTATACAAAGGTTTGGGTAGGGGCGGACGTACTACCAAGGGTAGGGGCAGCAACAGGGGCAAGGCATCCAAGTAGAGGAAAGGGATTGTTATAGAATATATGGACATAGACGTATGGGCAGAGGTACTCGTCAGGGTACGTGTCGGGGTAAGGTCAAGGGATGGGGTGTTGGAAGTGGTGATTTCAGGGGCAGGCCCTACAGAAGGGGCTGACACATATGCAGGGGGACACAACCAATTGAATGTTTGATTTCGATTGTAGGCATTCAAGACTTGTTCAACGTCTCACGGGATGCCCGCTACTTCTTCGTCATCACTTATGGATTGTGGGCCGTGGTGTTGGCTTACGTGGCTGGTAAGTACGTGTATGTTGACCTCGAGGGGATGACCACACGGCATGGGTTGTTATTTGCACAACTACATCATGTTCAAGACGCCTTCAACCACATCTTGCTGCCTGATGCAAAAGAGCGGGCTGCTATGTGCTTCTGCGGTATGCATCCACTATTTTCTTGCTCTGATGCCACCTGCAGTACCATGGTTCTACTAAACACCCCCCCCCCCCCCCACAGCGCATTTTTTCTTCAGTCTGTGGTTATTATTATGTTGTTACGCTATTGCACCTATTTCTATTTGATTGTCTGCCATGCAGGTAAAAACTGTGATGCCTGCTATCTGGCGGTCCATACGGTGTTGGTTCCCGACACAGTATCCGTGAAGTCCGTGGAGCAAACACTATTTCAGAGCACTGATGGAGATAAGGGGAGTATCCTGCGGCAATGGTGCTCACTCCTGGGAATGGGTTGCCGCAAGATCACAAGTTGTGTTGCATTGTTGTGCTTGCTGTGACCTGCCTAAGTGCCAGCCACCTATCGTTCTAATGTTTCTTTCTCTATTGGTGGGACACATTGATTTCGTGCGCCATTTAACTGCCACCTATCGTTCTAATGTTCGTTTCTCCATTGGTGGGATATATTCATTCTGTGCGCCATTTGTCTGCAGGTTGAGCAAGGATACCATCATTACCACCATGGCTGACGTTGAGGCAATGTTGTGCGCAAGTGGTGTTGGTATTGTTGATGAACGTTGGGTGGATGCAGTGAACGAGAGCGCGTCAAAGCCGAGCAACGGTACCCAGGACCGCGATCAACCCCAGCCCCCGAGGATGAAGTTGTGCCCCGCACACCGTTTGTGACGCTCGTGACGTACAACTCAATGAAGGACGGCAAGAACACTTCCGCTGGTATTTTCAGTTTTCTGAAGTGTACAATGGATGGCACCACTATTGCACAACCATGTGGTATGGGGCTGAAGCACACACAAGGTGTCAAGCTTACAGGGGAGTTCCTTTCCTTCACAAAGGCCGATGACAACGAATCAGTGCTCCAATGGAGTGGCAGGTTTGGGCCTACAATTGATGTGGAAGCCATCAACACTGCATTTGTAGACTTGGATATCAACAGCGAAGGGAAGTGGCAAGTGCAGGCAAACGTGCTGAATACGTTAATTGACAATGCGGCCGAGGATATCAAGTATTGCCCGGTTATTGTTGCGGAGCCGTACTCCGGGGTGAAGCGTTGCCCACTGCGGCCCTCACCAGATATCTGAACTTGTCTTTTTTGCGATGAGGTGGTGCCCCTGGCCGTGATGTTGGACCATGTGGCCGAGCACATTAGGAATGGTTGCTCTTTGAAGGATGCACAATAACAGGGACAAGCAGAGCCCTGTGGTTTTTGTGGTCGGGCGAACGGCAAGTGCGAAACCACCCTTCATGGGACTAAGGTGCGTAGCAGCTGCCCGTACCGGTACAACTTCAAGTACAAGAAAGCAGTGGAGAAGAAGCGCAATGTCCCAAGGAGCTGCCCAGTACCCATGTGCACTTCGTCACCTTTCACACTGAATATCAGGCTTCATTTGCAGCAAGCACATCCCATGTTCGACGCATCCACATGGGATATGACCACTTGGACGGTGGAGAAGCAAGGTGCACGTCGCATTCGGAAGCCCAAGGAAAAGGAGAACCGGAGCGCTCCACGGATCACTGTGCACGTGGATGAGACCAAAGCAGATGAAGGCGGCGCACGGAGCAGCACGACGTGCGATGAAGGTGGGGACATGTACGGCACACAGCGACGCAAGGCGGATGAGGAGGAAGACTGGAATCCAGAGGGACCCAATTCTGATGGCGGAGATGACTCGACGTCGGATGGTACAGCAACATCTAGCTCAGGCAATGGTGGCACGTCATCTTCGAGTACATCAACTTCAAGTTCTACGAGCAGTACTTCTGACGGTGATGAACAAGTTGTCAATGCATCTGGACGCAAGAAGGTTTACAAGAAGGTCGCTCCCCAGGCACAACGGCATACGGGCAAGAAGACACCGGGCAAGGGCAAAAGCGCAGCGAGCAAGGCCACCCCATCCAAGGCAAAGGGGCAGAAACGGCAACCAGAAGGAGCCAGCGCTAGCAGTAGTGCAAAGCGCCAGCGGAAGTAGCTGAATTTGGGAGTGGCAAGAGACATGTGGTTGCGTAGGATGTTGCACTATGGCGGGGGGATGGGACGAACGTTGTGCGTTGCGTGCATCGTATGAAGCATCAGAGTAAAAAGCAAAACTTCCTAGTATGCAAGCGTGGGGGCGGTGGGTGCAGATTTTGAGACCCTAGGAGCTGTGGCAAGCATCAGACTAAAAATCAAAAATACCTGGTATACAGGGCCCGGCAGGGGAAGAAATTTTGGGGTGCAGAATGCATGCATATGTTTTTTCCTTCGCGGAGTGCGCACGAAAAGGCTGCCCGCGGAGTGCCGCGACACACACAATCACACACGACCATAGTGTAACGGATGACGCAACTGCTCTTGCACACGACATCACTCGAAACGACCGCATTCTGGGATTGGGCACCCCATGAAGCGGTGATCCGAAACGCGAAACGACTCGAAACGACCGCATTTTGGGATTGGGCACCCCATGAAGCGGTGATCCGAAACGCGAAACGACTCGAAACGACCGCATTCTGGGATTGGACACCCCATGAAGCGGTGATCCGAAACGCAAAACATGACGAAACGCACGCCTTGCAGGATTGGGCACCCTGTGAGGCATCCTCTTCGGTGTTGGGCCGTGCCGAAGAGAACTTGTCCATGGCCCCCCCCGGCAGGGGGTGTGGGCGGCTACAACCACCATGACATTGGTGAGGAGGATGGAGTGGAGGCCTCCGTTGTTGTATGCTAACCCCTTAGGCCACCGCGTCCCTGCCACACTGCATATGTGAAACAATAAAGGTTCGTCATTTTTGAAGCAAAACACCCTCAATTTTCCTGCGGCATGACCAAAAAATGGACCAATACACACTTGTGCACCACCAGGGTGACCCCCTGTCGCGCGGTTTGGGAAAACTCAGTTGCGCGCAAAAGGGGTAAAACCCCCCCCCTTTTTTCGATGTGGCCAATCTTATGCCAAACCTCATGGCGTCATATTTCGCAGAAACACCCCCCCCCCTGCTGCATACCCACTGTATACCCTTGCAAACCCACTATATACCCCTGCAACCCCTGTATACACTAGTATCATTTTAATGCCACTCTTGTATCACATTTAAGTACATTTCGCATTCTACTTTCAGATAGGTAAAGCAAAGAAGCGTGAACGTGAGGAAGAGCAACCGCGAAGAGGTACAACCACTGGCCACGGATGAGACCTTCAACAGGAGCACACACCAAAGCTCAGGAGGCAACCCACAGCAAAACCTAAGAATGCACAACACATTCTCCGAAATGTAGCAGGTGTGACACGTTTGCCCTTGATCACTTACCAGTTACTCCAACAAGGATTTGCCCTGAAGAGGTTGTGAACACCCCAAGCTTCTTATTTTTAAGGGAAAGCCCAGCTTCACGCCTACTCACTTCACTGAATCTGCAGTCAATTCACACTCTAGTCATTGCCCCGTTTTCAGAAAATGTCAGTACGCCGGCTGGATCAGACTTTGAACAGGCGCCTTTAATTTCTGAGTACTATCTCCGCAGGTTTTTCATCCAGCTCTTCCGCTAGCACGGATGTATCTATGCCAAGCAACTGCCCATAGAACAAACAACCTTTTTGCACATGGTTTGCTGATAACCCAATAGGTGTAAGAATCATTTTCCCGTAAAGTTGTTAGAATGAAGTTAGGGGAGGGGTACTGGACACTTGTTTTTGCTTTTTGCAAATGTGATGTGATACACACAGGGTGCCAAAGCCGCCACTCTATGAAGTATAGTGTTGACAGTTTGCATCTACCACTTGCATATGTACACCACATGGCTGGTCAGAGTGGTATTCCAAAAAACAATCCTACTCACTTTCTGAGTATCTTTTTTTTTTCCGTGTTTGTCACATGGCGGAATTGGGCAGATGCCGTTTGCGGTTGTTGTGTGCGGGACTGAAGATCAGCGCCCCTGAGAATGACACGATCACAAATACTCAGATCCTTGAGGCGATTCAGGCTGTGGACGCCAACGCAACGATGGAAGATGCCGAGACAGTCCTTATGGCGTTGGATGAGAATGGGGATGGGACACTGAACGTGGAGGAGCTGATGACTATGGTGCAAGAACTGGAAAGGGAAGAAAGCCTCAGCGTGTACGCCAGTATGTTCCCGGTGTCCGAGCTGAACGGAGTCTGGACCATGACGGCAGACCAGTCCAGTGGCATGGCAGTGTACCGCAAGGGGAAGTTCAAGTTGTACCATTGTGATGCGGATGGCGAGGACAACGAGGCAAGCGCTGACCGCTGGCACATTCTCGAGGACGGCAAACCCGGATGCAAATTCTTCGGCCTCTGCACCGGCCGCGTAGAAGGCGTCAAGAAGTGGTACATCAAGGAGGGCTTGCAGTCGCGCAGCATCCACGGCTTCATCCAGACGCACGCAATGCTCGGCGCCGCCTGCATCATTGCCTCGGACTTTGAAGACGCGCGGTTCAACGGCGTGTGGGTCCCCTCCGCCACCGAGCGCTTCAGTGGCCGCCCGGTGTACACGTACGGGAGCCTGCGGCTGTACTGCTGCAACAGGTTCTGGGTGAGCGACGCGACCAAGGCTGACCGCTGGCACGTGCAGAGGGGCAACGAGCCCTTGATGTTCGGGTTCAGCAACGGCGAGCCCGGGGACGTGGCCGAGTGGAGCAGGTTGCTGCCCAGCGGCATGTGGAAGCCCGCGGAAGGCCAGTTCACGACCTCCGGCTCGAAGCTGATGTTGAAGGCCAAGGGGTTTACCCTTCTGGAGGCCATGAATGGGGAGTGGCAGAGCTCCGGGGCCTCCGTGAGCAGCCGTCCCGTGTTCGTGCTGGGCTCCCTCCGGATGTCCTGCACCGATATCGACTCCGTGGACAATCCCTCGGGGGCCAACGTCTGGCGCGTTGAAGAGGAGGGGAACGAGGCGCAATGCCTGGCCTACGGGTGCTCCAGGGACATGCCTGACGCCGTGCCCGTCTGGAACTTCCTGAGCGACGGCAAGTGGGTGGAGGACCCCGACGGGGACCTCCGGCGCCTCAAGTACGAACTCGTTGCCCGAAATTTCGCGGTCTTCCACCCGGAAATGGAGGGCGTGTGGCATGAGACGGGGGGCCGGTACAGCGGGCGTCCCGTGTACAAGCGGCGCGCGCTGCAGCTGGTGGCCACCAACGTCAACGACGAGGACGACGCCGGGAAGGCGGACCGGTGGGTGATCAAGGACGCGGCCGGCCGTGACCTGGTCTTTGGCTTCACCAACGGGTCGCCCGACACCGTGACGAGCTGGAGCTTTTTCGTGTCGGGGGAGTGGCGGTCCTTTGCCCTGGCGAACTTCAGGCCCCAGGCAGCCACGGAGGCGCAGGCCGAGGAGGACCTCGTCGCAGTGAAGTTCAAACTCAACCCCGACCTCGATGGCGAGTGGGAGTTCCTGGGACGCCACCGCAGCGGCTTCCCCATGTATAGGAGGATGGTGTTTGGGGAGGAGACGCTGCTGTACCGCTGCAACAAGGACGACCAGGACAATGCCGTGGGCGCGGACCGCTGGCATGTGAGTGCCGCAGGAACGATTCTCGCCTACGGCCTTGGCACGGACACGCCTGACAGCGTCACCGATTGGTTGGTGCTGAAGGACGGAACGTTCCAGCCGGACCTCCCCATCGTGCTGCCTGCGTCCCAATATGCCGCGCAATTCGATGCCTCGCTCTTGGCAGCGGACTGGTCGGGAGTCAAAGAGGTGAACGGCGCCTGGGAGCCCGCCAAAGAAAAGTGCAGCGGTCGGCGGATGTACAGCAACGGGCCCCTGACGTTGCTCTTCTGCGATCCCCTCTGCCGCGACAACGCCCAGGGGGCGGATCGGTGGCATGTTGTGGACGAGAGCAACGGAGTCGTGGCGTTTGGCTGCACAACGGACGAACCGTGGGACGTGGAGCCTGGGCGGTGGACAGTCGAGATCGATGGCCATTGGGTGCCAGAGCCGACCGGGGGCTTCAAGCCGAAATCAAACCCGATGTTTGGCCTCGATTCTGATGGTTTCTGGGGGGATGATTCTGATATGTTTGGTTATGATGAGGATATGGATGAGGACACGCAAAGACGGGAGCTTGACAGGCGGAGAGAAGAGCGCAACAGGCGCAGGGAAGAGATTGAGAGGCGGAGGGCGGAGCGCGACACGCGCAGAGAGGAGCGTGGGGATGCTGATGGAAGTGACGAGCCGCCGCTCCCGGTATTTGATGATGATGAGCTGGAGGAGATCCGAGAAAGAGAAAGGAAGAGGCCGTCCGAGTCGAAGGCGTACAATGACAAGTTGGGGCTCCGGTTTTTGGAGCATGTGGTGCCCGCAAAGGGTGGCGACAAGGAGATCGAATATGGACTGAACGATTTGGCCCAAGGAATGCATTGGGATCCGAGAGTCATCAAGAAGTTCAAAGCCGAATACGAGCAGAATAAGGAGGATGGTGATGAATCATTCGTTGCTTTGTCGAAGGCCTTGGTGTACCTCTACACCGTCGATTCTTGGGTGTACCGGAAAATGAATGAAGCCCTCCGCAATGACCTTGCCCCAGTTCTGAAGCGCATGGCCCCTTACATCCGCGGTTTGATCGCTGCTTACAAGCCCCTTAAGCAGTTCGCATACTCCGGCGTGGTGTACCGCCGCATGAAGCTCTCAGAGGAACAAGTTGCCGCCTACGAGAGCGCCGTCAATGAGTACCCGTGTCTGTGGTCTGGTTTCACATCCACTACTTCGAAGTTCCATCTGGAGGACTTGTTCGGCCCTATTCTGTTCAAGATCGATATCCCTGAAAGCCTCGATTGCTTCGCCATTGACATCTCACCTCTGTCGGAGTTCCCGCAAGAAACTGAGGTCCTGCTGCCACCCTACGCCGCATTGGCCGTCACGTCGGTGGACAGGAACCCAAACTTCCAGGAGTATCCGAATTGCCAAGTGGTCGTGCATATGAGGGCAGTTTTCGTGGCCGCCATTTAAAGGCGTTCGACCGCGGTGGGCGTATGATCCCACTCAACAGCGTCATTGAGGCCCTTCTTTTGCAAAGAAGCATTGTTCACGACAGGGTGGGCCAATCACCCTTTGAATCTCTTTGCATTTGGCGGCCTGTGTACAGGATGCCGTCAAGTTTGTCGTGCGCGTAGCACAGAAGTGGCACCGGTGTCAACCCCCCCCCCCCCCCCAATTCGGCGGCCGAATTTGGCCGAATTTGCCGAATTGGTCTGCCGAATTGTTCGTTACCTCAGGCATTCATGATGTGTGTGCGCCAAAGATATTCAGTCTTAATTTTTTGTTCTGCCGCTGATTGTACTACGTGGTAACAGCCTATTGTTGGTGCTGTGTGGGGCGCGGCGCAAACCGCCCCGCCTGCATCCGATGCGATGACCGGACAATGCTGCGTGTAGCACTCCCTTACTTTGGGACACTGCATAATACCTTTTCTTTTTACATTGGTTGTTCAGATTGGCACCATGCAGTGTTTTTACTGTCCACAAAAGGACGCTGGGATTCGTTGTCCTCCGCTGATCAAGCTTTGCTTCGGGACAAGTATCCTGATGCCGGTGAGGGGGCAGTTTGCGAATTTTGTGTTCGCTCTGCACGGCCCAGTGCGTTCTTCAGCCACCGTTCTTCGGGCAGCTCATCAACAGGCCCCCAATCAGTGGATTCCGGACTCTGAGACTGCGATTGCAGTCATTCCCACTGCGGACTTTCATTGCTTGAGAAATCTCTGTGCATTTGTTTCTGTGTGCCTTTGTTCTCTCTCTGCATTTGCGGGTTGGGTGCAGTGCCAAAGGAGTGTGCTCTTGTTGTTGTTCATTTTTTTGTGATTTTTCTGGGTGACCCCGGCCAGAAACGGGCCCAGATTTCAAAAATGTCGTTATACCAATTCACACCTCTTGGATATTCAGGAAGTGCACAGTCTTCCCGTGCACATGCAAAAAAAAGCGCCACAAACTGAAACGCCGGGACCAAGTTCCCCCCCCGACACCTCCAAAACCCCCTATTTGACTGTGGGCAGGTTTTGCCATTTTTCTGGGTGACCCCGCCCAGAAACGGTGCCGTTTTTCCAAAATGTCGTTGGAGCAATCGGCGCTTTTTGGATATTCAGAAAGTGCACAGTCTTCCCGTGCACATGCAAAAAAAAAGAGCCACAAACTGAAACGGTGGGACCAAGTTACCCCCCGGACACCTCCAAAACCCCCTATTTGACTGTGGGCAGGTTTTGCCATTTTTCTGGGTGACCCCGCCCAAAAACGGTGCCGTTTTTCCAAAATGTCGTTGAAGCAATCGGCGCTTTTTGGATATTCAGAAAGTGCACAGTCGTCCCGTGCACATGCAAAAAAAAGCGCCACAAACCGAAACGGTGGGACCAAGTTACCCCAAGTTACCCCCGCGGACACTTGCAAAAACCTGTCTTTGACTCTGGGTCCAGGTCACAAAAGTACCCTCAAAGGGGTTTAAACCTGGGTATCCAAAGTTTCAGCGTCCTATAGCCCAGCATTGTAACCAGTGAACCACTCATTTTCGCTCTGCCATCATCATTTTTCGTCTTATACCTCCTGCACGATGCAAAAAAATTTTCAGCTTACAAGGGTTTCCACATGTCTCTGACAACACAGCAACCAAAGGGACAGTGTGTTTGGGGGGCCAGGGTCATAATCCTGGTGACTGGGAAGCAGTTCGCCGAAAAATAGGCCCGCTGAATTGTCCTGCCGAATTGTTGGGATTTCTTCGCCGAATTGGGTGGGTGGTTGCGGTGTGACCGGGATATGACACGGATGAGTCACCAGAGACCTCCAGATTATCCTACCCATTTCAAAATAGTGAGGGAGCACACCAGGAAAAGGAGTGTGTGAATGAGCTGCGTGCGCAGCGCATGTCAACACTACCTGACTGTCAGGATTGTGTATAGCGACTAAATGGGCCATCAGACATCAGACATCAGACTTTTATGGACCATCACCCCACCAACCCCCCTACCCCCCCCCCCCCCTCTGAAACCCCTCGCCCCCACCTGCAGAGGAAGCAGGGTTGAGAGCAGTTAGGCCAAAGGAGTGCATCATGCTGCCCACACCCCCTTTCCTTCTCCAGCCACTGTTTTCGGAAGATACGTACACGACCATCTGTCCCACTCCTGTGGTCAGGTGTATGCTTATTATTGATCTTTATAGGTTTGAACTTCAGAGTTATATATATCTACTGCTGCCACAGAGTCTGCCACAGGGTCTGCTGCACACCCACCCAGCGCATCACAATCATAAGGTGCATGCAAAACCTTTGCCTCCAGACACGTTGAAGAAGGCCAAACATCCCTACATGCTGGAAAGAGTTACAATTGCACAGAGGGTTGAAATGTACTGTCATATGGTCTGTGTGACAACAACGGTAGGCTGCACTGGAAGCCATGTGGAAAAAGGATGGATGAGACACGGGAGGAATCCCTGACAAAGCACATTACCTCAGGCATTCATGATGTTGCTTGCACCAAACATATTCAGTCGTTATTTTTTTGTTTTGCTGCTGATTGTACTACAGGGTAACAGATCAGCCTATTGTTGGTGCTGTGTGGTAAGGTTCGGAATCAGTTTTACCAATTAATCGGATAATCGGATTAATTGGATTAATTGGGTCTAATGTGACGAATAATCGGTAAAACTGATTATTTTGAAAACTGGTATAAACCAATTAATCGGACAAGTTATGTATGAAAAAGAAATATTTTGTTGATACACCAGGAAATGTTTCTTATCAAAAACCAGAGGATTTTGCAAAATCACAGGCAATTTGGGATAAAAGTCAAAGGTTTAGCATGTCTTTTACCTCTATTTTCCTGTTTACTATCCCTTAGGTAAAAGTTCACGGCTTTTCGGCAATAATTGCATTTTGTAGAGACAACAATCGAAAATGACCGATCATTTTTATGTCATATAATCGCAATAATTGGTTATTTTTGTAGAAATAATTGAAAACAATTGGTTATTTTTGCATGAAACCAATTCCGAACCTTACTGTGTGGGGCGCGGCGCAAACCGCCCTGCCTGCATCCGATGACGGGGGCTGTATTTTCCTCGGCCCCTTTGGTGTACCATGCAATGGCGGAGCGTGTAATATTGCTATTATATTGGCCCCATGCCAGTGCCTTGGTGGCTTGTAATGGTGGCACTAGCGTTGGCCATGGCCCTGTCAGGACTCTTTTTCTTGAGCCTGATTTTGTTTCTAGTGCTGGCTCAGTGGATGTTGGCCATGGCCCTGTCCGGTGTTTTTTCTTGGGCCTTGTTTTGTGTCTCGTGCCCATGCCAGCTGCGCGCTGTTGCATTACGAATTCGTAATTTAATGATCAAATTGTAATGTTTAGTCTGATCCGATAAATTCCATGTTTCCAGAGGTCACGAATTCTTCCATGTCTCTGCCCTTCATGGCGAGCAGAAGTTCACGGATGGACTGCTGAAGGAATCTACAGACCTATTGAAAATGACAATCGCTGCAAACATATGCACCAGAGGCCTGAAGTGAGTCTGTGAACCTGCAGGTGCTATGGCAGTGGAACGAGGCAACAAGTGCAAAGAGATGTATGACCCCTGGGTGACAACATTACAAAAAGGAATTTGAAAGAGAAAGAAAAAAGGATCAAGCTGGACAGTGGCAGGGGGCAGAGCAGAGCAAAGGCGGGAAGAGAAATGGGCAAATCTCTTGCTGACACCATGAAAAAGGTCAGTCTGATGCAGTCTGAACCTGAACCTGTCCTGATGTAAATTAGTTTAGCAAACCCACCGCTTTCTTGGGTCCTTTTTTGGGTCCCCATGTGGGAGCCCACTCAGTGTGTTCGGGGGCTATTTGTCCCTTGTTGAATGACCCATATGGCGCTTTCATGTGTGGGTTGGAAGGGCATGTTGGGGACGTTGGTGCGCAGCGCGCACACTGCGCAATTCACAGGGCAAAAATTGGGGAATTTTAGGGGAATTAGCAACATTCTTACCTACCCAACCAATGATACACCCCCACAACAATGAGGTCTTGATCACTCATACCATCTTTGTTTGTTATGTCCCGATGCGGGTGTCATCGACATATGAATCATCTCTTAGTGGGTTTTATTGGCCCTCAAAAGAGCCGCTGCAGCCGTTTTGGGCTAGTGTGGACTACAGTGAGCAAAATGGTTGGCCTATAGCCGCTAGTATGCGTCGATTTAGACCCTGATCCCATTCCATTTTTTCCTTCTATACACTTGCATGGGCATTCTGATAGTGCACTCTCCTATGTGACGGTCGAAGTCGGTGTTGTGTGACACAGTTTACAGACCTAGGGCTCATCTACCGCACAGTGTTTTATATTGGTACATTTTCTTGGAACACGAGAAGAGCTATGCAAAAAAAAACCAGCAACAATCTGTTCGGGTCCCACCGCTTTGCAAGGTGCAGAAGGAGGGATTTGGTTGAATAGTGATTGATTGGATATTGATTGCTGCTAAACAACATCTCGGTAAGCTTGTGCATGTTGATTTGTGGTTTGCATACATTTGAGGAGAGACCGTGGTGACAGCTCTTCATGAAATTCACCAAGTAGACCTAAGGTTTCAAGAAAAATCTTTTTGCCTCATGTGTGCTCTATGCCCGCCTTTTGAGCAAGCATTTCTGAATTGAGACTGAAACTGGTACCATAGTGCGGAGTGATTGCACAATTGTGTGCAGGTGTGTGTACCTTTGTGTACTTACGTGGGTCGATGGGGCCTTTTTTCAAAGAGCCCAATATCACGAGGCATTTGGCAGCAAAGAAGATGTGTACTCGTTGCCAAATGCACGTTTCCTCCCCTGCCATGTGCACCATTCCTCAAAGGCACCTACATTTAGGTCTCAAAGACTAGCTTTAATGCTTGTGGGACCTGCCAGACTTTCACGAAGGCATGGTACAGGTTTTGAAGGTAAGAGGTTTTAAGACGTTACCTTTTTATAAAAAAAGGTAACCCTTTTGGTTTTCAAGCTTTCTTTCTTACAAACCCCTGGGAAACCCTGAGCAAAAGGTGGAGCAGAAAGCCACGAAGGTACCTCTGAGAATATGGAGCCCATGGGAAAGCCATGCACGCAGTGCGCACGCAGTGCGAAGTTTTGGATGTCGGCAAATACTCGAACCCTAGTTTTGGCCCCTTTTCACAAGTTTTTGGTTCCGTACCAGGGGTTTTTTGGCTTCCCAAGCATTTAGGATGTAGCATATTTGAATTGTCAACCATTTCCCCCTAGAAGAGGCCCATCGACAAAGTGTACACAGTCGACACAACCCGGATCTCGACGTCGTCATTGTCGGCACTGCAGCGAGCCTTGTATCCGTAGAGGCGGTGTTTGCTGAGCGGGGAGGGGCTCATTAGGGAGCAGTTTGACTCATGGGGGAAAGCAGTGGGACTGTCACAAGAGCTTGGAACACAGTGGAGGAGAATGCATCCGCAAGTAGAGCACCTACCGTTGCATGCCATTCCATGGATATCGTTGCCAGGGTGTGTGGCACCGGAAGGTTGGACCTTCCTTGTTGACCAAGGGTTTAAACTGGAGAGTTTAGGGAAGGCATACAAGCTACTCTTGTCGTTGCTATAGCGTGAAGTGGCGGCAAAAAGCGGCCAACGTTTGTGTCATCAACTGAAAAAGGAGCTGCGAACGAAGCTTGAGGAGGCGAGACAATGTGCAAAAAAGCGTCGTACGGTACACACTCAATTGAGGGAGCTGCAAGCCAAGAGGCAATTGCATGCCAAGAGGCAATTGCATTGGGTCAAAACTCAGGGGGGGGGCGGATGTGTACAACGGTGATGGACATTGCAAAAGCGTTTTCGAGATTTCTTGTCGGGTATCATTGTAACTACGAAGCCAACCCCAGATACTGTACATTCGCCAACTCCTGGTCAACTCCATGTCGAGAGCATTCAATTTGCTTGTACTTGTGCACTGTGTTGTTGCTACGCCTTGTGCATGAAACGTGAGGAACTATCTATATTTTACAGCTGATGGTTGCGTTGCTTTGTGGATATGTTGCAATATGTGGGTTTTTTGGGTCGAAGCCAACTTTTTGGAAGCCAAGTCAAAGTTGGCGCGCCAACTTGGCACTCGGCGCGCGCCAACTTGGCGCGCCAACTCTTGAGTTGGCGCGCGCCAAGTCCGGTTTTGGCGCGCGCCAACTGCCCCATTCTTCCTCTTCTTTTGCACCCTTCATGCATTCCCTTTCCCTTCTAGGCATTTCACTTTATTATGCCTCCAAAGCAACCCAAGAAGGGCAAGGGGAAGAAGGTGACAGTCACCGACCCCACGTCTGCCCCCGCTGCACCACCTAACCCCGAGGTGCAGCCGGTGCTCGATGCCCACATCGCCAACGCGGGCTCCGAGCACTTCCCCGCGGGCTATTTTCCCATCCCCTACACCCTCACCCCCCCGGACGCCGAATCCTTCCCCCAGCTCCCCCCCCTCCGCGAACCCCTGGAGGCCGCCCTCTTCGGCAAGTGGGACCGGCCGGGCAATCCCTACTTGGTCTGGTGAATTGACGCCACCCGCGTCAACTTCGCCCTGACGAGGGGGGTTCTTAGCAGGTTCTGTTGTGCCGTGATGGGCCGGTACCCCACGACCCTCGCGGTCGAGTTGAAGCTTTCTCAAGTCACCCTTGAGGCCTTCAACAAGACCCTGAAGCTGTGCACTGCTGCAGCGTCAAAAGAGTTCGTCAACGTTCTCGACCTGCAGGAGAAGCCGCCTAAGGGTCTCGACCCCGAGGAGCAGTGGCTGTGGGTGGATCCAATCAAAAAAAGTGGCTGGACGCACCGCACGGCCACTGACGCTGTCGTGCGGTACCAGACGGTGAAGGTGCAGGCGTGGGATGCAGTAGCTCCCACGGAGTTCTCCACCAACCGTCGCCTGCGCACCCACATCCCCGACATCACCCACCCCACCCTCTACAGCACCGACGCCCCCTTCACCATGCTTGGCATGGGTTGCCCCCACCCATCCTTCCACAACTCCTACCCTGTTGCCGCCCACGACATCCCCAACCCCCCCATCGTCACGGAGGAGGGTTTTGCCGCGGCGGGCTACCGCCAGTATGACCGCATCATCCCCGAGGATCTGTGGGCCAGACTGGCGGAGCTCGCCACGCTGGAACTCAAGCCGTCGATGCTCGAGGAGGTGGACCTCCAGGCCCCCGGGGAAGGGGGGGGGGGGCACTATGAGACGACGGTCTCCAGCGTCCCCCACTGGCTCCCGGACGACCTCTGGCAGGCAGTTCTGGCCCTGCTGGGGTTCTCCCTCCCAGTGCTGGAGGGACTTGAGGCCTTGTGCCCCAAGATCATCGAGCGGTGGGAGGCAGAACCCTGGAAGGGTTTCCAGATCCCCCACCGCGATTTTGCACTGTCAGTGAAACAGTCAGTGCAGTGCATGGTCGTGTTCATCCCCCTCACCACCTCCCCCCCGTCCAAGTCCCTCCAGGTGTGCCCGGGCACGTAGGGGGGCTATCACGCTGCGAATCGGTGGGATATTGTTATCCAACCGCTGCGCAGCGTGACGCTCCTCCGCGGGACGGTGATCCACCGCGGTGCGGGCGGGCCTGGCCGGTCACTGTTCATCCCATTTGCACCCGTCGGCTACCGGTCGCGCATGCTGACCGTGGAGCCGGAGAGTGTAACGGAGCTGATGAACAGTGTTCCGGTGATGCCCTCCGAGCTTCTGGCCGAGGGGGCTGCAGTCGGGTCTCCTCTGGGCACAGAGGCCAGTTTGAACTACAGCCCCCTGGACCAGGGGTCTGAGGAGGCCGAGGCAGCCGCGACCGACCCCGTGCCTGCCCCCCAAGAGGAGGACATGCCGGAGGCGCCGGCGGATGCGGAGGAGAGGCCGGCCGCGCCGGCTGACGCGGATGCCGCCCCCCCCCCCCCCCCCACAGAGTGCGGCAGAGGAGGCCGACCCCGTGCCTGATCCCCAAGAGGAGGACATGCCGGTGGCGCCGGCGGATGCGGAGGAGAGCCCGGAGGCGCCGGCGGATGCGGAGGCGCCGGCGGATGCGGAGGAGAGGCCGGCCGTGCCGGCTCATGCGGATGCCGCCCCCCCCCCCCCCCCCACAGAGTGCGGCAGAGGAGGACTTCCTCACTCCCGACGCGATCCCCCAGCCAGTCTGCTTCGTGTCGTAGGCTGAGCAGCCGTTGGACCCCCCGGTGCCCTACGTGGGGGACGTCCTCCTCCTGCAAGAGGGGATGTCTGCGGGTCTGTTTCTGACCCCCACGGACCACGCGCACGTGGGGCCCACCGCCAAGGCGGCCAGAGCGGATGCCTGCCTCACTCCGCACATCCACCGGTGGTGGCTCCCCCCCCCCCCCCCCCGAGGCCACCGACTTTTGCCGCGTGCGCTGCACGGCCGGCACGGTGGTGTACTCGTTCGCCGCACTGGGCGCCGCGTTGGTGCGGGAGCCAGGGGCCGGCCGCATGGCCTGGATGGCCATGGCCCACTTCACCCCGCCCCTGAGCTCCCAGGACGCCGAGATGTTGGACCTCGTCCGCGTGGACAAGGCCCGCCGCACCATCTGCTCCTGCAGCGAGAAGGTGTGCCCGCGCGGTGCTTTGCATGCACGCGATGTTGTCACACGTTACACGAATTTGGCGCGCGCCAAATAGCAGATTGGCGCGCCAACTTCGCAGTTGGCGCGCGCCAATTTCCATCTTGGCGCGCGCCAACTCACCGGTTGGCGCGCCAAGTGTTCGGTTGGCGCGCGCCAAGTCCAGTTTTGGTGCGCGCCAAGTGCCGTTTTGGCGCCTGAATTTAATTGGTTGGGTTTTATCGGAAACGTTGTTGTGTGGCTGGTTTTCGTGTTGTCTTGGTTGTCGCAGTGGTGTCGTTGTGTGCATTGTTTTATGCTTGTTCAAAGTGTTGTTGCGTATTTGCAGGTCCCCATCCACTACGCCAATTTTCAATTGGAAGTGGACCCGCGTCCAGTGCCCGTGCCGGCCGGGGCGGAGGAGGTGGAGGGGCAGCCGCAGGAGCAGCGGCAGGAGCAGCGGCAGGAGCAGCAGGAGGGGTTGGAGGTGGATGTGGACGTGGTGGTGGATTGGGAAGTTCCGGAGGTCCCGGAAGTTGCGGACTTTGGGGACGCCTTGCACAACCCCGACAAGTTTGTGAAGGTGACGTCCGCCGAGGCGACGGCGGTGGACGTCATCGATGGGGGGGGGACGATCATCAGCCGCCTGTTCCAAGCGCAGGTGATTCGTCGGGGTTCGGGACAGAATAGGGTGGTGGAGTGCCCGTTTTGGGCAGTGGTGCAGGGGAAGGGGGTGCAACCATGGGTTGTCTCCGTTGTGCCCTTTGTGCAGGTGCGCCCCCCCCTCCACGCACAACCGGCTCCTCCTCTGCAGCATTGACGCTCTGGGACAGCTGCAGAGGTGGAAGCAGTGTGAGTGGAGCGACGTGCGGGCCATTGCCCCTGCCCGCCACTTGAAGGAGGCAGCGCAGGCGTTTCTGCTCCGCTTCCAGAAGCAGCTCGTGGGGAGAGGGCCGAAGGGGGAGAAGGGGGGCAGGGCCGCATCCGACGCGTCTGGGGACCCCTCCCTGCAGAGCAAGGGCCGCACGGAGCAGCAGGCTAGGGGCTCCAGACGCCCTCGCCCCACGACCACCCCCCAGGAGGCAGCACAGGCAGCGCAGGCAGCGGGAGACGGGGGGGGGAGGGGGCACGGGAGAAGGCGGAGATTCTCCGCCTGGAGGCGGAGAACAAGCTGCTGCGCGAGCAGCTGAAGGCGGCGGAGGCCGCCCGCAAGACGGCACAGGAGGCGCTCACCGGTGAGCGCGCCTTGTGGGAGCGGCGGGAGAAGGGGTGGGAAAAGCAGAGGGGGGAGTTGCAGCAGCAGGTGACCGCCACGGCGCAGGTGCGTGCAGTCGCGGGTGGGGGGGGGGGGGGCAGAGGGTGGTGCCGACCCCGACCATGGGCAGCATGTGCTGTACCTGCAGGCCGCGGCGGTTGAGTTGCACTCTGCACTCAGCGCCCAACGCCATGTGGCCATCAACACGGGGGTCAAAGAGGCCACCCTCACGGAGCTGAAGGGCCTGCTGGACAAGCACCCGGTTGCGCACCTGCTTGACCCCAAGCGCAGGCGGGCGAAAGAGGGCGAGGGGAGTCAGAGTCAGGGCAGCAAGCGGTCGAAGAAATGAGCAGGCACTGGCTTGGCATGGCTTTGGCGCGCGCCAAGTGTTAAGTTGGCGCGCCAAATCCTTATTTGGCGCGCGCCAACAGGGGAGTTGGCGCGCGCCAAATGAGAAGTTGGCGCGCCCACTTACCACTTGGCGCGCGCCAACTAAGGACTTGGCGCGCGCCAAGTCCTGAGTTGGCGCGCGCCAACTGCGTGCCAACTGTGTGCCATCTGTGTGCGAACGTGCATTTTGTCGTTGGAGACCTGGGGAGTCATATGCCCTTGGGCTCTTGGATCTTGCTGCGCGGATCCGAGAAGAAGGCCATCATTTCCCAATTGGCCGAGGTCTATGACCTGAACGCGGACCTCACCGAGGTGGCGCGGCAGCAAATCCCCGATAAAGGGGGCTACCTGCGTAAGGTGATCTCTTTTTTTATAGCAGACACCAAGGCGCAGGTCATTTTGGGGGGTTGCTCCTCCTTCACAGCCAAAAACCCCGCAGCCACTGTTTGTTGGCTGTGTGGGAAAAATCGGGCAACCATTCGGCACGAATTTGGTTGCGGGATGGGGGTGATTGTCGAGGAGTGGCTGTGGGCGGGGATGATTTGCCCCATCGTGCGCCCCCCCCGGCGGCCCCCCGATTATGGGCTGCATGGCGTGCACCGGCAAGTGCACAATGGGCTTTCAGCCCTTGTGAACAGCCTCCACACGGTGCATCGGTGGAAGAGGGGAAAGGCCGTGAGGTGGGTGCAATGGTTCCTGGATCCCATTCGGATCCAGGCACGGACCACCACCGGTGTGGCGTTGGAAGAGGAGAGGAAGGATAAGAAGAAGGTGCCCCTGAAAATCGAGCAGACGGCGGCTGCCGAGTGGGTGAAGAGTGAGGGATGGGACACCATGTGTGACCATCTGGAGGGGGAGGGCCTCCTGCAGCATGTTGTTGACATGGGGGGGGTCCAGGTGTCCTTGACGGACGCCTTCCGGC
This sequence comes from Eutreptiella sp. 'Long Island Sound 2002', assembly GCA_964036045.1. Taxonomy (NCBI): domain Eukaryota; phylum Euglenozoa; class Euglenophyceae; order Eutreptiales; family Eutreptiaceae; genus Eutreptiella; species Eutreptiella sp. 'Long Island Sound 2002'. The sequence continues at coordinate 21,090,628 of OZ038386.1, read as the reverse complement.
AATGGGGAAAATCCCTGTTGGCAACAAGCGATGTCGTCTGGAAATCCGGACCGTTGCAGTTGCCCGACATGAAAATTCTGCGAACAGAATTGAAAAAAATGGGGGAGGCCCATAAGGCCTGTGAAATGAACGTCACCCTGTGGGCCCATCTGTGGATTGACCACCTGTTGGGATGGGCCCGCAGGTGGGGGCACATTGCCATTTTTGCCGCCTTCAAAGGAGAGGGGCGGCACAAAGCCCTGAAATGTGAAATTTCAAAGCGCAGCTTTCGAGGTGGAAGTAAAGGCGGCCGGGTGTCCAGACTGCGGGGGGCCAGAGTGCGGGTGAAGGGGGGCAAGGGGGATCGCACGCGGAAGGGGTGGGGGGAAGTGATCCGCTCAGGTAATCTGGACTGGGGGTTGTATAATAAAAAATTTTCGGTTTGGCAGTCGTCGTGGACGAAGCAAAGGGGGTACATAGAGAATAAGGGGGTCTTCGTCCAGGCTGAACAGGGGTCCCAAGGCATGTGACCTCTATATATGATTGATATGCCTCCATGGCCCCCAGTTTTGAGCTACGGCTCCACAGTGTACACTACATCGGGAAGCACATCTTCTTGCACATTCACAGTCTTTTGCACATTCATCAAAAAAAGATGGAACAATGCTTTCTTCGTGCCAAGTGTGCAAGGGCAGGTGAGGGACGGAATTTCCAGTGACAACAATAGTATGCAAGTCGATGGTTTGATCGGTGGGGGGACATCTGGCGCGCGCCAAGTCCGGACTTGGCGCGCGCCAACTTGACAGTTGGCGCGCGCCAAGTCCCCACTTGGCGCGCCAACTTGCGACTTGGCGCGCCAAGTTGTGAATTTGCGCGAGCCTAGGCCCGGGAAGCCAACTTTGGGACTTTTTTACCGTGTAGGAGTGTTTTCAGCACGAGAGGGGCATGAAACCCGGGGTTTTTCATGGTAAGAAGTTTCCATTTACACCAAAAAGGAGGAAAAAATCCCTAGGTAGCCAGTGTAACAACATAATAGACACCCGCCATGATTTGGCTGCATTCCGAAGCAAGTTGGCGAATGTCTCTTGGCTTCGTAGTTACAATGAAGCCGCCTAGCACGACAACACAACCGTGCCTAGAATGGAAGGAGAGTCTCTTGTTGCCAGGGTGGGTTCGTTCTGCGCTTCCACGTTTCACTGGCAAGGTCTCAGAAGAAGTGGTGTTGGCAGCCTTGAAGTAGATGAAAGGGGTATCCTCCCCAAGATCGAAGGAATTCTAGTGGAAGTGTACGCGGCCCCGCCGGAGGTTTTCGTAGCCCTGATGATGTTGGAGGTTCTGCGGACCTTGGCAACAGGGGAATTGCCGGATGCGTGGTTAGTCAACTTGCAAAGAAACATACCAACGTGGTTGGCAGCGGAGGCGGTGGATGAGATGCGACCAATGGCATTGCAAAATGTGGTTTGGAAGTGGCCGGCTCCCACCATTTTGGTGGTTGTGGAAGATGCGTCGCAAGTGGCGATTCCGCCGTTGCAAATATTACAGACATTTGGGAAGAGCTGGGCTTAGAGGAGATGCTACATTCGTATGACTTTGACTCCAAGGGGGAGTGTTAGCGCGCCGGGCATGCTCCGGGCGCGGCAGGCATCTTTTTTGACCATTCCCCACTCGTGCCTGTTTTTGCCCCCACCTCACCAAACAATTTGGAGTGCCTTCTCGCCATGTCTAAGAATTTGGCCCATCCTTTGCACCCAATTTATGATGATGGCAAGGGTGGTGGTTGGAAGTGGTGGGAGTGACATTTTGTGTTGTTGAATTCTCATATTTTGGACTATACAAGGTGCCTTGCTGGGAAGGTTTGCGTTCTAGTGCGGTCTACTTGGGGGTGAGATTCTCGTCCAAACGCCCGAGGAGGTCGTCCTATCTGGGGACGGGCTACAGAGCGAAGCACATAGTAGCTACCCACCCCTCTACGCACTTGGACATCTTTGACAATTCACTTTTCTCCTACCACACAACGTCTCCACCGGCGCCTGCCAACACGCGGTCGATACCAATATGTTATGTCCCATACTAGTCCGTCAACATGCACACATACCACTTTCTTGCCAACTTGCAACCAATCGTTGCCTTGGTACCACGCCACGATGGAGTGTCCATCACAATTAATTTTGCGCCGGCAGCGACTGTCGTCCCCATCACCGTACATTATGAACATTGGAAGTGAGTCAAGGAGGGAGAGAGTGTGTGATGAATGATATTCTTGCCCACGCTCGAGGAGGTCTTGCTAACCAGCTCGACAGGAGGGGGACGAGCTGACCAGCTAGCCCAAGAAACATTCAATAACTGCCCTGCAATGAACACAATGAACTCATGGCAACATTCGGTGATGGTTTGAAGGGCGATGAGCGTATGCTTGTGTCCCAGGGGTATACATTAGCTGAGTATTCAACATCCCCCCCCCCCCCCTGCTCAAAAGAAGCCCTCGTGGGGGGTGGGGGACTGTTGCGCTGCCGATTTGTACGATGCCTTTCCCCGGAAAACAGATTATGAGGGAGTAGAAACTCCGAGCGCCTATCATTGGACAAGCATTTGGGGCCATTGTGCCTTGAGACACAGATGGCATTTGCAGCCCTTTAAGCCATTTGTCACATCTCTTAGGTTCAGGATTTTTTTCTTCCACACATGGGGCGTGTACACGCACTAATGTGCCTCTTCAAGATGCAAATCATTGAGAGTGGACCATCAAACGATAGAAACAGTACAAAAACCATGGAAGCATGTGGTGGCAAAAAGCAACTAGGATTCCGAAGTGACAATCCAAAGATGTGTTTTTTGGATGCCTTTGTCCCAAGTGCCGAACACAACGCAATTTACAAAGCCCATAATATCGTACTGTGTGCATGCTGGAACGTATTGGGGCACAAAGCAGGATTGAAAAATCATAGTAGCCAAAAAATATGAATTCCGCCTCGTAAACGACGGAGCTTTGGGCGTAAATTTGGAACCCTTACACACACAACCCTCTCATAGATACACAATAATGCAGGCATTGCAAGGTTAGGGTGCTTTGGATTATAACGTAACTTGCAAACCATGGCCTAACCCCCCCCCCCCTTTGCCGGGAAAGATGGCGGTTATCGAAGAGAAGGTCCAAAAGGGGTGGGACGTTGCATATGTCGACGGGTCCGAGAACAAAGAGGGGGAGGGGTGAACTTCGCGGGCTATGGTGTATGGTTTGGACCCGCTACCAGTGCATGAAAAACAAACGATCACCAGGGCAGAGCTGACAGCTGCCTTGTGAGCCATCAAGAACAAGTGCCCGGGGAAACCTTTGCTGGTGGTGTCGGATTTGGAACTGGTGTGTGTAGGGTTGCAATCCAAATGTGCAAAATGGGAAAGACACAAGTGGGTGGGGTCAAGGGGGCCATTGGGGCATAAATACTTATGGACAGAATTGTGGGGTCAATGGCAACTACTGGGGAGCAGTGTCAAAATCCTGTGGGTCCCCTCGCATGTAGGGGTGGTGGGAAACGAAGAGGCGGGCACACAAGCGTCCAAAGGGGCAAGACAAGCCCTGCACAATGTACTGCACCCAAAGCAAGTCACAGACATCTGGGAAGAACTAGGTTTGGTGGAAATGCTAGACACGTGGGACACATACTCCAATCGGTCGGGGGGATCGTGTGTCACGAGTGACTCGGATGATAAGTTTCTTGATGCCTGGCCCAAACAACCCCGTCTATGCTAATCGGGGCCAGTGGGGGGCAAAGTGGAGGTAACCCAAGTTGGCCCACGAACTCAAGGCAAGATTCAGTACCGAGTTGGAACCGTGTGGGCAATGACCTATGGCCTGTAACGCGGGGGTCATATGGTAGCCAAGTATCCGTGCCCCCCCCCCCCCCCATGAAACCCATGTACCTGTGATGCGAGGGTATGCGCGAGCCTTGTATCTGTTACTTCATTACTTCACCCCCCCCTTTGAAACTCCCACCCCTTGCGACCCCCCCCCCCCCCGGGCCCCCATTGTGGCCATCGCCAGGTCGCTATGCTTTTTGTTCAGACTCATCATATGTAATCTTAGGAGCGGCTGGTGCAGCAAAACGGTGGAAACTTGGCGGTTGGAAAGGGTCCTGTGGCCCTGTTGCTAATGTTAGCATTTGGGAACAACTTCTCCATGAGCTCGACCAACCAGGGAAAACCATCCAATGGGTCAAAGTCCCCTCCCACTTGACCGTGGAGGAAAACGATGAGGCGGATTGCCTAGCTGATCTTGGCCGCCTGTCCAGCCCACTGAACCCTGTTCTTAGTACACCCAATTCCCTAGTTAGCCCTCACACGTCTTTACTCACTCCCTGCAAGAAAGCACGTTTGTCACCCACTCCACAACATGATCTTTCTGAAGTCTCGCGTTGTATCACCTTCAGTTCACCTAGTCTTCATGCTCCTGTGTACTTTGACAGGACCTAGGTATTGATCTTTATAGGGTCGATGATCCACAGGTTTTTCTCTATGCCTGCATATGTACCCTTCGTGAACCGGCCGTTTGAATCCGAGATTCACGGTACCGTGAATTTCACCTATTTTTGCTGTTTTTTGCTCGTAACTTGGTGCCATTGTGTGCTTTTGTCGTGCTATCTTCGCCCAAAGTAAGATCCAACAAATGTGTGCAATTTACAGTTTTGAAGTAGTCGCATGGTTCAACACATTTGGTGAGATTCGCGTGAATGTGAAATTCACGCACCCAAATTCACGCATAAATTCACGCTAGATTCACAGATCCACGAGAATGTGAAATTCGCACGAAATTCGTACGAATTTCGTGCGAATTTCGTGCGAATTCGTACGAATCGGCCCCAATTTTGTCTTGTCACTGCTATTTGTTGCACACATTGGATATTGAACAATTTGTTTTGTAGATCCCTAGATACACGCTAGCACGCACAATTTCGTTCTAGCCTAAAACGACATCGCGAGGGCATTCTACCCCACAACATCTAGCTAGAACGTAGACTAGAACAGGAATCATTCTAGCCTAGATGTATTCTACACTAGAACACAAATAACAAATCAAAACAATACACATTACATTTCTTAATCTTTGTTGCATTGCTCACAAATTTGTTGGGAAGGGCATAGGTTATAGGTGATAGTGGATGCAGTGGTGGGGGGGTCCGTTGGGGTCAAACCATTGTTGCATTGCTCACACAGTTGTTTGGAAGGGCAAAGGTTATAGTTGCTAGTAGATGCATGAGGGTGGGGTGGGGGGGTCCATTGGGTCATACCATAGGAGCGTAATCAACCACGTCTTGGGTTGGGGGGGGGGGGGGGCAAGGAGACCCCCCACTTACAGCCCCTGAGTGTCTGGGTGTGGGGTTATGAGGGTGTCTTGCTTGTTGCAGTGCGGTTAAGGTTAGGGAGGGTATCCTTTTTCTCTTCACAGGTTTTGTGTATCCCCATGGCTCTCATGTGCTAGTTGCTCATGCTTTGGCAGCAAATAATCAAGTCAGCGCCGACTTTACAGTATGCTCCCGTGTCTACTCGGAACTGTGTACTACGCAGGGGAATCTGACTGTTTAATTGAAACACAGCTTTGCGATGGGACCTGCTGGCTGGTTCCGCGAGGTGACTTCTGCCCAGTGCTCTGATTGTCAATGCAAAGAGATTTAGCCAAGCGCGGGTCCGTGGTTGTGTGTGTGGGTGTGTGGGTGTTGGTGTGAGGTTTGGGACGGGTTTGTGTGCGTATGTGGTCGGGTGGCCCCCACATCCCCACACACACCAACACACAGACGCATGCTCGCACGTAGACACAAACAGGAAGTCATGCATCCACCCACATGCAAACCCAACCATACACCCATACACAAACCCACACAAATCCACACACCCCACACAAAGGCACACCCACACACATGTGCACATGTTGCATGTAGCCAAGGTGCCTGCAGGGGTGCATTGGGGGGGGGGTACCCCGGGTGTTAGGACAAATGAGGGGGTGCACAAGGGTGAAATTTGTATGAATTCACGTGAGTTCACGTGAAATTCGTACGAAATTCGTACGAAATTCGTACGAAATTCGTGCGAATTTCGTACGAATTCACGTGAATTCACGCCTGTGAATCGGCTACAGGCTTGCCGGGTTTCGGCACCTCTCGTTTTGGGCACGGTTCGGACATGATGGATGCTTTTGGGGCGGGACTTTCATTGGATGATGCGTAATGAAGCCGGGGGAAGAATTTTGGCCCCTCAAATCCCTCGGAAGGATCCAAAAATATGGCATTTTCCCCCAAAAACCTCAAAATTTGGGTAAATTCACGTGAAATTCACGCAATTATTCAAACGGCCACTTAACCCCCGTTCACGAAGGGTACATAGTGGCTTCACTATGCGCCACGCCTGAACGCTGTACATTTACTTGTACATGGAGTAGTGGAGCACCCCAACCAAGAAGGGGACACATGCATTTGATTGGAAAACCTATGGACTAATGGCTAAAAGTGTCTATGGCGGGGACATTCAGTCGATCGATACCGACCATTGATCCCCTGATTGTGGCCCCCCCGGGCCCCCGGGAGACAGCTCTTCTAAATTGCACCCAAAAGTGGGGAGGTTCGGTGGGTATGGAGTGTATCTTGGGGATGAACGTGACACGGCGGCATACATCCCCCTCCACGAGGACCAAACAAACATAGCGTCCCTTTTTTGCATTGGAACAACATAAACCTAGTGAACGGTCACTGATATGCCCACATTGTCCACTGGTTGTAAAAGGTGCGCTTCTAAAAGGTGCGCTGGGGCGAGTGCAGCGTGGGCGGCGCCAGGGATGGACCAACAAAAAGGGACCCGTCCAACATCGTGATCTATGCGAGCAAATCCTCACACTCATGGAGAAGCGGGGGGACCACGTCAAATGGCTACACACAATGTCACCATAGAAATTCGAGGAACCACCAAAGCGGACCACCTGGCGGACGTGGGCAGAAACAGAGCTCCCTGCTTTTCGGCCACATCTTGGCATGCCCCAGGCGGGAGGAACCTGAGGAGGAAGAGGAACCCGAAGAAGAACCAATTGTGGTGTGGGACAAGTGGGAGCCAGAGGACAAATCCCCAAAGCCCCCCAAGAGTGAATCCTCCCCTAGAGCACGCACCGGCCACCCCCGTCAGGCAGACAAGCAGGGTGCGGACACACCAGCAAGACATGATGTGCAATTGCCGTTGTGGGACATTGAAGTGTGCACGCTAGCCTACGTGTCCAAGAGAATATGTCTGAGCACCCCCCTGCACCTGTCTTTGGTACGACCGCCCCGGCCAATAGGGGTAGAGGCCCGCCCTGAACGCTGGCGGCGACAACATCACCCTGCTATGTGGAACCGACATGTGATACCTTCCAGTCTCCAAAGCCACAGCTCCCAATGTCACCGCGTGTGTCGGTGCAGCTGTTGCAATCCCTCAACCTTGCTGTGATGGAAGACACAGAGGGGGGTAGAGTCGGTCGCATCGGGTCCGGCCCATCCTGCCCCTCCACAGCGTCGGCTGTCACAGGTTGCAAGGAGGGATCACAATGTGTGACACCGTGAACTGCAGCTGATGGCAATGGAGGACTCTGTTCGGCTGATACCTGCCGCACTGACACATGTCTCAGCAAGCAGTCCCCCCCCCTTATGTTGTGTTGTATGTAGTATGTGTGGAGGTGTATGCGAGCCCTGTATCCGTTGCTTCATGGCCTTATGTTGTATGTAGTAACCTCCTAAACACAAACAAACACAAACGCAAACACAAAACCGACCTTTCATGCTCTGCTGAAAGGGCTGTTTTACTAGCCGCCCTATTCTTAACCTTTGCTGACAGATTCATTTATTTTTGTATTTGTTGTTGCTGTTTTACATCCATTTCTTTGCAATGCCTAATTCAAATGAAGGCTCTAACGGAAACAAGCGTCCAGCAGACGACACGGAACCGGAAATCGCAGTGCTGCGCGCTTTCTTGGAAAATGGATTCCCGGCATGGGTACAGCGCATTCCGGGGGATTATCTGGCCCGCAGGGTCACCGAAATATCTCTCCGATGCCAGAAGCAGGGTAAGCACATACCCACCCTCACGGAGGGGATGGCCACGATTCTCAATAATGCCATACCCGCAGATAGGGTCTTGGACCTGGTCGTGGCGTGGGAGGATGTCAGCCAACATGTGTATGACCCAACTCAGGCCAAATTTGTCCCTGTGGCACAGAACCAAAAGTCCAGCGATGCCCCACAGGGGGCCTCGCAGGATCTTTCTTCCCTTCATCAGGAGATCCGAGATCTCAAAGCCCAGCTCCAAAAGGGATCCCAATCCAAGGGCAAATCCAAGTCGGTGCCGTATAAGGATCGTCCCATCACGACGGAGGTGATTGAGGAGTTCCTGGAGGAGCCTGGGGTCGCAGAGTGGATGCACGAGCTGGCGGGTCTCATCAAACGGGCAGTGGAGTCGGATATCCTGGATGATCCTGGGGTCAATGTCGTGGAGCTCTGGAGACTGCTGACGACCACCCATCGGGCTTATAGCAAGAAGTACGGCAGGTACCGCAACTCCCCTTCCAAGGGCTTGTCCAAGCGCTCGTCCGGAAGGTCCAGGCGGTCCTCTAGCAAGAGGGGTAAATCTTCCAGGCGCAGGGCCAGGTCTGGGTCGTCTTCGTCGGGATCCCGGTCGCCGTCGAGGGATGGATCGTCGTCGGACTCGGAATTCTACTGGCGGGGCAAGTACAAGTTCTTACAGCGGGATGGGATCGAATACCTCGTCACAGCGGGGGGCCGTGAGTTCCGCACCGACCGCAGGCCGCCGGGCGAATGTGACTGATGTGGAGGGCGCCACTGGGAGTGGCTCTGCAAGAAGTCCAAATGATGCCCCCTGCCGGTGGAGGGGGGGGGGGGGGCAGTCCCAGTCACCGGCGGCGTCATCGGAGCCCCCATTCTACCGGTGGTACCGCAGGTTCCAGGCCCTTCGGGAAGCATCCGAGTCCGTCTCGTGGGAAGCCATATTTATGCAGTCCTGGGCCGGTTCCACCCTCGATGTGTATGAGCGCAACCTCAAGAACCTTCGGGCCAGGCACTTACAGACACCATCCGAATCGCCGATCCTCATGCTCAGGGAGTACCTCCTAGCGCTGTATCGGACCCAACAGACCTCATCCAATATGCGACAGGCAATATCGGCCTGCCGACTCCTGGAGGAGGCCGAAATCGCCGATGGATTCATCCCTCGGTCCATCTGGAGGGTTGTTCGCGCGAAAGATAAGGTCGCCCACCTGGCAGCGCGTGGCTGGGGCTCCCTCTCAGCGCTGGCGACCATGGCGGCAAACGCCGTCGCCGATGAGGAGCTCCTGGTCACGGCCCTGGCTGTCGTCGCGATTGCCTGCTGCAACCGCATTGGGGAGACTGCATCCATACGGGTCCAGGATGTCGACCAGTCAGGCGGATCGATATTGTTCTTCGACAGAAAAACGAGGATGCGCTGGATCAAGAGGCCCGTCAGCTCGTACATCCGCAGGCTCCTGGGATTCATTCGGGCCACTGCCCTCCGGCTGGGCAGAAGACCGAACCAAAACCTGGTCAAAGGGGGGCCTGCGGCTATCCAATCCACCATGGTACGCCTTTTGGCCAACTCGGAGCATTTCCACCTCAGGTGGCATGCGTGGAGGCGCATGGGGGCTACCATGTTCATCCGCAATGGCGCTACCATGCAAGAGCTCATGTCCTGGGGCCGCTGGAAATCTGTCACCGTCACACGCCGATACATCGCCACCTGGGATGACTGTCCATGGGAGGATACCACACTGCCCCGTCCAACCCTGCAGGGACAGTCGCCTGGAGGTTGGAGATTTGAAAGTGGGTCACGTACATCAAGATCCTTCTGGCCGGCCTCTATTCTGTCACGGCAAGACACGTGGGAGTCCGATGGGTCCGATGAGCCGAAACCAGACGCGGCCGAGGCGTCAGTTCCAGAGATCTTGCCTACCCTTCCACCCCCCCCCCCCCCGCAGGACCCCCTGTGCAGTCCAAACGACCCAGGCCTGCCAGTGCTACCGAGTCTGGATGTTCAGGGGCGGGGTCCGGAAGTCGAGAGGGGGGGGGTGCCTCAGTGGGCACGGTCAGGGCCCCGACCCTCACACCCCAGCAAAGGGCTAAGAGATCCAGGGTATCCGTCAGGCAGCCGGCCCGTCAACCTGCCTCCGCTAGGGGTTCATTGGAGGACCGGATTAAGTCCCTCGCATCCAAGGCCAAGCAGGCTGCCGCAGGGGGGGGGGGGGGTGCTCCCCTGAGTATTCGGATGATACGTCATATCGACCTCCGCCTGTCGACGTGCGCACGCGGCGTCGCTGGCGCTCCGTCCTTTGGCGCAAGGCGGGGAGGGTAAAACTGCCCCCGTCTTTGAGTTTCCGGGATTTCTGGATGGCTCTGTTTCGAATTTTTCTGGTGATCTGTAACATGATGGCGGGCCCTGTGCCTAGGTCTGCCGGTCTGGTCCATGCCCTGTTTTCCGCTGTGGACTCTATGAGGAAGACTGATTTTCTGACTTCAACGATTGTGATCTCCCCTACCAGCCCCAAGCCTAAGGGTGACTCTGCGGGTGAGGGGGGTGGAACACACCCAGCGGATGGATCTCCTGTCCCGGTGAGTGTAGCCCAGAGGGGTTTGGGGAGTGCTGGTAATGTCCCGATTCCCCTCGATATTTGGAGTTCACTAGTCCATGAGGATTCACTCAGGGCTATGGCTTCGGTGCAAATACCTCAACCCAGTTTGGCGCCTGCTGTGGGTGCCATGACATCCGCCCTGGTGCACCAAGAGCATATCGTCCCCATTTCTGAAGGAATGCCGGGGTTTGGCCTTAGTCCCAGTGCGCCTATTTTTGTGATCCCGAAGTCTGCTGAAAAATGTTCGTTGATTGTGAACTGTAAGACTGGTAACAGGAGAGACCCGCAGCCCCAGCCAAAAATGCAACTCCCCAACATGTGGTCGCTGAGATTCAAATTTGTGCGTTGGGGGTCCGAGCCGTCAGGTAGAAATGTCCCCAGGCATGCATGCACTTTTGATTTGCGCAACTGTTTCACGTCGTTGCGGTTGCCCCCTGAAGCCTGGGGTACTTTCCGTGTGCAATCGCCCCAGGGGGTCTGTGACCTCCGCACGCTTCCGTTTGGATGGAAACTGTCCCCCCCCCATTTGCCAGGAGGTCGTGGGTCGGCACCTGAGGGAGGCCTTTGCCCTGATGCCCCCCCCCCCCCCCCCCACCTGCCTGACGGTTTTACGCCCGACAAGGATCACTACCTAGATGATCTATTGGTAGTGATGGAGAATGCGCCTGATTGGTTGAGATCTTGTATGCAGCTTGTGTCAGCGGCCATGCGGGGTAAGGGGTATCAAGTATCAGAGAAAAGTGTCCTGGAGCCTGCAGCCTGGGTCAAATGGTTGGGTAAAGAGGTTGATTTGGAAAGTCTGTCTGTTGCTAACACCCAGGCCATTGTCACCAGGTTGATTGCCTGTCTTATTATGACGTGGGGCAGGTATGTTTCCAAAAAGGATGTAATGCGCATTGTAGGCCTCATTGGTTGGCTGGGCACCCCTGCCACGGGTCATCTGCCTTTTCTGGGGGGGGTATGTTGCGCGCTATACTGGGGCCGGTCGGACTGGGTCAAAGTCACCCCCAGATTTTGGATCTCCCTCCTATCCGCAGCTCTGATTGTCATCCCGCCCTTCTCTGTGCCCCGTAACCTGGTCTCTTGCTGGCGCCTGGTTAAGTGGATTTCAGTGGATGCAGCGGTTTTCCAGCTGCCCTGTGGCTCCGAGAGGTATCGCGTCGGCATTTTTGATCCGGTGGGGGGGGGCAAAGCGCTGATCTGTCCGCACTGGGTCAATACTCAGCAGGTTGCGGAGCTCTATGGGGTCTGGATGCTTGTTAAGGACGCTGTCAGGAGAAAGATCCCGCAGGTCTCTATGTTGCAGGACAACATGCAGGCCATTTGGGGTACGGTTAATCTGAAGTCTCGGGCCCACTTCTGGAGGCACAATAGGATTCTAAAGGCCATGATCTTACATCTCAGGAACTCGGGTCTCATCCTCCACTCTGTCTGGGTCCCGAGTGCATACCAGCCTGCTGATCCCCTGTCCAGGATCCCTTATTTTTCGAATCGCCAGGTCTTGCGCGCGTCCCACCAAGCGGCGTTGAGATGGAATGATCTGGTTCAGAACATGCATTATTTGGAATATAAAGGGGTCACGTTTGTGGCTGCCTAGGCGCTGTGGGGCTGGCCTACCCTTCGTCCTCGGAGGCTGTGTTTTTTGGGGCTACCTCTACCGTGCCTGGGTGCTCTATGGCGTTGTGGCCTCAGCCTGCGGGTAATCCTTTCCACCGGCCGGAGGGTGTCTATACGCCCATAGCCTAATAGGGCTGCGGCCCTTGGCGCCCTGGTGGAGGGGGGCAGCTGCGGGGCTCCCTCAGGCAGGGAGATCCTTCTGGGCCTCAACGAGCGTGCCTGTTTGGAGGGGTGACCCTATTGCAGTTGAAGTTTAAGCTCTGATGCTGGGCGTCCAGGCGCTTTGTGTCGGTGTATTTTTCTTTGCGTTGAATCGACTTCTGGAGCAACTGGATGTTTTGCTATTGCATCAGTTTTGGATTTGTGCTCGCTATGTTTCTGGGAAAACTGAACCAACCGGGGTTTTCAACCTAAGGACCAAACGACAGCCTGACCTGGGTGGGCCGCGTGCGGCCAGCCAACAGCACGCCAAAATCAGGAGTGACCGCTGACAGGTATGCACACCTAACCCGGTAGAGTCCGAGCCAGCGCAACCTGAGCCACTCAGGGAGGGAGGCAACAAGCCTTTTGGTAGGTTGTCAGAGTCTTGGTCATACTCTAATTCAAAGTAGCCATGCCCCTCTGCCGCCATATTCGGAATGTGTATGTGAGTGGGTTTTGCTGAGCATGTTGCTAACCAACAGAAAAGAAGGTCTGCTAACCTCCCCCCCACCAATGATGAAGAGATGATGAGTACGCTACCAATTTGAGTCTGCCCCATTGAAATCATCCTAGGATGACAGGCCTGTGATCTCCGATTGATACTGATTGAAATCATTCAACACCACAACTGGTGTTAATTGATCTCTTGTTATCTCTTGTCCCCTCCACCAAACGTTGTTGGATCTCTACATATCGATTTACCGAGCATGCAAATGCCGATTCCAACGTTGGCACAACGCCGGAAGTAGCAGTAAGCAGAGAGAAAGGAGCAAGAAGTGGACGGTAGGCAATGATAGTTGCGGGGAGCAGGCGCCAGAGCCTAATGTGGACATTGCAACCTGACCATTGAAGCCCGGGAGACGGTCGCCTGATTGTTTTTGTAGTCAACATCTATTACGGCGGTTTGTGTGGCCCATCTGTCACACACAGCCTTGCATTGGTTTCCCATTACTTCCAATCAATCACCTGTGCGTGCTCTGTGATATTATCTCTCCAAAAGTGCCGAAATGGATCATGAGAACACTCAACTCCAAGGCTAGAGGCTGTGGTAGTCGCCTGACGTTAGCGCACACACAGCCTGAACACTACCCCATACTACCAAGGGTGTGACAAGGCCCAAATCAGGGTCACTTGCTTCATGACCTACTAGAAGAAGCTAGGTATGATACTCTGATTCTATACTGCAATAGACATGTACCAGAGAAACTAGATATGCACGTAATTTGTGCAATGGATTCGTGCCAAATGTCCGTTTCATAGGATTCATGGGAATTCATGCCAGGAAACGTTCTAAGCAGGATGTCACCGCAAATTGATGAATGTGACCGACGCGATGAGATTGAGGTTTTGGTCGTTCAACGCCAACCCAAAGGCGACCCACCATCCAATGCATGCAAGAACGATTTGTCCAACACTTTCCCCACTCTCTTCAAAAAACTGGCCTTCGTTATGTTGGCTTCACAATGCCCGCCGAATTCTATAGTGCCAAGAGTACATGAGATTTTGAGGTTTTGTTACTCTCAATTAATTGCGCATGAGTTTGAGAGCCTGTGATAATGCGTTCGCTTTTTTAGGCAAACCAATGGCTGGGGTTACCTTACCATCCATCTACGCACGTAACACGACGGATTCGGCAATCAAACAATCCATCATGCGTCGTGCGCAAAAGGTGTGTTTTGTCATCCTAATGTGGTAATGAAACGAACCAGTTTGAGTCTTTGTCCTTACTTAGTCTTGTGTTGTTTTGCAGAGGTATTCCTCCTAGTGGTTTGGTGCTTGAGGAGTGATTTTCCCATGACTAGAAAAAGTGTGGCATCGATTGCCATCGTTATTTGCTTTTATTTAATTCCATCACAATGGATGTCGAGCTCCTCCAAATTTTCCATGGCCCCAGAGCGCCCCGATACCATGCTTTTGCATACCCACACCCAAGACAAGGCAATTGGCCAGGAGATACAAGAAAGCATTCAGTTAGGGGGTCGACTCGTCGCACAAGAAGAAGAAAGGCAGTGGTGAGCGATATTCGGCCTCTTCACATTCATCGCGTGCTGCCCAACCCTTGGCTCAAATGTAGGGCGCACGGGCTGCACAACAATCTCATAGGCTATCGATCGAAACTTTGTTGTTTCTCTCAAGTCTGGATTGCAATGCGTAGGAGATGCCCAAAAAAGGTCAGTTCCGAATGATTACAGTGAGACCGAAGTCCATATGTGACCATCAGCCTTATTTCAAACTGGGGTATATGCCCCTATCGGTTCATTGGACAATGAATGGTGTCCAAGTGAATCGATTTCTTGTGCACCTAGTGGCCCTACCTCCCCCCTCCCCCTCCCCTTTCTCTCTCTCCCTAACGGGTACCTCCCAGTGACGCCGATCCATCTTCCTATTTTTTGTGCATCCGATGACGTCGATGTATGTGTATTCCGTCACCGAATCTCAACTCATGGTTTGATGTATTTTGCGTTCCCTCTTCGTGTGCTAGGCCGAGTTGGAGAGGCAAATCAACAGCATCACAATCAATGACATTCCTGGTCGCCGCAACGACCATCCGTTGTACTCCACCTCCAACTGTGACTATGGGAAGAAGCAGCAAGCTGCGAGAGAACGGAGCAAGTGGGGGCGCAAAGGCATGTCTTCAACATTTTGTGTCGTGATTTGTGATGTGCGTAATGGACTTGTGGCGTTGTCTACACACAAATCAAAGCACCGTTGCTTTGGTATGGTGCAGAGTGATTCCTGGTCATCCCTTTTGGCGTCCAGCGGGCAGTTCCGTCAGATAGGGGAAGGGCAACGTGCATACCGTCCATGCGGATGTTTGTGTGCGTGGCCTTCTGGTGGATCAATATGGCTTGACGTTGACCATGTTGATTAACCAGATGGATATCTGCTGGGCACTGTGCAGCTGCCCTTGGGCTTTGGTATGGGATTAGGGTATTCCCCTGCTGCGCAGTCATGTCCATGCTCAGTGCATGGATATCCTTGACCATGTCCGTTTCCGTTTGTTTTACGAGGGCTGTAGCGCTGATTGCACATGTGGATGATTTTGGGATGGTTTGCCGTAATTGAAGATGGTTTCCTTTGCCCATCCTTCTCTAATTTTGTTTCTGTCTCTTTCCTTATTGCAGGTAATTTCACAAGAACGTTCCCTGGTGGCAACACAACGTACAGTGGGTTCGATTGCTCAAGGACTACAAACCCTTGCTTGCCAAACCCATCTTTTGGCAACACACCTTACCATGAATCTGTCCTCTAGAGTATGTAGTAAGGAGTTTCTCAGCCATCATTCATCTTGTATTCTGCCAGAGCCAGTTCACTGCCGCTCAAAGAGTGCAGCACTTTTCATGCAATCCATGCAGTCCCTCTGATCGTTCGTTGAATGTGCCCATGAATGAAGCTTTCTCCTTCCAAAGTCACCAGCCACCATGCATTGTCATAGTTATGTGTTGAAAGCTGACCCTTTCCTGACCCCAGTGAATGTTGACAACCTTGTACATTTTGTATTTGTGCACTGTGGCACAGTCCATGAAATATTTGCAGTGTGCTTGAAGCATTTTTATGTTGTGTCCAGTTTCCATGGACCATTGTTACAGTCATCATGACAGCAACAATTTAAACTTTTTGATCATGGATTGGACACGTGTGGGCAGTGCAGTTTCCCACCTGGTTTGACCCAAATATCCTCAACAAAAGCAAGCAGTATGCTTTTTGAATGTGTGCGTTCATGAGGAATCCAATCCTACATCCATTAGCGCTGCCCACATTTTAATTTGAAAGGGCAGGTTGATTGTGTGTGTGCAGTGCACGCGTGTGTTCGTCATGCAGTACTCCCCTGAATGTGTTTCCACACAATAGGTGCTGTGCTACTCCCACTACTTCGCAATATGCACAATCAAGTCCAGCAAGGGAGCATTGGGGGCGGGGTAACACCTCCCTCAGCAGAGTATATCAGAGTCTGTAGCGCCCTCCCAGGGCTGGCCAGGGTAAATGGCACCCCCCTTTCCAAATAAGGCAGCCCCCCCCCCCCCCTGCAACATCACACCATGGTGTACATCATGCAGCCTCACCCGCAGCTGCCACCCAGAAGCAGAGAGCATGGCCAGGCAACCACAGAGCAAGCATAACCACGGTCAGTGGTGGTGCCTCTAGCTCTGTTGGTGCCGAAGGCTCTTTACCGTACGCTCCCACTGGGACACAGGGATAAAGACCCAATAACCCTTTAAGCCCAAGGCCTATGCTCCATGAACAAATGCACACACACTTTCTCTCTCTCACAATCAAGTCCAGCAACAGCTGTCACACCTGTCAAGCTGTCTGCTGTTTCAGCTTGGAACAAAAACCGGCCACAGTGCCTTAGAGCTATGCCAAGAAAAGGAAACGAACAGCCAAGATCAAGTATTACTATCACTATGCCTGCTCCCCGGTGTAATGTTTTTTTTAGATGTGGATTTTTTTGTAGATGGGCTAAAATTTAAGAAAAGTAGTAAAATTTAAATCGAGTCAGCTAATAAATGACAAAATGTCTAAAAAAGATGAGCGAAAATATAAAAAAAAGATTTCGCACAAATAAGATCCCCTGCTACAAAATTGAGTCCAACAAAAACAAGATCGAAAAGAATGTCATTGGCATGACTAAAGATGTCCAAAAATCAGAATTCTATTTTTTAGATGGCTGTCTGAAAAAACAAGATTTTGTTGAAGCGGGGCTTGGGGGCAAAAATGCAGCTCCTAGGGCAAGCACGTGGTATCCCACTACATGAATCATCCATATTTTTAAGCAAATTTTCAAAAACAAGGCACAATAGTCAAGTATGGCAAATAATACCACCTAGTGCCATATTGCAGTTGGCCATTTTCAGATTTTGCTGTTGCGGTACATGTTGCATCATGTAAAGACCATTTGAACCACTTGATGGCGTAGGAACTTGCCACTGTGCAAAGGATGCACAAGATGTTTCAGAAGGAACCTCATGGTAAGGCAATAGGGTCTGGGAATTTATCCACATACAAACCGTACATGGTCCGTGTATTTTGCTCCTCTTTGGGGTTCAGAGTTTCTGCTTTGGTGCGGAACTTTGGACATGACCACTTTGAGTTTTCAACAAATAAAGAGTGCCTACATTTATGTCTTCGGGTGCACTTTGATCTGACCATGTTGACCACCATTTAGGACATTTGAAAATAATCAAAGAGCAAAACCGATGGCATACTGCATAATATTATGGGCTAGATTGTGCACTTACTGAAGATGTCTGACAAGAATCTCACCTAGGTTAAACCATTCGTCTTTTTGGACTGAATGATGCCTGCGAGCAAGGTTTGAGAAGGAATCTAAAATTTCAGATTGACTAGGTAGACTACAAAAGCTACAAAAAAATTAGCATACATTGTAGGAACGGATGTGTCGGGATGCAAGGCCCTCAAGAGTTGATCACCATGGCCATCAAGCACTACAGCATTGTAGGGGAAAGTGGGCACCGCGGACAATTGCTTTCCAAAAGATCTTGGAGCACCAGGTCATGCACAAGCATAGCTACAGAAAGGCGGAGAAGTTTCAAAGAAAGCCTGGGATGAAGTGACAACAATGGAAAAATACCACCTGCATTCACCGGGGCGATATCTACCAAACATGGCCGAGACTTCATTCGATTGATAACGTTGCCCAATGAATGATGACTCAGTGCTTGCCGTGTGACAAGGGACCATTGTGCCATTGCACAAGGTATCTTTTTCTATTTCGAAAGCCTTCATTAAAAGCCAAAATTTCTTTTCCAGGTCCCAACACAATCATATACTAATTTAGGCAGCCAATGCCAGCATCAAGCTAGTTACAAATCCTGCTTGAAATTGTGGTTTTCAATTTTTATGCAAATGAAACATGCCAAACAGAGGATGCGTAGCCTTTGGTTCCTTAAGGTGGTGGCATCACCTATGCCCAATATACGAGCATGCAAATATGCATATGTAGAACAGAACTGTGGACCGTTGGCTACATTAAGAATGAGTTGGGCGAGAAAGCACAATGCACCAAAAAAAAATACAGGCGGAAAAAAATGCTCCACATGTGTGACAAACTAGCGTTAAGGTCACAGAGGCTGATTAGTCGAATGGTTACAAGTTATGTGATATGCCGCTTGGTATCACAACCTTTAGAAAAAGATGTATATTGACATTTTTTGCTACGAACGGCTACAAAACATCCATTAGCTGTGCCACCGGGAATATTGGCATTTTTTTGAGTTGCGAAGATATGTGTGTGCAAAGGTGCAAAATTTTCTTCCGGCTCCTCTACCATGGCCACAATGGAACCGTTGTACGGCGAACCCACAGTCGAACCAATGTTTGATGGACTGGCAGGGGCAGGACCATTGGCAAGCCTACCAAATGCTAGTTGTTGCACATTGTCATCGCTATGGGTGTGATGAATTGTTATGGCATGTAGACGAAATACGTCTACCGGAACAGTAAGACTATTAAGGCTGGAACATTCCATACTGTTCCAGAAGACGCAAGAGTTGTTCCAGAAGACGTGATACGTCTACCGGAACAGTAAGACACTTCGCTAGACGTTGTGGAACAGTCAATTGTTATTCACCTTGCGCAAGTCAAGCTTGATCAAACATATATGGCACATTGTGAGGCCAGATTGCAGATCTATTCATCTTTTGGCCTAAAAAACAGCGTTGGATGCCAAAACATAGCCAATACTGAGCCCGTGTGGCTTAGTGCTCCGGTGAAAACTCATTGGTCTGGATTGTAGGCACATCTTCAAGCATGCACCGTGTGGCCCTTTTCTATTGGCCTGTACATCTTGAAAAAGCAACACATGAGGTACAGAGTGATTTTCACTAAATTGTCTTTGGTTGTGATATTCATGTGTCACTATATGTGACGAAGTATAGATCCTACGAGTTCGGATGTCCAAATTGATGCACACCTTGTAGTTATGTGATTAGCAAGGCTACAATCAACGCTCTTTAAACCAAGGCGGTTTTGGGGGCCGTGATTAAATTCCGGGCGCTAGCACAAAAGCTGCTACGAGGTTACAGAAAGGTCAAATTTTACCATTGTTTTAGAACTGGCTAAGTAGACCACTGAACCTTTTGCACACAACAATGCGCACAACTGTTAGAAACCGGTAACAAAATCGCACAGACACTGTGAATGATATGATTGGGCGTCGTCTAGCACTAACACAGACTGGTGCTGCTAGCAAAACGGCGCAAACACCAAGGCACCGCTTCTGACACACACTAAATTCACCGATGAGATCCCGTTGTAATGTATGATACAGTTACTTTGTATTCGTCTTGTAGTGTGCGCGACGATTATGCTTTGCAAGGCACTAGTTAAGATTAAAGACTATCACTTGTCGTGTTACAGCACGGTCTTGTTGATGTAATGGGTCTTGATGAATAGCATGCTTAGTGTCGCTAACTTATATATTGACGAAACCTTGGTATTCGGAGATACACGAAGAATTTTTGCCGTGCAGTGCAAAGGCGGCTTTCAAAACAAACATCTATACATGATGGCACACGCAACATCTGGCAAGCGCACTAAAATGGCGAAAAGCTGCCGTCTTTCATTTGCGCTAGGACGGCTTCTTTGAGGATGCCGTAGGCGCTCGCGGACATCTATGATTGTGCCGTTAACTAACTTTGTGTCGTTCACGGCATTATTTCTCTTTTTTGGCGACCATAGGCCCTTCATCTGCACCGAGAGACCTCTTTCCGTATAGCATCGCAGAAGCTCATCGCAACGGCAAGGTACAAAGAAGAGTGTAATCACAAAAACCCTTTTTGATGGTGTTCTGCGCTCTTTCTTTTCTCGGTCTTCATGCTTTGCAATAAACAACAACGAGTCTTGATTCTAATACAATCTTCCGCACCGAGCACAAATATGATTCCATTCCAGTGATGTAACATATACCGACACGTGAAGCTTGTTGCACCTCCGGAAGTACAACAAGTAAGTAAATAAGATTCATAAACATAGCATTTTGACAATGAAATCTATTTTGCGAACAAATTTTGAATGCGGAATTTGCGTATACGCGCTGTCCCGATTCTGCAGTACATTCGGCACAATACCGCGCCATTGTGCATATAAGGTTTTGAACGTAGTATTTTTATGAATAACCGGCTTTTAACAATTGGTTTCAGAGAAAAACCCGGCCTTGCTGATTAATGGTTTTCATAATAACCGCTTTTCCTGATTAATTGCCCATCATGCTCCAAAACTTTGCCACCCTTCGTAGAAGAGCCGAACTGCAATGGTCACAACTACCTTTGAAGTTGTGTTTTATCATCCACCATCTTTTGTTGCTACCAAAGCTTCTTTTTAATGCAAAAAAAACGGAGAAAATAGGTTTCTACTAGTTTTCAAAACATCTGGTTGTGCCGATGGTTTTGAAAATTTACCGACAACTATTGTCAGTAACTGCGTGTCCCAATTAGTTGGTAAAAACGGTTCCAAACCCTATCTACATACCATTGTACAAACCAATTGTAGCGGCAACCCGCAAAATTGGTTGAGCTCTCATGAGGTGACCTTGTTCTGTCCGTTGCTTGGTAGGCTGATGTACATATTGGATTGAAAACAACTATACATTGCACCCACGGTTTGCAATTTTCCTCTAGGTTTAGCATTTGATATAAAAAACCATCTCACTTTCACAACTGGAATCATCATTGCATGCGCCCTTTATCTATAGGCCCTTCATTAAAGATTGGTAATTCATTATCATTGCGCCCAATCCGGTGGTATGGCCGAGTGATGTGCATCCATTGAAGGAGTTTTTTTTTGGAGTCGTCGCGAATTCAATATGTTACATACCTATGTTATGCAGCTAGGTGTTCATGTTTTTATGCACTTGCTGATGTTGTAAAATCAAAGCATTATTAGCAATGAACAATTTCAACGAAAAAAATTGTAGTACGAAATTATTTGCAATAAATACAACTTTGAACCAAAATTTTTCTCAATCGAAAACTTTCGCTCAAAACTTTATTCGCAAAGTAGATCTTTCGCAAAACAGAAGAAGAAAAATCCGCCAGTAATGACCAAAAAATCTTTCGGCGACAAAGAAAAGTTTGTAAATAACTAAAAAAGATACGAAGTGAGTGTGTGAAGAGCTTTTAGCATGGTATAAACAATAGAAAATACCACGCCATGAGAAACAAAACAAGACCATCCATTCTTCGGAGTATTTTGGCACAAAAATAAATGGTTGCGATGACTTTTTATATGGCTGTTGCATTACTTGCCAAGTAGCAGAGATCCTAAAACTACAATTTGACAATTGAAAATGCAAACAGTTTTGTGTTCAGAAAAAGTAATCGAATGGTATTTTCTCTAGCTATTTTCCCTTGCCGCACTTTTTGTGTGCTTGTGTTTGTGTTGAGGTTTCATGTATTGTGCTTAAAGAAAACAAAAAATTTGTGTGCAAAAATCTTCGTCCTGAAAGATCAATTATGGCAAAAATTCCGCCACGATATCTAAAAGTGACAATAATAATTATGACATACTTTTTTTTTGCAGTGAAAAGCACTTTGACACCACTTTAGAAAACGGTGTCCTAGTGGTGACAACATACCTTTGCGTGAGAAAGCTGCGCAAAAGTAAAACTTCATTGCCACCAGGCGACCTACACCCACAAAGAAGTTGATGATGTATGGGTGCTTCATCGAGTGTCGAATGCAAAAAAAAAAACACTGCCAGCGTTTCTTTGACCCCCCTACCCCCACGACCTCTCTAACATCGACCACTCCCTTACAAATATGCAAGCAAGGCTGACTGCAGACCATACTTGGAAATAGCCCAATGAACAAAATAAAAAAGATTCAAACTAAAACAAACCATCACTAGCATGTGTAAAAACCCGAGATGGGACAAACAAAACAAACCGACGCCCCCCCCCCTCCAAACCCCACACAGCAAGCGCTAACCACGATAGCATGGCCACCACCAATACCACTTCTTATGCCACCAAAAAAGAATGCCAAAACAGGGCTACATACCATGTGGCTGAGCTTGCTTCTATTGCTCACCACATGTGTGGCCCAGCCCACGTGAGTAGTGCAGCTCTTCTTTGCTGGGGCTAACGAGCAACTGTGGGCAAAAATTGGGTTTTCCTACGGGTGTCTACTAAACACCCACACCACGAACTTTGTTTGTGCCTCTAAACCGCCTTTCTTGACGGACGAGGTGGTCCCATTGAATGCAAAAAATTTCCCTCAATATAGCCTCTTTGACGGGCTCTGGCGATTTGCACATGGGGATTGTGAACACACGTGGTATGTGGCGTTCAAGTTTCCATCCTGCCTGGGTGCACTCTCCACAAGCTGCACAACTGGGCGGCTGTGGGAGCAATCAACATTGCTGCCTTCCCCAGGGGTGCTGCAGATGACCCAACATGGCCCCTTGTGTTGTTTACCAGTACAAATTGCAACAGTTCTTGTGGCTGTGCAGTGCGCAGTGTGCAGTCTCATCGGAAAGCAAATACCGTGGGTTGCCATGGGGACGTGTTTGGGGCATGTGTTGAAGCGTTCTTGCTGAGTGCAGGTGCCTTCAAGCGATGACTTCTTGTCTTTTTCTGCTTCCGTGTCCAAATGCTGTTATTGTCTGTAAAGATGTCAGCAGCATTCAAATCCTGATGCTCTGCTCATTTTCAATCATTTTGTGCGCTGTATGCCATGTTGAGTGTTGCCATCAGTATGCAGGGGTGAATGCATATGGCACCTGGGAGGGATGCTTCACAAAGGGCCGCTTTGGCCATTATCGATGATTTTTGAGACTCGCACATCCACTGCATTGCTCCAACCTTGTGGCAATTTGGCTCATACTGTCATCAGGTAGCATGGCCCCCTTCAAAGTGTGGGCTGCATCGAAACACATGGGCTGACTGATGACATTCTCGCATTTTGCAAAAGCTTGCTGCTACTGTTGCTGCCTTGTGCTGCCTGCGGCTGTCAGAAAGGGAGGGCTCCACCGTTGATGCTACCATTCACCAGCTCAGCCCCGCTCACCCTGGATGAATTTCTGCATTCCAATTACATTGCATGGCTTGTCCCAGAGCCAATGCACTTTCCCCGCAGAAGGGCCCAGTGCATCTGTTCCCGTGACCTGCTGCAAGTTCAAGGAATTACCTCTTCTATTTGCCCCCCCGCCCCAATGACCCAGAGGCACACCTGCACTGTTATGCCTGCGCCCTCCCCCCCAAAGCCCCACTTGCATTCCTGTAAAATAGGTCATGCACGGCACCATCTTGACCAGGTGTCGGACGGTGTCCTGGCAGCAGCCAAACCGAGGCATGGGCCAGCTCGCTTCTGGTCCATTCCGCCGCAGCCTGCGTGGCCCGCACCCTTCATGCCACTGCGACAGCACTGCCCGACAAATGGTTGGACGATCATCATCGGGACCCACTTTTTTCGCGCCCACCTTTGCGCCTCCAGTGGCCCTCGCTCACCCTCCCCCCCCTGCAGTTGGGCAGGGAATGGCGTGATATCCAGAGGGGGCCAGGTCACAGGAGCACAGGCGGTCAAATGTGAGATAAGTGTTGCTGTTCGACCCAAATGCCAAATGCCAAGGGGCCTGCCTCCGCTTTGAGCGCTCTGGCGTCAGGCATGGAATAGTGACCAGCGCTGCCCATACGTAACGGAGCCACAAGTGCTCCCTCTAGATATAGCGGAGGATTGGAAAAGGAAAAGGCAACGGAATTATGATGTAGACTACAGTGCTTTCTTTGGGTGTCCTGTGGAGGTGGCAGCCCCCACCGCATTCGATGATGTCAGCAACACTAACACAACGGTGCGCTCCTTCAGCCCTGCCTGGCAACGCACTCTGTGTGCCAAACGTGCTGTCCTGTAGTGTACTGGAGGAGGGCGGTTAGACCAGCAGGCAAATGGGCGGCGGCCAGACCACATCCCAACGTTGGCACATCGCAAAGCAGGCCCAACAGGCGTCTGATTGACATGATAATCTTGCCGTCAACATGGATTCTGGTCTAAATTGTACACATATACATTCTGCACGCGTGCTGTATGCTAATCCCATTATCCTCGCCGCACAGGACCTCGCTCCCGGGCTAAAAAACGGTAATATCAGAAGAAAGGATTACGCTTGCCCAACATACCCCCCCCCCCCCCTCGAAACCATGGGCTGCGTGGAAATGGGGGGGGGGACCCCCACTGGTGCACAAAAAAACCCCTTCTGTGGACAAAAAAGTCTCCCCTGAAAAGGAAAACCCCCCGGATGTGAACAGAAGAACCCCAAGCATGGTGACAGAGACCCCCCCCTGGGGCTGTTTTGTGCTAATTTGGGGGGGATACCCGACCATCCTGACGACCGTCAGTTTCAGGGAGGGATGCAGGGTTTCCTCATCGGTGGCGAGGGCGCATGCATCCTCCACGACCGACCGAGTCCGCGTGGGTTTGTGCGCCAATCCCGCCATGTCAGCTCCCCGGATCCTCCTCTTAGTCACCGGTGGCCAGTAGTTCTGCCAGGCTACAGCAATTCCCTTTGCTGCCCCCCCCGCCCCTCTCGTGTACTTGTGCCCCTCGACGCACAGCCCAGGTTAGGTCAACAGAGAGGGTTTGCGTCGAGTTGGGGGTAGATTGACTCTAGAGCCTTCAAGGGCCTTCAGGCTTGGCTGGCCAGTATGCGTGTGGGGGCGGGGGGGGTGGCAGAGGAATGCGGTGCGGGGGTGGAAATCAGTTTCGTGGGTGAGAGACAGGGTTTCCCCACTGCTCATGCCTGGAGAAGGATGGAGGGGGATGGGACGTTTGATTCTACCACCTTTCGACACCCCCTCTGTTCAGTGCTTAGATGGGGCATCACCAGTGTTTTCAGAATTCCCCCCCAATCCTCCCTCAGCAGTCTGCCTCATCGCACCCCCCCCCCCCCCCCACCAGAAGGCCACAGCGATCAGATGCTGATCCCACGGTTTGATGCTGGGGTTCACCCCCCGCTCCCGATTGCCGTGGTCCAAGGAGCCCAGGGAGCTGGCAAAAGCGTGCACCCTTCTCCATCCCAAGGGAATGGGTGGCCAAAATTAAAAGTCCTTCTTTAAGAGATGCTCTTCGTTGGCCCAACGCCTAACCCTTAATGACTGCGACGGGCCTCAGACGGACACATAATTTGGACAGTCCAGCGTCACAAACAAGAGCCACTGCGCTCCGTTGGTTCGCACCCGCCTGCATCGTCTCCATCTGAGCAGCACAGCGGAGTCAGACACGCCAAAAGGCAGGGCCAGAGGCACGGGGAAGGTTGTGCAATGGCATAATGGAGGACAGGGGCAGACCGAAACGCACATATTGTGACGCCACAAGAGGGTCAGTGGGTCGGAGGGCGGGTTGAGGGGCCGGAAAAGCGCATTCAAAAAGGGACGGCAAAATTCGGTTTCCACGAAACAGCACCGACATCGGATGGATGGTCCTGGCCGGGCCAAACGGCGTAAAGGGAGGCTTTGGTAGGGCGTTGGTCTGCACGAGTAGTACTCTGATGGTGTTCAACGCCCCGGCCCCTGCAAACCGATGCCTCAGGCCACAGTGAATTGTTTTAGGGCCAGATCAGCGCTACTTTTGGCAAAGAAAGTGACGGATCTGGAGCAGGGTCAAGAGGGGCTGGCAGCCTTCTCTGGATGGCTGCGAGCGAAATGCTGGCACATGCACGCGGGCACGTAGATCTGTGCCACCCGACCACCGACAATTTGCGAATCGGCTACGATTGTCTGGTTTGGCAGACGGAGCCCTTTGCATCGGGGTGACGGGCAGTAGCCGCTGCAGCGGGTGGGGGGTAAGGCGGGCAGAAAAGAAAATCCCGATTATGCAACGGCGGGTTTGTCTCATGCAATTGCGGTCGACTTGTGGATATCCCGAAGCAATCAGGGTCCACATCCAGAAGCCTTGCAATTTTGTCCCAGCAAACGGTCGTTGCCTTCGGGGCACCCGATTCATCCAACCGACGACAGCCCGTGAAGCGCTTCATCCAGTCGACAACATTGTGTGTGTGTGTGTGTGTGTGTGTGTGTGTGTGTGTGTGTGTGTGTGTGTGTGTGTGCGGGGGGGGGGGGGCTAAGCCCACTCAAAGAAGCAAAGATGAGCAGGAATGTTTGGGCGCTGAAGGCACGGAAACCCCCATTTGGGCGGGTGGGGGGGGGGGGCAGCAAAGGCAGGAAACAAATCTTGCCCCCCCCCCCCCCCGTTCACATGGAAACTCTTTTCAGGAATGCGCTGTTAGTAGCCGCCCTCGCCGCCACTATTGCCCTGAGCACGCCCACTTCCAGTCCTTGCCAGTCTCGCTCTTCCCTGGGCCTGCACACCCTCCGCCCACATGCCCATGATTCCAATATTCAAAGTGGTTCAGGATGCAATGTTGGTCGAATCGCATCATGCTTTTTGAAGGTGTGGCTTCGTAATTATCTTCCCTCATCCATCATGTCCTTGGGATGCACCTGATCTCGCTTCATTTCGCCCAGTCACATGTGCAGTGGCTTTGCATGCCATTTTGCTGGCAGGCACTGCGACACTTGTTTGCACCCGTCGGCCATTGATCAGCATCAGAGGGCTACTGCAGCGTCAAGGGGTGTCGAGCCCAGTTCCCGCATTCCACAGGGGCCCCCGTGACCGAGGCCCGGGGGATAATGGCCCTCCTGCCCGGCGCCGTGCCGGAGTGGATTGCTGTCTGAGGCTGGCGCAGCGCCCATGGGCCTCTCGCCCCTCACCCGTGTCGTCCCCATGAGCCCTGTCCCTTGGCATGCGGCGGTACCCACTCCCCTGCTCGTGCCATCACTCTGATGGCCCTCCCAACACCCCCTCCCCTCCCTTGGCTGGTGGTGCCAATGGAGCCCCTGGACTTGCCCTGTTTCACGACTCGGCGTCGGGTCGGGTCGGATTGAGGGAGGGGCATACTGCAGATGTACCTCAACATATTCCGGTCCCCTGTCTGCACATCAACAGAATAACCACAACGCACGGGTCGTGTTTGACCATGTGTCATGGGGGTGGGGCGTTCCTTTCAAATTTTCAATTCAGGAGATTTGCGGCCCAAGGCAGTACAACCGTCCAGCAGCGGTACCATCCGTTGGTCGCCGGAGTCGGTTTGCCAGGGGCGGTCGACGCCCCGGCGGCGGGGGGTGGGGGGGTCGACCGCCCCCGCCCCGCAAATGAATTGGCCGCTTCCGCTGCCCCCGCAGCGGTCCGAGCCCCTCAGCCATCCCCCCGGGCCTTAGAACGACCCAGATCAGGTCGTCGATAATGTACTGATGTACCCCGTGACGTACCCGCAGGAAAATGGGCCCATGGGCAAGATCGGGGGGAACTCAGGAAATGGGGGGGGAAAGGGGGGGAGGCAGGGGGCAGGGGTGGGTGTACCCCCCCCCCCCCCGCCCTAGCGCCCCCCCAACCCGCGCCCGATCACGCGTGACGAATTACAAAGTTCGGCGGACCGAAAACGCTCCCAAGGGGGTCCGGGAAGGGGGGTCACTCCTCATAATGACCCCCCCCCCCCCCTCCGATGAGCTGATCATTTTGAGGGGTGTGCCAAGGGGTCATTGCTTTTCAAAAACGCAAGACCATTTCCCTCGGAGCCGCTTGGCCGCCCACTTCAGGAGCCATTACCAGTCCTCAGACTGCCCTTTTCTGAGGTCTAGTCGCAGCCCCCAACAGAGCCCCCTGGCAAACCGACTCCGGCGACCAACGGATGGTACCGCTGCTGGACGGTTGTACTGCCTTGGGCCGCAAACCTCCTGAATTGAAAATTTGAAAGGAACGCCCCACCCCCATGACACATAGTCAAACACGACCCGTGCGTTGTGGTTATTCTGTTGATGTGCAGACAGGGGACCGGAATATCCACCAGCGTAATCACGTCCACATTCTATCCACCCGTGGGCCCTCGGAGGAGATATTGCAGGGGACATGGGGGCATGTGCTGACGTACGTAGGGCCATCGTGGGAAATGGGGCCGGCTACTGCCATGTCTTTGTAATCCCACATTTCCCCCAATTCACTCCATTATTCCACAAAGCCTTCACCATTGCAGCCCCCCCCCCCCCCCCTGCACCCGACCACAACCGCGCGGGCTCATCAAAACGCATGAAAAACAAACGGTGCATCGGAAGCCCCACATGAAGCAAAACATGACCACCGCCCCTCCGTCCGGTCCCTGCAGGGGAGGGAGGAGAGGGGGTCGGGGGAAGGAAGTAGGGGCTCCCGTGCTGAGGACCCACTTCCAAAGGGGGCAATGCACACCAGCGAGGTCTCAAGGGGACGACGCGATGTTTTTTTGGCTTTTTTCAGGGAAATCCGGGGCTGCCGGGCAACCGCCAACCGCCAACGGTTGATGGTCCACCGACGAGTAGTTGACGGTTGTGGGCAGCAGATTCTTGCTGAGTGATCCGGTGGGATTCCCCTTGGAGATCCGCGACACTCAAAAGTGAAGCATATCCCCGCCCCGCGCCCCCCATTTCCGCATGCCCAGCAGACCTGGGGTTGTTCTGCATTCCACCTCCACAATTCCCCATTTTCCACACAACAAAAATGCCCCGTTTGACGCCGTTTCCCACCGTATTTCTGGACCTGGTCACAGTGCGGAAACGGATGTTTCCGGACTGGGGCACACACGTGGGCGCACACACACACGGCGCTGGCAGACTCCCCTGCCAAAGGGATGGGGCAACAGGCACACCTGCGAGGCGGCGTCGGTGTGCTGGAGTGTTGAGCCGAAGGTCTGGCGCATGCCTTCCTGAGTGCCCACCATCACATAACTGCACTCACTCCCATGGCCCCGGACAACAACGGGCTGGCCCACCGTCTGGTACCGGGCGGGTACCTCCACCTGACCCGGTCCGAAGGCCTGAATCAAGGATGGCCACAATCCCCATGACGTCAGCCCCTGCCCCTGCCCCTGCCTCCGTTTGTTGGCAGGCAGGGAGGTCGCCAAGTGACAGTCTCCCAAGGGCGGGGGGGGGGGGGGGGGAGTGCAACGGTACTTCAAGGCAAACTATGGTACCCTCCACTGATGCAAGCAAACAAAACACAGATGAAGCGACTTTTGCATTGATGCTCTGCAAATGTGATTCATGCAACACGAATATTATTTGGGATCCAAAGGAACAGTAAAGAACTTTTAGGTACGAGAAGAACACACTTTGAACTGTTGCACATGTTCAGATTGCATGATGGGCACAGGAGGCAATGGAAGCATGGGGCTGGTTTGACAGCCGGTTTAGCGCCCGCTTGCGCAACCTGACCAGCCTGTTTGGGGGCTGGCTTTGCTCTTGCCTTGAGGGCAGGCTTTGCCCTTGCCTTTGGGGGCAGGCACCAACTTCCTTAGGGATCCACTTTTCCTCACATATATCACGAGTGAAATACAGTTTTCCATCAAACACATGCCCCAAGCAATAGACCCCACGTGCACTCTTTCCCCATACTACTTACCCATACTACTCAAACCAGCGCAATCAATATTGCCTGGCAAAACAGTGAAGTGACGGTCTCCCTAAGGGAGGGGGGATTTCAAGGGGGGGTCATAGTGCATCTGCCACATACACCTCCAAGTGGGCCTCTAATTCTAGCACCCTAAAGTACAAGCGATGTGCAATGGGGCAACGCATTGTATCAACACAGCCCTCGGGAAAAATATCCACCTGCAAACCTATCTCACAAACTTGTGGATGGGCTTACCAAAACTGCAGAAAAAAGTGGCTTGCAAATGCACAATAATGCGCTGCTTCTCAAGCAGTGCAATTGCCTAGCCAGAATCGTTTTGTGGTCACTGGCCTGGTCCTCGTCTCTTCCCTTTTCTTCCTTGCGCGATGCCTCAGCATGGAGCCACTTGAGCCCAGCAACCAAAAATGTGGCATGATGTTCAGAAGCATCACGCGTTGGCTTTTCCGGATGTTGTTCCCGAAACCGGGCCTGTTGAGTTGCGTCAAGGTCATTGGTTGATATGAAAGTTGACCCCTTGCTGCCAGAAACAGACCACTTTGCCATGAGAAGTATTTGTTAACAGAAATGGAACACAATTGCGCAGAGATATTTCTCACCACAATACAGGCACCTTCTTCATTAAATAGTCGTTTTTGACCGCTACTGATTCGGGCCAACAGTTCAGGCTGCAGGGAAACTGGGTCCCCGAAACGGGGGGTGGTTGCATTATCTCCGGCCCCCAGCCTGGCCTTGATGCCTGCCTTCGCCCCCACCTGCCCCCACCTGTGCAGTGCACGCACCCAGGACCGGCACTCTTTGAGACAAGAGCATGTAAACATGCAGCCGAATCACGAACAACTGAACAGTAAAATTGCCCTAACATGTACGGGGCCGAAAATGAGACAAAAAGGCAGCGAGAGCCCTGTTGTATCACCATCGCTCCCAGCACTACGGGGGAAGGGGGGAGGGGTTCACGGGCTCTTTTCTTCGTCGCGAGAACATTTGCGCTGCAAAAATGTTGCAGTGATGCTTGAAATTGAAGGAAAATTTTTTAAACACATCTCAAGACCCCTTGGCTTCATCTTGCACGGCTGACCGCTGCACAAAAACAATAACTGAAACAGCAGGTGTAATGACTGAAGGGGCAATCCACTGGAAATATTGGGGCATTGTAATCCTTAAAATCAGCGGCAATATTTCAAATGGCCAGTGAATTCGAAGTGTCTCCGAATGACCCTTTTCCACTCTAAACTTGTGCCCCCCCCCCCCCCGTGCCCCTGTGTTCGGGAAAACAAACTTTTGCAGACCTGAGCACACCATCCGTCGAAACGGAGTGGGGGTGCACCATTAGGGACGGCGGTGTGCTTTGTTGTCAATCTTTGTCCACGGAAATGACACGTACGCCTCCGCGGGCAGAGTGTTGCACTTAAATTGTAATGCAGCAGCAAACTTTCCCCATTGCCCCAACATCCCTTTGTTGCCAGTGAAGAAGCTGTTGGAAGAGAACACCCGCGGAGCGGGGGGAGGGGCTGGTGGTGGTGCATGTGTGTAAAGGGAGATGGGTAATGTGCGGGGGGGCGGGGGGGGGGGGGGGGGCTGAAGCCGGGGGTTGCAGCAAAATCCGGCCTGAGGATCATCGGAGATACCCGCACAGCTCCTTTCCGATGTACCAGCAGCTGTCGCCCTTCTCCGTCCAATTGGTGCACCTCCACTTTTGCGAGATTGTGGCAGACGTCATAGACCGTGTACAGACCCAAGTCCCGTGCGGAGTATTGGAACACGTCTTCAAACGCGTTGCGGACACGGGACTGATCCAAACGACAGAACAGAATGGATGATGCCATACCCCAATAACGGAGGAAGGGGTGGGGGGTGGGTGGGGGTGTTCGGACAGGGCCTCACGCAGGCGGGGGATTGCAGGCTTGCGCAGCCGTCCCTGCGCGCCCCTGGTCCCAAATCCTGCGCTGTCCGGTCCCAAGGCCCAGCGGACTGGGGCAGCCCCCACGGACCCCACCGTAGGGCCGGTGTGTCCGTCATGGTGACACGCGGGCGAGAACGTCCAGTGGGGCCACCTTCCTCGAATAGCACCGGCAGGTTCAACACGGGTTCAACAGGAATGATTCACAGTTCCAACTTCTGGAGGCTCCTGTGCCGCGCATTTGGTGCCCTAACACTCCCTCCACTACAAATGAGTCTGTCTCTATAAGACCCTCGCGCTCACTGTAATAGTGTCAACAACAGGTCCCCAACACGGGAACAAAGAATGGGAAAAGAGGGGGAGAACTGGGGGAAATGGAGAAAACTTTGCCCTGCGCGCCTGGCGCGCGCCCAGCGTGCTAACGTACTCTCTGAGGCGGGGGTCGCCGCCTTTGTCCCAAATCGGGGACGTTCCGGAAAAGTCATGTCCATAGGCCGGTCCATAGTCACACCCATGCCCTAGTGTACTTTTTTTGGGGGGGGGGGGGGTACCCTCTCTGTTGGGCACACACGACTTCAGCCGTCCAAAGGTATAATTTGGGGGACTCCTGAAATGTTGACCTTGTGCCTGCAAGCGGACAACCGGTCCTGAGTTTCGAAGTGGCCCAGTCAAATTTGGCTGGAAAGGGGCGCTGAGATCCAATTAGGGTGAGCGAAGCGAAGGTGGAGGTGGAACCTTTGGTAGACTCACCTTGTCTGACACAACCACCTCCAGACTTGCCACTAGCGTCTGCTAAGCCAGCCACAACCAAGCAAGTCTGGGTCCTACTGAGCCATGCACCGGATGCAACGGGCTCCTACTGAGTACTGGATGTGGGAGGGCGAGTATTACTGGGTGGCACACAGCACAGGGCCGATTCCTAACGAGACCCAGATTCCCTGCCAGACGCCAGTGGCACGTCTGGCCACCTCCCAAGAGCTACTGGATTGCAACCACTCAAACGCACAGACCTTCAAAAGGTAGTGGGAAGGGGGAACGATGCACAACTGGAGAGGGGGGGGCTCCTGTCCCTGCCCTACTCCAACCCCCGCCCACATGTCACCGGAACAGCGATGAGTACCGCACGCACCGCAGCTCGACAGCGGCAGCGAGCGCGTGAGGCGAGGGGAGCCGGCGGGGCTGGGGAGCGTTTTGGCACAAGCCCACCAACAAAAAACGAGGCAAAGAACAAAACACTCCAGGGCCACGGGGACAGGCCTTGTACAAGGGGATGTGGGGCGTGAATGGGACACACAACACAGTCAGCGATGTGCTTATCCGCGGGGGGATGGGGGGGCGGGGGGGTGTGTGTGATCTGGCGGACCCACCCACCCAGGCCAAACCACCCAAAAGATTTTCCTCGGGGGGAAAATGAAATTTTGAATAAAGAGCCCAAAAATTAGAGGCCCATTTTAGGTGCACAAACTTTCCCTTGCCCTCATTACCCCCCCCCCCCCCCCTGTGTGACATTCCGTCGGGTTGTTGCTCCTTTACGGGGCCCTGGACGGTCACCCGTTCTTCCCTTCGCATGTTGCGTCGGGTTGCTGCTTTCTGTTGGCCCCCCCACCATCCCGTAGGCCGAACACTGAGCACAACCCTGAACACGGTTCACCCTCCCTTCGGCTTGACTATCGCCAAGTGAGAATTGAGCTGAGAAATGCCGTCTGTCCGTCTGTCTCTCTGTGACGCATGTGCCTCAGAACATTGCGGCGCATCAAATGCCCTTTGCTGTGATTACGTTTGGCCACTTGTCGCCGCTGCCGATTCTCGCACTTCTGATGTGCGCGTCCAACGCGTACAGTTCTCGCGTGAAGCCCCGCTCTCGGGATGACATGCAATCCGCGGCGGCGAGCGATCGCCAAATCGAATGCACGGCGGAGGTCGTCATGATCAGCCCCATCGACGTCCCATGACCACACGCACAGCAAGGGCACCCATACCGCAAGGACACTGCGGTTGCAGAACGCAAAATTGCCCGCCGCGTTCATGGCCTGAAAGTACGCGTGACCCTCTGTCGAGCCCACGGGCGCACAGGCCACGTGTCTGTCGGGCAGCACCATCCCCACCACCTTCATCCCGGCCTCGAACATCTGCAAGTAGTCCGTGGCGACCTGGTGCCCAAGGCCACGGCTGCCACAATGGATCACAACGCATACACGCCCCACCTGATGCAGGCCCATGGCTGCGGCGGCCTCTGCGTCATATATCTCATCGACGATCTGAAGTGGAAGACGGGAAGTGTGTGTACCATCGTAGAGGAGGGGGCTGACAGTAGAAGAGAGGGGGGGGGGGGCTGCGACCCAAAAGTGTGTGTACCAAACTTGGCGCGATCAGATTTTCCCTTTTGTAAATTTCGTTCTTTCCCACGATGGTCACTTTGGTCTGAGGAGAGGGGGGGGGGGGGGAGGGATTTGCTTGAGGAGGAGGGGGGCTATGGGCACCATTACAGAGCAGCCACACGGCAGTCGGGAGGACTGTGAAAGCGGTTGGGGACGGTTACCGGCGGTTGGAAATGCGGTTGGGCTGGGGTTGGGGTAGGGGAATGCCCCTGGGGCAGAGTCAGGGCCAGGGGGTGATACCCCCCCCCCTTTCGAGCGATACCCTGGGGGGGGGGGGGCTCTTTCTATGGTTGTCGGCTGTTCGAATGTAAGGCTTGGGGGGGGGATTAATCCACAAAGGCATGGGAGGAGGCTGGTACAGACACCGGGTACAAGTCCAAGTGCATGTCCAATTCAGGGTGGCCCTCTCAGACCGGCAGACAAACACGCCGGACGGAGGCTTCAGGGAGGCCGAGAAAGCCGCCCACAAAGACGCTCGGAAACCGGTTCGGAGGGACGTACCTGGGGCACCATTTTGCCTGCGTCCAGCACCCGCCAGGGGGCCTTTACTCGAGCACGGGAAGGCCCTCCGCCCCCCACGCCCAGAGCAACGCATGACTGTCTGCCATCGCCCACACTCCGTCACAGGGCCGCTGCAGTTCCGTTCCACTTTGTCCCGCTTCCACTAGACAGAGCCACACCCCACAATCAGGACCCTGCGCCCCAGCCTCTGCTTGTGTTAAAGTGTCACGACGGGAGGGACCACTGGGGCGGCAGGAACACAGCACCTGAAGGCCCACGACTTGGCCGCTGCACAACGCCCGACTCTGGTAGCGGGCCCGGTCCCCATGTCACGGCTATTCTTGGTGCTTCTGTTGGGATCCTGTCTGCAGTGATGTCATACCCGATTCTCTAGCCCTTCCTACCCCTTGGTGGCCCCCAATACCCCACCTGAGCCATCTAAATTCCTTCTAAAACATGTTTTTTTTCAGTTTACCACCCTCAAAAATAGGGGGGTTTGGCACAAGGCCTCGGTATTAGGTTGTTTGCCTTTGGCGGCGCCTATTGGCCTCTCGCCACTGCTCATTCTGACCCTCTGTGGGTCCGAACGTGTTTTGGTTGTGTCAACGGAGCCCCCGGATGACTTGTCCTGTTTGACTACTCCGGGGTCGGCTGTCCCGGAGACGGGCTGTTGCCCGTGCCGAAATAGGGAGGGGGGGGGAGGGGTCCCTACTTCCCTCCCAAAGCCCGGCCGGTAGCCCTACGCCCTCATGGATACGCCGCTTGACACATGCCATATCGACATGCGGAAACTGTTCAAAGTGTCCAAACTCTCAGGCTCAGCCCCATCCCAAATCCAACGACGTGTTGTGTTGTGTCCCACGCCCCGAGTCCACAGGGCACACACAACGCACCTGGATCTGCACGCAGTGCCCGGATCCCAGCGTCCCAAGTTGCGTGAGGCCCCGTCGCTTTGCGCGGGCACTGACCATCGCTGGGGCGGCGTGCGGCAGCCGGCCCCCTCCCTCGCAGTGCTCCAGGTCTTCCGGCCATATGAGCCCGAACTCGTCGAGATAGGGCATCCCTTCCGCCAGGATTCGGTCCAGCTCCTCGTCGACAATGGTAATGCCTCCTGTGGTCAGAGTGATCTCGGGGCACCATCAGGGGGCGTTCGGTGCAGTTCAAGATGCGCGGGCGTGAGGGGGCCGGTGGATGTAGAGGGGATTGTCAGAACTGTTTTTGGTGTTGGGTATACTTTGGACACCCCATACCGTGCAAATCCTAAAGATTCGCGGAATCCTAATTTTTGCGTTGGGTGTTTTGAATTAATAATAAGTAAAACGACGGCATCCAAATTCGGCAAAAATATTTCATTGTTGCAATTTTTTTGTGCGGAACCCATTTTTGCGTACGGCGTTACAACAAAAATTATTATTTTTTTTGCGATATTTTTTTGCGTTTTGGGGATTGGGGTTGATTCATTTTGTTGCTACTGCCAATGCCAGCTGCACGATTTCGGGCCTGCTGCCGAAAAGATCGGATATGGGACTCCAAAATAGCCCCAAATACTTTCGGAAACAGCTCACGCAGCATTGACACTGCAACTGCATCCGATCCGCAGCTGCCTCATGGGGAATGACAGAAAATAACTGCGAAGGCTCTACATGGGCCCTGTAAGCAGGGAAAGCAAAGCAGGGCCACACAGGCAGGGGAAAACTTTGCCCCAGAGCCTGTGCTACTTTCAACACCCTTGGTGTTTGCCCTAGTGTTAATACCATGGGAAACTGACCCAGCTAGAGAACTCGCCGAGTGGCAGTTATTGATGAGTTTGCCCTCTTATAGGGCAAGCAACAAGGTGTGATTATGCAAGGTGTGAGCGAACCCGCCTTGGGGACAAGACCCTTGGTTAGGACCCCTAGCTGGTCCAGAGCCCAAGGGGTTCTAACTCCTCCTTCCTCTTGCAAAAAGAGGGGCAGGGGCAAAAAACAATTTATTTCTGCGATTTTTTTTGCGGAACACATTTTTGCGTAGGGCATGCCGCCAAAAATTCTTCTCTTTCTCTGTTCTTTTTTTTTTTTGCGGACAACAACACCTTGTGCTGGGAATCAAATATTTTCGCAAATCTTTAGGATTTGTACGGTAACAGTCTGAGCATTTCGACTACATGTACATTGGGCAAAAAACTGTGTTGACCGGCCGACCATTCACCATCAGAGACTGACAAAACAGGAACTCTGACAGAGGCATAAACTAACCTCCCAAAACACTCAACAAAGCCGTGATGTTGTTGTCGGCCACAGTCGAGTCGACCAACTGATGCTCCGCATGGGCGTAAAGTGGGGGTCTTGGGGGTCTGGGGGTCTGGAGGTCGGGAACGGGGGGCATGGGGACCCAACACCGCGTGGTGGCCACTGAGCAGGCGTTTTTTTGCCGATATTAAGAATTGAAAATCCAGTGCACAGAAGAGCCAACCATGTTGCTGGGTGACCGTTGAATCTATGGGCCAATCCCCCGAGTTGTGGCTGTTGCTATTGCGTCAATTTTATTGCAAGCCATGTACACAAGTATTATTATGCACACACATTTAGCATGGATAAGGAGTTGTGTTTGTGAATACACAGTATCTGCACACAGCTGCCAATCGTGAGCAGTGATGCTGCAGGTCATTGCATCTGGTACGAACTGCTTTCCATTCTTGGTCAAAAATTGTTGTTATGGTGAATGTTGGTGCTTCCATTTTGCCGGGAGGGTCCAGTTAACAGCCACAATAGTTTGCATAATGCTGAATTATTTTTATTTGTTTCGTGCAGAGCGATCGGCCAAAGACCTGGACGCTCACACATGCCCCCCCCCTCCCCTGTCCAGCGTAAACCATGGATTGGTTCTTCGTACAAAATAGTCGCGAGCTACCGGCTCCGCACTAGTGCTATGAAAAAGAACTGAAGGCAGGGAGGCATTCGGTATGACGTCCTAAATGAGCCTAATCCCGAGTCCTGTCCCTTATCAGTTGCTCTGGTTGAGGCACAAGAGGCGCACGGCTCAGATTAAGTAGGAGTCTAATTGTAACTCGCGACCAAATGTAGTGATGCATTGAGAAGCCACAAGCGATCCCCCGACGCACCATTGCACCGCCGGGGCAACAGCCGACCCGCTAGGCAACACAGAGCGGATACGCCATCCCTTTGAGGGGGCATGGTGTATGGAAACCATGCAAATACACGCGGACAGGAGCTGGTGTCAGACTGGCAGAGGGGGTCACTGCTGCACTGCGCGCCGCAATCCCCTGGGCTCTGAGAGAGTGAACACCACACTCAGGCTCAGAAAGAGAGCTGAGCTTCGCATGTGGACTCCGAGGAACCGAATAGCCGTGGAAATGCCAAGCGCCAAACAATCATGAAAGTGCAAATAGCAACAGCAGTCATTTGCAAGTTGCTTCATAAACAGCGCGGGTGAAACCTCAGGCCTCTGGGTGTGAGCTATCCTTGAGTACCGTGACGTGTACAGGGTCGGGGGTCTGGGGGCTAACCTCCGAGTGGAGTCGCCGGCAACCGGGGGTGAAGGCTTGGGCTGTTTGCCTGCCTCTTCCGGTGGATGCCCCGTGGCTCCCATGACGCAGCGGCTACAGCGGCGCACCTACTCTCCGGGCGCGCCGCACGCGCGACTCACCCGCTTGACTTGTGCTGCATCGGATGGTGGAGGCGTGGTGCTTGGCCGATCGCCCATTTGTGTTGGGTGCGCCCTCGACATCCAACCCCAGCCGCCGTCAGGGGAGACTCTGGACTGGTGACAAGCACCGCTCTGCAGTACAGGCG
This sequence comes from Eutreptiella sp. 'Long Island Sound 2002', assembly GCA_964036045.1. Lineage (NCBI taxonomy): Eukaryota > Euglenozoa > Euglenophyceae > Eutreptiales > Eutreptiaceae > Eutreptiella > Eutreptiella sp. 'Long Island Sound 2002'. The sequence goes on along the minus strand of OZ038386.1, from coordinate 21,052,148 downwards.
ATGCCCAGTGGGGTCCCCCAGAGGACCCGAGGACCCCAGTGCAGCGTAAGATGCGAAACGGGAGGGGACCAGAGGACTCCAGAGGGAAATCAGCGCAGTGCTCACGCACAGGCGCGCCAGTGCGAGTGCGTCTCAGAAGGGTCGGGTCGTTGACACGCTATCGCGCCACAGAAGCAGTTGGGGACCCCCAGCCTGCGGCTCAAGGGACGGCAACCAGAGCCCTCGGTAGGGCACAAAGTCTATACACCCGCCACGTAAACGGTCCCTGGGCGGACGTTTGCACACTGTATAACGTGCTTTGCCTCAATGCCAACTCCCTCCCTCATGCCCCCCCCCCCCTCCCGTCCCTTCCTCGCCCCCCACCCCAACCCCCCCACCCCCACCCCTCCATCTCACCCTTCCTCCTCCGCGCTCTCCCTTCCCCGTGTGACACAGAAAACGGCAATAGACCGTGTGATGTCGATGGGGCTGGACTGCATTGGAGTGCACTGCGGGCGTCAGGCCATCTGACGCAACCCCACAGGCCCTCAGTACAAAGAACACAGTAAATATCTGCAGTAACCCCCAGCCATCTCAGTCCACTGTCTGTCTGAAGGCGCCGAACCCTCGGGAGGGGCCTCCCTCACTTCCTCCCTCCCGCCCTTCCTCCTTCCCTGCCTTTCTCCCTCTCCCACCCCCTCACTGCAACCTGAAGTGCCAGGTCCCACGGGGATGGTCTCGGACAAGGCACTTTGGAGCTGCTCCAACGCCCCTGCGATGTCGTGTTCGGTCATGACGGACGTCAGCAGCCGCGTGCCGCAGCCGATGTCGACGCCCACTCCTCCGGGACAAATCACGGACTTGGGGTCCGCCGCGTCCATGGCACATACGCTGCCCATGGCAAAGCCGTGCGCTCTGCGGAAGCCGGGGAGGCCCAAGCTCCTGCCTGAGGGAGGAGAGGAGCGCTGCACAGTGAGTGAAGTGGGAGAAGACAGTGTGCCCCGTAGAAGACAGACACCACAGACAACGGTAGACCCGCCAACGGTGAACCGGGGGCCTGTCCATTCATGGCCATTGGGCTCCTGCGGGCGCAGGACGCACCAATGGGGCCTTCCTTGAGCCCAGGAGAAGGGACTGAGGCCGGCGACGGTCCTGCGGCGCTCGTGCATGGCGGTGTGTAGCGCACTGCCCCCTTTCGTTACCCAAATATTTCATGAATACCAATGGACAAGGAGCAAATACCTGAAAGGAGGGCTGAGTTAAAAAAAAAAACGGGCAGAGCGGCAGCCGGCGAGTACAAATTACAAATCCTGCTTGAAATTGTGGTTTTCAATTTTTATGCAAATGAAACATGCCAAATAGAGGATGCCTAGCCTTTGGTTCCTTAAGGTGGTGGCATCACCTATGCCCAATATACGAGCATGCAAATATGCATATGTAGAGCAGAACTTCGGACCGTTGGCTACATTAAGAATGAGTTGGGCGAGAAAGCACAATGTACCAAAAAAAAACACAGGCGGAAAAAAATGCTCCACATGTGTGACAAACTAGCGTTAAGGTCACAGAGGCTGATTAGTCGAATGGCCGGCGAGTACCTGCAAATGGTCATCGGCCAACCGGTGGCTGTTCCCTATTGCCACAAATTGGTGTGGGTTGGGGGGTCCAGCGGGGGTGAGGGGGGGGTGGGAGGGTGGGGTCCGGCCCGACACTTAACCCCCCCACCCCCCGTGGTAGCCCCCAACTCCAGGGCCGGTTCCGACGACTCATTCCAACATTGCGCTCAAGGGTACTCGAGGGTATCCCCCGCAGGCAGTAGGTGCATCACCATCCTGAGATGCCGACGGATGCAGATTTCCGTTTGCGGTGGCACATTGCACTCGCCCTACACATGCTACGGGCAATGATGGGACGCCCCGACTGGGACTGTCTTCGCCAGCCATCCCTTCTACAAACAACATCTGATTGGGATCAGAGGCTCTTCTTCGGCTTCGGGCATGGGATTTCGACCCAAAAGCGGACCCTCCATTGCACTGAAATAAAATGATGAAGAAATGGAACAAAGCAAACCCCCGGAGAAAGGGAGGGGTCGCTGGACATGGACTCACCCACGCCTCCCACAACCAAAACGGTATCAGTTGCACGGTGCTGCAGTCAGCCAAAGCCAAAGCAGCGGCAGCCCAGAGAACAGATGCAGAGTACAAAAGACCAGCGCAGCGCAGGCAACGTATGCAACGGCGGTGCACATAGAGGACTGGGATACCGACAACGCCCGGGAGCCAGGCCATGCGCGCCACTTGTACGAGGGGCGATGCAGCAGCGGTGGCCTCCTCCGCCTCCCGCAGCAGATGCGGCAGCAGAGCCTCGGAGGCGTAGACGAGCGCATCGACTTGCATGTGCGGCACGAACCCCCGCCGGAGCAGCACGCGACTGGGGTCCAGTCGCTCAACGGGCGCCCCATTGGGAGCGGCGTCGGCCAATGCCATGCTACTGTCGCTGGACGGAGACACCGACGAGCAGGAGGAGGAGGAGGGGGCGGCGGCGGCGGAGGACGTGGTGGTAGTGGGGGCGGGGTCCGCGCTGCAGCTGTCAGTGCTGCCGAAAGCCTCGCTCATGTGGTCCTCTGAAGCGGCGACAACGCCGCAATCGTCGTGCGGACGCGTGGCAACGCCGGCGGATGTGGCTGGCGCTGACGGAACGCTTGGGGCTGCAGCGCCATCAGAGGTCAACGGCAGACCAATTGGAGCCGACAGCTGCTCTGACACAACCGCCAGGGGCTCGTCGCAAGGCAGGCCACTGGACTGCGGAGGGGCACCAGTGTTTGTCGAGGGACACGGCTGTGGCTGCGGCTGTGGCTGTGAGGGACACAGTTGGGCGCCTTCGTCACGGCGTGGTCCGCAAGGGGGCGGGGCAGCGCCTGAGGGGGCAGCGGGCACTGAACTGGGAGCTGCCTGCACAGGCACTGTGGCGACGAATGGGATGTCTGCAGCAGCACCTGGTCCCCCGAACCACCTTCGGCCACGTTTGAGGGCCCTGCCCTTAGCCACACCCCAAATGCCCACACACAACCCCCGTACCCCCATACCCACCGGCCCCACCCGGGTCGTTGCTTAGGGCCCCCAAGTGCGGGGGTTGGGTTGGGTTGGGTTGGGTCAAGGCCTCGCCTGGTCGCCTACCCACGGTCCGCGCCGCCTTCCCTGCCGGACCCGACTGGGCGGCCGTACCCGGGTGTCCGGTCACAAGGCCTGCCGGACTGTTGACCGCCCCCAGACCCCGCGGTGGCGCTCGCGGGCGGGAGATGCCGCCGTGCCTGTGTGTATGTGCCCTTGTGTGTCTGGGGGGGGGGGGGGGGGCTGTGGCACACCTGCTTGCTCCATTGTTGTTCGGCCGTGGCGCACATGGCACGGGGAAGTGTGTGCCTGGTGCTCCAGGCCCCGACAGGGAGGCTGGAGAGCCTGACTCTGAGCCCGCCGGGGGAGATGTGGGCCTGGGCTCGCAACCTCCACGTCACAAGGACATACTACCCAACCACTCCACGACTGCCTATTGGCACGGGAAGGCGGTGGTACGTGGCACGACTGGGGTCAGACCCGCACTCCTTGACTGCCTTAGGCACAGGTGGTGCTGCCTCGCGGGCTGGGTCCGGCTCCCACGGCCGAGGGCGTACCCCGGGCAGGTGGAGGGGCACCAGGGCGCAGAGTGTGCTTCCCTGCCCTGGGTGCCGCCAGTGCTGGCTGCACTGGCTGCGGCGCTACAGCCCGCGTAGACGAGGGGGCCCAGAGGGCACCACACCCGAATGGCCTCTCCTATGAGGAAGGGGGGGGGGGGGGCAGGGGTCGGCTGGTGGCTGTCTGGCCTCCAGGGGTCGCCCACAACTGCACTAGAGTGCACGGGGCTGTGCTGGCCTAGGCGTCTGTGATGAAGTTGGAGGGGCACGTGCACACCTGGAGGTTCCCTGGGCAGGCCGCTCAAGGGATACCCACAGCGGTCAAGCGGTGAGCCCTTCACAGCCTCCACTCTTTAGGCCCTGAGGGCGCCGACTCCGTGCACCCCTCCCGTCGGGGGCGCAGGCTGGGGGGGGGGGGTAGGGTGGTGGATGGGTCTACCTGTTCACTTGTGTGGGAGAGGAGGACCACCTGCTGGGTTACCATGCGGGTCCCAGATCCCATCATACTCGTCGCTCGGCGTCCGCTCCCTCAGGGACCTCGATCACCATGTGACGGCCTGCAGTGAGGGTGCGAAGGCATGCTGGGGGGGGGGGGTGCTGGGCCTGCTTTCGGTCCGGCCCCATTTCTGTTGGGGGGGGGGGGTGGGGGCAGCAAAAGGTCTGCTCCCCTGTTTCCTGGTCCCCAAGGGGAACCAGCCCACGGCCTGCACCCTCGCTTTGTGGTGGCTGAAATTTGGGCCGACAGAGCCCAAGTGCGGGGGGGGGGAGGTTGCGCAGACGCATAGCGCGCGCAGCGCAACACACATTACAGCAGCACAGGGCGGCGCAACGCCCAGGCCCATAGAGCTGATGGAGGCGAACACATGAGATGAGAAAAGAAGAGAAATGCGCACAATTCTCATTGGCTGGCCCCGGGTGCTTGGACCCTGCCCCGCCTACGGGTGTGTGGCAGCATCCAAGTCTTCGGAGGTTACCGGGACTTGGCCCCCGTAGAAGAGTGTGGCCGTGGCCCGTGTAGCCGTGGCTGCCATTCCTTGTTGATGCAGCACAACACACAACGCAGGGCACGCCAGAGCCGACGTAGGCGCACAACAGAACAGAGCCACACAACACACAGTAGCACAAGACAACGCAACACCCAGGCACACAGAGTTGGCGCAGAGGCGCACAGAGGAGTCGCGCAGCACAATATACATCAAAGGAGCACGCGCGTACAAGGGCAACACAATGCAGTACACAGCGCAGTAGAGCAAAGCAGAGCAGCGCACCACAACGGCGGCGGACAGCCACAACACGCGCCGCAAACACCAACACTAGCCCAACGCCCAACGCCCCACGGCGGGTGCTAGACCCACCACGTGGGCAACCCACCCATGCACAACCACCGCCGCCAACAAACAAGGCACGCGCGCGGGGCACCACCAAAGGCCCACAACCCCAGACCCCAACGCCAACACTGCACCCACCACACAAGACAACCAAGGCCACACGAACACACACAACACAAAAGGGATGCTTCCCTATTGCACTCCCGGGAGCCAACACCTTCATGACCACACCGGGAAGTGGAGGCAACCCAAACCTAAGTAGGGGGGGGTCGCCCCTGCGGGGGGTTGGCAGCCGGCTGCGCGGTTAACCATTGGGCAGCGACCTAAAACATGTACTCCCCACGAACAGCTAAGTTCTGTCACCAGGGCCTAGTGCAGGGGCCTTGGGCACGCTTATGAGAAACAGCGTCCAAACCATTGGTGGTCACTGCACACGACCAAACAGGGGGTGGGCTCACACGAGTCCCTAGCTCCGAGGCCTAGTTGGCCCAAATTTCAGCCACCACAAAGTGAGGGTGCTGGCCATGGGCTAGACCCCATGTTGGGGGCCAGAAAACACGGGGCAGCCCCCCCCCCCCCCCTGATAGGGCACCGCGACATCGCCCCCCCCAAACACACCTAGCTCCGCCCCCCCCCCCCTCCCTTAAGCGGACGAGACAACCCGATCTAGGGGTGGGCTCCCTTCGGCGGTGAAGACAGCCCGATCTAGGGGTGGGCTCCCTTCGGCGGACGAGACAGCCCGATCTAGGGGTGGGCTCCCGAGGGGCGTGGTGGCGAGCACGGCAGAGCGGTGCGCAGCCTGATTAGGGGTGGGCACCCACGGTAGAAGGAGAATGCAATAGCCCTCCGACGACGGCCAACCCGGTACAGGCCCCGGGATACCTCAACCTCAACCTCAACCTAGGTCCGAGGCGTGGACAGCCCGGAGTGGGGTCCTCAAACAGGGAGCCCCTCAACAGCCCACAATGCACAAGAGCAACAACACATCACATTCACCGCAAAACAACCCCGACAAACACCAGTGACAGGTCAATTTGCAGATTTGGAGACATGTGCCGAAGTGCCCGGTGCCCTTGGTGCCACCCAAATCACGATGGAACCACCCGTCAGCCACAACGGGAGGCAAGAAGCGACACGCGCCCCCCCCCCCCGGCGGCGCACACTAGCAGCGGTGAGTGCGCCAGCAAAAGAAACAAGAGCACCAAATTGGGAGGTACACACGCAGCGAAGCAACTGGGCACAAGGCCGCCCCACACACGGCAGTCAGACAAGCTCCAACAGGACTCACAGCACTGCACAAGCGGATCATGAGGTGCGAGCACAGCAGCAACCACCAAATGCGGCGCACGCCGAGCGAGCCATCAGCAAACAAGCCCCCCCCTCCCTCCACGAGGTGCCCACGAACTCCACAAGGGCGGGGGCTGCGCCCCGCACACCGGGAGGTGCCCACCACGGGGGTGGCAACAGGGCTGTGACCACCCAACCGCGCGCGGGACAGCCAACGTCATACAGAGACGTGAAATCCGCGTACGGGGGGACAGGCGGGTGGGACAAGAGTGGGTGCGCAAAAGGGGCACCCCGGAGCGCCAACAGACAAGGGGAGGAGCAACATAGACACACAGCACGCAGGAGCCACACCAAGAGGGACGAGTGCGAGCACAATAGACAAGGAGGCGGGGCGCAGCAAGGCAGGAGAGGCAACCAGGCCAGGGAACCACAATGGAGGGGATGGGAGAGCGTGCGCATGGGAGGCTGCGACGACAAAGGGGATGGCCTGGCCAGCCAGCCCCGTCGCTACCAGGTGCTAGGGCAACCCTTGCTCAACCAGCATCTGGTGGGGGATGTCTCTCGCAGCCCAAATGGGCTGTTTGCGCAACACGAGCGGGAGCCCATTAGGGGCACACCAACCGTGAGGGGGAAAGGGACATATGGTGGACGGTCGGGACAACGCGTGGAAGAACAGGGCACCTGGGCCTCACACACACGGAAACACAGCGAGGCAGGCTATGGATGGCCTGTGGACAAAGGCGCGTGGACAGCAAAAACAGTCAAACGACCCCCGCAACAACCAGCACATCCTCAATGCGCCAACTACTGGGCGCCACTGACATGCAAACGGCACACCATGCCACAACCAGCGCAGCCCCAGCACACCAACTACTGGGCTCCGTGAACGCGGAAACGACACCAGCAAGAGCACCGCCTGCAGCGGCCAACAGAAAGAAGCAACCCAACGCAACATGCGAAGGGAAGAACGGGTGACTGTTCAAGGCCCCGTAAAGAAACAACAACCAGACGGAATGTCACACAGGGGGATTGAGGGCTCTGGCCACGGGGGGCGGTTCAGTGCAATTCCAAACCCCAACGCCCACGGCGGGGGCACAGGGTCCGCAAGGCGGCGGGGGGGGGGGGGGGTCACAAAAATGTTCGGGTTCTGCGGGCATTTTTGAATTCTTTGCTTCATTTTCTTTTTGGTTCAGACGAAGATGAGCTGGCGAAGCCGGCTCAGTTCACAGTACTCAAGATAACCTCGGGATCAAGGTTCAGAGCTGTCCAGTGCTGCAATGATCCCACAAGCGGATCTGACATGTAGTGAGAAGCTGAATCTGAAACCAGTTTATGCAGTGGGAGACTGCCACGCCCGTTGAATTCCTTGCTTCATTGTGAGCATTCTGAATACACACAAATGGGGCAAAATCTCCGTATACCATTCATTGCCTACGACACTGTCCTGTGCAGAGCCACTAGAAACTAAGGTGTGGACTGCCCAAGCGACCCATTGATCTGAGAAATTCGCTACTAGCTGGGGACAGGCCTCCTACGACAACTTCATGTTACTCTGATGATGCCCTTGTTAGTTGAGTGTGCAGGGGCACTCTGATTGTTACTAAGATTGTATGTGCCGCCTCTCTCAGAAGAGGATGAAAGACAAATGAAAATGGTAGGGTATTGCAGACGCAAAACTGAACCAGCATGGCACGTTGCAGCAAAACTGCGCCCCACCCTTCCGCATCCCATTTGTGTTCTGCTGCTTCTGCTTATGCTCTCTCAGTTCTGATTATGTCGTTGTCTTCGAACCATTCTTTGTTTGTATGTCCTCTTGCACTATGTCACCATACTGGCAAATGCAATATTTCCATGTCTTGTAATTTTGGGCCTTCCCCTTTTCGCTCTCCTTCTTCAATTCCTGCAATACTCGACCTCCATCTTATTCGTTACCTCCTTTTCTTGTAACCCTTTTCTTTGTTTCTATATAACCCATGCCTTCTCGGGGTCCCCATAGTGGGGAGAAATCAATGTGGCTACATAACCTTTGCCTTCTTGGGGACCTCATAGTGGGGGCAAATCAATAGGGCTCCATAAGCCCGGCCAAGGGGGCCTCGTAGTGGGGAGAAAAGAAATATTTGAACTCTCCATTCAAATGTGAGCATTTTGGGTATAGATGTATCAAGGGAGACCAATGTTACAACCATTTCCCCAAAGGCCAAAAATTTGTTTCAGGCACCGTGGTCCCAAATTGGGTGTCCCTTTTGTCGCCAGTTGGTGTGAGGGGGGCGCGCGGGGGGGGGGGGGGGGGGCAACACGTACTCCCATAACCCTAGCAAACTACAGCCCACGCACCCACCCACACACATCAGAAAACTTTTTCTCAGGGAAAAAAAATGAAATCTATTAAATGGGCCCGAAGTTGGAGGCTGGTTTTAGGTGCACGACTTTTTGTGGCATCTGACCGGCACACGTGGCCCCAATGATGGCGCTTTTTGTGCAACTAAGCAATGCCTGGCCCCAGCCCCAAATGCCCACACTCAACCCTTGTACCCTATACCTGCCACCCTCCATCCAGAGCTTTGACCCATCACTCGACCCCCCTCTTTTTGTCTCACCGTAAGCCCCACCCTCCAGCCCCACCATCAACTGAAGCCTCAGGCCTTATTACACGCCCTTCACTCAGCCCAATCTGTAGGCCAACTTGCAGCCCATCTCTCCGCCAGAAGTCACAGCTCGAGCCCCTAGTGGGGCGCAGGTAATAACGCTGAGCCGCACCAAGTGTAACAGTGTCCTGGGTGACCCAACGTGGGCACATGGCTCAGCTGTCATCGCACGTGACGCCGCACCAAGAGGTACCAAGGGGGCGTTTTCGCACAGCGCGGGCACAGCGCCAATTATTACGGTGATTATCCAGGTAACAACCCTGAAAACCACCCACCTGCGGAAGGATGCACAATCAATTCAAAACTCAAAAATTCAAACATCTGATGCTTGCCATGGGTCCCAGGGACCTAAATTCTGCCCCCTATAGCCCCGTCCACTGCAGCAGCCATTCAATGACGTCCTTTCAATCTTCTGAACTTACCGAACTCCCGGTGGTGGAGAACAGCCAACTTTTCGCACAGTGCGCGCACAGCGCACTGTACGCCCCCCAAGTTCGAGTCCCAGATGGGGCATAAGACACTGTGCTCAGCGGTCCCTAGCATTAGGGTGTCCTCGGTGACCCCTCAAGCCGGAGAATGGTACCTGGAGGTCCTCTACCCACGCCACACCCTCAGTCCAGCCCTCAGCCCCAAGTGCACCTGTGCCTGCGTGAGACTGTGCTGTTGCGGCCGCTGCTGCGGGTTGGACGGCAGCTTGTAATGGGCGGCGGGCTGGCGGCACTTTCTTGACCGCGTCAACGGCCACCACTGCAGTCACCGGATCCACCCAACCATCAACTGCGGTGTTGTCCGTATCCCAGGACCCGTCGTCGTCCGCCCTCAGATGTGTACCCCGCGCCTCACGGTCCACGGAGGTGTTGTTGTCGCCCCAAGACCCCGCATCGACCGCCAGATTGTTTGCATCCCACTGCTCATTCTGCCGCTGCTGTGCGGGACCCGGAAACTCTAGAGTGAGGGTGGGATGGGGCAGCAGAGGGCTGTGTCACATGCGATGCCACGGACATGATATAACACAACAGCACCGTATGGGCCCTGAGCAGTCCTGTGCACGGGAACACAGTAGCGACTGCGGCCACCGTGGCCATCGGGGAAAATGGGTCCAAAATAGCCTCCTTTTCGCACAGCGCGGGCACAGCGCACGGTGCGCCCCCACAGCTCCACTTCTTCTGTGGACCAGGGGAGTGGGTGCCAGAGCCATGTGAGTCAGTGTCAGTCGTAGGAACCGCGGTCTCAAAGAGCACAGGCGCCGCCGCCAGACCCAAACGCAGTAAAGCCGGTTTCAAGGTCGCAAACGCAGTAAATTCGGTTTCAAGGTCAAGGTCCCAAAACTGGGGTGGGGGGGGGGGGGGGGCGAGGGCAATAGATGAATAAGCCAAAGACCAGCGGCTCGGCCCGGAGACACGTAAGCGCGACCACGGGCCTTCCGGGTAAACACACAAGACCTTGAACACATATTTGGGCTGCCGAGCACCGGCGATCGAAGTGAGAGGTGCCCCCGCACCGAACAAAAGGGATTTGGGTGATGAGATGCGTCCCTGAAACCAAAGGCCACACCGGCTGCCAGAGTCTGGGCCCCACGTGTAGCCAACACACGCAAAATGACACAAAACTGGCGGACTGAAAACGCACGTTCCCAGGGGCACTACAAAGAAACCGGGCAAAATGGGGATCTTGAACATGGGCAAGGCAGACACAGAGAGGACAACTCCTCTTGTGCGCGCTCACGAACTCGCACAGATGACAACGCACCACAATCGGACAATGCGGTGCAGCAGGAGGCAGCGGTGCACAGGAGCAGCGGCCGGGGGCGGGTAGGGGGCAACAGGAGCAGCGGCAGGGGGCGGTGGGGGCAGCCGGGGAGGGGGTTGAGGCCAAATTAAAACACAGACAAATGCAAACCAGAGGTGATGCAGGTGAGCCGGGGAGGGGGGGAGGGGGAGCAGCCGGGGGGGCCATGCACATGGGGCGCGAAGGCACCCAACGGCCGGGGAAGTGGAGATGCCGCCACTCGCGGCACGCACCTTTCACAGAGACCAGTCAGTCCCAACGTGGACTGCCGCCACGCGGCATCACTGCAGCGGCGGATCCGTGGCCGGGGCGTGGCTTCGGGCTGCTCCCAACTTCCGGGGGTCGATTGCGGGGCCGGTGCATCATCACAAGACGGGCAAAGGGGTGCTGAGAGCAGAAGGCCAGTCCATCGCTCATAACACACACACACACACACACACACGAAACCACTTTACAGACTTGTACAAAGCAAACACTCAATTACGTGCACAAACACACACGCTCATGCAAGCACACGCCCGCCCGCACGCACACAGACGTGCGCGCGCATACACACCTGCACAAACATGAGCACACGCCTGCTGACAGCCGCAGGCACAGCGCAAAAGCTACGCACACGCACGTGCGCAAGAACAGGCGCAGGCGCGAGTGTGCGCAAGCATACGCAGATAATTAGACATAACCAGGCAGTCAACGGGCACAGGTACTTGGAAAGCAAACAATGGGCCCTGCTGAAAACGCACGCCAGACACACGCGTGCACGACACACACGCACGCGCGCACGCCGAGAGGCGTACATACCGCGGCATGAGGCACGGCAAACAGTACCTCTCTGGCGCGCCTGTGGACGTTGTTGTTGCCCCGGCCTCGGTTGAACTTGAGGCGCTGAACGCGAGGGTGCACTGCTTTGTGGCCAACGAGAAGCGACTGCAGACAAATGCAATTACCACAGCACCTCTTTCGGGTGTGACAGGGTCCCAGTGCCGCAGCAGAACGGTAAAAGCATTCGACACAAAAGGCATCAGATCCTCCTCGGATCAGATCAGAGGAGGCAAGAGTACGTCGTACGTCGGTCTCTCTCCCAAGGCTCGCCGTCAAGAGATGGCAGGCGTTGATATCGATGTAGTCCTGCCCCTTGCAGTCCCTTGTGGGACATGCGTCTGTGTGGCTGTACTGTTAACGAGGGCAGGCGTCTTTGAGGGTCCAAGACGCGCTTGCGCCACTGTCAACGAGGACACTAGCCTCTTGTGCTCCGGGGGTAGCACGGTCGTGCCCTTGTGGTCCCAATGTCGGGTGCCAGTGGTCCCCCTGGGCGCTGGACAGGAACCCCCACCGAAACCGCCAGCCTTTGGTGCCGGACTTGAACCTCCGACCTACTGTCAACGAGGGAGACCGATTAGCTGCAAGGAGGTGGCAGACAGGGCAGTGCTCGTGTTATGGCTGTGGTCCATCTCTTCGGCGGAGTCAGAACCAGGCCTTTGCTTAGTGATACTGGGGGGGGGGGGTCAAATTGGCCCCCCAGGATTTTGGCTGACCCACCCACCCACCCACCCACCCACCCACATCAGAAAATTTTTCCTCAGGAAAAAAAAGAAATTTATCAAAGGGGCCCGAACTTGGAAGTCGATTTTACGTACACAAACTTTTTTTTGGCCTCTGACCCCCCCCCCCCCCCCGGTATAGTATCAACCAGCCACTAAGCAAAGGCCTGGTCAGAACCTCATGTTTGTTGGAAGCGGTCCAGACGATCTCAGAGGGCGCGCACTACTGCGTGTGGTTGCGTGTGGCCGTGTGCCGTGATGTGTGATGAGGAGGAGTCAACAACGCAAGAGTTGCATGGGACAGGGGTCAGGCGTACCCGTTGCACGAGGCTTGGGGTCTGTGCCAGTGGTCACCGCTTGTGTGGGCGCAGCAGCGACCACGCCCTCCGTCGAGGGTGGGCGCTGCTGCCCGGCGCCGGAGTGCACGAAGGCCGGGCGGGCGAAGGGGCATGCGGCGTTCGGAGCACGCGCCGGGCCCGTGAAGGCGTTCCCCGCCTCAAAGGACGCGTCTGGGGCCGTACCAAAGGAGGGCGGGCGCTGCGGCCCTGCGCCGGAATGCGCGAACGTGGGGCGGGCGAAGGGGCACGCCGCCTGCTGGGGCTTGGCAGGCGGCGGGGCATTGAAGACGTTGTTGGGCCGGCGCTGGCTCGTGAAGGGGTTCGGCCTGTCGGAGGACCGCGGGGCTGGGGCCGCCGGCGCTGCAGCAGTGAAGACGTTGTCAGGGACGGGCTGGCCGGTGAAGGGGTTGAGCCGGGAGGACTGGGCTGTTGGAGCCGCCGCCGCCGGTGCGGCCGCGGACGGGCCCGGGCTCTGTGGTGGCTTTGACGCTTGCGGTTTGGCAGCGGGGACGCCTTGGAATGGGGAGGCGATCTGTTGGGACGGGCCGAAGCTTTTGGTGCTGCCAGCCCCGGCGGGTTGTGGGGGGTTGCCAAATCGCTGCTGGAACTTGCTGCTGATGGAGGACATGAACCCCGGAGACGGGGCAGGAATCGGATCTGGCAAACCAGTGCGCACAGCTCCAGAATCTCAGATGGCACAGGGAAATCGTGTGGGGGGCACCAGAGGGAAAAAGGAAAATGGGCGGCACCCCAGAGCAGGCTCATGAGGAAGGGCATGTTTGCCTTGCACGTGCCCTTGCCACAGGTCCCAGGGTCCTGAATTCGGCACCCCACAGCGCCTGCTGGTACACCAGGGATATCTTTTTTATGTCTGATGCTTGCCACGGGTCCAGGGTCCTGCATTTCACAGTTTTGAATTGATCATGCACGCTTTTGTAGGTGGGTGGTTTTCAGGGGTGTTCCTGGGATAAACACCGTAGTAATTGGCGCTGTGCCCGCGCTGTGCAAACGTCCCCTTTGAGAACGTGTATGGAGCTGCCAATGTTCTGCGATCTCCAGTGGCCAAGTAGACTCTTCCAAGGCCAACATGAAGTAGGATTTGTGATCGGATATCCGGAGTCAGTCAATAGAAGACAGAGAGTCCTTTCTGGGACTTACAACAACGCACCAACAAGACGAAAAGGAGCATCAGGCTACCGGTGGTGGACAACAGTCGACTTTTCGCACAGCGCGCGGTGCGCCCCCAAAATTATGGGTAAGCACGCTCAGTTGAGCTTTGAAAGTGCACTGAAGCTGCAGGTAGGTGACGCACGCTTTTACTCCCATGGAGAGGACGGTCATGGGGCGAAGATTCATACGGCAGGAAGGAATATGTTGTAACCCATTTACGAGTCACATAAAGCTGTGTTTCTGCAACAATCTATTCAAATTCTTACATTCTTATATCAGTTCCATTATACAGTCTCTAAGCATTGAAAACTGCAGTTGCTGCAGTCACCGCACAGCTGATATCGACGTATGTCCCATGTCCTAGTTCCAGATGGCTCTTGTTGCACTGTGCAGATGTTTGGTGATACTTCCCAGAAGAGGTGATGTACTACCACGTGCGCACTGCGTCTGCACCATGGCAACCATTACTGGTCAAACGCCGGCGAACCATCCCAAGATGCATCCACCCAAACAGCCCATAGAACCCCAAAAGGCTTACTTGCAAGCACAAGACCTGTCTTCCTAAGACGTTTTTATAATTGCCAATAAATCCCAGAGGCTTCAGGGTAGTTTTTGTTCTTTCCTACAAGAGAGTCCCCAGATATACCCAAAGTTTGCACCGTGCGTGCGACGTGGGAAGAGCGCCCTCGAGGACATGGTACAACTCTCTGACTGTGGTTCAACGTACCCCCTGTGTGACATTTCATCTGGTTGTTGTTTCTTTACGGGGCCCTGGACAGTCACCCGTTCTTCCCTTCGCATGTTGCATCGGGTCGCTGCTTTCTGTCGGGCGCTGTGGCTGGTACTCTTGCCGGTGTCGTTTCCGCGTTCGCGGAGCCCAGTGGTTGGTGTGCTGGGGCTGTGCTGGATGTGGCAATATGTGCCGTTTGCGCGTCAGCGGCGCCCAGTAGCCGGCGTATTGAGGTTGTGCTGGTTGTTGCGGGGGTCGTTTGACTGTTTTTGCTGTCCACACAACTCCATCCTCAGGCCATCCATAGCCTGCCTCGCTGTGTTTCCGTGTGTGTGAGGCCCAGGTGCCCTGTTCTTCCACACATTGTCCCTGCCAGCGTTCGCAGGGCGCGTTCCGTGTTGGTTGCAGGTAGTGTGCATTTCGCGGGTGGAGTGGTTGACGCAGGTGGCGTGCACACCTGCATGTGTGCCGGGTGATTTACGCTGCACTGTGACCGCGCCGTCGTCCTTGGTTCTGCCCACTCCAATTTTGTTGGAGGTTCCTTCCCTTGCCTGGCCCACCATTCCTTTCCACAGGGCGCCTCAGGGGCCCCAGGGGTGGCCCACTGGGTGCTGGATCCCCTGGGCCCTGGGTGCCTGATCCCCTGCGTGCACTGGTGGCTCCACAGAACGCATCACGGGCCCCAGTGGTGGCCCACTGGGTGCAGGGTCCCCTGAGCGTGGATGAACATAGGCGGCGCACTGCAAGGGGCCCGAGGGTTGGCTCCCCGGGTGCTTGACCCCTTGCGCGTACTGGTGGCTCCGCAGAACGCCTTAGGGGCCCTAATGGTGGCCCACTAGGTGCTGGGTCCCCTGTGCACAGGCATACAAAGACTTTGCGCTACAGGGGCCCAGGGTTGGCCCTCTGGGTGCCCCACTCATCACTTCACGTAACTCCTCAGGGGCCTGCTGGCCCACCGGGGTCCGATCTCTTGGCCAACACCCCCCTGTGGGGGTCTCCTCGACAGCCATTGTCCCTATTGTGCGAAATGGCGGTGCAGGGGTACATTGGGTCAGTTGGGGGGACCATGGATGGGGTGGGGGTGACTTGGGCACCCCTGGGTGGGTTGCTAGTGTTGGTGTGGGGTGTGGGTTGTCGTCCCTTTCCCCCTCACGTTTGGTCTGCCCATGGTGCTCCCCTTGTTGTTGCACAAACAGCCCATCAGGATTGCGGGAGACACCTCCCACTTGATGCCGGTTGAGCAGGGGTTGCCCTGGCATCTGGTAGTGACGGGGCTGGTTGGCCAAGCCATCCCCTGTCTTGTCGCTGCCCCCCATGTGCATGCTCTCCCATCTCCTCGTGTCCTCCAAGCCCTTGATGGTTGTTCGATATCAAATTCGTGTCCTATAGGCCCTTGGTGGCTAATCCATATCATACCCGTGTCCTCCAGGCCCTTGATGGCTATTCTATACCACACTCCTGTCCTCTAGGGGCTTGATGGCTGTTCCATATCGTACTCGAGTCCCCTAGGCCATTGATGGCTCTTCTGTATCAAACTCCTGTCCTCTAGGCCCTTGATGGCCGTTTCACAGCAAACTCGTTCGTGTCCCTTGGTGGCTAATCCATATCATACTCGTGTCCTCTAGGCCCTTGATGGCTATTCTATACCATACTCCCTTGATGGCTGTTTCATATTGTACTCATGTCCCCTAGGCCCTTGATGGTTGCTTCACATCAAACTCGTTCGGTCCTCTCGGCCCTTGATGGTTGTTCCATACCATACTCGTGTCCTCTAGGCCCTTGATGGCTGTTCTATATCGTACTCGTGTCCCCTAGGCCCGTGGTGGCTATTTCATATCATACTTGTGTCCACTTGGTCCTTGATGGCTGTTCTGTATCATACTCGTGTCCTCTGGGCCCTTGATGAATATTCCATATCATATTGGTTTCCTCCAGGCCCATGATGATTGTTCTATATCATACAAGTGTATTATAGGCATTTGATGAACGTTTTATATCATACTTGTGTCCCCTAGGCCCTGGAAGGCTGTTCTATATCGTACTCGCGTCCTCCAGGGTGTTGATGAGGATTCTCTATCATACTCGTGTCCTCTAGGCCCTCGACGGTTGTTTTATATCGTACTCATGTCCTTAAGGCCCTTGATGGTTGTTCTATACCATACTTGTGTCGTCTAGCCCCTTGATGGCTGGTGTATGTCATTCATGTGTCCTCTAGGCCCTTGATGGTTGTTCAATATCATACTCGTGTCCTCTAGGCCCCCGATTGGGAGTCTATATCATACTCGTGTCCTCTGGGTCCTTGGTGGCTATTCCATATCATACTCGTGTCTTCTAGGCCCTTGATGGCTGTTCTTCATCATACTCGTGTCTTCTAGGCCCTTGATGGCTATTCCATATTATACTTGTGTCCTCTAACCCCTTGATGGCTGTTGTATGTCATACTTGTGTCCTCTAGGCACTTCATGGCTCTAAGCCTTGATGGTTGTTCTAAATGATACCTATGTCCTCCAAGCTCCAAGCTCCCAATGGCCGTTCTCAATCATACTCGTGTCCTCTAGGCTCTTGATGGATGTTCTATATCATACCCGTGTCCTCGAGGCCCTTGATGGGTGTTCTGTATCATATTTTTGTCTTGTAGGTCCTTGATGGCTGTTGCATATCATACTGGTCTCCTCTTGGCCCTTGATGGCTGTTCTATATTGTCGCGTGTCCTCTAGGCCCTTGATGGCTCTTCCATATCATACTCGTGTCCTCTGGGCCCTTGATGGCTGTTCTATAGCATACTCGTGTCCCGTGGGCCCTTGATGGTTGTTCTATATCGTACTCATGTCCTCTAGACCCTTGATGGCTGTTCTATAGCATACTCGTGCCCTCTGGGCACTTGATGGCGGTTCTATATCATACTCGTGTACTCCAAGCCCTTGAGGGCTATTCCATATCATACTCCTGTCCTCTAGGCTCTTGATGGCTCATCCATATCATACTCCCTGTCCTCTAGGTCCTTGATGGCCGTTCTATATCATACTTGTGTCCTGTAGCTCCTTGATGGCTGTTCTATATTGTACTCGTGTGCTCTAAGCCCTGGATGAATTCCATATCATACTGGTGTCCTCTAGGCCCTTGATGGCTGTTCTATGTGATACAAGTGTCCTCTAGAGAAAAGCGGGGGGTATCAGGTACCAAAGCCTCGTCCTTTGCCATCAGTGAGCTTAGGTCTGCGCATGGTATTTCTTGGGACCCATCGGTCCTCATTTGAACCACCCTCAATAAGACACATCAACAGATTTTTGCTTAAAGGGGGGGGGGGTCCCTAGTCCTTTAATGACTGTTCTATATCATACTTGTGTCGTCTAGGCCGTTGACGGAGATTCTCTATCATACTCTCCTCAAGGCCCTTCATGGCAGTTTTGTACCACACTCGCGTCCTCTAGCCCCTTGATGGCAGGTGTGTATCATTCATATCTCCACTACACCTTTGATGCGTGTTCTATATCATACTCGTGTCTTCTCGGTGCTTCATGGTTGTTCTATATCATACTCGTGTCTTCTAGGCCCTTGATGGCCGTTGTATATCATACTTTTGTCCTCTAGCGCCTTGATGGCTGCGGTATACCATACTCCTATCCTCTCAGCGCTTTAGGGTTGTTCTATATCATACTCGTGTCTTCTGGGCCCCTGATGGCTGCTATGTATCATACTCGTGTCCTCTCGGCGCTCCATGGTTGTTCTATATCATACTCGTGTCGTTTGGGCCCTTGATGGCTGTTCTATATCATACTCGTGTCCTCTCGGCGCTTCATGGTTGTTCTATATCATACTCGTGTCCTCTCGGCGCTTCACGGCTGTTCTATATCATACTCGTGTCCTCTGGGCCCTAATGGCTATTCCAAAATCAAACTCGTGTCCACTAGGCCCTTCATGGTTGTTCTACATTATACTCGTGTCCTCTAGGCCCTTGATGGGGATTCTATATCATAGTCGTGCCCACTAGGCCCTTGATGCGTGTTCTCAATCGTAATTGTGTCCTCTAGGCGTTTGATGTTTGATGTTTGCTATCAAACTCCTGTCCTCTAGCCCCTTGATGGATGGTCTATATCCTACTTGTGTCCCCTAGGCCCTTGATGGCTCTTCTGTATCAAAGTCCTGTCCGCCATGTGTGCACTGCCTGTGGTGGCTGTAGGGGACAATTATGCACCCTTTTTATTGGACCCCGTATTGTAAACCCATGAAAACAATTGACCTCCCAAGATCACAAAAAAATGCAATAAACCATAATTTATCTTTGTCAAAATCTCCTTCCAGAGGCATCTTCATCTGCCCATGACCCACGATACAGCTTTATTCAGAAAGAGAGAGAGAGAGAGAGAGGGTGGGGCGACGCCTAAAATAGCAGCGAGAAGCCGCGGAAAATGGAGTGTGGCGGTCCGATGCATAACCTCTGCTGCCCAATCGCGCCGAAGCCCCGAAGCCCGTTCCACTGTGTTTTGGGGGTGGGGCGGGGCTCTGCATTGCGTGTGCACCACGTACACCAGCGGTAGCAGCAAGAATTGTGCCTCCAATAGAAGTGGGACTTGCAGCTGAACTCGCGACTTTGTCACAAGACGGGGCGAGACAGAGTGAGGGGGTTAGCAAATCCAAAGGTCAGGCACGAGACAACATCGAGACACGATGCTGCAGCACAAAAAGAAGGAAACGGCCGCACGGTGCACCAGGCCCTCTGCAGCACTGATATTATGGGCCCCAAACTGTTGAAGCTGATGATGCCGACTGGCATTGATATGTGCAGAAACATAGTCTTTGTAGAGGCACTGGTGCTTGCGATGATGACTTTGGGATTCATATCACTGTCCGACTGCACGGCGGAGTTTCTCGCAAGAGCAAGCTCTGACACAGGCAACGACAAAATAGGGTTGCCCATACCCATCTTCCAGGGATGGACATGCCAGCATCTCTTGTGTAGTGTGCAGTGAACTTCAGCAGACCGGCAATGCTCTTACCCAGGCCAGGGGATTCGGAGGAGAGGGTGCAGCACGTTCCGCAAGCGACAGCAACCGGCATCACCGGTGCCCTGTCACCATCAGTGGCCTGCCTGCAAAACAGCACTAATTCAAGGTCGCAGAACGGAATCCTCCATCCTGCGAACTCAGGCAAAGCGCCCGCTGTGAATACTCTCGCACACGCACCGTGCCTCTTTTCCTCCCCCACCCTCTCCCGCCCGCCCTCACCCCATGGAGGGTAGGCCGTCCCTTGAGACGGTCCACTATCCACTGACGCACCATTGGCACAGGTATGAGCAGAGTTGGAGAATGTGTAACTGATTCGAGCAATGCCACCAGCCACAGCGGTATCCCCATACCGTGTCCAGGCTCAGTATGTGGTCCTCTGGGAGGCCGGGATGGGGGACAGGGGCGCTAAGCTGAGCCCCAGTGCCGTCAACGTTTCCTCTGGCATCCGAGGCCACAAACTTCATGCCATGGGGCTGGCCAATGTGCCGGGACATCAGGCAGTACAATGCCCCGGCACAGAATGTGGTCTGCACAGGGACACGGCGACTATGGCTGCCACCCACACGCCAGGTACCCCCCACAGGGCTGCTCACTTCCCCAGAAACGAGATCTGGGGCGACGTCCCGTGTGAAGCCACATTTGTATGATTCCCCCATCATTGGTGAGGAGGTCCATCCAGAAGAAGAGTGGAATGGGACCAGGGTCTGAATCAATGCACAGTGGCGGCTATAGGCCAACCCACTTTTGCCAACTCCAATCAGTCCCACTAAGAGGGCCTGGTTGGTGCTACATGGCTCCCCATTGCACTATACATACTCCCATTGTCACCAAATGATCAGCCAACAACAGCCCAAGGGTCCTCAGGGGTTGATGGGGGCTCAACTTGCGCTTCTCCGTCCGACCTCGACCTCTGACAGCCCTGACCTGCATTGGGATGTGGGTATTGCTTTGGGCAATCGGCTGGTCTTCCGGTGGACTGCCGCGCGCGGGCAGATTGTACCAAAAACAGCAACAGATGTGGTCCGCAGGGGCCCGCGGTGCACTGCACACGAATTGCAGTGGGAACGGATGGGGCTACTTATAAGACAAGTTGGCCATGGAACGCCGAAGGGAGATGGCACCGCGGTATCAAACACAGCCGAGCCTGTGATTGTCCAACCGCGGAGCCGATTATATGCGGGAAGACGCGTGCTCGATGCGTATACTACAAGTCCCGCTCGCATAGGGTGGCTTGCATGGTACTTAGGGGCTTATATGCACACCAATGTTCGTCGCTTGATCAATACCAAATCTGACCACAAATACCAGTCAACACCTCCTTGCATGCAAAGAAGGGCTTTATATGCATTTTTATCTCCTATGCCTTCCCGAATGCCACGGCTATTAAACTCAGGAAGCACGCGAGATGACGTTGTCAAACGACACAAACAATTACGGGGATACTGCGGCTTATACACGGCCATGATGCCATGAGAAATGAAGAACGAAACGGGAGTTAAGTATAAAATCTGAAAGCGTTACCCTGCCCCTTAAGTCAATCCTGCAGGCTATTCGCTGCTGCACCAGTCAGAGGCTTCGGCCTGTAGACCGGGGGGGTCCCACGTCCGTCTGTGGCCCGGGATCAGAGACGGAGCAGCTCTGCCGACGGCATGTGAAGCGGAGTGCCCCATCATCTTTACGGACAGAACGCCTTTGGAGGGGCCACTCGTCTTGGCCCTGGCGGGGGGCCAAAGGCGGAAGGGGTGCGGGTCCCCACACGCCAGCCCCCTCCGCCGCCCCCGCGTTGGCACGGCGCGACAGCGGCTCCGAAGGACCCTCACAGGGCCCCTGGACTGCCCCGCGAATCGACGATTGCCCTTCGCAGCCTCCGCATGTCCTCTGCGACCCCTCCAATGATGGGGACTGCGTGCGTCAGTCCCGCAACTCCCCCGAGGCACGACCAGTGCCCACGGTGGGGCATTTGGTGAAACGTAGTATGCACGTAGCAAAACCTAGTAAAATGTAGTGAAACCTAGGTTCTGAAACCTAGTAAAACAAATTTTTTTTTACTAGGTTCCCGATACCTAGTAAAAAACTAGTGAACCTAGTAAACTGTTACCTAGTAAAAAAATTTTTTTAAAAACTTTTTTTTCTAGGTTTAACTACAGACCCCCCACGGTGTCCCCCAGAAAAGCGGCCGCCTTGTTCGCTCAACGGCCGCGCCCTGTGTCGGTCCTGTTGGCCCATCGCCGCATCGCATTGGGGCGGGCCCCTCCGGTGGACCGGTCTCTGGAGCGGCGGACAGGCACCGCTCCTGAGGGGCCCAGGCGGATTTATAACTTTTTCTTTTACTTGTGACCGAAAGTTCCGCCGAGCGTTCACAAAGTAGGTCCGGGTGAAGGCCCGGGCGCCCTACCCTCGTCCCCGTCCGGGTCCGGTGGCGGGAGGGACTTCAGAGAAATACGCCCTGCGTCAAGACGCAGCGCAGGCGACGGGGCGGCTGCGGGGGTGCGCGCGCTCTGCACCGGGAAAACGGCTGCGGGGTGCGCGCGCGCGCTCTGCACCGGGAAAACAGCACGTGCCACAAACGTGCAGCTGGAGTCGGAGAGGCACGAAGGGCCGGACTATGGACCGGCTCAGGCGGGGGTCCTGTGTCGGCGCGATGCAGTGAGCCTTTTCGGGGCTGTGTGTTTGGCCCGCACATCGACTCCAAAAGCGCTGCGTCGGCGCACTTTGGGGCCCGGGCGCCGGGTGCATAACTGTGCGGGAGGAGAAGGCCCGCGGTGCTGTGGCGGCCTGTGACCAAAGTATTTCATGTCTCTGACGGTGTCAAGCATTCCACTTGTGGTACTCCATGAGTAAGCACTCCACCGGCAGCCGTGCCGTGTGGCAGCGGCCTGCCGCAGTGGGAAAGAGCAGAAGCGACCCGTGCGACAGGAGGAGCTCAGGCCGGTGGCCGCGGCGGTGAGCTACGGTGGCGTCCTCCGAAAGCTCGGCGTCCTGCGCGTGCGCTGCGCCACGGCACGCGATGTGTACCGGAAAGGGGGGCTGACGATTGCCGCATACCCCCTGTCGTATCGGGTCCCCCCCAGAGCCGCAGGAGACGTCCCAATCGGTGAAAAAGTCTTCTTTCGGCGTCAGGCCCCAATGTGGGCTCCAGACCTTGACATACCCTCACTATCTTGGGCCAGGACAGGGGGGGGGGTTGGGGGGGGGGGGGGCAGGGCCTCACGCAGGCGGGGGATTGCAGGCCTGCGCGGCGGTCCCCACGCGCCCCCAGTCCCAAGGCCGAGCGGACTGGGACAGCCCCCACGGGCCCACCGTAGGGCCGGTGAGCGCGAGACGCCGTCATGCCTGTGGGTGTGGTACGGGGGGGGGGGGGGTGCTTGTGGTACAAGGCCTGCCTGAGATCGGGGTCCCGCGCGCGCCCACCGTTTTTGGTTTGGCATCGAGCGTGCGGTGAAGAACGGATGCCAAAACCCGCCCCCTGGGCCCCTTTGCCGCCCTTCATATTGGGCCCCGGACCATCGCCGCCCTGGCGCAGCCGTACACCCCAGGCCCCCGCTTGTGCCGTGGCCCGGGGGGCGCCGCACGACTGGCTCCCGCGCCGCGGGACTGCGGCCGGGCCAATCAGGGCTCCCTTTAAGCGCCCCGCCCCCCCCCTCCCGCAGCGGTGCTGAGTTTTAGAGGTGCCGAAGGAATTTTTTGGTCTGAACTAATTGGCGTCGAAGGCGCAAGAGAAATTGTTTGATCAGCTGAAGGCCCGGAAGAAAACTTGGTCCAGCCTTTTAAGGAAAGGGGGGGGGGGTCCAGGGGGGGTGGTACCCCCCCCGCCCCCCAGTGCCGAGTTGTAAAAAGGAGCCCTGGGGCCCGTGCATCGTCGAGCTGCCGGCGCTCAGTACCAGTCATCCGAATCGGCGTCGCTGCCGTAGGGCGGCAGGTCTTCTGGGGCGATGTCGAAGACCAGCTCGTGGATGCGGCGGGCCTCCATCAGCACCTTCCGGCGCCCCTCCGCCCGGCGCGCCAGCAGGCTCCGAATCGCACGCGCGCTGGACTTCAGCCGCGATGACTCCGGCACCTCGGACGACTCCGATGCCGCGCCCCCGGCCCGAGAGTAGGGGCTACTGGAGGGCGACATGGGGGGCGAGTAGTACTCCGCCGGCGTCGGGCAGGGGGTGGGGCTGTAGACATCCTCCGAGTCCGAGAAGAGCACGTCGCTGTTGAGCAGGGCCTCCGTGGCCTCGTCCTGGACCCTGGCGCGGTGATTCAGCAGCCCGCGCTCCTCGCCGTAGCGGCTCCTCGTGTTCTCGACCTTGTGAGGCTTGTAGGCCTCCCACATGGCCTCGAGGTTGGAGACCAGGAGCTTGTGGGTGACGGTATAGAAGAAGCGGCTGGGGAGACGCGAATCGGCGTCCACCTGCGGCACAGTGCGGGGCACATGGGAGTGCATGCGGCAGCGATATGCTGGAGAAAACAGCTCCGTTTCATCGCGCTTTTCGTATTTTCCTAGCAAGGTGTGCAGTAAAAGTACCCTGGTTTGCTACGACAAAAAGCCATAGCTCTACACAGGTGTTACATATCAAGCTACAGGGGGGGGGGGGGGTTAGTATGGAAAAAAAACCGTCTGAAAAATTTATTACGCCCAATTGTGGCGCAACTTTCCCCATCATTTTTAAGGATTGTGGCGCAATTTTTCCCATGCTTTTTAAGGATTGTGGCGCAATTTTTCCCGTGCTTTTTAAGGATTGTGGCGCAATTTTTCCCGCACTTTTTTCTGGACATCAAGTTCAAGCTTTGTACCCTCTGCAGGGGCGGAAAATTTTTTCCGGCTGGCGGTCCTTTTTCCAGCCACTACCCCATTCCGCTCCTTGCTTCCTTCGAAGAAAATGGTGCATGGCATGGTGCACATCACAGTGACAGTTGGTTGACAGTGACAGTCACCGTTTTGTTGGTGGGCAGTTGGTTGGCAGTCACAGCTTGTCTTGCTTGTCCCATCTCAGGCTCTTGCAGATGCTACTGTTGGTCTGCTTCGCTCTGGGTGTTTTTTGTCTTGTCTGTTGGGCCTGTTCTAGTTGTGGCCTCCAGTCAGTCATGCTTGTGAGTGAGTGAGTGGGTGGTCGTTGTCCAAGAGGTCGGGGGGGCGTCAGAGAAACATGGGCGGCGTCCTTTTTTCCTTGTGCCCGACGCTGGATGATGCTCCCCCACAGCATCCACCCTCTTGCAGGTGGGTCCCCTGGTGGCAACGTAGGTTTACCCCCGCGCAGCCCTCTCAGGCAAAGCTGCATTGCCACCACCATCACACCTTTTCCTCAAGTGGTGCCCCCCTCAGCAAGGAGAGCCAACCTTGGGCCTTGCCTAGAAAAGTGTGGTGTAATTATTACCGTCACTTTTCAACATTGTGGCAGAATTTTTCCCGCACTAAATTTCTCAGGACAAAAATTCTGTTGCCTTCGGCAAGGCACCTCGAAGAGAGGCCGACAGTCGGCGAACCAGTCAGTCAGGCAGGCAAGCAATTAGTCAAGCAGTCAGTCGGGCAAGCAGGCAGGCAAACAGGCAGGCAGAAACACACAGTTTGGCTTTTTTGCAGTTGCAGACTACGATTACAAACATTGGGGAACCCCCTGTATGCAGGAACACTCAGTGGTCGAGTGGTCGAACACCCGGCCGATGGTTCGCCTAGCGCTTGTTCGATTCCCGGCCGGCGGTTCGGCGATCGCCGGCTCAGCCGATCGATCGAGTTGGAGCCCTTATTATGCTCGACCCTGGTTCAAATCCTTCTAACCACAAACTTTTGACAACCCCCCTCCTCCCCCCCACCCCCCACCCCCCACCCCCCAAAAATGGTATCCAGTGTTAGGGGGATAGAGGTCTCAAAATCAAAAAACCCATTGGGGGATTGTTTTGTCGGGCAAAATAATGCTTTTACAAGGGGTTGGACATCCAATATCATGCCTTGGGGTATGCTACGCAAATGACCCCCAAAAAGGGGGGTGTATGGTGTCCGCGCCTTCGCTTGATCTAACAACCTCTCTTTGAGGTGATTTTCTTGTACTAAACCCCCCCCCTTGCAAAACCCTATTGTTTGAGATCTTTGGGGCTGAAGGCCGCTCAGCCTTCAAGCCACATTCGGTTCTGCCGCGGGAGTGACGGTGCAAAGCAGTGACCTGTCCCCTGCGCAGTGCTGCTTGTTATCTGCCTAGATGCCACCCCCTTGTAGCCGATGTCTGCCACCAAGTGTGACGTCTTCAGCCACTGTTGGGGGGCAAGGGTCACGAAAGCATCACAACTCACGAAATTTGGGTTGTCGCACCGTCAGACGTCGCCGACAAAGACAATAATGGCTAGGCCGCCTCGTCGCGGCTCAGGTCACGGACGAGGCATTGCTTGCCCAGAAAATCCAAACCACATTTGTGTCGAACGCGACCTTTTGGTGCTCCGGAACACACACGCCAACATTGTGGCGACTAGTACGAGGGGGATCCCGTGCGTTTGGGGGGTGGGGGTGGCGGGCATGTGCACAACACGAACGCCTTTGGGTGGTGTGGTCGGCAACGGATGGTGTGGCCTTGGGTGTGTGCGTGCCCCAGCGGTTTCAAGGCGGAGGTTCTGGGGCATTGGGGGGCGCTCAGCTGGGGGGCGCTCAGCCGCTAAGACCAACGCCGACAATACCTTGGGTCGGGGGGTCTGCAGGAGTCGCACCTGCTATGGTATGGGCTGGAGCATGGCTCGGACCCACCTCCCCACTTTTGTACCAACGTTTGGCCGTGGGGTTAGAAAACGGGCATAGGTTTCCCTTCTGAGAAAACCTATGGTCTTTGGCTGTCGGGTCGCCTGGGTGACGGACGTCGCTCCAGTTAGTGTACGTGCTCGGGAGGTCTTAACTCCTTCTGCGGTTGCACTGTGCCGGAGTGTCACGCTCCCCGACGGGTGTCCGAAGCCCCTCTGTGTGTGCCGTGCGTGTTCCGTGCGTGCTAGCACGTTGTGTCTGCGGGTCCCGTGTGTGCGATCTAAACGCCTTTTCTAGGCGGACCGTGGCATTTCCAGCATGTAGACACAGGCAAAACGCGCATCTGCAGCAAGAGCACAAAATGCAAGGCAAGTTGTTGTCAACCCGACGACATACGTAGTCGCAGATCCATGCAGTGCAAATGCATTGCATGTCCACCAGTCTAGAGGTAGAAACGCCACATGCGCCACCACTGTCGAACATGTGCCGGTGTAGGCGCGGAGTCCCCGCGGGTGTACCCGGCGAGAAAGCGGTGTGGACCCGCCCTGTATCGCAGAACAAACCAGCAATGACAATGTGCAAGTTCCCTGGCCGACAAAGCACGGGCCGCTGTTGAACGAATCGTGGCCACCTAGCGTTTTCTGCTAGACGAGATCCCGAGTGAAACCAGTACAGCACATCCCCGGTCCCATGATGTGCCATGCGCCTTTCTGGGAGATAGATAGACACACCGGAGACGTGGTGCCAAAGGTGCAAATGGAGTGCCGGGGGCACCGAGGAGGACTCCGGCGGCTGTAGGTGCCAATGTTGTTGCCGGGAAGTCCCGAGCAGGGTACAGGTAGTCAAACGCCACTAGGGTGTAACCAGGCCGAGCCCAATCTCCCTCATTCCGCAGTTGAGGGGGGTGGGCGGCGCAGGACATGCGTAACACAGCTTTCCAAAAAGCTACTAAAAACCTTCTCACTTGCTGAGGCGTGGCCCCGTGGCGTATCATCGCTTTCTCCGACGCCGGGAGTACGCGGCCAGTGAGTGACAGGGTCATCCAATACACATGCGGTACCAGACAGACTAGGGCGGACTCTATGGTAATGCCCAGATATGTCCCTCTCCACTGAACCAGCACACCCCAGCAGGTGGGCAGGGAGATGGACCACGCCGGTACTATGCGGCGAAGATCGGAAGCCAGCTGTGTGTATAGTACAACAGACCACAATTGACTATATCGACGGGTTTCTTGAAAGTGTGACGCGGTCACCACTTTGTCACAAAATGCACAGCGAGTGGCAACCGCAGACCCCAACTCTTGACGAAAGGTTACCATGCGCCGAGGGGTCTCCCCACGAAAAGGAGCCAGACGCAACACAAGTCGCATAGTACGCGTAGGACGCTACCTCAGGGGCATATGGCACTTCCTGTTGCTTGGCATAGAGCTGGCGCAGCTGACGGTGTTGCACCGTGCCATCGTCATGCCACTGCACCCCGCTCCTGCAAAAAGCAGGCTGCGGGACTTGCAATCCTGCGAGGTAACCTCCTGGTACGGGATGAGGCTGGCGCAGCGCTTGTGCCTTGGCCTCCCGATCAACATCATCTAAAACCAAGTCTAGGAAGGTGCCCTGCTTATGAGAGTAGAGATGCTGAGGTGGAGGGAACGGACCGGCAAGCCTGGCGCGGTCTGGAAGTAAGAGGTTGACCAACCCCGTGCCCAGCTCTTCTGGGCGACGGCTGCAGAGCGCCTGTATGAAAGACTTAGAGTCTGTAAAGTTTCTCCCCTCTCGAAGACTGCGTGCTGTAGCGCAAGCTACTGAACCCGAGGCAAGCAAAGTGTGTTTGACCTAACACAGCACCCAGGACGTGTACACTTCTGCCGCATACGAGTGGTCCAGATGGCGAGGACAGACACCGGGTAGACCACCCACGTGAGGGTGTCTAAGCAAACCACTGCGAAAGCACCTCCACAACAATGGGAGGGGAACCACAAACCGTCCGTCACAAAAGCACAATGCCGAGGGACGGACTGCAAGACGGGCAGATCTGGCTGCACAGGCACCGACACCCCGTGCCATGGACAGAGATGCTCTAGGCCCCACTACCACAGCGCCAACGGCCAACCGGGTGCATGTGCATCACGCAGACTGAAGTAACTTGCGTCCATCCACTCATGGATGGCGGCGGCTTGCCAGGGATGTACCGTTCGGCACATGACATGGTCCGCCCCTTGCTCTGGGCGGACCAGGGAAGGTTGATGCGAAAGTCGAGCAAATGCATGTAGAACACGAATTTGTCGTGATCTGTGTTGTGAACCCTGCAATGACTCGAGAGGCCGCGGTGTACGCAAGGCATATCGGTTCGTATAGGCCATGTTGTGTGCTGCGTCGCACCATGACATTAGTGTGGCGCAACTGCTTCTGATAAGTCTGCACGAAGTGACTGATTACTGCCGCTACGGCTGGTTCGATCCCCACCCACCCGGAGGCAAGGGGCTAGAAAAATTGGGCTGACGGGAGAGCGTGCCATCCAGTAACCGCAGCAGCACTGATGCCGCGGCCTGGTCAGCTACCCGCATTGAGTTGTATGTCGGAGGGCGTACTCCTGCTTGCCAGCGCTGTTGTCCACCGGCGACTGCACTGCACATCTGACACGGATAGTTGGAGGGAAGCTGAACCATGGCAAGCGCTCTCGAGGCACGCCGGCTAGCACTGAAAAGTTTAACCTTGTCTACCTTGTGGTAGACATGTGGGAACAAGTGCCAGCCCACTATACGCACGTAGCCGGGTCCTTGATGCACTGGCATGCGCGATTCCCCCCTTACCTCCTGACATCCACAGCTCATACATACACAAAACACAAAACCAACACTGATGCTTGCTCCTTCACTGGCGCGCCAGGCCCGAAGGGCACCGTGGGTCATCTCTGACTCTCACACCAATCTGAGGCTCTCGTGGCTACATATATGTGGGCGTGCTCGCTCACTGGAGCATGCTCTGCTGTCTCATCCATCGTACTTGCGAGGGGAGCTCTCCTTTATATACCTGGGTATGATCCTGCTCTGTGATCCTGCCTGTCTGCACCGTGCTACCACTCCCCCCTCCCAACCCCCCCCCCCCCCCCCTCCTTCCTTACTCTGACTCTTGAGCGCCATGGACGTCCCGTGTAGGAGTTATAGTCACCCTCTCGCCAGCCTCGCATCAGTCTGATTCCTGTTGCTCCAGATCGTCCTTCACAAGCTTGAAAACATCCTTGATGAGGTCTGCTTTGCCATTGAGGGTGACTCTCTGCACTGCTGTGGCATGGTGGGTGAAGGACATCGTCAGCCTGACTCCTGGTGCTAGTCGCAGCTCGTGGCGGACGAGGTAAAGGTGGCGTTGGGTTTGGTCCTTGCCCTTCTCAGCAGGCTCGACTTTTGCTGTTGCATACTGCGCCCGGGTGCGGCGCGTGATCCAGCCACATAAGGTCTGCCAGGCGTTGTGGAGGTCCCTTTCTGGCACAGGCCTGCCCAGCACCAACTCGAAGGACTGCTCGGTCATCGCCCCCAGGCGGTATCTGGGCTGTTCTGCATTGAGGTGCCCTTCCGCTTTCTCCGCCCTCCGTCGCAGCGTGCGCGCTCTCTGCGCCAGCTTGCCCTCTGGGCCCCGTGATCCTCGTGGGCGCTTCGATCCCACTTGCTCCGCGTCATGGAACTCCTCCTCATGCTGGTCTCCCCACTCAGACATGTTGCCAGGGCCTGCTACAGAAAAGGAGGGGACACGCAAGCCATCGCCCATGCGAGGATTGTTTCCCCCCCCCTGCTACAGATGAACTGATCCAAAGCTCTGCACAAGGTGCAGCTCCTCGCACAACGCACCCCACTTATTTGCCGCCTCAGCCTTTGCCCTGGTGATGCTTGCGGGTGGCAGATGTGGCAGTCTGGATACAACATCAGCAGGCATGCGCGCAGTACCAACCCAAACAACATTCAAGACCATGCTCGTGTGCTACAACAAGTTCCAAAGAGCACGGAGTATCTTCACTTGTGTACATGCCCTCGTCGACGCCCTCATATTGGCTGCACTGTAGCAGGCTGCCGTATTGTCCACAAACAAGGAGACCCTGTGCCACTTTTGTGTCACCGCAAACCTACAGGCATGTAGGACACCGCTGAGTTCCGCCTGTTGCTGGTTCTTGGCCGGGATTTTTCGCGTCCGCATGACTCCATTGCGTCCAGAGATACCCAGGCGGTACCCACCAGTAGCCTCCGCTGCATCCACCGACAGGAATGGCGCAAAACCAAAATGCCCAAGCATGGGGTCAACCGTGGCTGGTACATACGAGATTGCCATCGCGTCGAACAGCGCCGATATCAGGGCCGGGCTTGGGCGGTGCTGAAACCGATGATGTCCCCATCGGAACCTATGCCACCCCTGTAGAAATAGGGTGACCCCCTTGCGTGGTCCAAACGCCCATTGCATTTTTCCCGTGACCCGCTCCGCCACCTTTGGGGACACAGGCGAGCAAGCCGTTTTGATGGCAATCCCCAAGCACTTTGTGAGCATCTTGTCGGTGTTTCGCACCTCCCACTTCGCCAGGTCGAAAACCTTTCCCAGCCACAGGACATTCTGATGTGGCTCGAGGCAGGATTTAGTGGAGATACGCAGGCCCTTTTCCATCAAGAATGCCGCCAACCGTGGACCCAGGTTGTCCATGCACTCCCTGTCCCGTGACAAGATCAGGACATCGTCCAAATAATGGAAACGATGGATATTGAGCCCCACCGCATGGTTGTCAAAGAATTCCCTCAACAACGCCGCCAACGTGTCTTGTGCCAGTACCGGGGAAAACTTCCACCCAAACGAGAGGCAGTGGAAGTGGGCCCCTTGTATGCGAAACAGTCCCCTATGTTCAGCCGGGATTTGCAGGCTCCAGTAGAAGTTGGATATGTCCAAGGTGATGCCCCACAATGGTGCTCCTCGGTGTATCTCCCGTTGGATGGTCCGAAAGACTGTGTGAATTGATGGAAGCTTGACCTTGCGCAATGGCACCTTCGAGCAGTCGTTCAGATTTTGCATGTCAACGATGAAAGAGCACTTCACATCATTTTTGGGTTTAACGAAAGCTGACACATTGTCCGGGAGGTCCTCCCACTCAGGGGTCCCCAAACACGCAGGGTCCCGACACAGGAACCCATCGTCCACCAGCACTCCAATCATGCGCCTGGTGTGCAACGATGGCTGCCATACATCGAATCTCCCACAATCCGGTCCCGACTTCCAGCTCCGTATATCCCAGATAAGGCGCGTTGGGATGTTTGCGTTCCACACATCCAAAGGGATGTCCAGGCTGCCCTTCTCTCCAAGGCCTGCAGCAATCATTCTTTCTGGGATACGACCCAGCAAGTCCCAGTTAAGCTCATGCAGATACTCCATGTGGCGTAGGATCTTTTCCAGGTGTGCTTGTCCACCGTCCACATCTCTGAGGCGCTCCTGCGCTCTGAGGATCACCGCAAGCGCAGCCCGGAAAATCTCATTCCGCGGGATATCCGAGACCCGTTCGACCCGTCTCGAAGTCGACCACGCACATGCCCGCGCCTGTCTATATGTGATCCACGCTCCCGCCGTAACCCCTCCTCCAACTCCCATGAGAGATTTCATCCTTCGCGGCTTGTGGTGCCCACCCACCTCGTTGCCGGGTGATACCTGCCTCGATCCCCCCCCCCCCTCACTGCCCCACAGGCCGTCCGGCCAGACGCCTCCTCACGCGCTGCGTCTCCTCTTGCCCCTCCTGCCATCGGCCTTCCGAGGTGAGGGGCCATTTGAGGATGACCCAGAGCACGTGGAATCTCCAGAGTCGCTCTCTGGGGCGTTCCCCTCAGGGATATCGTAGGCCTCAGGGGCCCAGAACTCCGTACATTGCCTGGTTGCTGTTCCCGCGATCCATGGCCTCCCCTTGAGGTAACTGGGGGGGGTAGGCGTCGTGAATGGGTGCCGGATACGTCCTGGGTGCGGGCAGTTGATGTAGGCCATTGCCGTCCTTGTGCTCCTCCACCGGAACCACGCCTTGATGCTAGGGATCTTGCCTCCACCCTTGTACATGGTCGCTGGGCCCAGGCGTCGCCATGCATGCCATCTGAGGTCCTTCCACTTGGATCCACGCAGAAGGGTTGCCATGACATTTTGCAGTTTGTCCTCAAAGGCCAGTCGCTGGAACTTGTCGAGGTTCTAGCACCTTTGTGCAATCCAGGCGCAGAGCTGCAGCCATTTGAGGGCCACTCCTGTAACCGTACGGGTAATCCAAGCCCTGTGGACTTTGCGATCATAGAACTCCGCCGTTCCTGCCACAACCCCCAGCCTGTGGAAGCTGATGCTGGCCGCCTCGCCGACTCTGAGGCCCAACAGCGTTGAAAGTACCGCGGGTCCCACCACACACCACTCCAGCTCTGAATCCGCTTGGTGTGCCATGATCTGCAGAGCCTCAAAACTTCCCCACTCCTGTGTGGACTTCTCTTCGAGTCGCTGTGCCGCTTTGAATGCCTTCCACAGCCATTTTGGAACTGGCTCGCCGACCACCCCCATGGTGTACGCCATGGCTGCTGCATTGAGGACTGTCTTGACTGAGCTGCTGCCTTTTCCCTCTCGAATGGCATCACACACAACTTGCTCCACGACCTTGTATGGTCCCCACTCCGGCCGGGCCATATGCGTTTGTCGGAGTCGTCGCATTCCCGTCTTGTACGTACCCAGGGATGTCGTGCTACAGGAGTGTGCGAGGACTTGCCAGTTGCTTCCCAGGACCCCATCCTTGCTGTCTGCCTAGGCTCGACACAATGCGGCATATGCCCGCATGTATGCTGGCCACTCCCTGGGGATCTCGTCGTCGTCACTCTCCCCCTCAACGTCTCCTTCACGCCAAAGGGGCCTGTTCGGGCTGTCCTCCGCCATGCCCCCCCCCCCCCCTTCCGGGGGAAGTCAGTTCTCGCAGTCGCATATCCAGTGGCTGTCTCCACATTCTCCACAAGGCCCCGGGGGGCCCTTCGCCTCTCGCAATGCAGTAGTAGGAGATGTTCTCCAACTCCGCAAACCGAAATCTCCCTTTTTGGGTCGCTTCAATCCATGTGCGGGCTCCCAATCTTTCCAACTCCTTGGCACACCTCGCCGTAACCCGGGATTGTGGTTGCTTCCCGGTGCCCTTGTGTGAGCCACCAGTCACGCTGTGGCCCCCGCTGGGGTACTTCTCTTTGTAGCTGTCCTTGGAGACCAGCATCACCTCCCACAGCTCCTTTGCCAGCGTCTCCCCTTTGTCCTCCTCGTTGGACTCCAGGAATTTCTTCAGGGAGGCTGTCGTCTCACGCATCCATTTGGCATTTCCCGGGGCTTCAACAAACTCGTCCAGCGTTGCAGGGTTCAAGGGTCGCACGATTTTTGCTCTCCGCTTGTGCTCCAGTGTCACTTTGAGCGCTTCCATCTGTTTTGAGATCTCCTGCTCCTCCGGGTCTACAGGTGCGTCTGGCTTCCCTCCATCTGATGCATCTGCCGATACAAGGTTCAGTTTGTGGCCTTCCCGAATGATGATCCACTTGAAATTGTCGAAGAGGGCCAGCGCCCCCATTGCCTTTAGCTCGAACTCAGGGTCTTCTGGCTTTCGGGTCTCCGGGATGCCCTCAGCAAACTCTCCGATGGCCAGGCGGTGCTTGGCTGCCAGCTGTGCCACCTCCATTCCCGCCTTCGCGATTTCGGCACTGGAGCAGAGCTTCTCAAAAGTGGTCCACTGCGACTCCAGAAACGACTTGATGTGTGCCCTGATCTCGTCGCTGACCGCCAGCTCCGTCTCCTTTTTCGCCTTGAACGCCCCTGTTTGGACATCAATTGTGCATCGACAGCAGCTCTCATAACCAGCAATGGCGTGGAGGAGTTTGAGCGGATCTTCTTCCCAGCCAGAGGCCACATTGAGGTCCTGCAGCCATTTGTCGTGGTCCACCCCGCGTCTCTCATGCACTGCATGATTTCCATTGCTGCTCTCGCCAAGTGGTCTGCGGGGAGGGTGCTCTTGTAGACCTCGAACTGGCCCTTGGAGACGAAGTCTTTGAAGGTGAGGGACTCCATGCTGATGGCTGGCATTTTGTATGTATCTCCTTACTTGGCCTGACGGGCCTGAGAACCCAAAAATCTTTAAAAGATTCTATAGTGATAGTGCATATGAGTGGGATTATGGGGTGAATCCTGTGATTCGCCTATAGGCGAATCCCTTGACCCACCCATGTACAAAGACAGCGGATGGAAACCGACTTGGAAGCCTTCACACGAGGCAATCACTAACAGCTGTTTAGGACCAAAAGAAAAAAGGTTGGTTTTGAGTCCCACCCGCTGCAAGTTGTCCGCAAACAGCGGTAGGTTAGACTCCGAATCTATGCACCATGTGGTGTCATCCATATACCCCAGCCGGTTGAAAGGCCCGCCGGGTCCCCAACACGGAGCCACTCGAAGGAGTGCCAGGAAAGAGCGCACTTCCGCCACCACAAAAAACACCATCGCTGACGCCGGGCATCCTTGCGCCACGCCGGCCAGTAAGCGCGCAACCGCCTCAGTGACCCCACCGGAGCCACCCATGTGAACTGTGGCCTCGGTGGTGGCCAGCAGTAGCAAGTCGATGACTACCTCCAGAAAACCGGCCAGTCGCAACAAACACCGCAGAGTGTCGTGAACCACTGACCCATATGCATGGCAAACATCGTCCACCACTAAACACACACGTTTCCGGCGAAGAAAACGGAACCAAACATAGTCATGCAGTACACAGAGCAAATCTACTACGCTGGAGGAAGCATGCAATGCAAACTGCGTGCATGGCAGCACCCCAGCTTGAGCCAGGAGCAGCACATACTGGCTGGCTATGTGCGCTCCAACCAGCCTCCACATAGTGGTAAAATTCAACAGCGGGCGCGCATTAACGATGGGCCCATGTGGCACTTTGGCAGGTAAAGCGTAGAAGTCTCCATGAACTAGGGCCCGCAGCGGGACCCTTGTGGACACACTCCGCAGAAACCCAACCACCCACTGCAACTCTTCTTCGCGTAACCACTCAATCATGCAGCACTCTACCAGGTCGCGAAAAGGCGTGGACTTCCGAGCCTAATTAACACAACCCTGACAGAATCAATGGTGACCACCAGAGAGGGCATGATTGCCACTCTGCAAGAGACTATGCCGCAAAGCTCCTCTCCGGTGCAACGGAGGATGGGGCGCGGATGACGAGCGCGGAATTGATCGAGTCCCACCGCGACCTGTACCTCTTGGGGGACTAGTCTCCCACTGACATAGGTGGGTTCGATGCACGTCGTGTAGGGCTTTCTCAGGAGGCGACGGTAGTCCAACTTGGCGGGACCCGTGACCCCTCCGGGCCGCGCTAAGGGAACGACCTCTAAGGACCTCTCTAGTCCTACCACGTCCCACACCTGTCGAAGTGCTCTCCGAGCGGCAATCACTTTACGAACTAAAGGCGCCGTCAGCCACCAGCGGCGCTGTGCCTTGAGCAAGGCATGCAGGACTCGCGCCGTTGCAGACACTAGACCAGGGACAATATCCAGGGTACTCGGTGGTCTGAAAACCGCCTCCGCTGCTGTGGTCAGGACACTTACGAAATGTCGATATGCCTCTGGCGTGGCAGCTGGGGGAAGTGAACAGAGGCTAATGCAACTGTCCGCAAAGGTCTCCTGTTGCCACTGGCACACACTGGTACCTAGGTTAAATCGTGCTCTGGAGGTGCAGTTTCCGGGTGGTACTAAAGCTGGATGAGTGTGCAATAAAGTCCTACCGGGTAGTGATCAGACGGGAAGACAAATTCATTTTCAACACGAATAGTGCCAATCTCCGGAGAGAGGCGGCGGCTAAGGAAAAAGTCCAACGCACCTACGAAACCTGGCGCACTGACCCACGTGGGGCCAGACTTGCCATGGGTGAACGGAAGCAGAGTCATATCGGCAGTGAACTGAGACAACACTGGGGCAATCTTAGTGTTGACGGACACACAGTCCGCCGACCACCCTAGGCTGCACTGGAAGTCTCCTCCCATGAGAACTAGCTGTGAGTCGGGCGCGACATGAGCGCGCAACCACTGCAGTAAGGGACGATATTCCTTAGCCTTGCCTTCGGCAGACATATACACATTGACAACCTGTACCGGTGTGCCCTTGTAAACAAGCTCTAACACTATGGCCCTGCCTTCCGGATGGTGCAGGGAGTCTCCGATGTGTAGCTGGGAATCCCGGCGAACGAGGATGGCAACACCACCGGAAGAAGAAGAGACCACTGTGAAGGTATGCCAGTACAGGCAGTGAAACACGAAACGGGGGGGTAATACCCCTGTCTCCTGCAAAAGAACCACTGCCGGGTACTCGGACCATTGCAACACCTGCCTCAAAGCCACCACTTTAGTTTTGACTGACATTCAGTGTGAGCAAGTCAAATCCCACCGGCATTGCCACCGAAACCGGGGTTTCTAGCTGGGGATCAGGCAAAGAAGAGTTGCAAATCGTGGAAGGATAGGGCCCCCCTCGCCACCCAAGCCGACAAGAGAACCGGTAGAGACGGGTACCACGCCGCATGATGCTTGTCAATCCGTGGGTAGTTTGCAGGACGTAGCTTCTCCAAAGCCGACTGCAGAGCGTCGGGCACTTGCGTGCCTTGGGGGGGGAGTTTGCGAGCGAGAGAAAGTAGGGTCTTCGCAGCCGGCTGAATGCGCGTATCAACAGCCCTCGCAGTGGCACGTTTGCGATCCAGGGTCTGCACTAACTTGGTAACTTGGACTTGAAGATCATCAATGCGAGACTGCAGACGCTCTTGTGCAACTTCTTTTAATGTACTAGATCTTGACGTGCCGAAAGCAGCGCATCCTCTTCCCTTGCAAGGTTTCGCACGTCGGACGATGCTGATCGGACA
This sequence comes from Eutreptiella sp. 'Long Island Sound 2002', assembly GCA_964036045.1. Classification (NCBI taxonomy): domain Eukaryota; phylum Euglenozoa; class Euglenophyceae; order Eutreptiales; family Eutreptiaceae; genus Eutreptiella; species Eutreptiella sp. 'Long Island Sound 2002'. The sequence continues at coordinate 21,015,062 of OZ038386.1, read as the reverse complement.
ATTTACGCAGCTAGGCGTCTTCTTTGTCAGCAGACCTCGTTTGGACCGCTGCCTCGAAGTGCGACAACAGGTCAATGGGCACAGAGTGCCCGTCCACCAACTTATCCACGACTTCTTTTGTGGTGCGGGCAGCAGAGTTGGTTGAAAGAGGGGAGAAAACATCGTCAACCAAAAACCCGCCAAGCTCCGCGGGGGTATCAACTTCCCCGGCCGCAGTCCACATTGCCAAAGATAGCTCAGGCAGACGAGGAGTGCGTATTAACTCATGCGGAGAACACATGGACATAGGATCTCTCAACCCTGAAGCCAGGTGCAATGCCAATATAGAAGCCGGTGCCCATGGGGGCAAATCCATCACTTGACCCACCATTTTCTCTACACGAATCAGCAGTGTAGACGCCTCAAGCACTCGTGGTGCTTGCTCAGCAAGGATTTTGCGGACTTTAACATTAGCGGGAGAGCCCACCGGAAACCTTTGTTGTGGGGTGGCCACTAGGTCGGCTGCCCACCACAGAACATAGGGGTAGATCTGATGTAGTATGTCTGGCGCCATATGCGGGGTATTGAGAGGTCTAGTAGGCATGTCAAGGACAACCGCCCATTGCCCCGCCCCATCTTTCTTCTGCCACTCCGCCCACGGTGACCGGAGCTGTGGCGGTAACCACTGCGAAATGGGATCCAGTACCAGCTTCGAATACTGCGTGCCCCGGAACTTAGGTGACTGATCCACCTCAGTGAGATTGAGCAACTGCCTTAGCCTTGCTCGAAACAAATTTCCGTGAATGCCCCGGAAGAATGTGTTCCACCGTAAGAGCAGCTCCCGAAAGGTAGCGTCTGCAATCTGCCGCGAAAGCCAAAAGTGGAAGAGATTGGGCTATGGCCACGGGGTAGTGGGTAATGATCTGTACCCCGTGGCAGTCTTCACATCGGCAGTGACCGACAGCAAAACACCATTGGTAGCAAGCATGACTTGTAGGTCGCTCACGGCATAGAGCTCCCCCTCCACTGCGAACCAGCGCCAGGTGTCACAAAGATGACTGGGCGCCGCCCCCGTGGTGTCGCTGAGCGCTCTGATAGCTTCATGTAGTGTGGGCAGAGGGACATCCGTCGTGTAGTCACACACTAGCAATTGCAGACGTGGCTCAGTGCTGCGCTCCAACAAGCGTAAGGACGGGCCAGGGAGGTCAGCGAGAGATGCACGCAAAGTAGGCATGATGGACTGAGAACAAAGACAACACGATCACGGGGATAGTGCGCCGCAGGCAGTAGGGCAGGTGGTTAGACAAGACCAACGTTGGGAGACATAGCACGTGACCCCACTGGCGGTGTTTCCTCCCTCTTCCGTCGCGACCGCTGTCGGCAGTCTGGCTACCGCGCACGGAGGGGATGCGGAGAGGAAGGTTTAGCCACCAGTGGTGTCAGGCGCATGTAAACACCGGAGCGCAGCAAAGGTGTGCCACCCGGCCGGTCATCGACAAGGGCTCGTTAGCAGTAGGCGGAGTCCCCAAACGCTGAACACGGACAGGAATGCGGGAGGTTAGTGGTCGGTGTAGTTTTCCGGGACGGTCTACGTCACCGCGGAGCCTGATGCGCCTGAGCATGGTTCGCCGGCGGTGCCTGTGCCGTTGTGGTCGGGAAGAGCTGTTCACTGACCTCGCGAATGACGCGAGTTTTGCCTCTCAAGATGAACCTCTGATGCGTGGTGGCGAAGATGGAGGTGGCGCTAAAAAAAGGGTCAAGGGCTCTCGTGCCTCCAAGCCGCCCTTGGTACACGCTAGAAGACCCAATCTCGTTCTACCCTAGAACCAGCTAGAGCGGCTAGAACGAAAAAAAGAGGGGGATACCCCCCCCCCCTCCCCCGCAGGGGGGGGGAGATGAGGTGTCTAACCTGGACCCCCCTATCCGTACTCGGGGGCCCATACTTTTTTTTCACAATTTCACTGTTTTCACCTGATTTTGGAAGCCAAAAAATTTTCGTTCTAGCGGCGTTCTAGCGACGTTCGAGCGAGCGCCGCTAGAACGCCGCTAGAACGGTTCGCTAGAACGCCGCTAGAACAATATATATGAATGCTCCGCCACTCCTCAAAGAGAAGTTGCCCCGGCTACCATGGCCAGCCGTGGCCAATCACGGGGTCCCTATGCTGGACCCGACTCACGGAGCGCCGGGTCCCCCCCCCCCACCACCCCCCGGTTAGCCCCGTTAGCCCTCCACTGCACCCCATAGGTCACTTGGAAGGTCACTTGGCGGGCTGGCGCCGGGTCACTTGGTGGTGGGTTAGCCCCATTAGCCCGGTTAGCCCGATTAGCCCCCCTCCCCCCCCAGGCCCCGATTCGCGAGTCGCGACACGCTGGTTACCCCTCCTGCGTGGTGGGGGGTTGCCGGGGCTCATCCTTGCTCCCGGCACCCCCCTTCTCAGCCCCCGTGTCCCCTTCCTTCTCACCCCCCTTGTCACCCCCCACCTCACCCCCCTCCCCCTTGTCACCACCCTCATCCCCCTCGTCATCCCCGTCATCCCCGTCGTCCCCGTCGCCCCCCGCCCCCAAGGCCTCCCGGAGGTGGGCCTCCGCCGCCTCCCGGGTGCGGAAGAGAAGCTCCCCCGGCACCCGGAAGGTGCCCCCCTCTTTCTCCCTCTTCCTCTTCTTCCCCTTCGTCTCCTTCTTCCCCCCCTCCCCATTGGACCCCTGCAACACCACCCACCACTCCCTCGGGTCCAGCTCCTCATCCCAATCCCCCAACACCGTCACTTGGCTAATAGTCCCCCCATTGCCCCCCTCCGCCCAAGGGACATACCGGGCGTCCCCCACACCCGGCACATTCCCATAGGGGTCCCGGCCCCTATCTTGCAGGGGGGGGGGGGGGGCTTGGGGTTGGGGGGGGGGGGGCTTGCCCTTGCCCTGGGGCTTGGCCTTGGCCTTGGGCTTGCTCTGCTGGGCTTGGGGGGGGAGGGGGTCTTCCTCGCTACTCTCGAAGTGGCGGGGTTTTTTCTTGGGGGCCTTGGGGGGGGTTTGGGGGCCTTGGGGGGGGGTGTCCTCCCCCCGTTGCTGGTGGTGGTGCTACTGCTGCTGCTGCTGGTGGTGGTCTCCTCCGCCCGATCACTCCTGCCCGCTTCCCACCTACCCAAACACTCCAGCACCGAGAGGGCCAGATTGGGGTCCGTCCCCATCATCTGGCCCAACTCTGTGACCCCCACAAGGCGCGTCCGGCCTCCGCCATCCCGCCACTCCACACGCACCCCGCAGAGGTCGGCTCCACACGTCTGCACGCTGACAACCTGAGGACGGAAACACAATGCAGGTGCGTTCTAGCGGCGTTCTAGGCAACTGTTCTAGCGGCGTTCTAGCGACGTTCTAGCGGCGGCGGCACGGCGGTGGCTAGGTCAACGCTACAACGGCTCGTGAGATCAACGCTAGAACGCAATCAACGTACCGTGCCTTGGCGGTCCAGGGCAGGGGAGATGGCCCCTAGGGCCTTGGCGAAGGCGTCCCGGGGGTTAGGGGGGTGCGGCTGCGGCGGGCCCCCAGCGGGGGTTGCGGCGGGCTTGGGCTTGGACTTGGGCCGGGAGGCGATGCCGTGCACGACCCCGGCATACGCCCCCCGGTTCGCCGCCTCCGGGTTGAAGCCCCCGAAGTCCACGTCGGCGTCCAGTTCCACGCCTTCCCCGCATACTCAATCCCCCCCGAGCCCAGCCCCTGCCAGCAGTTGGCGACGAATCGCCAGTGGGTGGCCCCCCCCTTTTTCCTCTCGGGGGTGAAGATGTTGGTTTGCGCCAACTCGAACATCTTCACCCCCATTTCGGGGGGGGGGGGGCTGCACCTCCCCCCATCTCTTCCCCGGCCCCGGCAACTCAGGTTGCCACCCCCACCACCCGTTGACCACCCCTAGGCGCACGGGCCTGTCCAGGTGGACCACCGACCCCCTCGTCCAACCATACCCACCGCCCCGCCCCCAACAGCCGGTGGTGCACCCGCTGCAACAAAAACCGGAGAGTCCAAACCGGACTCTCCAGGGCGACGAGGATGGGGATGTCCAGGTTTGGGGGGTGGGGGGCGGCCAGGACAGCCGGGTCCCATGGCAGGTCCTGGATGGCCCCCGCATCCCTCGACCCCATCAACCCCCTGAGCCACTGGCTCAGCCGCCCCCCCCCCCGCGCCGGCGTCTCCACCACCACCTTCGCCTCCACCACCTCCTTCACTATCCCCTCCTCCATCTCCTCCGCCTCCACTTCCGGCTCCACCACCTCGTCCACCTCCTCCTCCTTCACCTTCTCCACCGTCCTCGCCAACACCACCTCCATCCTCCGCACGCTTCGATCGAGCGCCTCGATCGCCTCCTCCTTTTCCGCCACCTTGGCCTTCGGCTTGCGAAGTGTGGCCTCCGCCATGAGGATCCTCTCCTCATCCCCCATCGCCCGCACCTCGGCCAGCTTGGTCTCCCATTGGGAGACCTTGGCCTCCAGCTTCGCCTTGGCCCCCTTGGAGGCTGCGAGGGAAGCCGAGAGGCCTTTGAGCTCCCCCCGCATTTCCTCCACCTCCGTGTCCTCCGCCGGGGCCGCCGCCGCCGCCGACTTCTTGGCGGCCAACGGGTGAGGGGGTGGCGATGGTGGAGGTGGAGCTTGGGGTTGGGGCTGGGGCTTGGCCTTGGGCTTGGCGAGGGGGGGTGGCTTGCCCTTCGGGGCCTGCTCGGCCTTCGGCTCGGCCTGCTCGGCCTACACCTGTTGTGCTTGCTGCTGCGCCGCCATCACCTGCGCAATCAGCGCCTGGGTCGCCTGGTTCTATAGGAAACACAGGAGCGTTCTAGCGGCATTCTAGAACGCACAACAAGACAATATACCTGGCGGAGCAGGTGGTCCATCAACTCTTGCGATGCCATCTTGTTGTTCAATATTCTGGTTCAGGGAAGCCTGCATGTGGCCCTGGCCCCTCTTTACCTCCATGGCACCCCTGCCCGAGCATGGCACTTGCGACCGCGGCCCCCCATGCACAACCCACGACACGTCAAAGTATGCAAACAACCATGTCATGCACTGTGCTTGCACATTGGCCTCCCTATGGATGGCCGACCACTGACGACCCGACACCTCGTCCACCCACTCTACCCGACAGCCCCCCCCCCCCCGGTTGCTGTGCTCATTGTGACCATGTTTCAGAAAGCGGTTGATGCTTTCCGAAATGTCACCCGAGAACATAGCCAACCCAAATGGCTTAATGTTCTACAACATGGTATCTACATCATGCTCAAGGCTGGGTAGATACCATGATGCTGTTGCAACAGTACAATGGCGCCGGAAATCACAGGCCACGGCAGCACGGTTCAATGGGTTAGGGCCCTGATATGTACAATACAAGGCCTGCAGCAGGTCCCACATGTTCGCGATGGCCTTCCACTTGGCCGTGCTCGGCCTAATGCCGAGGCATGAAGCAATATCCGGCCATGCGTCAAAAAAATTGGCCGTCTCTTCCCCGTCCGGGGAAGTTGACCCATAAACGCTCCAACCTGCACGCCTCTCCGACAGAAGAACTTGCAGGTCTTGACGGAGCGCAGGGGTGACCGACCTAGCCTCCCGGTCGACAAACTCCCCCAACAAGCGGCCCATGGTTGTTGTCAAGTGCAAAATGCACAAGACGACCCAGGCACGTGGCAATTTCAAAATCCACAGCGTACTACAGCCAGCGGCTTGCAAGGAAGGCGTCCCAAGGAGGAAGGCCGTGTAGTTAGCCTCATCACCCTCCATGGTCCGCAGGATAACACTACCCTCCCAAGTCTTCTTTTGGGCATTCCATATCCCCTCATTGGACATGGAGCCCACTTGGGGGCATGTGGATACCCCGATCACCCTTCGTGTCCACGGTTGATCCCCCCGAGGATCACCTTTGCCTCCTCCTTGGAGGCCCCCCATTGGACCAGCCCCGTGTCGATGATGTCTTGAATCACCTAAACACGAGACATGGGGGGTGGTTAATTTCGTTCTAGTCTAGTCCAATCTAGCTTCTAGCGAGCGGTGTTCGAGGCTAACTGGATCAAAACTAGAACGAGCGAAAGGGACTAGGTGAGAGGCCTACCTCCCAATTGCTCTTCCACAACGTACCAAGGGTGTCCATGGCCTTGTCATCGCAATTGGCCATGCTCAACACCCAAAGGCCCGCGGGGGAGCGGGCCAAGCGGTCGAAGTTGGCCATGAGTTGGGTCCAATTGCCCCCGGCCACGGGGTAGGCATCTCCCCGGACGATAAACGTCAACGGGAAGTTGCAGTTGATTGACCGCACCAAGCCCGGCCGGGAGAGGATGTATGTGACCCATGAGGCGAGGGCCATGAGATCCCGGTGGCCTTGGGCAACACCGTGGCAACGGGCTCATCCAATTGCACCGGGGCGACCAACTCCTTCCAACGGGCTTGGAAAGCCCGCTCGGTACGAATTGGACCAGAGTAGGGGCCACCGGGGACGATGCGGTGATACTCCAACTTACGGAGCGTGTAGAGCTCCGAGAGGGTCCTCCACGAGGACTTGGAGGCCCTCATGTTGAGCACTAGTTCACACATGGCGGTGGGGGGGGGAAGGGAGGCGGTGTATGCCTCAACGGCGGCCTTGCATGCCTCACCCGTGGTATGGGTAGAAGTGGCGGAGTTCACATATTGGACGGCGTTGTTGAATTGTTGCCGTGCTAGGGGGCATGACAGCGCCCACGTGGCCAAGTAATGGCCCACCCGCTCATCCTTGAGGTTTGAAGCCCCACTCAACTCCCGTAGTGCCTTAGACAAGAGGGAAGCATCCTTCCCGGTTGAGGAGGGAGCAAGGGGGAGCAAGTGGCGGAGCGTTTCATTGCAAAGAAATGTGCAATATCTAAGCGCGAGAGAAGGAAGCATGGAACAATGAACTACGGACAATAGCAAGCATGCATGGGGGAACAATGAAGAAAATGGGATATGTGGGTAGACGTTGTATCGTTCTAGTATTGATCTAATCTAGCCTAGAACGATCTAGCTAGAGCGTTCTAGGCTAGATCAAGATTGGGTCTTCTAGCGTGTACCAAGGGTGAAGGTGCCATAGGTCGGACGCCCAGTGGTGTCCTTGCGGTTTATTGCGGTCGACGCGAACGACAGCTGCTGCCGGCCACTTGGCCCGGAGGCACCGGACCAGCCACCCGCGGAACCGCTCGAATGACACTGCAGCGAAATTTTCCGGCACCAGGGGTGCCAAGTGGACCTGGAGCTAGAGATCATCCATCGTACCCAATGTACAGCTGGGGCTCGCCAGGGCCTGTTTGCCTTCATAATGTTCTCCTTGACGCTGCGCGTCCCGTGCCTTGCGGGTGGCCCAACCTCGCTCTGACCTTTTGCGTTTGCCGGTGGGAGGATGGGGCTTTGCCGGCGCGTCGGGGAGTCGGACATGACACCAAAGCTGAAAAGGAGTCGAGAAGAACGAAATTAGGCCGGCTTCATTGGGGTGACCAACGGTGCGACAAAGGCGCCCCCTTTCAGAGGTCGATCGGGCCCCTGTGAGGGAGAGTCGCCGCATGGCGGGCGTGGAGCCCCCAAGGGTCGAAGTGCACCTCTGACACGAACTACGAAAAGGAGAGGGAGGGAGATACATGTAACGCGTATGCTACAGCAAGTACAGACGTAGGGAAGTCCAGGAGGATCCATGACAACCGGTTGTAAGCATGTGCGCCTTTCTATATGCGTACCTACACATTTGTGATTTCTACCGGTGCGTCTCACCGCGCCTTCTGTCCTGTGCTCACTGTGTCTCCTGTATGACGTGCTGTGGGGCCCCCGGGTAGGTGCCTCCCCGGCGTCTCCTATGGGTCGTTGGTTGTGTGTCCTGATGCCCGCGGCATCATGCGGTGTGCCACACCCCACAAATGGCCTGTATCTGTACCCTCCCATGCCCTGAGCTCGCTGGGAGGGGTCTCCGACGTGGGCCTCGGTCCACGTCCACATCCCCCCGTTGGGAGGTGCGCCCGGCTGGTGCCTCGGGAGGGGGGAGGGGGGGGCTGGTGGCACGAGCTGAGGTGGTGGCAAAGGGATATTGACGCGCCTTTGTCCCCGAAAAGACTCTCTGCCAAGATCGTGGGTGCATTGGTCGGCAGCAGCCTTTCGATGGTGTTCGGGCATTTGCCGCAACAGCAGCTTGAGTGTGTACCCTTGGCCACACCGCCTTGAAATAGAGACATCAGCAGGGCGGTCCTTAAGACCAAAAAAATTGCCGGCCTCCGGTACGCTCGGACCGCTGCGGAGCGCCAGCCGGCGATCGACTGCTGGTGAATAATCCCGGCGGCCCGATGCCTTGCCCCCAACAGTGGCCGAAGACGTCACACTTGGTGACAAATGTCCGCCGCGAGTGGCTCGAGACAGATAACACCCCAAATTTTGTGTGATGTGACCCTTTGGGCAACACAGAGTGGCGTTGGGCACATATCTGCTACTACGTACCATTGTATACAGCACTCTCACCGGACAGTATTCGGACGCACTAGTCACAGAAAATGTCCACTCATGTCGCTACTGTTGTTGTTGGAACTGCAACTACTGTTGTTTGATGCCATCACAGTGGAGGCAGTACTAGGGTCGACTACAAGAAGAACGTACCGCGGCGGCTTGAATCCCGGGGGCTGCACCATCCATGGCTTTTTGTGTTTGGGTTGGGGGGTCGGAGGGACAATACCACAGCACATTCGGCAGCAAACCCCAGAGCGGGAAGAACGTGGTTACATAACCATTGGCGGTTTAGGTCCCTAGAGCGCAGAGGGGTGGGGTGGGGATGGGGGGTTCCTGGGGCGTGCCGTGCACGTCCCTACGCTACGATATGGCAGCAGCTGCTGCGCATCCCTTGCCATGCGGGGACTCAGTGGTCCAGCGGCCAGTGCACTTGTCGTGTGTCCTAGAGCCCCAGGTTCGATTCCTGCAGAGGGAGAACCGGTGGATCACGGCAAGTCCGGCCGAATCCGAACAATCGGTCAGGGTGGAGGAGGGGACCAAGACACGAAGCAGATCGTGGGGTGTACACGCCCCAGGCGCTACCACTCCCGCTACGGCCCCCTCCAGCCCCAACACACACACTATTGCGAGACAAACGGGCAACAACTCAGTTTCCGAGTGTCAGAACCCTCGTCAGTTGGACATCAAACAAGACAAAGCATGTCTGACGCCAATAGGCGCCTTTCTGCACCACAGGGCGAGAGGAAGAGGCACATCCTGCTCCCGATCACGACCGTCTCCAGCCCTCGGCAGCCGCGCAGAGCGCTAAGCCAAGGGCCTGTGAAGGGCAGAAACAGGGGTCACTGAAGCTCAGATTTGGGTTGTGGGAATGTTTCAGAGCCCTCACCTCAGTCCCCCTGCACTACGGTCAGCGACAACGAGGCTCGTGGAGTCACCGGTTACGACCAACCAGCATTGTATGGGGGCGTGTGTACAAGGGGTGGAAAAACGGCAGGATACGAGGTCAGCATGCACCATCATTGGTGCATTACACACACACATTATCTGTGGGGTTGCTTCTGCACTGGCATGTGGGGTCGGGGCACATCTGTGTCAATCTGTCCAAATTCTCTGCGTCCCAGTTCCAAGCCCCATTAATTCCCTCAACTGTGAGACTGTCCGGAAGTCACCACGAGCTGTATGCTTCCCCCGCCCAGAACGCATGTTTGCCAAGCCAGCGTTTAATTGCAGAAACCACTACACACCGTTTCGCTGGCATATGGTAGGACAGATGATGCATTATCTTTACCGTTGCCTTTTCGGAGTGCTCCCGCAATACACCCTGTGGATGGCGCCATGTAGGGCTCTCATAGCGGTGGTTCTTTTGAAACCAGACAGTAGTACTACTTGGAGCCAGGCTGCCGCACATAGATCTGGCCACACCAGGATGTAGACCAGCCTGCTGTGTTCTTGAGTACCCCTGTTAGAATACCCGGGAGGTAATCTTTGCTCCACCTGTGTGGTGTTTTGAGCGGTGCATCTAACTTAAGTGACCACTCTGGGGTTAGCGCAGCTGGTTCGGCGAAAGCTGTTCCCCCCCGCATCCTCATAACCCAACACCATCACGACACCTACTGCCTTAGTCACACTGTTGCAGCAGCATCCTGTACATCGGCGGACTTCCTTGCTGATGCAGTCACAGTCCACATCCAGGCTCCAACAAAATTTTAGAACGTCCCTTACCGCCTGTACCACGTCCGCTCTATGTTCGGTGGGGGCATCGGTAGCGAGGAGTATATTATCGCGGAACTGACACATACTCATACGCCCCCACCTCCCGTGCCATACCGGCCAACCTTCTGTGGTTACCTCCAGTCTGCCCACCTCTCTGAATTTTCCTCTTTCTGCGTATGCAGCCCACACGGAATGCAAGACTGCCCCTTGGGCTGAAAACGGCCCTCCCATAGGACTACAGTTCGTTTTGGTCCACAGATTCCCTGTGCTGTAGCATCCATTATTATGGGTCAGTTTGTGGGAAACAATTCTCACCAGATCGTCATGACTGAGGTAGTGAAAGTTGCTGCTTGCTGCTTTACCTGCTCTGTCCATTTTTGTGTGAGCATGGTGCACACTCCATGTTAGTTCCTTTGCTCTCCACCGTTTGCGTGCAATCAGCCACTCACTGCCTGTTTTAAAATGTTCTTCGATGGTTCCTGGCTGGATGTTATTGAATTGTTCCTTACAGTCCAGCTCAGCAATTGCTGTGAAACCGTTCCCTGCACACCAGTGGAACCATGCTGACATCTCTGTGATTGATAGACGGAGAAAACTCATGGGGATTTCCCGAACCAGGTTGTTCAAAAAGCAGGTGAATGCCCTGGCTGCTACTCTCAATCTCGATCTCTGCACTACATAGAACTGCTCTTGACCCCACCACATTCTTCCACACGCCGGGGCTTGCGGGGCGCCTTTTAGTGTAGCAGGCGGTTTGGGTCTCGGGGGTTGGGGGGGTGGCCTCTGGGGACGTCTGTTGCCCTTTCTCCCTCTGCATGCACCTACCCTCGTGACGTTGTACCTCTGTGGCCGCACCACTACTTCGCATCATGGCGCTCCGTAATTCGACCACAAAAAGCGCAACTCCTGGTAAACCCCCTGCCCCAAAACAAGAACCAGTTCTTAATTTTGGACCAACCGGTGGCTGTCCTGCTGGGGTTCCCATTTGGGGGCTGGTCCTTTACTTTGTGCCCATACTGCTTCCTCCTTGTGCCTGCAGGAAAATGGACGTGCCTGTGAATTTGGGGCCGCCAAGTGGGCCGACTTTGGTCAATTTGGGGCCGCCGAGTGGGCCGACTTTGGTCAATTTGCTTTCCACTAATCGCGCTGTAAAGGGGGTGTCTCGGTATGCGAAAAAGAAGGGCCACTTGCACACACAAAGAAGATGCAGGGAGCTCGCCAATGCTGTTGCCCAGTGTGTGCATGGTGTGTGTCAGTGTCCAACGTGGTTCGTATGTTTGACACACTGCGTGCAAAAGCCCAAGCAACTCTTATTTGTGGGGTGGTTGTTAGTTCGGGCCGGTTCGTACTTTTGGGGAGTGGATTTATAACCTTCCACTGATGTCTAGGGGGAGGCAGGGTTGCGGTTCTGGTGTCTGACAACCTGAACCTTCTCCGCGCCAAGGGGACAGGACCTAGGGCCCTTCGGTTCCTGGCCGCCCCGTGCACGTCCGTCCCCACCCCCATGCCCACACACCAGTTGCTGCAGCAGGCGATGCTCGATGTAACCGACATCACAAATGGTGGAGATCAGCGCCGCGATGCCCTCCCAGTAAACGAAGAGGCTCCTGCGGTTGATCGGCCACAAGATCACAGGGTATCGAAATTCGTCCTCAAAGCTGAGCGGGCAGTACTCGCGCAGCCCCGAGTGCATCATCGACCCCCGGAACTCCTGATGCGACGCCGCAATGTACCGCCACAGCAGTTTCACGGACCGCGGGGGCAGCACTCCGAGGCCGGCGGGGTCCAGGATTGACCACGCATTGGTGTACTTGTTCAGATCCTGTTCGAAGAACCAGGGGAAAAGAACAAGACATTGAGCGCTGCAGCCCCCTGTCTTCGGGACTGGGGGTCTGTTTAGGCGCAACTGGCCCCTTCCTTTCCCAAACGCTTTCAGACCGCCCGATTTGTTCCCAATCGCCACCGCGTCTGAGAACCCATTTGGTCATCCTCTTCTTCAAGCACGGGTCCATTACATTTCTCCAGTGTGCGTGTGATGCATAAGGGGGGGTGGGGGCGTCCCAGGGCTGCCCTGACCGCCAAAAATAGAAACCAAACGGCCGGACTCCCCGACACCTGGGCCTCAATAGTGCGGCGGCTGGTCGGTATCGCCGTCGGTTGCCGGCCAACCAGCGCTTGGCCATCCACCGGCGTCGCCATCAACTGCCGTCAGATAAGCTCCGGCGGCGGCGTTTCACCGGGATCACCAAAGAGCTCAGGCCGTCCTTACTTAAACAAAGACAAAGGATGTCTCATTCCCGGTACCTCCTGACCGCATTGAACACACTTCTACACACAATCTGCGAAACACGGCACTCGAAAGGTGGCTGAGCAAAAATCCTCGTCAGTGGGATCGTCAAATAAGAAGCATGTTCAACGGCAATGGGCGCCTTTCTGTAGCACTTCTACACACACGCGTGCACGCACAGAGGATGACACAGCCACCTAGTTGTGGGAACACATGCACATACACACACACACACACATGCAAATGCACATGCACATACACATACGATACACATACACACACATACACATACACGATGAGAACCGCGAAAACAAGAACAGACCAAGAAAACCGTTGAAAGAAAACTCCTCAGGAGCTGCAAGGCAGCGCTAGACGTCCTTCGGTCGAAACAAAAATAGACACATATACATACACATGCACGTGCACAAGCACAAGCACATACACACATACACACACACACATACACACACACACACACACACACACTTTGTGAGAGAAACCAACGAACCCCACACACACAGACACACACGTTGAACGTGACAACCAGGCACAGAGAACACACACACACACACACACACACACACACACACACATACCCACATACACACATACACATACACATCCACGTCCACATAGCCATAGTCATAAATCAGTTATCATGCAGTCTACTGGTGTTACCTGCCACTGCGACCGAGTGGGTGGTCCCCACCCTGACCCAGTGTTGTGTCTCCTAGGGCTGCGTGAGATTGTCCACATCTTGACGGAGGACCCAAAGGACCGGGGATACCGGGCTATCTAGGCTTTGGGGGCAGTGGCAACTGCGAAGCATTGGCAGCACTGGCAGCGGTGACAAGTGCTGGCTCGGAAGACCACGGGGGGTTAGGGTCAACGTGAAGCATGGCAAAGCATTGCAACAAACAAGCTCAAGGCCTAGGGGTGGCACCACAGCAGTCAAGCAACAAGTGCAGCAAACTTGCGGCGCAAAACAAGAATTTGGGTCTCGGTTCACTTGATGTCCACCTAGCAACCACTGCCTGCTCTGTGTCTACACCCATCTTATTCACCGTAGTACTCATTGTCCCCACTCCCTCTTTGCATCACCTGCACCGCTAACAATAAGAAAACATGATGCGACAAGCCAAGGTTCTCGGAGAGATTTGGCCTAGCTTGGCCCTGGACCATCATGGCTCCTCTGTGCAATTCTCGTCGGATCCGGCCTTGGAGACACCCACGACGTCCTTGCCCGAGGTTAGCCGTGCATCCCTCTGTACCCTCCCATCTCCAATTTGTCGTACCTGGCATCCTACCTCCCCGAAAGGGGTGGGACTCAACCCAAAAATGGTGGGGCTCAACAGCACGTGTGCGCGGCGCGACACAACACCATGTGTCGGCTACTTGCATAGACAGGTACCAAGGCGTACGATACCAATGCGGCTCTTATGCATGCGGCGCACATCCAAATACAATTTAGAATGCATGCCCCTAGCAGAGGTGCAGGTCACCCCGCATCAAGGGGCTACACCTCACGAATCTAGCTGGCTAGGATTCAAGTTGGTGGGTGCCGCAGCTTGGCTATCAATCCCGTGTGAAAGTAGACACCAGCGGCTCGCCCCGGGTTGTGGTAACCAGGTGCATTGCATCTAGCCCATGCACAGTGCCGTGACCCCACCCTTGACCCTTACATGCACCGATTGGCTAGCTCCCGTGGGTGTAACCTGCCCCCACACAAGCAAAGCGACCAAGCCACAGGTTCAACGGCCACGTACAATGCGGTTGTCCTGTTGTCTCCCCTAGCATTGCAACAGACATTCCACACACCACCATAGCAACACAACCATCCGTGGCCCACCACTTGCTACATTGCTGAACCGCCACGTCGCTGCCGCCACTCTCGCCCTAGGTCAGTTGGTTAGTGTATGTATATGTCCGCAGGACAAATCCCACTAGGTTGCCCCTAGGGCCAATGGAGGCTTTGATACTCCCGCTTGGTTGTTCCTAGAGCTAGGGCACTAGCCATTCTTTGGATCATCGACACCCCGGTATTTTTCCAACACCCCCATCAATGTCTTCTGGGGGTCAAGGGACAACCCCATTCATCCACACGAACCGCGGGAACATGGCACAGCCACTACGTCCCTTAGGAGAGGGAGCCATCATTGGTAGGCTCATTTCCTTTGCAAAGGCTTTGCAAAGTGGGATAGGACGATGGCACTGCCGGCGCTGGGACGCACCCACTCCGGCACTAGAGCCACGGGCAACATACACATGCACATGCACATACACATACATGTACACATAGACATAGATCCGTTCTCATGTCATCTACTGGTGTCACCGGCCACCGTGGTTCCCACCCCGTTACACTGCCCTGGGTCTCAGGGCTGCCTGAGATTGTCCATAGCTTGACGGAGGATCCAGGGGACCGGGGAAACCGGGAAATAGTTCAGCCAAGACCATGTGCCTTGTTCCTTGAGGTGCACCAAGGGGGGCGGAGGGGGGGGGGGGGCTGACCAGTCACACGGGAGGTGGGGGTTTGACGCTAACGAGGTCCACAAGGGAGCTGGGTTTGGAGGAGGAGGAGGAGGAGGAGGAGCGCGTGCCACGGCCCCATGGACGATGGGCTTGAGCATCGTCCCCCGGGGGTCCAACGCAGACCCGCCAGGGAAGTCCTCCATCTTACCTCCGCAAGAGCAAGACGGATCTCGCCGCACACCTGAGGACGCTCCTCCCGGCAGGCCGTCCGGGTCCCAGCGCCGGTGTACGGCAACGCCACAGTCCAATCTGCCTCCGCGTCCCTGTCACCAACCGTCCGAAGGCCCTGGATCCACCCGAGTCAACGTCCCAGATCCGTCCAGCGCGTGAAGGCGTGGGTCTCCCCGGGGCATCACCCCCGACTTAGAACGTCGCCAGAACAATTCGGACGCGCGAGGCCGAGGACGTGATCACGCACGTGGATAGGGCCACGGGGAGGGGTGACCCCTTCTTGTAGACCGTGCGGGGGCCCTTGGAAGCCGCACTGAGGATGGCCAAGAAGGCGGAATGAAGTGCGGCACACCAAGAGGGGATCTCATCTCCACAGAGGCCAGCCTCCAGGCTCCGTCCTTCGCCACCATAATGCATGGCCGGCCCACAGGCGGCGCCGGTCCGGGAAATGGGGGGCAAGCCCGTGCCGGCTGAGACCGTCCAGGATGACCACGTCATGTACCCCCCACTCAATCTCTTCTCGCATGTGCGTCAGGATCTGGTTGTGTAGGAGGTGTACATAAAGGACTCAGTATGGGCTCCGCCTTCGACGGGTGGCCATGGCGGACCTCACGTCGGGGGCCAGGAGGAGATCTCCCGACAACCATAGGCCGAGGATGACGTCCCAGGCCGGCCACCTGGTAACACCAGGCGTCAGGCCCCAGTTGGCGACATGGTACCACTCTAGTGGAGGGTCGTTAACGAGACTCTTGTCCACAGGGCTTCCCTTCTGGGGGGAGTACTTGCCAGCGAGGGGCATGACGGGCACCGCGTGCCGCTTGTGTAGGAGGATGGTGGTGAGCACGACGTCGCAGAGGAGGCGACGTACGTTGGCTGGTCGCAGCCCCCAGTGCTGGAGGGCATCCCGGTGGTGTGAGGAGATAGCACCAAGGAGCCCAACGGTACAGGTAGGGAGAGAGCCGTGGGCCGGGGAGCCGTCAACGGCAAGGAGGAAGGGCTCGCTGCCCCAGAGGATGAGGACCCCCCAGACCGTGGACGCACAGTGGCACCAGGCATGACACCATTGGGAGAGTCGGGCCGCGATCCACCGATGGTTGTGGGCACGGAGCAGAGATAGGAGGTGGTCACCAGGGGCGGGCTGGAGACAGAGGGGGCAAGGCGTGTCCCGGGGGGGGACAAGGAAAGGCGAAGGCCAGTGGTAGCCAGGTAGTCACCCCATGAGAGGAGGCCATGACTGACGGCGGTGGCGTATTCAGCAAGGGCGGGGTCGCGTTGCGGTGGAGGGGATCCGGAGGAGGCATGGTGGGAGATGAGAAGGGCCCGGTGGGCATGGGGGAGGGCGTTGTGGACTTGGAGGCCGGCATGGGAGAAGCAGGTCCGGGGCTCCTGTATGGGGGCCAGCCATCCCACCGTGGCCGGGCAGTCTTTCGCGGAGAGCCCCGCGGCTTCGTCCACATGGTCTAGTAGAGTGTCGAGCTAGGTTCCAGCAATGTGGGAGTAGAGGTGGCGAGGGGGTGGTTGACCGACAGATAACGCGCGGCATGCACGTAGCAGGTCGCCTTGTAATGAGTCGTCCGGCTCCTGTCGCCCCTCTTGAGCCGCTATGTACCCTTTACAGTCGGCAAAGTGCCACGAGCTGGATCGGAGGGTGAAGGGAGGGCAAGTAGAGGGACCTCGGGCGGAGAGGGCAACCCATACTGTGTACAACTCCGCCGTGTAGGCGTTATCCACTCTCATGGGGATACTAACGGCGTAGATCTGGAACCACAGCGTACTGGGGCAGAACACGGCCACGGCTCCACCACATCGTCGGGACTTTGGGCACCATGAAGCATCAGCGGGTTATCGCCGGTGTCAGGAGGTGGCTGGAGCACCGCGGCCCGGAAGGTGTCATTGAGGGTGCGGAGCTGGCTGTCGAGGGGCTTTCGGGGGATGGGGAAACGGCCTCTCTTCGACAGGCATATGGGTTGAGGCGTGGGGGGCACACCATGGAGGGTAGTCACTACCGGCAGGTGGTCGGAGGGGAAGCTGGAGTCGGAGCGCACCTCGGTGGAGTGGGCAGCTTCCGAGGGGGACCGGAGGAAGATGTGGTCTAGGGCGCCCACGAAGCCTTGCGGGCTCACCCATGTGGGGGCCTCGGCAAGGAGGCTTAGGCGGCGTAACCCAAGGCGCGCCAACGTGGGCAGGACAAGGTCGCAGAGGGGGGTGGGCGCCACCAGGAGGTAGGGGGCCCAACGGCAGTTGGCGTTCAGATCTCCTGTCAGGACCACGACCTGCGCGGGCGTGAGGAGGAGGTGGGGGTACACCCCCACCTCCTCCAGTCGAGGATTTCTTGGAGGACTTCGAGGCCACCGTCGGCGGGGAGCTACACGTTGGCGTGGCAGTGGGCCAAGTCAGCAACACTGAAGTCTGTGATGAGCGCACGACCCGTGGGGTGGGCACAGTAGCTGGTGACGTACAGGTCAGGGGCTCGAAACAGCAGGGTGGCACACCCGCCGGCAACCTTCGCCGGGGCGTGGATGGTGTGATAGAGGGGGTGCACCGTTTGGAGGACCAGAGGCCCGGACTCTTGAACATGTAGAGTCAAGGGGTATTCATATTCGCGTAGCAGCACGTCCAGGGCCTGGAGTTTGGGCCTCAGAGACATTTGCACGTTCAAGGTAACAATGTCAGGGCGGGGCTGAGAGTGGTCCGGGAGCGGGGCAGCATCTGTGGATGGCTAGCAGACAGCAGGTCGTTGGCGCAGCTTGCGAGCAACGAGGTCGGGGAGGGGCCGGGGCAGGCCCCGGACCCACTTCCGGAGGTGTCGGGGCTGGTACGCGGCCGCCAGCACTAGGAGACTGGCACGGATAAGGCCAGTGGCCTTGATGGAGACACGGTTGTGCAACGAGGGCGGGAGGACGACATGGTGGTGTTCGGGGAGGATGAGGGACGTGGGCGGCATGCCTGTGCGGCATAACTGTATTTGGTGAGACCCAAATACTTGCACACAGTGCACTGCCCCTACAAGCGATAGGGTGTTGCGGGGCCACATGTCTGCACCACTACACGCCCGGTAGTAGTGCACGCCCGTTGGCAGGTGTAAACACATGTGGAGGGCGTATGGAGGCGGGATGAACTGGGCTGTGTCCGGGGGTGGCATGGGAACCAGGCCCCACTCCCCTGGGGGGGGAGCTGGGGGTATACGCACCTAGGTGTAGCTCCGACCGTTTGGGGACTCCATCAAGGTGGGAGTGGCAGAGCAACGAGACCGTGCCGGGGACGTCCTCGTTGTGGGCTGTCGCCTCTTGACCTAGCGGTCCCTCGGGGGGTGTCCGAAGTACGGCTGGTACCGGTGTGGGTCGGCTGGAGGGCTCCACGGCGAGGGGGCGTAGGGCTTGTGTGCCATGGCAACCCGGGGGTCGTGTTGGTCCCCCGGGTAGGGGTAGGGCAGGAGAGGGGCCGGGGGGTGGCGGTCATGGTGACTGGAGCGATCACGAGGGTCGGGCTGCTCATCCCGGTAGGCACTGCGGCGCCTTACCGGTGGGTTGTCGTGGCGGTACCCAAGGCTGCGCCGGCGAGGCGGGGATCTATCAGGGCGGCGCGCGCTGTAATGCCGTGGGTGCTTGGCCTCCAGCTACCCGCCGGAGTCGGAGGCTCCGGTGAGGTCCACTTCGTCCTCCGGGTCATGCTTGCGCCGGTGCTTCTGTCCTCGTCCTCCACGGTGGGTCTTGCGAGCGGGGTACTCCCTATCTGGGTCAGGGGCCCACAGGGTGTAGGGCTGCTTTTTGGACACCGCCCAGGATATCTTCCATCCCCGAGCAATGCGATGCCGGGTCAACTTCATACCCTTGTCGTAATCGACGGGCTTGACGCCCATGATGGTGAACTTTGCCGTGTGATTAAGCTGCGCGTCCGAGATGGACGAGAGCCCCGCCCCGAACTTGTCGCGGAGGATGCTGCCCCACCCAGAGTGCCTTGGAAAACACCTGGGAGTCCACTTTTTGGGGGGTGTACCCCTTTTTCCTGGCAGCCCCTGCCGCTTGATTGGCAGCTTCCACATCGGCGGGCGAGGCGGCGGGATTGTGCCTGATCTCTTGGACCGGGGGCGGACTGGCGAGAAAGGCACGCAGAACCTCAGCGATACCAGGCAAGCTCGGCGCACGGCTGCGGACCCATGTCCATTGCTCCCGAATCGGCGACTGTGGGAGGGAGTTGGCATCTGCCCTGTAGTGGCGGAACAACTGGAGGTGGAAGGCGTGGGCGACCTTGTCCTCGCACCCTCGTGGGATCGTGGGGATCCATTCTAGGAGAGACGCCAGCGCAGCGTCGGTGGGGGAGGGGGTTGGCGACCGGGTCTGGGGAGGAGCTTCCGGGACACGGGGTGGGGCACCTGCCCGTGGGCTTTTTGGAACCGGGGCCGAGACAGCAAAGGAGATGCTGGGCGCCTCAGTAGGGGTCGCAAGGCCTGCAACAGCCTCCTTGAGCACGCTAGCCAGGGTTTCAAGATCAGGCGCTTGGGGCGAGGTCAGGACGGCCGCTGCGAGGACGAGGGCCAGGACCTGCGGGGAGCTGGGCGGCGGCAACTCGAATGAGGCCGGTGCAGCACTGCGCACTGCATTGGCGAATGCTGCCGGAGTGGCTTGAAGGCCTCGGAGTCCGGTGGCAACAAACAGGAGGGGGGGCAAGGACCGGATGAAGCCGCCTAGCTTGACGGCTTCGGCCTGTCACTACGCTGCAGCTGCGCGTTGTATCTGCAGTAGGGCATTGTCACGCTCATCTCGGACAAGGTCAAGGTCGCGTGGGAGGGACGCCAGGTTATCTTGCACCATGCGCACAGCTCCTACTGCTGGGCTTCACATCTGTCGCGTAGCTGGGCGTAGTCGGTAGAGTAGGCTGAGACGTCTAAGTCTGGGACAAAAAGCTCTCCTGGCTGCGAGGGGCTGGGGGGGCAGACCCGGCGGCTGGGATCGGGGACTCTGGTGGTGTCGTGTCCATGGTGGCCGGCTTGGCTTGGGACGCTGGATAGTGAAAGACAACTTGGGGGGTTCGGGCGGCAACAATGAGGGGGGGTGGCCGCTAGCTGTCGGTGGGGTGTTGTCGTCTGCGCGGTTCAGCGCTGACGCCGGGGTGAAAGATGGGGCCGCAAACAAGGACCCTACTGGGCTGGGGACCTGCTGCCCCTTTGCAAGGTAGGGCGCATGGCTTGGAGGGGCCAGGGGGGGAGGGCTGGCCGTGTCCTGGAGGCCAGCCTGCAAGAGGACGATGGTGGGGGCTGTGGCCCACGAGTGTTTCCGTGCTTGCTCAATCTGGTGTAGCAGTTCCACACTGCGGACCGGGAGGATAGTTGGCGCAGCTGGTCAGGGGGCCACATGCCCTTGTTAACCAGCGGAAGGGGGCTGGCGACGGGGACCAATGTGAGCTACCCCGAGAGGCAGATGGAGGAGGCCCATGCCAAGAGGCCGAATTTCAGGGGGGCAAGCTCCCAAGGGCTGTCTGCACGACGGCGTGCACGCCATTGGGCAGCGCCCAGAAAGCCGCTACCAGCTCTGTGACCCGTAAGCGGTCCCAAGTTGGCTTGAGGTGGGGTGGCAGGAACTGGCTAATGGGCTTTTGGAGGTTGAAGGAGACCTTGTGGTTCTGTATCTCCGGGGCCGCTAGGGTGTCAGTGGGCGGGGCCTTCTCCCGGGGGGAGTAGAGGTTGCGGAACACGATGTGCCGGAGGCGGGCAGCCGATATGGGGGAGTGCCCGGGGCTCCTCCTGGTGATCAAGGCGGCCGTGAGGGTGTCCGGGTCCTCGGGAACATACTCGAGTAGGGGGCCACCTTGTGCAAGCGCCAAGGGGACATACTCGATAATCTTCACCTCTGATGGGCCCGTGGCGAACGTGACGGTAGCCGTAAGTAGAAGCCCCCTGGGCGTCCAAGCTCCTGTCATGGCAGTAATAGCTTGGATGGTACCATCCACCACTTTCCAGCGCAAGGCATCACACAAGTCGGATAGGGCGGGGTCGGGGGCCCGTATGGCCGCGTCCGCCGCCTCCAACGTGTCGTCCTTCAGCATGTCTAGGCTTCACAACAACCGGTCGGTGTCGTTAGACTGGGCAATATCCTGGGGAATGGCCCCCGGCGGAGGGCTCCGCCCCGAGTGGCTTCGGGAGTTGAGGAGGGAGAGTCGTGGGATGGTGAGGAGTGTTCGGACATGGTACGCTGCAACGAGAAGGGAGCGGGTGGTTTGCGACACTGTAAGCAACCCTCCTTAACCCTCAAGGTGCAACAGTTCTGGATAGGTGGCTCAGATTTTTCCTTTCAATCATACAAAAGGTCCATGGGCAGCCCAATCAGAGGAGGTACCCCTCAATATCACCATGGAATTGAAGCATGAACCGAAGGCGGCGGATTATTTCATCCAATTTGTGTTGCTGCTTCAAAACCGTTGGACATTGTGAGAAAAAAACAGCCACAAGCCTGCCTTGTGTATTGCGCAACAATATTGACCAACATGGGGCTGTGAAACAAACAAACAAGTGGAACACCCCGCATTTCACATTGTGCACCCCAATTCCACTCCCGGGTTGCCACACGGCCACCAAACGCTGGTGGTCACGCGGCTCCACGCTTCGCTCACACTCATTGCTGAGTGGGGCACCGCTAGCGTAACAAGGCTAGCGGCTCCGCCCGGAGAGTAGATGGATCGGACACAATGCTCAATGTGGGTGGCGGCGGCCCGCGCCGAGGGCCCCTTGTCTGCGGGCTAACAATTGCATTTAAGCAGCGTCCCCGGCTACTGGGGAGAAATCAATGGCTCCCAATGCTCAGCACGGGGACAAAATCAGTAATGGCCCACATGCAAGGGTCACCTGCAGGCACGTAAGAAGGGCAAAGCAGAAAAATTGCGGGAAAATAGTGGAAAATTGCGAGAAATTGCGGGAAATTGCGAGAAATTGCAGAAAATTGCGGACCTCGTCCCCCCCCCCCCCGTGCCCCAACCCCGCCAAAAGATTGAACATGTTCTTATGCCCATCCTTGACACACACAGCTCACGAGGGAACCCAAGAACCAACGACCAAGAAACCCAGTGCGGATGGTATGTGGCAAAAACACACACACCGGGGGAGTGTTTGCCCTGCGCGTGCCCTACGTGTGCCCTGCGCACTTCTTTTATTCTGACTTTCCCAGATTCAATCCCCAAGTTCACCATTACCAAATGAAGCCTTGGGCTAGGGAATGTGATGACAGTCGTGGGGAGCGACCGCGAGCGGGGCTTCCATCAACAAGGGGGTCCAAAAGAACTTTCGGAGGGACATCAATTGCAGGAACTGATGGGGATGGTGGTGGAGACCCGAGACTGGGGATACCAAAGAAGATGGAGTCCATGGGGCATCAATGATTGACGGCTTGCACACCACCTTGATCATACTCCAACTCCACATGCCCATCGTGCAAAAGGCCAACCACCTTCACGGGTACCCGAAGCCAAGTAGAGCTGGTGTAGAACACCCTGTCCCCAACGCTCAACTCCACAACAAATAGCAAAAGAGGTTTGAAAACACAAGGGGCAGAAAGTGGTGCTCCACAATAGACACAATGAATGTATCACCATGTGCCTAGCTTGGCATGCTTGTTTCACGATACACATAGATGCACCTTGTAGCCCTCGAACGCATCACACTGGGTGACCCGGGGGAACAATAGGTGAGGGAAAGGCGCCGGTCCATATCCCCAACTGGAAAGGCGCCGGTCCATATCCCCAACCGGAAAGGGGCAGGTCTACAAGGAGAAATCATCCCCAATTGCCCCATCCCACCCACCCACCCACCCACCCAACCACTCACCCATCCGAGGGGCACAATCCACCCCAAAAAGAGGGGTAGGAATCACCAGTGGCCCAAAAAGTTGCCGTGCGCACTAACGCTCCCTCACATACATACACACACACACACACACACACACACACACACACACGGTGGGAACCGCAAAAACAAGAGCAAAAGCACAAGAAAAGTGGTTGGAGCAAACTCCTCAGGAGCTGCAGAGCAGCCCTCGACGTCTTTCCGTTTGTCGAAGTACGAGGCAACACAATCGAGTGCTGATGTGCAGATGTGCATATCCACTCCCTCCTGCCCTCCCCAGACCCAAAATAAATCCTGGAGGAGCCCGAGTATACGTCCTATCAATGTACTGCAAGGAAAAACATTGTTGGGTGCCTCCACCCAACTGCACACACAAAGACGTCCACTTAGAACCTCAGAGAAAACAGCGAATAAAAGTCAGAACCTTCTGGCCCAAATTCTGTGGGGATGGCTATGTCGGTGTAGTCTGTCACGATACCACAAAGCCCACTTTTCAAGCCAGTGGACGGCGGCTTCAGACCGCGCGCACAGCAGGCGCTGTGCTATGGCATACACGGTGCATGTAGTGTTCTCTGGCACCAGGGAGAGGCAGCAAACACACGACGCACTGCTGCATGCAGCGCACGCATAATCCGCATGCTCAGATAATCACTTGCCGTCACCAACTGTCCCCAGGTGAGAGCAGAAACAATCCCCCCCCCCCACAAGCTGGAGTACCACGGCAGGCCTGCTGTGAGACTGCTCATGAACACACACACAATTGACGTAACAAACGGGCAACAGCCAAGACAGCAGGCAGCAATCAAGGAGGCCGGCTTGCACTGATTCTCGTCAGGCACAGTCACAACAAAAGCAGAGGCATTGTTTGACTGCACTAGGCGCCTTTCGAAAAAAAATAGACACTCAGAACACACACACACACACACAATGGGAACCGCAAATGAGAACAAAGCAAGAAAGCCTCAGGAGCTGCCGGGCAGCCCTAGACGTCTTTCGGTTTGTTGGGAACAGCGCAATGTGCAGCACTGGGCAGTGCAGATGCAATGCAGTGCTGAGAATCCTGACTTCTCCCTGACACACACACACACACACAAACACACACACAAACACATGCACCAACGCATGCACGTACACATGCACGTACACATCTGCATACACACTGGCCCAAACACATACCTCTATATTGAGGCCATGTACAGAATTGGAGTCGAGATTGAGATATGCAATGAAGTCAAACAAGGCGCTCGTCAACACCGAGAACAAAAGGAACGAGAGAACGGCGGGGATGGGCACAATGAGATACGCGGCCCTTCCAGGGCAGTCGACGCCCGGGTCGCAGAACGGTGGCTCACGCTGCGCGGATGAAAAGATTTCAACCCAGTAGTCACCGTTGGCCATTTCGTGAACGGCGGTCAGCGCTTTGTAAAAGCCCTGAAAGTTCGTCTCATTGGACAAGATGAACCCGTCAACCCGCAGATCCTCAAAGAAGGGAACCGCAAGGGTCGTGTACGAGGCGATCAGGATCACGTAGGCAAAGAGGAGGGCGAAGAGCTGCGGCAGCAAGCGATTCAGCACCTGTGATTCGGGGTGGACGCGTGTCAGGGATAGTCTGAAGGGGGTTACCATCTGATTTGATGAGAGTATCTGGTCGCTCAAGAGGGCACTTTACCCCCACGGTCCCATGTTCCAATCCTGGGATACTAAGGGTCCCCTCGGCCGGCGCCGAAAGGAAAGCCATGGCCTCCGCACACCCCTATGCACCCCATAAGTTCGCGGCCGTGGTTTGACCCGCCCAGTCGTGCGCCAGAGTGTTGGCAAGTGGCCCTGAGGAATGGGGCTCATACCCGTAAACACCGTCCGACATGATAGGGAACACGTGATGCTCGGGCCGCAGCCTTAGAGTCCGCAGTCCCGTCAGTAGATCCCAGAGCACCGCGCACGCACCACTCTGACCCAACGTACGCGAGGCGGAAGGACGGCATTCGCGGGGAAGGGGGACGCTGCGTTCGGGATTGTGTATTCATAAATGTTCAGAAATCAACGAGCAATGAAAATGTGCCAAAACAAGCGGAATGTTTTGACGCACACACACCCCCACACCCCCAGCCCCACCCCCGCGTCTGGTGCCGGCAAATCTACTCGGGTCAGAATGGCCGGCATACACTGTTTGCCGAAGGCGTGAGTGTCTCATCCAGAGAATCAGCTCAACCCTGAAACAGAAGGGGCATGCGGAAGCACCAACCGCCACACTTACCGAGCCTGTATGACGGTTGGCAGAGGTTGGGGACCGGTTGGGGTTTCAGACTGCCGCTGTTTGGGGTGGATGGTGCAGGCGGCTGTGCAGGTGTGGGGGCGGGGGGGGGGGGGGCTCTGTCCCTTCTGGGGACTCCCTGGCGAACTACAGCCACTCCGCGGACGCTACGCCGTATCCCAAAGGCCCGACCGGCGGGGGGGCTCCGCTGCGACTCACCCACGAACTATCGGTCGAAAAGGTGAGAGAGGGCGGTGGACCGCCGGAGGCACGCTGCGTGTCACACTGTGCGCCTGCTGCGGGCGTCGGTAAGGCACGCCGGGACCAACCACCAGTGGCGCCGCGCCCCTTTCGGGAACGCCGCCGGGCGCGTGGTGCCGGAACCGGCCCCCGTCTGCCACGTGCACGGGATCCCTGGAGGAGGAGGCGGAGGAGGAGGAGGACCAGTGGACAGTAATCGGCCGCACACTTCGCCAAAGGCTGGTCACGGGACGGACCTTTGACTAATCCTCTGTGCTCCACCTCACACATATTCTGAGAATACACTGGCATTGGAAACGAACACAGTCCCTGGGAGACCATCCGGCGAACCATGCCCCACTTGCCCTTACCAGAGGCGCCCCAACTCAGAGCCTAAGCGGGTACCACAGGGCGTCCTTCCGCACACGAGTATCTAGACTGCGTCCATGGTGAGCCTCTCCGTATCCAAGTCAGATGAAGCGGTATTCCCTGAGTTCCTTTCTTTCCGCACTGAAGCCCCCCCTCCCCCTTCAAGTGCATCCTTGCCCCGGGCCCTGGCCACGTTTTTCGGCGGTTTAGGCTGCACCCAATTACGTTCGTGGCGTCCAGTCGTCCTGTCGAGCTGCACAGGAGGGGGGCCCTTTCCGAAGGCGGGCACCTGGAGGACGTAGTAGGGCTCCAGCCGGAATAATTGGAGGCCCAGTGGATTCTTCAGGCAGAACACCATCGTCATGTTCATGAAGTACACGAGCCACGAGGTGCGGACCCATCCGATGGGAAAGCCGCGAGACAGGCTGGTCCAATGAAGGAAGCAGCCAACCACGTCCAGCGCTGTGACCGTGAACTGGACCACGTGCATCATCACGGAGAAGTAGGCTTTGCGGCCCAGCGCACTCAGCCTGTGGCAGCGCAGGCACGTAAAACGGCTGCGATGGGCCCCAACGGGGCGAACAATACGTACCTAAGCGCCCCAAGTGGTCTGGGGGCGCTTCTGGAACATGTGTTTCTTACCCCTTTTGACGCTGTTTTGCTACAAAATGGCCGTTTACCTGTAGGGATGCAGATTCGCCTCGATTTCAATTTGAACTCGAGCGAATTCGTACCGAATTCGAAATCGTGCAAATTCGAGCGAATTTGATTTCAATAGAGTCATAATGAGAGTTTGTAAATGATACCTCCGAAGTTCGAGCGAATTCGTACCGAATTCGAATTCGCCCGAATTCGTGCGAATTCGAACCCGCAATCGTATTTTTACCAAGGTTTTGGGGGGGCTTTTGGAGGGACGGGCTCAAAACAGGCCCAAAACACTTGTTTCGTAGGTGTCGTAGCGTCTGCGCCAACAGTACCCGCCGGCCTCAGGGGCGGGCTTCGGACATGGCCGGCCTCCGGTACGCTTGGGCCTCCGTGGAGCGCCAGTCAACGAGCGACCGGAGTGGGGCATCGGCCACTCGGCGTCGGT
This sequence comes from Eutreptiella sp. 'Long Island Sound 2002', assembly GCA_964036045.1. NCBI lineage: Eukaryota > Euglenozoa > Euglenophyceae > Eutreptiales > Eutreptiaceae > Eutreptiella > Eutreptiella sp. 'Long Island Sound 2002'. The sequence goes on along the minus strand of OZ038386.1, from coordinate 20,988,140 downwards.
TGGTCAACTGCCGTCAGTCAAGCACCAACCTGCGCTGTCGTTAGCGGTTAAACCCTTCAACCGCTAACCCCGGGCCCTCCCCAGTTCAAAAAAGGAAAGGGAAAAGCAAAAGGAAAACCTTGTTCCAAAGGAAGTCTAAAGGACAACCCTGGTTGGATGCCACTGGGGACGCTGCTGGGGATGGGCACTCTCCCATGGGCTCTGCGGCCGTGTCTGCAGCGGTCCAATGATACAAAGCTCCACATCCCTCCGTGTCCCTCCATACCCCCGAAGTCCCCCCATATCCCCTCACAATCCCCTTGCACTCGTCTACATCTCTCACCCACGTTCAGCCTCGAACTTCCAAATAAATTCTTCTGCATCCTTCCGCATCGTTCCCTGCACCCCTCCACATCACAGCACAGCGCCCACATGGCCAATTCATGTGATTCTTGAAGCAATGCTGCGCACGGTGCCTTTGGCGTTCCACCTTCTGCCATCGCACTAGTGCTGATGCTCACCTGTTGTACTGGACAGCCACAGCGTTTCTTCTTGCATCCGCTGTGTTGACTGTCATCCGTTCGGGCGGCCACAAGAGCAGACATACAGAGGAAGGATCCCCAGTCAACCCTGGCAAGAGTCGACACCCAGGGCTGTGGGCGCCCGACCCACAACTGTGGGGGAAAAAATAAATGTGGCGGGGGGCAAGGAAAATCCCCCCCTTTGGCAGGGGCTCTTCAGGCAGGCCGCTAAGAAGAGCCCCTTCTCCCACACACCCCCTTTCCAAAGGGGGGGGGCTCTTTGGGATTGCCCATGGAGCGCCTTCTCGGCCATTTTGAAGCATCTGTGGTGGACACAAATGTGAGTGACAGTGATGAAGACAAAATCCAATTTCCAGCCTCTCAAGCCCTTGTGTGACATGCTGCTGGCACACGACACGCAGACAGAGGACTCTTTAAAGGCCCGGCCGAAGGATCCCCTTTCTGCAACCCCCCCCCCGCAAGAAATTGGGAGGGCTCCTAGCCCCCCCCGCCCCCCCACCTCCGATAAAAAAATTTTCCACCGTCCTAATAAGCTGAACCCTCTGTATCGTGCAAAGGGGGTGGGGGGGGGAGGGGGGGCTAAGTACAAATCTGCGGAGCGCGCGTTCCCGTGTTGTTTGCGTGAGCCCCAAGACAGAGAAGGGGTGAACGGGTGAACAAACACAAAAACAAAAACGCTGGTCCGCGCACGGAGAGGGAACCGGACACGCCACAGAACTCTGCGTGGCTGACAAAATCCACACGTTTCGCGATGGGTGTCACTGCCGGCGTGCCATTCGATGGGCGCCACCACTTCGCTCTGAGCAGCCCCGGACGCTGTTCCACTTTTTTGCCCACGGCCGAGGACAGCCCCTGACAGGCGGTCTGATTTCCGCGTGGTCCGGGGGGGGGGGGGGGTGTCACCAGGTGGGGGCAGGGGCAGCCCCGCCGCTCATCGAGTGCATCCCAAGACGTCCAAGTTCATCACAAACTGGCCATACCCATTGCAACACCCTTGAACCAGCCCCTGAGGAGGCGCGCTCACACACAACATTGGCCCAATTCAACAGCAGCATCCGTGCACACCCCCTGTGACAACACCAACTCATGCAATGAGCCTCCAGCCTCCGTGTAACTGGACAGCCACTGCCACTGGTACGGCAGATGGTGCTTGACAGAATGGCAGTCGACGGATGGGCGCATCACATTGGACCGGCTGGCACTGGCCGGTAATGGGAAGCGCTTGGCTCGAAGCTGACGACGCTTGACCGGCACCTGCCGGCCCGGGAAGTTGTTGGGTTGAGCGAAGACGACGTAAAGTGAGGCTGACGCCACCTGCTGTGCCCCTGCGTGTGCCTGTGCAGCGCTGCGTGCGTCCGATGCATCAACCCTTGCGGATTGGGACATGCAACAATGGACGGGAAAGGCTGTACGTCACGTCACTTGCAAACCTGAGCCAGACATCAAAAACCCAGATCGCCATGACAACACTACCGGCAATATCCTGGAACTGAGTCAGCCAGTGTGGCTGCCGCCAGTGCAATGAGCACAACACTCCAAAGTAGAAGGTGTCAGCAAGGAGCAGGAAAATTGTATAGCGCTTCGTGTTGATCATCGACGTCAGCCTCAGTCGGAGCTTCCACATCCAACGTTTCCACTTATCGGTGGGTTCCCCCATCTGCTTGAGGCGGTTTGCTGCCAATGGTCTGGGATTCCTTGGGTAAAATCGGAGCACGTTCAGGACGTATTGTAGCCATTTCTGATGCCGTGTGTTCAGCGCCTCATAGGCAGGGACTAAGAGGTGGGTGGTGGACATGGAGTAGGCCACCACAGCGAAGAACCAAGTCTTTAAAATGTACCCCGCAATAATGAGGTACACGACAAAGAAGATGAAAGTTCCCTTAGAAGAAGTTCAAGGGAGAGGAGGAGGAGGAGGAGGAAGAGGAGCAGATGGTGGCAAAGGAAGCAGGGGAAGATGGGTGGGCGAGCTTTTGTCTCCGGGGGGGGGATGGGGGGGTCGACACAGCCCTTTGGCTAGACCCTCCCCCAGAAGAAGGCTCAAAAAAGGCCCCCAAAATCTTACCGAGACCGACCACTGGGCCCGGAGGTGACCTGGACCCAAAATTGGGCAAAAAAATGAAAATGGGATTTTTGAATGGCGTCGAGGGGCCAGTCAGAATAGTCATCATGTGCCATGTATTTGGTGACAGAAAAAGTGACCATTTTCAATGCTCCAAAAAATTTTCCGCGCCTTTGGCGCTAGAGTTCGTACTAACTTATCAATGGTCCTGTCAATTGAGCCCTTTCCCCGAACCCCCAGTTTTCGGGGGCTCCATCAGCCCCCCCCCCCCCCCCCCCCGCAGAAGTAGGGAGGGAGGGAAAGGAGGAGGAGGAGGAGGAGGAGGAGGATTTCGTTCTAGTTTTGGCAGGGCGGCACACAGTTGGCATACTTTTCGGCTGCCTCTCAGCTTGCTAGCGGCCGATTGCAGCCACCAATGGAGCTCGCGTAACAAGAAAAAAAAATGCTTCTAAAGACAAAACAAAGGCCACGGAGCTTCAAGCCAGCCACCGCTCACCAGAATGTGGCTGTGTTGGGACCAGGTAAGCCTGAGGGGGGCAACGGGGACACTACGGGAAGGCATGCATTTGACAAACTCTTGGAGGGGCAAAACCGGGTGAGAAGCCCAGCAACGAGTGGCTCAGCAACACTTCCCACAGCCTCAGTGCCGCAAAGGGAAGAAAAGAGGGAAAGGGGGCGGGAGCAGGAGAGGTAGAGGGTGAGGGGCAGGAGAGGGCAAGGGAGGAGACGGAGCTGGGGTGGGGGAAAATTGGCTTGCGCCCACGGTGGGTCACGGATGTCCATTTCCCAAACCCCCCCCCCCCCTTCTGGCCCGCCGTGACGGGGCAGTGACAACCGGTATACACAGTCCCCCAGTCCCCCCCCCCTACCCCCAACGGTGGTGGTATTTATGTCCGGTCTATTCCGGTTGCATCCCATAGCACGGGGGGGGGGGGGGGATGCAACCTGCCTGCCCAGGCACCCAGCCATCAGACAGCACCTGTTTAACTCAGAAAGGATGGTTCGCCAAAAAAGAAAAAATAAAATTTGCAAAGTGGTGCTGTCAGTGGCCCCCTGTGTTTAACTGACTTTTGTTTGTTTCCTTGCCAGGGGCTGGTTGCTTCGGGGAAGGGGTCGAGAGCAGGGGGGGGGGGGTTTAAGGGGTATGTGTGCCTGTGACTGACACAAAGGGTCCCCCCTGATGGGGGGACCTGTAGAAAACTGTCTTGGGGGGGGCATGCACATGCAAACATGCAAACATGAAGACATAAAAAAGACGAAAAAAGCGAAGGGAAAAAAACTTTACATGAAACTGGGTTTGAACCTAGAATTCTGGAATCAGAGCCTAGGCCTACTACCAACTAAGCTAAGTCAGGATCTGGCTAAGACCAAGAATCAGAGAGTGTATAGCATACTAAAAAAACAAAAAAAAGGCTGACAACTGATAACATCCACGGGCCTGAGCAATACATGGCCAATAATCACATACACCACCTGTCTCCAGCCACCTTCACTTCTTCACTTCCTTTGCCAATTCATTGTCACTACGACATCCCAGGGCGTTTAGAAAGCTTTGCCGGCGTCTGCTGCCACGTGCCATGTCATGATAAATGTGAAAATATTAATCAAACTGGTGTCACAAATAACGTCGCGTGCGTCTGAACATTGGCCCACAGGCTGGATAGGTTAACCATGTGCTGATATCTTCCATCATACATTCTATCACTCACGTGAGACACTGTCACCAACATCCATGATTCAATGCGGTTGTTTGCATGAATGGTTGAGTGGTTGTTCAAATGGTTGAAAACACCAAGATGGAATTGAGGTTGTTTGATTGTTTTGTCTGTAGTTTTTCTTCGGAATTGATTTTTCATCCTCTGTTGCTCATTCACTATTGCTCCAGGATTCGTTGTACACTGCTGTTGCATGCCCATAATGACTTGACAAGTGGTCGAGGACAGCTGAGTGTTGTTGCTGGAGACATCTTTTGTTCAGCGTTGTATTTTTTCCCAGCATTGATTTTATGTCCAAAATTTTCTGCTTCTGTTTCTTTTGCTGCAATTGCATGGGTGCTAGTTATTATTCGGTATCCAAGCTGCCCAGTCCTCACACCGCCGAGAATGAGAGGATAAGCTGTGCAGGCAGGGGATGGCGAAAATTGGCTTGCGCCCGGGGGGGGTCACGGCTGTCGCCTGAAGGAGGGGGGGGGGGGGTTTGGGAAATGGACACCTGTGACAGGACCTATGTATGGTGCTAGATGGGCTTGCCTCCCCCCTCATCCCTGTCTACCTCCACCTGTCCGACACCCAATGCCCTCTGCCCTATGCCCTGCACCCGTATGCTCTGTGCCCTGCACAGGGCACCTGTTGCAGCCCAGCGCCTCGTGCTGTATACGTTGCAAGGTGCAACAGGGTGCACAAAGAACCCACCTTCCTATGCCTCCCCAGTCTCTTTGTCCTACACAGGCAGGGGGGCAAAGGAGGGGCATTTTGAGGCACCAACAGTCTACCATGCCTCCACTTCACGACCATTGGCAACCCAAAGTGCGCATTGCCATGCACGCGGCATCAGTCACATGTGGGGAACCGGTGAACCAGAAACTAGGTCTTCCGCAGGCTCCATTCACACGGCACCGCACGTGCATTGTGTGCACACTGACCCTACCAACCGTACCACTGTCGCATTGGTTGGGACGCCCCACTCCCCTGCCGGCCCCAACAACACACGTCCGAACCCGCTTATCCAGGACCTCAACAGAGCTCTGGCGGACGAACAGCTGCCGTCGGTTGTACACCAACCGGCCGGGGGGGGGGGGGGGGAATGCGGTCGCCGGGATTGGCAAAAGATGCGGAAAAATGCGGAAAAAATGCGCGAAATGCGGTAAAAAATGCGATAGAAAATGCGGTTTTGTTAGAATGGTGTATGCCCCTCGAAACCCCTGTGTTTCGTCTCGTCTTGCACGATCGGGCGCTCAAAGCATGGACGGTTTGATGGAACAACTTAGTGCAGTGGTTCAACTCAAGAATATCACAGACTAGGCGCAAAACCCCTAGGGGCAGAAGCTGCAGCTGCTTGGTCAGGCCAGACCGCTAAATCTCCGTGCCGCACGCGCGCCGCGTCAGGTGCTCCCCCATTGACCCAAACCGCCGGGCTTCCCGGGGGGGGGGGGGGTAACCCCAACATACATTCCTCAAAATGATCCCCATGACGCGCTGATCATTTTGCATACACACAACGGGGGGGAAATTTTTCCAAAAAAAATTTGCCCATCAACTCAGGCTCCCATCAGCCAAGGTCCAACCCGGAGGTCGGGTCAGGGGTCAAAATCCTTTTTTTGTGTTTTTCATCCATTTTTTGAATTCTCCACAAAATTCTGAGTATTTTGAGTACAGACACATAGGGTCAAACAAAAAAATTCCCCCCTGCCGTCTGCCTAAAACAAAATCTCCGGCGCCTCTGGCGCCCACAAAACCTGTTGTTCCTCACAATTGGCTGACTACAAAACAATGCCACTCGAATGTTTCCTCTTGAACATTACACTAAGGGACCTGCCCGGAAAATGCGAAAAAAATGCGGAAGATGCGGGAAAATGCGGACCATATCCCCCCCCCCTGACCGGCGTCGGTTGACGGTCAACCACCGTCCGCTGACCACCAATCCCCCCGCCATTGGCAGCCAGCAAACCGGCCACCTACGCGCACACACACCTGGCGCGAGTTCTTATTCATGCACTGGTCCACCCCTTGCGTATCCATCCCGTTGTACATAACCTCCGTCCATTGCGCGTGGAGGAAGATCCGTAACAGCGAGATCCAACCCATGTACAGGTTGTCGAACGTGGTGGTTGGCTGCGACCACACCTGCACAATGTCAGAGGCAGAGGCAGGGGAAAGGGCAAAGGTGAGGCAAGGGTGAAAGTGGAGAGGCAGAGACGGGGCACCCGGGTGATCTGCTGGGACAAGCGCCGGCAGATAATTTATGGGTTCTATGTGGCTGGAGGGGTCACCGAGGACACCGAAGCACCGAGGACGCCTCAGTGACGTTTGTTGTGCCCCCTCTGGGACTCGAATTCAGCAGCTCTTGGTCAGTCGTCATGTGCTGTGACGGCTGGGGCACATGACCTTCAGGTGGGGTTCGGCAGAGGGGTGAGGGAGCGGGGGCACTGGTGAGGGCAGCGGTGCAGGCAACGGAAAGGGCATGCGATGCAGGCGAGGCAGAGGTCACATTCCGCACCAAAAAAAATGGCGGTCCCGAAAATAAGAGCACCACCACTGACACGCACGCCTGCGCTCACTGGTCCCCGACGCACAACCGGAAATGGCGGTGCGGAAACTGGGTTCCCCTGGCGGTGCACCACTTGGGGGCAGGCCCGCAAAGCCTCGCGGGGCGGGCACCAACGAGTGCACGGGGCGGCACGTTCTGCTCACAGCGGAGGGCGTGCGCTGTCATCAAGTCGCCACTTTCGCTGATCGGGGGGCGTCCGAGTGCCAATGAGGGAGTCCGCGCACCGCGCGCGCACGAGGTCACGTATTTGAACGACTTCTCCACTCTAGAAATATGATTGCTTGCACAATGACAAAGGGGTCAAGAATCTATTCGTTTCCTGAATTGAAGAATCAGACCTCTCCCAAAGTGTGCCCATGGAAGCATCAACTCTCAAGGAGCGTTTCGACAGAAAAAAACTCCATCCGCCAGGAAAAGGTCTACCTTTGAAGCCCTTGTAAACACTGTCCCTTGGTGGAAGTTGCTGGGGGAAGAGTGATGGCAGTGTGTGAGGGCCCCTTTTGGGTGAGCTCACACGCAACCAGATCGGCAACAGGCTGAAGGATGACAACGTATTGCACACCCAATCCCAATTTTGCATGTGGCCACACTGCCCAAGTTCCTTGTGCAGCGTCAGGTACCGTTTTGGGCAAACGCATGGCGCGCGCACTGCGTCCGATACCCCCCGTACGGAGTCTTTTTGAGTTGCTGTCTGGTAGGGACAGGCAGACGTGCAAGATCAAAACAAGAGCCTCATCAGTGGTACCATAGGCGCCTTTCGGTCTGGTAAGAGAAGTGCAGCAAGAAGCGGCAGTCGCTTACCACGTACTGGAACGTGACTGATGTCGACTTGACCTACAGAGATCACAGTGTCAGATGACACCGCGACTCTATCTTATGACCCCCCCCCCCCCCAATTGGGCTTCACAACAAACCGCCGTGCAAAAAAGGTACAAAAAAAGGGGGCCATGGCGACACTTGGTACCCATAGTACCTGCCACGGACCGGGCCTGGCTGCCCCCCTGTGGGAAGAGATCACGAGGAGGACGGGGGCGTGGAGCGCCACACACCTGCAGGGGGCCCCCCGTGACGTTGAAGGGGTAGGCCTCGCAGGTGCTCTGGTTGCAGTAATTCAATGAATCGGACACGACAAGACAAGTGCTCTTGAAGTAGTAGCCGTTCTCGTTCGGCTCGCACCGCAGGCAGAAGTTGTAGCGGCCCTGGAACAGCCAGACCCCGATCAGCCCGAAGGTCAGGCTCACGATGAGGAACAGGCCCAGCGCGGTCAAGAGGGTGCCGTACACGCGGCGGCTGCCAAACAGCACCAAGTGGACCTGCGGTACAAAATGCAACTCGTGTACAAAAAACCCGTAAGTTCGTGTATTTTTTTTGGGGGGGCGTAACTCGTGTAATTATAAAAAGGAAAAAGTCGTCGGTGCGTAGTTTGTTTTTGCAGTAACGCCGTTACAACATACACGGACCTGCGTCCCGCTCATGTACAGGCGCACCAAGTGGAAGCACCGCAGCCAGATCGCGAAGTTCAGCGCCGGGACCCACAGGCCCCCGACGGAGAGGCCGAAGACGATCACGTCGAAGGCGTTCCAGATGTTACAGAGGAAGGTCCGGGGCCCGAACACGATCACTTTGAGGGCGATCTCGATGGCGTTCACGCAGATGCACACGACGAGCCCCACGAACGCGGCGATCAGGACGCCGTTGTTCTGCGCGGACGGCAAAGAGGCGCGTGATGCATTTACGGGGGGTGGGGGGGATGCGGTGCCTTGTCGATTTGGCGGTGGGCAATTTGGCGGAAGCAAGGGACAAGGAATGAGACATGGAGCGTGCAAAGCACAAGGGGAGGGGAGGACAAAGCAGGAAGCCCCTGGATTTGGAATGGGAAACTTGGCGGCCAAATTGAAACGCCAAATTGATGGTCTCCCAAACCGCCCCCCCCCCCCCACCGTTATGGCACTCTGTGCCTCAGGCATTGCCACACTGTGGCCCACTCTGTGCCTAGGTCCGCTCCGGTGTGCCTAGGTCCGGGGGGGGGGGGGGGGCAAACCAATGCGCGTCAGAAGGCTGGTGACTTCAAGACCGTTGTCCGCCGTGGGGCCCAACGTCCCCATCGTCTCAACCACCTCTAAAATGTGTGTTTGTTGATTTGCTGTGTCCCAAATGGGGGGGGGGGGGGCTGCAATAGCTTCCGTGTGAGAGAGACAGCGCATTGAAAACAGCCGCGTTGATCCCCCGAGGAACAGCCATACATATATGGCCTGTTCAACACCAAGGAACCCCGCCCCCCTCCTTGAGGCCCAAGCAGGAAGTGTCTAGGTCGGTCCCAGGGTCCCCTTGTGTTTGACCCGAGCAAATGCAACAGAAAATAGGTTTCGGAGGGGGGGGGGGGGGGTGAGGGGTGTGTGCGAGGGCGAAGGTGGGCGAAATTCAGGTTTGGGTTCGAGGCTGTCTGGAGTTATGTGTTTGTTCGTCAAACAGGGCAGGGGTCCGTATCCGCGACATATCGTTTCAATTGACCCAATTTCTTGAAAAATGAATACCTCCGGCGCAAAATGGGAGGTGGGGGGGGGGGGGGTGGCTATGGTCCATTTGGTCTTCCTTCATGTCTGCAAATTCTGGTTTTGGATGCACATGATGTCCTGTTTGCCGACAACCACCCCTATATTTGCACCCAATGTCCTCATGTTTGTGCGCACTCTCCCCCATGTATGCGCAAATTCGCTTCCATGCATGCACATCGTTCCCCCAGATGTATGCACACTATGTCCCCTATGTATGCACACATTCTCCCCATTTATGCACACACTATCTCCCTTTATGTGTGCATAGTGCCCTACCTCACCGTGTTTCCATGTCCAGTCCATCCCCCCCCCTCTCCACCCATCCACGGCCCAACCACTGATGTCTATAGGTTGGCCCTGGGGTCCTCCCCTGATGTCTTATTTGGTAAATACACCGAAAAAGAAACAGTTTTCGAAGCCCAACGGCACAGTGGGTGGGGGGCTGTGCAAGGGCAAAAAGTTGGAAAAATTGCCGGTTTTACCTGTTTCCGGAGAGGAATGGAAGTACCTGCTTTGTGGTCGAGCAAAAAGGGGAGTCCATATTTTTGACACATCGGTTGGGATCGACGTATTTTTTTCAGAAATTTCATTTCTGAAAAAAAAAAATCTACAGGTCCAGAATAGGGCATCAGGGCGAAGCATGGGGCTTTCTTGGTTGCTATGCTTGCCTGAGGTCACTGCAAGTTGTGCAGAACCTGGAGTGGTGCAGTGAACATGTTTGTACCCCTTTTGACGCTGTTTTGGTCTCGAAATGGCCTATTAACAACACTTTTTTGGAACTATTGGAGGGCCAGAATGGCTCACTGCGGGCTCAAAACAGGCCAAAAGCACTTGTTTAGGCATCACAAGTGGTCTGGGGAAAACTTTGGAAAAAGTCAGTTTGAGCCCGAAGGACCCCATTGGGCCCATTTTGGCGTCGGTTGGTTTGGGTCTGCGCACTGCCCTGCGCTGGTAGTCCGAGTGCACACCGGTACAGGGGTCTGGGCGTCCAATTCTGACTGGGATTCCCTAACCCTAACCTGGTGCCACAAAAAGCGGGGGTTTACGGTTGGACTAGACGCCCTCGGAATTGGTTTTGGAGGTACATAGCACAACAAAAGGCACATTCTTGGTTTGGGGTTGTTCGCAGTCAAACTGCACGATTTAGGGCCATTGGGGGGCAGTTTTCGGGCGTCCCTCAAAAATGTTGTGAGGTCGGGGGCTCCCAAAAGGCTTTTTGGCACAATCAAAGCAAGCCAGTGGCAGCAACATTGACCTCCGTTCCCTTCGTTTGGCTTGTTTCTGCATTTTCAAGGGCCGTTCTCTTTGTGGCGGTGGTCGGGGCTTCGTGGTTTACACGCCCGTGGGTAGGGGGCAAAGGGCTCTGACAGCCCCTCTCATGGGGAGAGGGCGGCAGAGTTGACATAAACTACATGCATTACTATACCCCACTTCCCTCATATCTAGCGAGCAACAAGCAAGCACTCCCTTCTGTTTTGCTAATATCCCCATGCCATTGCCTCGGGCTATACTCTCCTTTAGCCTTCTTTTGCATTGACATTTGTTGAGCCTTCTCTCACCGCCTGGCCTATCCCTTCCTCCCTACTCACCCTTCCTTTCCCTTGGTGGGTTGTGCCAACGGAGCCACCGGAGGGGGGGGGGGGGGGGGGCGGGGGGGGGCAAACAGCGACCTGCCGGTCGTTGATCAGCGTCGTCCAGAAGCACTGAAGGATGATGAAGCTGCTGACGATCGTCTGCAGGACCCACTCGCCCGCGACCAGTTGCGCCAGCCAATTGTGGACGCCGCTGCGCGGCTGCGGGCTGTCCACGATTTTGATCCGGGGGCGGCCGATGGGGTCCACCTTCGGAGCAAAGGTCAGGCTCTCGTCCTTCGCCTGGAGGCCAGCCCTCTGCTCGAACTGGAACTTGCCGTGCAGGAGTTTGGACAAGGCCTTCGCACGCCCGTCGTGGCTCGAGTACTCACTGAAGACGTTGCTGGTGTCGATGGTGTTCTCCATCGTGGTCTGGAAGTGGCGGACCTGTAGCGGCAATGGGCCGGGCAGGGCCGATCCTGAGCTTTGGGGGCATCGAGGCCGTTGAGGGTTGTGCTTAAAGGGGGGGGGGGGACCCAAAATTTTTTAAAAGGTTGTGTACCAAAAATGGCCCAATCAGATTTTCCCGATTGTAAATTTCGTTGTTTCCCACGATGGTCACTTTTTTTTGGGGGGGGACCCTCCTCCTTGCGGAAAAAAAAAATTAAGTACAAGCCTGAGGCGGTCGGTAGGCTGTGCTGGATGCACCTGACATTGAACACTTCCAGGCATTGGTCTCCAGCAACTTCTGCGGCACTGTGTCCGCGTGTTTGCCAGGCGACTGCCCCAAGTGCTTCCGCCTGCGGTCTCCTGGGCTCACCGTTTCTCTGCGCAGGCGTCTTGGCCCGTTCCCGCATGTGCATTCGGGCCTCCCGCTGCTGTTTGTTGCACTGCCAACCCATTGACCCTGTCCCTTGATGCTGCCCTCTTGATCTCGGTTCGGCGTAGGCTCCACCGGGCGAGCTTTGGGGGCAACCCAGCCCCCGTACGGGGCAAAATTTTTCCACTATACGGGCCACTGTACGGGGTGGACCGTTTTTAGTAAGAAAAACCCTCAACCCCTCAGCGCTTGGCCCCGGAAATCAAAGATGGCATGCATTGGACACAATTACAAACACAAAACAAGAACTGGGTACCACAAATCTTTGCATCCAGCCACTACGCAGCTTGGTAGTGTACCCAGAGGCACGAAGTGCAGAGCTACATGTTTCTGTGTTGTGAGGATGATGTTCACGGGATGGTCATCACAGCAGTCCGTAGTCTCATTAAAAACTAACCCCATGCCCCTACCATCATCAACATCGTTGCGCACCAAGTCCAAAGCAGTGGTTCTCTCTTGTTTGATGACAGTGGGCCGCACGTACGTCTCTGCTTGCTTTTTGCCACACATGCGGCCACCATGAACGCGAAACACAGGATGCAATTCATCCATCAGGGCCAAAGTGCGGCTGTTTGCGCAGTACTACCCGCAGCAGACTTTGACCCAAAACAGGGGTTTGGACGGGTTTGGCGGACACACAGTTCACAAATCACCCAATCATCTGCACAGTCAGGACGCTCCTGTCAAAGGGTACAACGATCCGCCTCACACAAAGACAAAAAATCAACAGTTCCGACCTTCTTGGAGTGGCATACATTGCAAGGCATTGTCTGGTCAACAACACACTGGGAGGCAGGAATGAGGGACAAATGGGTGTCTAATATCGCCTATTTCTGTGTTACGGTTCTGAGAACCCACTGTACGGGCCACTGTACGGGGCAAAACGGGGAACCCAGGATTCCCGTACGGGGGCTGGGTTGTGGGGGGGAGGGGGGGCTTCCATGAAGGCTGGTTGGTGACGGTGTAGTGCTTGTCGTGTATGTGACCTGGTTGTTGCTGAGGGTCGTTTGGGCTGGATACCCGGGGATCTTCTGGCACCAGCGAACCGTTGTTGGTCTGGGGGGGGGGGGGGGGGGAATTGCGGTCCCCCAAGCCTGAAAAAATTGCGGCAAAATTGCGGCAAAATTGCGGAAAATTGCGGTAAATTGCAGTAAAAATTGCGGTACAGCGGAGCGCAAGATTTTTTGCAAAAAGGTTTTTTTGACCAATTACGCACCCAATTGGCAATTTCAGCACATGTTGATGTGACTGTCCACAAAGCTCTTCGTTTGATGTGACACTGGCTTTCCACAGCACAAGCACCACAGTCGCTCTCCCGCATCTGTCTGTTTCACCGTAAAGGGTTCGTTGGGGTACTGTGCAGCTCGAGCAGCAGGCGTCATCTATGTGGCATAACGTGCCTTTTGGCCACCCTGTCCTTTGCCACGCTTCACTGGCCTTTTGCCCTTGCCAGAATCACTGTCCCCAGAAGTAGATGACATTTTGGGGACACAAAAACAGAAAAGCGTCCTGCCACACAAATGATATCCAAGACAGATGAGAACACAGAAACGTACAGTGTGCCTAGTGACAGCAAAGAGAGAGAAAGATTTTTCCTCAGGGAAAAATTGAAATTTTTGAATAGAAGCATCACTGAAAAATTGGGGTAAAATTGAGGTAAATTGCGGTAAATTGCGGACCTCAATCCCCCCCCCAGTGTTGGTCCCCTCCAGCTTGCAGGGGTCGCCCCCGTGGGGGAAGAGGGGGGGAGGGGCAGCTCTACTGCGGCCCTTCCACCAACGACCGGTTGGAAAGGACTCGAGAAGGGAGGGGGGTGGGGGCGTACAGGCTGAGTAAAAGCGGGGGTGGGGGGGTCCAGATTCCCGCATGCCATTGTTGTGATGCCCTCGTGCCCGAAAGGGTATACCTTCGGGGATCACCCTGGACACTGCGGTGCCTGGGAAAACTGGCTGCTTCCCGTCCTGCCTGGGGCTCGAACCAGGGGCCGCTGATTTAGCGGCCCCGCTGCAAAACCACTGACCTGCACGCCTCCGCTGACTGGGACTGGAGGGTCCCCAACGCACAACCCCCATTCGTTTGAGGGTGCGGTCCACCAAAAACACGAGCGTGACACGGGAGTGGCGGTGCGGACACCGGGTTCCCCTGGACGACTGGCGGTGCACCACTTGGGGGAAGGCCGTCGAAGCCTCGCGGTGTGGTCACACACGAGTGCACGGGGCATCACGGTGTGCTCTCAGCCAAGGGCATGCGCTGTCATCAAGTAGCCACTTTCGCTCATCGGAGCGGGGGAGGGGGTCCTGGTGCCAACAGGCTTCACAAAACCTGCCGGGCAAAATAAAAGGCCATGGGCACCATACGCCACACAGGCAAAGGGGCGCTCTTACACGAGGCCTCAGGAGGGGGAGGAAAGGAGAGAGGAACAGGAAGGAAGTGCGAGACGGAGAATCTACCCTTGTACACACGCCCTGTTAGTGCCCCTTGCTTGCCCTTCAGCACCCCAGGCAAGCACTATGGGCAGTAAAGGACAAAAGGGCACCAAGGCTGGGGGTCAGGGAGTGGGGCGGGCGGGGGGGGGGGGGGACAGTGTTTTGCGCTGAAGGGGCTTACACTCGACACCGTGCCCTCCCCCCTTCCCCCAAGAGAAGAACACCCAGGCCCTGTCGTTCGGTGCTTCGCGCCTGGTTTATTCCAAACCCGGCGTCCCTCTCACGTCCCTTTTAGCCGGGGATAGAACCGGTCGGGGGGGGGGGGGGGCACAAGGCCTCGGTATCAGGTTGTTTGCCTTTGGCGGTGCCTGTTGGCCTCTCGCCACTGCTCATTCTGACCCTCTGTGGGTCCGAACGTGTTTTGGTTGTGTCAACGGAGCCCCTGGATGACTTGTCCTGTTTGACAGGGGGGGGGGGGGGTTGGCGGGGGGGGTTTTGGTTTCTGGTTTCTGGGGCGCCCAGCATGTGACAGCGGGAACTGTGCTGTCACACCATCCCTGGGAAGGGTGGGGGGAGGGGGGGAGGGGATCTGGGAAGAAACCCACCTCCTCCTATGGTCCCTGGCTTAAAGGGTCAGAGTAAAATTGTCCGAGTGCCACAGAAAGTTTGCACCCGAAGGCCAAAGAGAACTCTTCTCCAGAAAATCGCACTGAAAATCTCTGGGGTGGATCATGCACTGGAAGAGGAGGAGGGAGGGGGGGGAGTGGGTGAGGGGGGCTGGGGGGAGGGGGGGGGTCTTCCTCCTATGGTTGTCAGGCATTCCAATGCATCGCTGGTCGCAGGCATCACCGACCTGCACCGCAAAGAAGAGCGCTGGCAGCAGGTAACTGCCACTCAGCACCACGGCAGCGATCCACAGCACGACCTTGATGGAGAGCCACGTGCCCTGGGTCTCCACGACCCACTGGAGCACCCCCGGCCACGACTCCCCTGTGCTCAGGGCGTAGGTTGTGATCAGGGCATCCAGCAAATTGCTGTAGCTGTAGCGGACGGTCGCGGGCACCGAGGTGCCAAACGTCAGCGTGCACCCGAATATCGAGTACATCCAGATCATCCCGAAGTGGATGCCCTCAAGGAGGGCGTACTGCGGCCCGCAGGAGAACCACGCGATATGCATGGTCCGCGCCCGCAGCCCCAGCGTGAGGTGATCAAAGAGGTGCAGGAGCCGCAGCGCCCGCAGGGGCCGGAACGCGCCGATCATGTCGAAGGTTTCGACAAAGATGCTGACGAAGGCGATGATTTCGATGATGATGAGGCAGAAGTCGAGGATGTTGAAGGGGTCCCGGAAATACTTCCACCGGTACACGAAAGTCTTGAGTAAAAACTCCAGGAAGAAGAACGCGGAGCAGCACCAATAGATAATGTTGCCCGCCATCTGTGCAACGCAAGGCAGTGATAGGGGACTGGAGAGGAACGGGGGGATGGCGGGGGCACAGGGCAGCACGGCGGAGGTTGGAAACACGCTCCGGCGGCGACGGCGGCTGGGTGGCGGAGGACGGACGGCAAGGCATTCCCCAACCGCCACAAAGCCAGCGTCCCTCAATGTGACACTCCCCACCCTGAACAGCAGAAGTGGAGGGGGGGGGGGATATCGGATCCATGGCCAGATGGGGCGCAATCCTCCGCGCACCTCTGGCCGACAGCCAAGGCTGTACTAACTCACGTTCAAAAGCCTGGAGTGGCTCACGTGACGGGAGGTTAAAGAATAGCCCCCAGCCCCCCCCCTGCACTGCCTAGACCCCACAGCAGGGCCTTGCTAGGATTAACACACAGCGCACAGCGGTGCGTATAGTGTACAGCGTAACGTCTCCCTCTGTGCACACCATTATTCCCCAATCCAAGTGAGTTGTGCAATCCTTGGGGCATTGTCTGCCACATTTGTGGTGGTCTCCTAACCCCGTTTCTCTCACCAATCCTTGGTGCACACCATCAGGGCATAGAACGTACACTGCATCTCCTCTTAACAGTCGTGGTTGGTCTCGTCCTAACCATTGCCGAGCATTGAACATGCGTTGTGCAAATCTGTACGTTGCACTGCATCGCACTGGGTAGGAAAACTCTTTTAAAGTGCTGCCCTAGGTAAAGATTACCATTGACAAGGGTCCCTGAGTGCTTACAGGTTAGGTTGCCTAGTCTTCTTGGGGCGGAAGGAGGGCTTCGCTGTGGAATGGTTGCCTGCCGTGCTATGGTGGCTTGTCATTTCAGAAATATGATAATCAGAACTACTGTTGGAGGGTTCATATCCATGTGCTGTTTCTGGGACTCCCCTGTTTAGGGCCTCTATTAGGGGGCGTTTTCGCACAGCGCAGGCACAGCGCCAATTATTATGTTGTTTATCCCGGGAATACCCCTGAAAACCACCCACCTACAGAAGGATGCATGATCAATTCAAAGCAGCATTGGGGGTGCACAATTCAGGACCCTGGGACCTGTAGCAAGCACCAGACTAGAAAAAAAAATCCCTGGTGTACCAGCAGGGGTGTATAGGGTGCAGAATTCAGGACCCTGGGACCCGTGGCTACTGGTGGTGGAAAACAGCCGATGTTTCGCACAACGCGGGCACAGCGCGGGCACTGTGCACGGTGCGCCCCCTTCGTATGCCTCCAGCTTCCTCGAGCTTTTCTGCCTTTGCTTCTCGGCCCATGGTTTTGTCTGGGTGTAATCAAAGCAACTTATCTTTGTACGCGGTGCGTATTTCCTCCTGTGTTGCTCCCTAGCTAGTCCAGTGTACACATTTGGGCCTACCTCGTGGGGATATTGGTCTGCAAGGGCCGAGTCTGCCTCCGTGGTTGCATAGTATATCGGGGGAGGGTTGTAGCATGCCACCCTCTGCAATCAAGCTCATCGCTTTGCCACCTTGACTTGGCCTGTCGTCACAGCCCTGAACACGGACTGCACCCATCGCCTGCAAGGTCATCGCATCAAGGGTGCACCACACACCTCGCTACGGATGCACAAAAGGTTGGGATAGAGGGTGCTGAAATCGCACCTTTTGAAGGTAAAGGACGTGGTGGCCTAAGAAGTGTGAATGCAACAACGGTCTCCTCCACTCCGAAGACCTCATCCTAGGCTGCTGACAGCTGCCCACATCCCCTACCACATGGGATGTACAAATTGAAAAGCTGAGATTCAAAATTCTGGGGAGACACAATAACACCAGGTCTGGGCCCGACCTGCCAAACCCATTAAACCCATCGCGGTACAGCTAAGGTCCTACATCTGCTTGAGGGGTATGGAGGCGCAATGGGGGGCTAACAGTCACGCAACGCGAACTCACGCCGTTGGAAAAGCGGTTGCAGGGCAGGTGCTGGAGGTTGCAAAACGGTTGAAGTGTTGGACAGCAGCGGTTCTGGCGGCACCAACCGCCAGCCTGAGGACCAGGGGGTGGGCCTCGCACCGCACCCTTCAAGCGCAGCCCTGGGGAAGGTGGAGCAGAATGGGAGCGACCTCCACACCATGGGGCACGTTGCGCCAGTACAGCATCAGCCCTAGAACGGAGATTCCAGTGACGATGAGCATTAAAACCTTGAAGCCCGTAGCCTCAACCAGCAGCTGCGTGTTGTTGCGCAGCCGCTCACCGCCGCTGCTGGGCTTGTGGTGCTTCTCAGGCGTGTCGTCGATGTCTTCCTCCAACATGCTGTCTTGCTGGAACCGTGGGAGCCTGTCAAAGTGAGGGGTTGTTGGAGGTTATTGGAGGTTGCCGGAGGTTGCACTGTGGGCTGTTGGGGGTTGTTGCAGGTTGTGGCAGTTGCGCGGGGTAATTGGGAGCTTTTGGAGGTTGGTGGGGGTTGCGCTGCAGGTTGTTGGAGGTTGTTGGAGGTTGTTGGAGATCGTTGGAGGTTGCGGAAGGGGTTTTTGGAGGTTGTTGGAGGTTGTGGCGATTGCTCTGGATGTTCTTGGAGGTTGTTGGAGCTTGTGGTGGTTGCGCTGGGGGTTGTTGAAGGTTGTTGACAGGAAGAGGTAGACGCAGGGCTGTCTTCAAATATTTTTTTGGCATGGGCGTTGCCCCCACTTTGCACCCCCTCCCCTCAATCAACACAACTATTGGGAGTGCAAAAAAGGAAATCCACAAGGGGACACATTTATTTAAGCCATTTTTGGTACTTTTGGCACTTTTGCCCCCACCCCACCCCCACCCCCACCCAACCGCAACATCCCCTTCAAGCAAGTGCTTGGGTAGAGGCAAAGGTAGGCACACCTGGGCAATCCGCAAGCACAAGCAAACCAGTATCAGCACCCTACTGCTCGTGAGGGCACCCAGGACACCCAAGCGCTTGGGATGGATTGCCGTTCTTGCTTATGCTGCACCTAGCGTTCGATCTCGATACCTATCAATCCGGACCATGTGCTATGACAGCTGGACCACGTGACCTTTCTCCCAACCTCCCGGCAACATGACGGGGTAAAGGCACATAGAGCATGAGGTGAGAAAGGAAGCTACATAGGAAGGCACGGAAGTCCTTGGTGCCCACCTAACAAAACACCCGACTCATTTACCCCCACACCTCAACAGCACCGGCCGCTTAGGAATTGCTACCGGGACCAACAAAACTTCCATCGATTGACCATCAACGACCATTGATTGGAAACCTAGCAACAATTGCAAGCGGTTGCCCCCGCACCACTTGAGTGGTTGTGTCCTCATGCACGCACCACCTGAAACCAAGACATAAGGAGTGAGTTTCTCCACAAATTGACCTTGCGCTTCCTTGTGGGCTCCTGCGGCGGGCACTCACCGAGATGGTGCAACGCTCGTCGCCGCTTGGGTGGCACGGCATGGGCAGCCGTGTTTGACACCAACAACCACTGTCAGCCAAGGACAAACCGTCGGCAGTCACGAACCAGACACCCCCGTGCACGACATTGTTGGGAAATGGTCACCAATGGCTCACTAGCCCTACCCACGGACATGCTTATCCACAAGGGGGAGGGACAAGCCTGCACTTGCAAGTGGTGTTGCCCCCCACCCCCCCCTATTCAGGGTTGACTGTCATTGCCTCCCCCAACCAATTCTGAAGGCAGCCCAATACCACCTCCTCATGGAGGTTAGCCCGGACGGAGTGCATGGAGGTACAACTCCAACATGACCGGGCGGTTGTTCGCACAAGCTATGTGCCGTTGGCTTCTTGGCTAGGTAGAGGTGGAGGACCACCCGTACAAGCCTACTAGGGACCCCACCGCTAGGGTCTGTATGATCAATGCCAAGACCGCCGGGACTAGCAGAGTGAACCCTAGCAACGCGCTCACTAGTGGGTGCAACAACTCCTCGAGGGATGATGCCTAAGAGCCCGTGGCAACGTGAGTGCTAGGGCATGGGGTTGTTTGTTCCAACGAGGCCAACGCCTTCCACAACGCCGAGCGTGACGGGGGTGATGCGTGGGACCACAAAGCCCCGGAAAAGTCGCGGTTGCCATGGTTGGAGCACTTCTACAGGGCCTTGGATGTCTAGCCGTGTAGTGTCGCCCTACGGCTGTGAGCCCCTACTGTTTGCAACATGGGGATGCACAACAAGCCAGTATGGGGGTCACATCCTTCACCAAGGTCTCCGAGAAGCGGGCCGAGTGCTTGCGGTAGGTGGTGCGGCACTCCCTCCATCTCAAGGACGTGCCTCAGCAAGTGGTGCTACCGTGTAGGGTCTTGTAGGAAGTGGGCCTCAGCGACAACTGCCGGTACTTTGCCCTCTCCGGCTAGGGCCTAGCACACCACATGGGCATTTGCAGGCATGTGGGCTAGCGCATGTGCGCAAGCTCAAGTTGTATAGCCTACGACTTGACCACCGCCGCTTCCATTATGTGCGTGGCCCACTGCCCACCTCTTTGGGCCCCATGGCTTTATGATGGTAGGGGTGCTGCTCGTCATGAGAGACCAACCGAAAGCTCAACATGCAAGGCGGACAAGGAGCTTGGCAAGATTGGCTGGGCACTCCGCTCCTTGCGCCCAGCCTACCTCCTACTGCTTCATGTGGTATTGACCTTCGTTGTGTCATTGCTTAAACATGTGTACGAGGCGATGCCGCCGTACCCAAGGCACTTGCGTCAATCGACGGCGGGCCATGGAGTGCGCGCTCAAGCGGACCCTTTGCGTCCCGCACCATGGGCCGCAGGCACTGCTATGAATGAACCCCCTTGACCGTGGCGGCTTTGGGGTTTCACGCCTGCAAAGCCGCATGCACCTTATGGCACAGCAAGGCTTCCTCCAAGCAATGGATTTGCGCAGTGTCGTCGTGTGTGAGTACATGCAAGCAAGTTGTGGAGGGCCATGGAAGCGCTTGATCACAAACTCCTCATGCGGCCTTGCGAGAGGTAGCTATGGAGGTCAATGTGCTCCGTGCTACGCGAGCGATGCCCACGGCAAAGACCGTGTGCATCCATTGGGAGCACCATGCGGGGGGGGGGGGGCTCCTTGTGCCAAACGGGGCCATGGAGACCACCCCATCTAGCGACAATCTAGGTTGGGGCGGCATGACCACCGACGACCTCAGCATGCTGGCCACCGTGTCCTCCACAGTGGCCACGGCCTCCTATGGGGCCGTCACATGACCAGGTGGTCCTACGCACGTGGTCTGGTGCACTATCCAAGGGCGCAGTCCCCATGGAGGCCCTATAATTCACAACATAATTCCACATGGCACCCACAATGCGCGCCTCACGTGTTCGGGGGTTCCACTACGCATACTGCTCCGCCCTACTTGGCGTGTGATTGCATGGCCGTGCTCGCCGCGGCACTCGTGGGGTCCCATGCCCTAGATAGTGCACTGGTGGTAGATGGTTGCAACTCCCACTTGGCCAATAGCCTAGGGGCTAGTGTCTACAGCCAGCAAGGCTATGTCTCCTACTAGCAGTTCGTGTGCAACACTATTGAGCCCGCCCCTGTGGAGAATAGAACGTCCGGGATATGGCCATGACGTGGTCGGGGCTCCTATGGGCCGACTTGCCTCAGGCCATGGCGGTCAGCCACAAGGCCCGGCTTACCAATGCCTACATGTGAGGTGCTAGGCGGGGGCATCCCTCCCGGCGGAAGCCCACTAGAGCCAAGTGCTTCGCCCTAAGGGTCGCTACTAGCCCACGGGCCTGACTTGTCCACTGGTGGACGCCACAACGTTGTTGCGGTACGTCATTGGCGAGGGCATGGTCGCCGGCAAAGCGCTACCCACAATGGTCCTCAACCTAGAGAAGGGGAAGGAGCCCTACATAGTCTTGAGTGTGGGCGAACCACGCTAGGGCCTTGGAAGTGGCAGTGGTGCCGGGAAGCTTGGAGTGTGCCTTGTATGAGGGCCACGAGGTCAAGCCCCGTGGTAAGGGTCTCCTCACGGTGCATATGGCAGACCGTGCACCGGAGGGACTCCTGCGGGCGCTCGAGGCCCTCTTCTCGATGGGCAAGCGAGTGGCCCCTGACCCCCGGTCGGGGCATCACCAAACCACCGCCACCCGCAGGACACAGCTCCAGCCACCAGCGGGACACAGTAGGCCATGACCCTGCCCTTGTGAGCTCCACGCGCCACCACAAATGCCTCATGGAACACTCTAGCAAGCTAGCCAGTACACTCAACGGATACAAAACGTAGCACGAATGACTCCATGGCGGCCCTTGCTCCGTGCCCACCAAAAAACATTTTGCTGAAAACGTTTTGCTCCCCCCCCCCCATGTTTCACCTCTATGCTACACTTCGGTCCCGTGCCCTCGCCAGCCCTCTTGCTTTGCGCTATCTGGCCGGCACTCCATTTGCCGCTCCACTGCGCGCACCACACCACCTTGCATGCCCCTCCTCCCGAACCAACTGACAAGCCACAAGCCCCGGAGACAAACGGCCATCCCGGAGGGATGTGCGTGGGGGGTTGGGGGTACCAAGTACCGTAGGCTGAGGGCAGAGGCTGGTGAGGGCTCAAGGCCTAGGTGGTGCAACAGAGAGAAACCCGGTGCAAGGGCGAGGGTGACACTTTTACCTAAACCATTTACCCACGAGCCATAGCAGTGGCCCAGGACACTGACCAGCCACAGGCCTGTGATATGTTCAGGCAAGGTGCGGCGTTGCTGTGGACCCAATTCATGCATTGTGTCCCCTCTCCACACCAGCAGGGCAGGGGTGGGACGGGTGGGGGCAGGGGAGGCCCAGTGCTTGGGGCGAGTGCGGAACCCGAGCAGGATCCACGGCTCAAGGAAAGGAGAGCCCTGTGGGCCAGACAGCAGGCAGCACAGGACCTGACCCTGCGCCGCCTGGGAGCCGAGGGTCCACGGAGGGCGCATATAGGAAAGAGGTGGGCCAGGGCCCTTGGAGTGCATCACAAATGGCATGGCCAGCCGATATGCAGTGCCATCAAGGACGCCATCGTGCACCCCCCACATGACCTATGAGCCTTAAGATCCGCCTCCAAATGTAAATCCAGATCCGACCGCTACTTCCTGCCACCCCCCACCCTCCAACCACTACTGAACCTGCGTCCCAACCGCCAGTTACCACTGTTGCAGCCGCTCTAGAAACCTCCCTTTCGCCTCCCTCCCCTTCAAGCACATCTGGGGAGGGGTGGTGAACTCAGAGGCCCGCCCATCCCAGATTACTGGGAAAATCCAGGGGGCCAAACATGTCCCCTTGTCCGCTGCCTCCTGGGTCGCCTTGCCCACCCCTGCGCTCTTGCCGAATTGAGTTCAGACGTACATTGGGCCAGGGCGGTCCTTCAGGGGTCGCGGGAGCACCTGGTGTGGCGGGCATGCGTGGCGCAACGATTAGGATGACGAGGGGCTACCTGGCACAAATGGTTGAATGGGAATTTCTAGCGGTCGCCAAACAGTTGGTGCTGGGGCGCAAGGGTGGCGGGGGGGCTGACCCTCATGCCCCACTCAAGACCGATCCTTCCCCCTATTTCACACTGGCTCAGCCCCAGGGGGTGGGGAGGGTCAGGACGAAATTTCAGACGCAAATATGGCGTGTTCCGGTACGACCTGGTCACGGCCTGGGTATGACCGTGGTACAGCCCTGGCAGGGCTTTCAAAAACGTTTTCAACGATTTTCTTATCTAGAAGAAGCACACCGCTTGTTGTGAGGTGCTCGGCTCCATAAGTGGGCGTCGGCGTTAGCCGCAGCCGAATTAGCCAACTAGCCACAGAGGTAAAGAAAAATGGGGAACATGGAAAAATGGAGAAAAATGGGGTGAAATGGGGTGAAATGGGGGGAAATGGGGGGGAATGGAGGAAAATGGAGGGAAATGGGGGGAAATGGGGGGGAATGGGGAAATATGAGAAAGTGCCAAAAATACCTAGTGGGAAATGTAGGGAAAATGTGTGAAATTCATAGGAAATTGGAGGAAAATCGGAGAAAAATGAGACAATTTGGGACAAATTTCCCATTTTTGCCTGTCCCATTTTCCCCATTTTTCCACAGCCTTGCCACCTTCTCCTCAAATTTTGCTAGCCGAACTGGTCGACTGGAAAAATGGAAAATTTCTGACTAATCGACAATGGCCGATTTTTCGGCTAGCGCCAAGGCTTGCATAAGTGACACACTGGGATGCTTCCTCCCTTGCAGTCGCATTGTAGGAGATGACTGCATTGACCAGGCCGGCCGTTTTCCAGGATGACCACCTCCAAACGTGTGCGCGGCGCAAGCCCCCCCCCCCCATCGCCGCCAAAAGAACAAAAGAGATGCGTCCCATTTACACCGCCGGTACAGGGGCCGGGGCTGGGGCTGGGGCGGGGCCGCGGGTGGGCGGGGCCCCACGCATACATAGAGAGCGCGGTGTAATTCCTCAAGAGCACCGCCATCGCCAACAACACCACGTAGTACCCCGTGAACGTCGGGAAGACGAAGTACCACGCCCACCAGGCGCCGGCGGATCCCTCGTAGTCCCGGATGGCGGCCCAGTTGTTGGAGCGCGTCAGCAGTCGGAAGTTCATGACGGTGGCGGACACGACGTTGTCGTAGTTGAGGATGCCGTAGATGAAGCACTCCCGCACGTCGCAGACCTCCCCGGCGGGGCAGTAGTTGTTGCCCTCCCACGACTTGTCGGGGTTCGTCCGCGCGCAGGACAGCTCCGACAGCAGGAGGGTCTGGCAGGTGACAGCGGTGTCGTTGCAGCACTGGGTAGAGTTCCAGGAGCTGTCGTAGCAGCGCTGGTGGGTCAGCCCGCCAAACAGCCAGATCCCAAGGATCCCCCACCAGGCACACTGCGAGGGGACGGGCAAGGCGTATCAGTGAAGTACAGGCCAAAGCGGGGACGGGGGTGGGTGGGTGAAAAAAGCAGCAGCACAAGGCGGGGGGGGGGGGGGTCCAGCCCCCCCCCCCCCCCAGGTGGTGCTGAGTTTTTAGAGGCGCCGAAGGCGCCGAAGAAAATTTTTGCTCTAAACCACTTGGCGCCACAGTCACCAGATTTTTGATCGGACGAAGGCCCGGAAGAAAATTTGGCCCAATCTTTTAAGGTGGGGTGGGTGGGTGGGTGGGTCCAGGGGGCGTGGGTGGGTGGTGTGGGGACCCCCCACCCCCCTGTGGTGCCGAGTTGTCAAAAGGAGCCCTGGGGGGGGGGGGGTTGACATGACAGCTGGTTGGGTTGCTGTCAGCAGCTGGCGGTGCCTATTGGCCTCTCGCCCCTTACCGCTGCCCTTCCCTTGAACCCTTTCCCTCCGTAGGCGGCGGTGCCCATTGGCCTCTCGCCAAATTGTGCCATCCCCTCTCCCAGCCTGGCCTATCTTCACCTCCCTACACACCCTTCCTTTCCTTTGGAGGTTGTGCCAACGGAGCCCCCGGACTGTCCCTGTTTCACTGCTCTGTGTCGGGTCCACACGGAGGAGGGCAACTGCCCTCGCCGTTGGCCAGGTGCGTCCACGTGGACACCCCCATACCGGCGGGGGGGGGGGGGGGGGGCGTGCATGTGAGCCATGAACATTTCACTGAGTGGCGCAAGGGCAACCAGATCACAGGCTGTCGCCCCAGACAATGGGAGCCACGCTGCTCCGCTACTGACTGTTGCCTTGAGTTGATGACGTGCACAAGGAGTGAGGGGGGCGCCCCAGGGGGGGGGGGGGCTGTCGTTCGAGCTCCTTTTCCAGAACCCACCCCCCCTCCGCAGCTTCAGGGATCCCGTGACAGGTGCCCAGAGCAGGTGCAGGAAGGGGGTAAGGGAGGTATTGGCGTGTGTGATGTGACGCCAAGGGGTGTGGGCACTATGAGGGGTCGTAGGAGGAGGAGGGGGGGGGGTCTCCCCAGCCCCCTCATGTGGACCAAAGCCGAACACCATCTCCAATGGGGCCAAACCCAAATTTCCTGGCGACAACTTTCTCGACCATTTTCGACGCCAATTATTTTCTTCGGCGCTGCAATTCAGAGTGACTTGTTGTTAGTCCCAGTCAATGGAGCCGCGCCCGGCCTGAAGGAGAGGAAGGCCACAGGGTAATGCGGCAGACGCTTGTAAAACCGGTCGGCTACAGTTGGTGAAGCGGTTGGGGAGCAGGAAGCTGCGCGTACAAAGCGGTTGAAGGGTGCGGTTGGAGTGTAACTGACAGCTATTGTCGGGGACAGGGGCATCAGATGGTCGGTCGGTAAGCCGAACTGGATGCCCCCACCATTGGACGCTTCCAGCCATTGTTCATCAGCCAGTTCCACAGCGCTGTGTCCGGATGTTTGCTGGGCGACTGTCCCGGTGCTCCCGCCTGTGCTGGGCCATAGATCAACGCTGGTCGTCACCCTCCAGAATCACTCTGGCATCCGCAACAGTACTTCATGTCTCAACGCGGCGAAGCCGTGACACACATTGTTTGTGCAGTTCAGCAGGGCGCTGTCGGGCACCGCCACAAACAGTTGACGCTGTGCAGACCGTCCGCCTGTGCTTGGGGGCGGGGGGGGGGGGGGGCAACCTCCCCACTTTTCAAGCGCAGGCTTGCCCCCCTGCGTGACATTTCGTGCTTTGTTGGATTCCTGATGGGGCCCTGGACAGTCACCCGCTCGTCACTTCGCAGAGCGCGTCGGGTCGTTGTTGTCTGCTCGGCCGAGGGGGCGGTGCATGCTGCGTCGTTTGTGTGTGCGTGGGGCCCAGTACGCCCCCCCCCCCCGTGTGCAGCGAACAATAAAGTCCTCAAATACGGTGCGAACAGGAGTGTTTGTTGGACACGGGGAGGGGGGGGGGGGGTTACTTAGTCTGCTGCGGCGGTGGCTGGTGCTGCGGGGGCCGTCCTGATGTCCCGGGGCCCTGGACAGTCACCCCTTCTCCCCTGCCTGAAGTGTGCCGGGGCATCGTCGCTTGTTGGGCCATGGGGTTGGTGCGTTTTGCGTCGTTTGCGTGTGAGGGGGGCCCAGTAGTTGGTCTGCCGGGGCCGCGGTTGGTGCTGTGGGGGTCTTTTCTTTGCAAGTGGGGGCCAGACACCGGGTCCCCTGGTCTCGCGCTGTGAGCCAGCCCTTCGGTGAGGGGTTCGCCACTCCGCCGCTGGTCCTGCACCTTCCAACGCTGTGTCCTCCAGGTGGTGTGTTGGGTGCCGCCTGTGGGTCCCTGTGAGGGAGGCTGTGCACCGCGCACGGTCTGCACACCAATCTCAATCTTGCATGCAGCTATACTGCCCAAGTTCCTTGTGCAGTGTCAGGCACAGTTTTGAGAAAATTATAGGCACCGACAGCACGTAGCCTCTAAACTAGCTAAAACGGTCCACGCAACAACCTCAGTATACGCACCATACCGCGCGCACCGCGTCTGATACTCCCCCTGCGGTTGCCGCGGATGTTGTGCGCACAATTGTGGACACGGGTGTCGCGTGCATGTTCCGCGGGGTTCCCGCCTTCCACTTTTCAAGAGCTTTATTGACCGACCTCCGTCGCCCGCAATGCAAAGCCTGCCTTTGCCAGCCGTGTTCCCCGCAAACCGCCCCCGCTTGCACATGGACCTGGAACAGAATGAAGACCACCACGAACAGCGTGCCTCCGAGAGACGCCACGATGGCGCCGCACAGCAGCTTGAACGAGACCGTGGTCTTCACGTCCGCCGACCCCATGGTGAACAGCCGCGGGATGCGGAGCATCGCCATCCAGCGCTCCGAGGTCTGCGCGTACTGCCAGATGACGATCACCAGGTCGGTGACGTTCAAAACGGAGCGGAAGAACGGCTTCCGCACGAGGCCGTGCTGCGGGGACGAGATAAGTCGTGCAAAGAGGAAAGCAAAGGAACCCTGACAGCCACCTCCGGTACCATCCCCCCGGCTGTGTGCAGCTTCCTCTCCCCCGAGACGGATCTGGGGTGGGTGGTGGGGAGGGTGGGGGCGACGGGGCGAAAGGGGCACCAGTGACCCCGGGCCCATCGAGGGCCGTGGGAGTGCATCCTACACGGCACGGCCAGCCAATATGCAGAGTCGTCGGGGATGCCACTGTGCCACCCATCCGGTCGCCTGTGGCCTTCAGATCAGTCTCCAAAGCCAACAAATCCCTGCGAGGGGGCGGTTCCCAAGCAAGGGAACCCCCCACACACACCCCACACACCCACCACCCCAGGGGGACGGCACTGTCACCACACACAACAACCAGCATGCACGGAAAGTGAGGTACAAGTGACATGATGGCACAAAAGCATAGCAAAGAAATTACTGTGTCAAAACTGCATCCAGCTGAGGGTGAGGGATGCGTGAAAAGGTACGTTTGCCTGGCGCGCCTGGCATACAAATCAATGTTCTGGCCATTTATCCCAATTCTTTCCCACCAAACATCACACCCTCCTCTAGCCCGGGAATGCTAAGAACCCTAAGCATGAATGACACAACAAAGCATAACTGCGGGTGAGCATAGAGAGATGTACCACCGTCATACCGAGCTTGGGGTGCCCTTTTCACAAAAAATGTGCAAGCTCAATAGGGCAAATGATGATCCGCCTCTTGCATGACTAATCGCACACATGGCAACACAACGCAATGCAACGTAAAAACGTAACAAAGGTTAGCCCGGTTTCCTCAGTAGCACCGGAAGGTTGAATTGAAGACAAAGGAAGATTAGGTTCCCTGTAGGTACTGAAACCATCAAAGCATAGTTCCGGACAGCGTTCCCCGAAGGTAGTTCCTTAAGACTTGTCCCTAGAAGCCCACGGCGTACATACTTTGGCTTCCTTTGTCACCCAGCTGCTTCAACCGTGCCGTCTCAAGGGCCCACATGTGGGCAGAATGGCTACATCACCCCTACCTTTTCGGGGTCCCCATGGTGGAGAGAAATCAATATGGCCACATCACCCCTACCTTTTCGGGGTCCCCATGGTGGAGAGAAGTCAATATGGCTACATCACCCCTACCTTCTCGGGTCCCCATGGTGGAGAGAAGTCAATATGGCTACATCACCCCTACCTTCTCGGGTCCCCATGGTGGGGGGAAATCAACCTAGAAAGGAGTGGATGTGTTGGAAATGAGCCAAAAATGTGTGAAAAAGGGGTGAAAGTGGGTGGAAATCCAAATATCCTACATCCCCAATGCGAAAGAAGCATCAAAATACCCGTTTTCAAACAACAACAGGTCCACAACACGGGAACAACACGGGGACAGAAAATGGGAAAAGAGGGGGAGAATTGGGGGGAAATGGGAGAAAACTTTGCCCGGCGCGCTAACCTACTCTTTGAGGTGGGGGTCGTCGCCTTTGTCCCACGTCCATAGACCGGTCCATAGTCACACCCACGCCCTTGGCAAGCCTTTTGCATCGCGTGCGCACACGCAAAAACATTTCTGTTTCGCCCAGGAATCGATTTGTGCAGGGTCAACTTTGGTGAAAAACGTACCTTGCCCCCCCCCCCCTTTAAATCTCCCCTCCCAATGTCATGACGCACCCCGCCCTGGGGGGGGGGGGGTTACACCATGGTAGCACTAAAACTGCAACAGATCCGGTATAACCTCAATAAAAATTGTCTTCGGCACCTTCGGTACCCAGTATTTCCAATGCTTTTTGGGCCAAGTGACGGTTCCCCGCCCAAGGGGCAGATTTCAGGGGAGGGGGATTTCGGGGGGGGGGGGGGGGGCTGACACAGGGGCTTTGGAAATATGGATATCACTGGGTTCCCCACACACCGGCTTCATGCCCTATCAGGGGCCATGTGGTATCAAAGGAAAAGTGAGGCTCCCCGACGCCCCTTGGAAAAGGGCCGGCAAAGAGAGTTCGGTGGACCTCAACCATCCTTGCGCCTCGGATGGTATCATAGGGGTCCACACTTCCCAAAGTGCCCTTTCAACTCCTCTCCAGTTCAAGACAACTGAAATGGGTTGCCTCATATGTCCACCTTCAGGTTTGCCTTGCCTCATGCCACGACAGCGTTCTAACCGTGGGTTGGTTCCTTGGCGCTCTGCCGGTCTGCCGGCACTCCCTTGGCCAAAGCCCAAGGCCTGCCATCCCAAAAGGTCAGCTTGGTGGGCAGGGAGGCAAGCCCATGACCGCATTGCAACTCAGGCTCAGACTGCGATGTTCACGACGATGCACAAGGGGGCCGGGGGGGGGGGGGGGTTCCTTCTTTTTTCTCCGGACCAAGATGAGCTGGCATAGCCTGCTCACTATATGGTACTCAACTCTCAGAATCAAGGTTGTTGAGTTCTATGATTATCCCACAAACAGCTGCGGTAGCGGATCTGACACGCAGTGAGAATTGGCTGAGTCTGAAACCAGGATATGCAATGGGGGGACTGCCACACTCGTCAGCTTCCCTGTGTGCATGAAGCACAAAAGACTGTAGGCTGAAAAGGACAGCGCGGACAGGGGGCAAAAGGGGGGGAAAGGGGGGGGCGATTCATTTTGAAGCTCCAGCAGCGTTCGTGTGTACCTTACCATACCTTCTTCGCATGGGCATTGATCCAAGGTCCCATGGGAAGGTGCATCGAGGGCGCAGCCCATCGACCTCCTCGCTGCATCTATCATGCACCAGGCAGCACCGACGCTTGTCGGGGCATCGTCGTGCCGGCTTCACAAGGCCTGGGATTCATTCCAACTCCGGGCGGGGGGGGCATCCAAGCCTGTTTCCCAAGCCCCCCCAATTGGACTCTCGGGGCTGACCCCACCAAGGTGACCTCACACGCACATTCCAAGCATCCAAAGCCCCCCCCCCCCCCCTTGGGGAAGGGCGCGGCACCCACCAGTCCGCACCACATACCTCCTAGTTGGGGGAGGGGGCTGCACCTTTTCGATGCACCCAAACCAGAAATATTTCCTACTGGTTGATAGGTTTCCTACTGGTTGCAAGAGGCTTTTGGCCGCTGTTTGCTACTGGGGCCACGAGTAGGTCACGAAGCGCACCACACATGCATGTCCTGATATGCATATGCAGCAATGTTCGGCAGTTCAATGACATCCATGATAGACCAATCCTTCCGGCGTTCATCATCACCCGTGTTCTTGCTTTGAGCATATTTTGTCAACACAAAGTGTTTGCATCCCACAACACAGAAAGGTGCTCCTCGGTTGGCAGGTCATCTCATGCACTTTGCCTATGGCTGATACAAGTCGATCAAATGTCATGTCATGTCCTATTAACTTTCGCGGGAACGTTGAGAGGAGAGTGCAGGGGGTCACGGAACTCCCCGGGACCCTGGACACGCTAAGTAGAGAGGAAGCACGGACAACTGGAGAAATCAGCAAAGTACTGTGTGCGGTGGGGGGGGGATTTGGTACGTGCAAAATTTGGAAATGGCGAAACTTGGTGCAGACAAAATTTGGCACCCATTCTAAAATAACACTGAAACATTTGGTACAAAATTCCCAGACTGTGGCACAACAAGCATAGACTGAATGGTGGTTGGTATTTCCTATGGGCCTTTGGTTAGCAGTCATTTCCTGGAGGTTTTTGGATGCATGTTGGCTCCTACAGACATATTGCAGCAGCTTCAAGTCGCCTGCTAGAGTGCTTGAGAGTACTACGCCTTTGCCTTCCGCCATCCCTTACAGGAATGCATCATTATGGGAAATTTTACCTTCGAGCCTGTTTCCTACACCCCCCCGCCCCTTATTCGAACAGGCTTGGAGGGCCCTCCCCCACGGAGTTGCAATGGACCGGCAGCCCAACACGGGGGCGGGGTGGGGTGGGTGGGTAAGGGGTGGCACGAGGATTATCCAAAAAAGAGGCCGCAGTCTAATACGCGCGCGATCTCCGGGCACCAGCGAGCGCTTGTCACCAACCGGCTCGCAGGGTCGCTGAGACACCCAAGTGCCTAGGACGCAGGGAAATACCATGGGTCTGTTACCCAAAAGTTGGTGTACCAAAATCGCCTGACAAGATGTTCCCTATTGTAAATTTCGTTCTTTCCCACTGTGGTCACTTTGGTCTGGAGGGAGGGGGGTTTCCAGAGGGGGTAACCCCCCTCCTCCTGTGGTGTACGGCCATTTCTAATACTTCTCTGCTAGGACGGCTTAGTCTTATTCCTTGTGCCCCGTCAGGGACTCGAACTCGGGGCCTCTGTGTCAGGCGACATGTGCTGTGACAGCCGAGCCCCACCATCTCATTCGGATTCTCCGAGGGGGACCATGAAATGGGGGCAGACAACCACACCACACCTTCCGGAACAGGCCCCACGCAACAATCTTCATGACGATTTCGATGGTGAACAGGACGTTGCAGGTCCAGCAGAAGACCTCTCCAACCACGAATACCACATTGCCCTCGTACTGCGGGATGCGCAGGCCCAGGGCCAAAATGTTGACAATGATCAGGACGAAGAGGAACATCTCCGTGTAGATGGACAGGAGCACCACCTGAGTCTTCTCGCGCGTGAGGGACGCGAACAGCGTCGTGGCATGCCAGCACCGCGTCTTCCGGGAGTCGGGTTTGTTCTCCAGGCGGTAGCGGAACTGCGCCGCCCAAATGTCATGCTGCTGGTAAATGGCGTCCATGGCGCCGCCCGGCCCCGCTACGCTCCCAGGGTCCGAGGGGGCCCCGACGGATGCAGCACAAAGCGGAGGCCCGAAGAGGCTCCACGTGCCTAAAAAGAGATACGACGGCACAGGGGCTGCCAGTCACCAATGGGCAGCAGAGATGGCAATGAGCCACGGCCATTTGCGGGGTCTCGGGCACCGGTGGTTCAGACTGAGTCTTAATGGCGAGGATTGCGGCAAGATTTTCCGTACAAATGTGAGTTTGCATAAACGCTGCGTGACTGTGTTTGATGGTGCTGGAACAGAACAGAACAGGACAGAACAGGTCAAGCCTTAAGCTTGCTTCCGCCCCAGCCTACCAGCCTTCTAGGGCTTCATCGCCTGCAGTATACGGCTTCAGATCAAGGTGATTGCTACGCTGTCAGTGCATTTGGTTTGTGTGCCACCTCAACGAATGCCTCAAAGAGTGAGAAGGACCACACCATACAAAATGCCTGATGATTGGTTGTGGAATATCCCCGAATTATGCAATTTGCGCAGTTGGTAGCTCGGCAATCGTATATCTCTCGGCGACGTTGGGGATTATGCCAACACGGTGGGTTTTTGCGATCGGTGCCATTGTTGCCTCATTTGAGTCTGCTGAGTGTCCCGTAGATAGGGGTATGCAGGGTATATTCGGAAAGCCCTTGGAAAGGGCTATTTGGAACACCCTGGGTCTGCATGCTGTACCGACGACATGTTTGAGATTTTCGTCCTGTTCGGACGGGGCCTGT
Organism: Eutreptiella sp. 'Long Island Sound 2002'; assembly: GCA_964036045.1. Lineage (NCBI taxonomy): Eukaryota > Euglenozoa > Euglenophyceae > Eutreptiales > Eutreptiaceae > Eutreptiella > Eutreptiella sp. 'Long Island Sound 2002'. Next base: position 20,955,238 of record OZ038386.1, on the reverse strand, counting down.
GTTGCCTGCTGCCTCTTTTTGTCAACAGGCAGCTACCATGTCTGCATACAAATTCACTCCACGGGCTGTTGCTTCCCCCGATGCACCACAGAAACCTTTTGGGGGTGCAAACTGGGTGCAGGTGAGCGGGATGAGCCTGGCAGGAAGGCCAAAAAGCCTCGTACAGCCGGTTCGCGGCCACCTGCATGCACCCACAAGAAACACGAGATTCTGACCACCGCAGAGGCCACTTCTTTTGCAAGCCAATTTTGGGGTCGTAAAGTGCAGGTGCAGCTGCAGGATTGCGGAAAATTGAAGAAATATGTTCCCATTCATAAGCATGGGGATGTCTGCCCGAATGGGGTCCCAGCCCGTGTGGACAGGGGCAACGATGACGATGATTCGGACTCGGAACAATGAGTGGTCCAAACTTTACAGTGCATGTTTTGTGTACATCGTCCCATTTGCTGCTGTGTGCTCAAAAATGTGACCACCTACCCCCCCCCCAAACCTATACATTTCTGAAAGGGCCTTTTCTCACAGATTTCAAAAAGTATACACATACCCCCCCCCCCCAAGGGAACGATATTTTGGCGCATTGGACTGAAAGTTCAGAAAACCTGGGAAAAGTGCCAAAACCCACCGAGTTGGCACATTATGAACTGCCCCCGAGAGATATCTTGGGCGGTGCTGGTATGGCACAGTGCACAACCCGTGCCTGTGCTGTTCGGGTTTTGTCGCTGTTTATCACCATTTGTCAATTTGCCAAACAGGTTTATGTACTGGCTGCACTATTGAGTACTGTGGCTAGAAAAAAAAATCGGTTCAATGGGGTTCCTTGTTGTTGCACGGGCACATTGTGTCGCTGCCTTAAATGAACTCAGAGTGACAATGGAGGAGCATTGTTCCGTATCACTTTACTGTGTTGCACTTTTACACTCACGATGCAAACACCTAATATACAATGTTTTTGGCTTTTGGCATGGTTTTGCATTTTTATCGGCCAAGACTGCCCCCCAAACAGAAAGGACAACCATGCTCCCTGCCCCCTATGACTGGCTCCCTCTCTGGAGTGGACCACCATAATGGTTCATAGCATGGGGCACTGGCAGTAGGAGGGTGGGAAGGGGAAAACATGCAAGAGAGCATGGTGGTGTGAGGCACCATGCACAGAAACAACTGAGAGCACTGAACCTGACTGTGGCAAATAAGAAGTGGGAATTCTGCTACCTAGAGTCACACTACCCCGGTTCTGGCAAGCTCCATGCAAAAGTGCTGTGTCAGGAGTGGCACGTTTTGTCATCCAGTGTTGGGCCAAGAGATATCTGTTCCAAATCCAAGGTTCAGAAGGTGGTTGGGTATTTGAGCTCGTCGTTGGTAATTTAGACTTTGTGGGCACACCCCAGCACACTGCATGGCATTCGCAAATGGTGCATACATGATGCAAACAGCAATTCTAGAAAGCTTCGCTGCATGTGCTCCAATGAGGGACCACTGCCAACAGTGCAGGGCGGGTGCCCCCCCCCCCCCATGTCAGAACAGCACTTCAAATACTGTCTTTGAGCTCCAAAATATGTGCTTTTTCCTTTGTCTCTTTGAGCTGCAGCCCCCTTTTCCCAAGTGCACCCAGGGGTACACTGGAGGAAGCTCGATGTGGGTGCTGAAGAACGCAGACTCCAGAGGGACTTCGGAGGCAGCAAACACCTCAGAATGGGTGGTAGCAGGCACCACCACACGCCCCTGGCAGCGCAAAGGAAATAATGCCACTTTGTACTCTTTGGTGTCCAAAAATAGTGCAAGTTCTGCAAGGCAACCCTCTTTGTAGAGGGTGGCAGATTTCTTGGCACAAGCTCTGGCAAATGGGCCATGTGCACGCACTATACACAAACTGCCCCCAAGGCAGGTCAGCCCTCTCCCCATGCGATTGAACGCGTGTAGGTTGGAGGCTGTCAGCTGTGGTGGGTGTTATTGTCTTGAGGATTACCTGCGCTCATGGCACTGCCTATACCCAGCCACCGGTCATCCAGGGCTCTAATCAACAAAAAGCTGCCCTCTTGGGTATGATGCCCCTCGCTACCCTAGAATGTTCAAGAGAGAACATTAGGGGCATATTCTGCACTATGCACGCTCTGTGCACAACATCTACCCATAAACATACCCCGATAGAACAGTAATGCATAATAGCCCTAACTATGACCCTTTTGCTGCGTTCATACGAGTTGCATGTGTGTTTCACCCCCATTTCTGGTACATTTGAGGGTGTTGTTGTGCATGCCAATAAAAAGGGGTACTCTGATTTTTTGGTACTATGGTGATACGCTCAGGGTACCTTGTTAGGGGGTCTTCGCCACTATGCCATCTCTCAGAACCTCATGTGCGCATCAATGGAAAGGGAGTGGTATCGTGCGCACCTCCGCAGGTGGCGCACACTCCCCCGCAGAGGCGACCCCCTTACTTTGTGCCCCCCCCCCCCCCCCACTTGTGCAGTGACCTGAATTGTTCCACCTACTGACCGCCCCCACGGTCATTCAACAATTTTCGCAGTGTCCAAAGCGCCATTCGACCAGGAGCTGGTACATGGGCACACCACCTGGGCAATGGGCTTCTGAGAGGCGACAAAAGGTGCCGTCTCACCTGCAGGGGAGAGAGGTGGGGGGGGGGGGGGGGTGGTCCTTGAACAAGACGGCCATAGTACCTCAACGGCGCGCCGGTCCACGAAAATGAGACATAACAAGGCACGGCACACACAACCGCCTCACGCGCAGCATGCACAGCAACCACCTTATGGAAGTGGTTTGTGTGGCTCACATACGCTCCTGTGCTACGTCTCGTGTGGGGCTCATTATTGACTGGGCCCGATTCGGATCTGCATCATGGGCTTCAGGGTTACATGCAGTGCCTGCCACCCCTGCGCTACAATAGCGCCCTCTTACCCTTTTCACAGGTAACCAGCACAGCTAGCAATCCATCTTGGATGGTGTTGGTGTTTTGGAGTGAAGACTTGGACAGTCCTCTTGCACGAAGGCAAGAGATTAGTGGGAGTGAGAACGGGTCTGTCCTGAGATTTGACTCACCGCCAAACGCTGGTCAATGGGTGACTGGAATCTCAAGGAATTTTGCTGTGAGAAAGAGGGAGAGAAAAGAAGAGAGATGGTGAGGGAGGAAGAGGGATCGAGGAAAAGGGATCAAAGGGGAGGGGGGGGGTGGGGGAGGAGAGTAATTGCTACGGAAGTGTTGTGCCTCACATGCATGACCCAGGCCCTGTGCGCCACCATAACGGGCTCAAATGCGTGTCATCTCACATTCTCAACAACACTGGCGGTCACAAAAACAACGATCCGGGGGCACAAAGCTGTGCTTGGGCAAGAGGGCAGGGTTCTTCCTTCATACGGACACCGCAAGAACATCAAAAGGCCCCTGACTGCGCTGGACTGCAGGCAGCATTTTGAAACACTATCCTAAAGGCGCATGCAGATACCCATTCAGGGCGGGCTTGCCCTGCGCGCAGGCGACTGCAGTCAGCATCCTCCGTGTCAGATTTGGGGCATTAATCTTGACTCGCGATTCGAAAGCCGCAGATCCACGAACCTGAGGGAACGGGCCCTTTAAGGGTGGCTCAGTTGCACCGCGCGCACTGCGCACTTTCATAGACACGTTATCTACCGATGTACTCGACCCTTTTTACAGGCGGGGACGCGTCGGCCAAAGGGGTTGGCATGCAAAAACGGGCCACCCCACTCCAACAACCTCATCTCTGGGAACTTGATAGTTGACGGAACTGACGGTTCAATAAACGACATCACTGCCTGGCTTCAAGAGGCCAGCATTCGTTGCCATATGTCCTGTGGAATACACAGGAGAACACCGCACATACTTGCCCCTGGACCACAAGATAGGTATTTCTACCCAGATGCAACAATTGGCCGCCCATTTCTGGTGTTCACTGCCCCATGACTGCTTTTGTGCAACGCTCATTGTTACCATGGCTCTATGCCAGTCGGGCTTAAATCGCACCGCGCATCCACACCGCGTGCACTGCGAGTGAAGCACCCTCTTTGTGTTACACATGTCATTAGTATGCCTGTTATGAGCACACAGGCAGGGCAGACAGTCCCTCGTTCCCTGTGATGTACAAGGCTCACACCCACCCAATATCCCCCTTGAGAAACTTGGCGCCGCCAATCGCATGTGCACGGCTGATCGCAGGCATCCTTCCCACAGTTGACGGGTGCCAAATCTTTTTCCTGAATAAAACTGGGTGAAGGTAGGCCCAGATGCTCCCCACACAGTGGCAATGCGCTGGAATGACACACAGGAAGTCCACCAATGCTCTTGAGGCGTTGTAAAACACGGAGAGATAATGGTCAGTGAGAGCGGATATGTTGCGGGGAGAGGGCACGGTACGGGGTTACGGTGCGCAGGTGTGGAGTTCCATGGTGCGGTGCCCCACGGTGCTGCAAACTCGCTGCTGACTGCCCCAGAGCGTCATCGAAGCGGGACTGGGTAGCTCAGCGCAGGGCAGTCGACCGATGCCCAAGAGGGATGGAGTTCAATTCCGGTATTCGACCTCTGCCCGGGTATCGAAAGCCCTACCGGGAAGGGCCAAAATATGTGCGGGCTAAAATATGTTCAGAAAAACATTTTTGGGGAAATTTATGCAAGTTTTGTTGAAAAAGACAGGGTGGGGGGGTTACATGAGATCCTTATGGTTCTATGGAAGGATAATTCAAGGTCAAAAAAATTTTGGTCCCAAAAAAATATGCAACTATCAACGCAGCAAAATGACGGAAAAGCCAACTTGCTATGTTCTCCTGTGTATTCCACAGGACATATGGCAACGAATGCTGGCCTCTTGAAGCCAGGCAGTGATGTCGTTTATTGAACCGTCAGTTCCGTCAACTATCAAGTTCCCAGAGATGAGGTTGTTGGAGTGGGGTGGCCCGTTTTTGCATGCCAACCCCTTTGGCCGACGCGTCCCCGCCTGTAAAAAGGGTCGAGTACATCGGTAGATAACATGTCTATGAAAGTGCGCAGTGCGCGCGGTGCGACTGAGCCACCCTTAAAGGGCCCGTTCCCTCAGGTTCGTGGATCTGCGGCTTTCGAATCGCGAGTCAAGATTCCTCCAAGCGAGTTTTACCCAGAGCCTGATGGCAGAACAAACCATCACAGCTGTCTGGCAAAAGGGGCAAGATCACTGGCAACTTCCATGCCACAGCCAATTACCGTCATATCCCCTTCGGAGCCACCAAGCACGCTTGCCCTTCAAAAATTGGGAATACCATCCCAAAGGAGGGGGGGGGGGGGGCTCCCGAGGTAAACCGTCCGTGGCCAACCACACACTGTCGATGAGGTCAACAGCCAGTGCTTACGCCCCAATGGTGAACTGCAGCTTTGCCACCTACAACATGAGGTTCTCCTCAGCAAAAAAAAAACCAGGAGACAGACTGAGAAAACAAAAACCCTTGTTCCTTGAGCCTGATGCTGCACGGCGCGCACTGCCACCGCAGGCTCCCAGTCTCTGACGCCTCCTGGCACATGTTGCGCGAGGGGTCTCTGGCGCCTACTTCCAGCTGCAAAACAATCAGTTGGGGTGGGATAAACACCAGCACCCCACGGTGGTACGCAGTGCGCACGCGGCGCATCGACACCACCCTTATACACAGCGAGCGCGGCATCTCCGTCTTGTCTACGCTGCTCCGGTGGTCCGGCAGGCGGTCCGACAGACGGACCCGCACGCGGTCCAGTCGGGCAGCGGAGACGAACGAGGTCAGGCAAACGTGATGTGCACCGTCTTCAAGGCGGGCACCTCCCGGAGGGCGAGGAGGGCCTGCTTGCCCTGCTCCCCCACGCTCTCGAACGACATGTTGACGTCCAGAGCCGCCAGGGAAGGGGCGTCCTTCAGCACAGTGAGGGCCACAGCGCCGGCGTCGCCGATCGGGTTGCCCCCGAGGTCGAGGGTGAGGGAGCACAGCAACGGGGACTCGCGGAGTACCCCCAGCGCTGCGGCGCCGATATCCGTGATGTCGCGGCTCCCGAGGCCCAGTGTCAGCGCCGTCAGAGCCGGCGCGTCCTTCAGCCCCGCGAGCGCTTGTGCTCCAAGGTCGCCGACTTCGTTCGACCCCAGATCCAGCGTGAGGCTCTTCAGTGTGGTCGACTCCTGAGTGGAACCACATGCACATGCGGTTGAGTGCAGGTCTGCTGCTGCAAAGTGCAAGAGAGGGAGAGAGAAGGGGGAGGAGGGAGGGAGGGAGGGAGGGAGGGAGGATGGGTGGGTGGGTAGGAGGGAGGGAGGGAGGGACGGACGGACGGACGGAGGGAGGGAGGGACGGGGGGAGGGAGGGTGTCCCTCTGCCTCCCGTAGATGAGTGTTGTGGGAGTTCGGAGGGAGACCGCACACGGCGAGAGGTCCCGGTAGCCAACAACCGTAAGCGGACAGGTGGGGGTACGGTACGACGTCCATACAGCAGCCACACCGAGGGTCCCTAGGCAGGCGGTTTGTGCACCGTACAACGTGCTCTGCACCACCTCCAAACCCCTCCCTCCCTCCCTCGCACACGCGCACGCCGATAGACGCACGCGCGCGAGGAGGACACGCACAAACCTTCAACGCGGCGAGGGCCTGTGCACCACTATCGCCCAGATAGTTCGACGCAAGGTCAAGCTTCAAAGTCTTCAACGCGGGCGCTTCTTTCAGCTGCGCGAACGCCTCTGCGCTGACGTCCGTCAGGCAGTTGCGCCAGAGCTTCAACTCGAGGTCCGTCAGAGAGGGTGCGTGCCTCAGCTCCGCAAGCGCCTGCACGCCGACGTCCCCAACTTCGTTTTCCATCAGATCCAGCATGAGCGACGTCAGCAGCGGGGCCTCCTTCAGCCCCGCAAGCGCACACGCGGCGGTGTCCGTCAGCCAATTCCACGCCAAATGGAGCCTCAGTGCGGTCAACGAGGGGATCTCCTTCAGCGCCACCAGTCCCTACGCGAACGCAGACGCGGAGACGGGCACAGGCAGCAAAGCAGAGGTGTGGGGAGGGGCGGGGGCAGAGGGAGATAGTGGCAACGCAGGGGCACAGAGAGATGAGGCGTGGCATGGGCAAAGGGAGAGCGGACGCCCCCCCCCCCCCGCACACACACCCCTTGATCTCGGAGGGGGGCGGACCCAGTGCGCGGGCGTGGCTAAAAGTCTGCCCCGCGCGCCCGGTGCAGTCACGTTCCCCCATCTTGACCCGAAAAAAACCTTCTTTCAGCGCCGGATTTGGTGATGGTCATTCATGGGCCCGGGCCTCGGAGCCCTTCTCTCGGACAACCCCCCCCCCTCCCCCTTCTGAAGCCCGCTCAGGGACCAAAAGGGTGTTGTGCCTGATGCGCGGCATCGGAAAGGCTGAGGCGGATGCAGGCCTCCCACCCACCCCCCCCTCTCCCCGCACACGCATTTGGAATGGCCAGTGCCCACGGGCAGAGCGAAAAGGATGGGGGAAGGGGGGCATACAGCGGAGGAGCCAGTTCGTCGTTTGGTCCGTCCGATTTCACACACTTGGCTGTGGTTTGTGGAGGCGTGCCTCCGGACTGTAGCTGAGGTGAGTGGGGGGGGGGGGGGGGTACAGTGGTGCAGTTGTGTGGCTGAGAGCGGAATGCCTCCCCCACTGCCCACCATTGCCACTGGATTCCTTCGGCCTCTTGGTTCCAAGTGAGGGGGCGGAGGGCAGGGCCAAAGGGCGTAGGGGAAGGGAGGGGGAAGGGCAGGGAGACAGGGACGGACAAGGAAAGGGACAGGGAGGGGGAACGGGGGCTCGGGGGCAACCTGCGCGCCCTCGTCTCGGACCGCGTTGCAGTGCACGCGGAGAGTGCGAATGGCGGGGTCCCCCTTGTGCTTCTTCAGAAACGCCGCGAGGATCTGGTGGCTGACGTTGCAGTCCATGTGGCGCCTCCGGAGGACGTCTGCCAGTCGCCGGCACACGTAACAGAGACTGTCAGACTCCAGGAAATCCGAGATGAGCTCCCAGAGCGCCCCAGGGAACGGCGTCCACACCGCGGCGCCTGCAGGAAGAGCGCATGCAACCGCAACCCCGCCACACCCCCTCTCCCAACACCAGAAATCACTGGGAAAGGGGCTGGAGGGGCTGGCACACGGCATTGGGGGGACTGCAGTTCTGTCAACAGGGGGCTAATAGACCGAAATTCAGGGAACTTGGGGTCTGGAGCAGACTTACCACTGGCGTCCGCCCGCTCAGACAATAACATAAAGAGCCGGGTCCTAACGAGATGTGCGCTGGGTGCGGCTGTTTCTTACTGACGGGACGGGGGCTGGGGCTTTGGTACAAGGCCATGGCGTTGGTTTGTTTGCCTTTGGCGGTGCCCATTGGCCTCTCGCCCTTGCACATTCTGAACCTCTGTGGGTCCGAACGTGTTTTGGTCGTGTCAACGGAGCCCTGGAATGACTTGTCCTGTTTAAATACTCGGGATGGGCTGTCCGGCAGAGGCGGGCTGTTGCCCGTGCCGTTGACCAGGGGCATCCAGATGCACACTCCCAGTCCATGCTGGGTTTGCCGACTCCAGCACTGACTTGTGCGCGCCGGTGTGTGCATCTGCAGGATCATTTTCCTGACAGGGACTTCTAACGACCACAATGATTCTTTCGCTGTTGTCCTGTCCTTTGAAAGGAGGGGGAGGGGGGGTACCAGGGCATTGGCACCCACTTCGGCCGCGTGCATCCGCGGCATGGCGCAAAGCAAAGTGCGCCGCGGCCTCGAGAGCATGCACTCGAACGCGCCGGGCTGCAGCGAGTGTGGGCACCAGGACTGTGCAGGGCTGCGGCACCGCTCGCTGCGCACAGCACAAAGGTGGGGGCCTTTGATGGCTAAAAGGCGGGGTACGTTTTTCCTGTCCGGGTCGGGGGACGGGGTGTTCGCCATACCATTCGTACGGGTACGGCGTAAGACTAATGGTGCAGGATGACTGGCATAGGGCTGGCCTGTATATGCGTATGAAGCAGAGTGGGAGAGGAGAGGTGTGTGTGGGTTTTGTGTGGATTTGTGTGTTTGCGTGTTCGGTGCTCCACCTCCGTTGCAGGCCCCGGTTTTCCAGGACATTGCCGTCCGCCATGCCTCCGAAAGGGCAGACACCCTAGCATTTTGCATTGTTGCCTCTACTGCACCCCTCCCTCGAAAGAAGCGCCGTGAGGGTCTCCGATCCCTGCACGCCTCTGGCGGCAAGGGCGAATGGCGCCTCGCGTGTTGCATGTGCGGAGGAGGGGAACGCAATGGAACTGCCACCTTCCCGTGTGCTCCCGTCGACTGGCTAAACCAAGCGTTTGGGAGTGCTGCTCAGCTTCTGACGGGAGGTCCGTGCGGGGGCAGTGTGGTGGTGGTGGGCGGGGGGGCAGCAAAAACCTGAAAACGACCCCCGCAGCGGCTGATTCCTGATTCCGAGAGCTCTCTCGAGTACTATCTGAACCCAAAAAAAAAACCGACCCCAGCAGCAACCAGGTCAACCCCAGTACGCCAACTACTGGGCCCCGCTGACGCGGAAACAACACCACAAGGAACACAGGCCGCAGCGGCCGTCAGAAAGCTTTGACCCGACGCAGCACGCGAAGGGAAGCCCGGGTGACTGTCCAGGACCCGTAAAGAAACCCCAACCCGACGAGATGCCCTCCAATGACTGTGTCATCCACGACCATTTCCAGTCGAGCAGTTCTATCGAGAGAATTTGAGTCTGCAGATCACAGTTGCCACTGGTGTCCGGCACTGCCACCGGATTTCGCCCCGTGCCATTTGTCACTCAGTGCTACCTGCCCCTGTCACACCCAGAACCACAGCCTTGCACCTCCAGTGCGCATATCCCCCGCCAGCCAGGCCCCCAATCAGACCTCTGCGCCGCGCGTTGGGGGCAGGAGGGGGTCACCTGCGTACGCAGGCTCCTCTTGTGGTGGAGATGCCCCGGGAACTTGTGCTGATGAAGAGCTCGCGGCGTCGCCAAGATGCCGGTCACTCGGCGTTGACTAAATGAGAAGGAGGGGAACCAAGACCGAAGCCCTCGGGGGACAGTTTTGGTAGCGACCCGTCACGGGCCAGCGTTGGCAGCCACGCGCAGCCCTAAGACCGCACCCCGGGGCCCTCCCAATCAACTCCTGGGGCTCGTGCCCCGCAGCAGAACTCAGACGTGAGTGTTGCCGGCGGCCGCCGCCCGGAATCAGATCCAGAGGCGGCCCGGACGGAACAGGGCCGTCCAGGCCGCCGGTCGTGTCAGACAAGTCGTTGTGATTTGATTCTCGAAGGCGTTGGTGGTGGCCCGGGGCGGAGGATGCGTTACAGTACCGTGCAAATCCTAGCGTTTTGCGGAATCCCAATTGTATTTACGCAAAATTTTGCAACAGCACGCAAAACAAGGGGAAATCATTTTATTTTGCGATTTTTTTCGGCGGAATTCAGTTTGCAGAACACCTTGTGCCGGGAATTAATCATTTTCGCAAATAATTGACATTTGCGCGGTACGGGACCACAACATCCGCGGCACAGGGGGCGTGGGGGTGGGAGGGGGGGGGGGGGGGCACAGAGCCCCTGTTCGGGACCTTCCGACGCCAAAAGCGCCACAAAATTTCATTCGGGTCCGAATGGCAAATGGTTTTGCAAACGCTGTTTGCCGGCGAAGACGTTGAGCGGCCCATCAAATGCATCGGCCCAGAATCAGAAGAGGTGGGCCCTTTTGGGGGAGGCGGGGGGGACAAACCTGGGTCACTGGGTTGGGCCCTCGGGGCCCAAAGGAGATGGAGGGGGCATCATCCATAGCTGAGTGCCATAGGGACCAAGGAACTGCCTTGGCAACCGCACCTGCCCCCGCCCAGGCTTGGGGGACCACTGGATGGGCATCTGGTGTAGCCAGTACTCTATCAAGACTCGAACTAGGACCGAGCTGGGTCCTAGTCTTGTGTAACGCAATGGAAATCAGCGTGGAAGAAACACTGCTACTTTTTAGATGTGCTTCCACGGTAAGGACGATTGTCCTGAAACACGGCTCAAAAACGGCCCATTTTCACCTCAAAATGGACAACCGTGTTGCACCACGGCATGGTACATGTCTTAATGAACACCCATTTGCCATCCTTTGGTGGCCCAATCCCTATGAAACAACAACGGCCCTCATCGGAAACTCCTACGTGGCAGACCAACGATCGTCCTGAACTTTCAGGACGATCGTCCTGAAAACAGCCCAAAAACGGCCATTTTTGGACACTAAATTGGCCATAGAATGGGCTAGACGGCTCGAAACGGCACGAAACTTGGTTGTGGTGATGCGCCTTTGCTCCCCGGTCGTTTTGAGCTACTTGGATGCCGGTTTTGAGCCACAGTGCCGCCGCAAGGAGTTTTCTTGCGACTGCTGCTGCTTGCTGCTGCTGCTTGCTGCTGCTAAAACGTGTTGCTCGGCCTTGGACCCTAAAAGGTAGTGTAAAACCTCGACAGGGTAAACCCAGCTCGGTAATCAAGACTCGAACCAGGACCGAGCTGGGTCCTAGTCTTGCGTAGGGCATGGGAAATCACCGTTGAAGAAAGACCGCTTGCTTTGCAGATGTACCTCCACGGTCAGGACGATTGTGCTGAAACACGGCTCAAAAACGGCTCATTTTCACCTCAAAATGGACCATGGATGCCGGTTTTGAGCCACGGTGTGGTCGCAAGGACTTTTGGATCGCCTGCTTGCTGCTGCTTGCTTGCTGCTGTTGCTTGCTGCTGCTGCTTGCTGCTGCTAAAACGTGTTGCCCACCCTTGGACCATAAAAGGTGGTGTACAACCTCGACAGGGTAAACCCAGCTCGGTAATCAAGACTCGAACTAGGACCGAGCTGGGTCCTAGTCTTGCGTAACGCATGGGAAATCACCGTTGAAGAAAGACCGCTTGCTTTGCAGATGTACCTCCACGGTCAGGACGATTGTGCTGAAACACGGCTCAAAAACGGCTGATTTTCACCTCAAAATGGACCACCGCGTGGCACCACGGCGTGGTACACGCCTTATTGAACACCCATTTGCCATCCTTTGATAGCCCAATCGCCATGGAAGAACAACGGCCCTCATCGGAAACACCTGCTTGGCGTAGCGGCGATCGTCCTGAACTTTCAGGACGATCGTCCTGAAAATAGCCCAAAAACGGCCATTTTTTGGACACTAAATCGGCCATAGAACGGGCTAGACGGCTCGAAACGGCACAAAACCTGTTTGTGGTGATGCGCCTTTGCTCCCCGGTCGTTTTGGGCTACTTGGATGCCGGTTATGAGCCACGGTGTGGTCGCAAGGACTTTTGGATCGCGAGCTTGCTTGCTTGCTGCTGTTGCTTGCTGCTGCTGCTTGCTGCTGCTGCTAAAACGTGTTGCTCACCCTTGGCCCCTAAAAGGCGGTGTAAAACCTCGACCGGGTAAACCCAGCTCGGTAATCAAGACTCGAACTAGGACCGAGCTCGGTCCTAGTCTTGCATAACGCATTGGAGATCACCGCTGAAGAAAGGCCGCTTGCTTTAGAGATGTGCTTCCACGGTCGGGACGATCGTCTCGAAACACTGCTCAAAAACAGCTCATTTTCACCTCAAAATGGACCACCGTGTGGCACCACGGCATGGTACATGCCGTATTGAACACCCATTTGCCATCCTTTGATAGCCCAATCGCCATGGAAGAACAACGGCCCTCATTGCAAACACCCACTTGACACACTGGCGATCGTTCTGAACTTTCAGGACGATCGTCCTGAAAAAAGCCCAAAAACGGCCATTTTTGGACACTAAATTGGCCATAGAACGGGCTAGACGGCTCGAAATGCAACGAAACTTGTTTGTGGTGATGCGCGTTTGATCCCCGGCCGTTTTGAGCTACTTGAATGCCGGTTTTGAGCCGCGGTGTGGTCGCAAGGACTTTTGGATCGCCTGCTTGCTTGCTTGCTGCTGCTTGCTGCTGCTGCTGCTTGCTGCTGCTAAAACGTGTTGCCCACCCTTGGACCATAAAAGGTGGTGTACAACCTCGACAGGGTAAACCCAGCTCGGTAATCAAGACTCGAACTAGGACCGAGCTGGGTCCTAGTCTTGCGTAACGCAATGGAAATCAGCGTGGAAGAAACACTGCTACTTTTTAGATGTGCTTCCACGGTAAGGACGATTGTCCTGAAACACGGCTCAAAAACGGCCCATTTTCACCTCAAAATGGACAACCGTGTTGCACCACGGCATGGTACATGTCTTAATGAACACCCGTTTGCCATCCTTTGGTGGCCCAATCCCTATGAAACAACAACGGCCCTCATCGGAAACTCCTACGTGGCAGACCAACGATCGTCCTGAACTTTCAGGACGATCGTCCTGAAAACAGCCCAAAAACGGCCACTTTTGGACACTAAATTGGCCATAGAACGGGCTAGACGGCTCGAAACGGCACGAAACTTGGTTGTGGTGATGCGCCTTTGCTCCCCGGTCGTTTTGAGCTACTTGGATGCCGGTTTTGAGCTGCGGTGCCGCCGCAAGGAGTTTTCTTGCGTCTGTTGCTGCTGTTGCTGCTAAAACGTGTTGCTCACCCTTGGACCCTAAAAGGTGGTGTACAACCTCGACCGGGTAAACCCAGCTCGGTAATCAAGACTCGAACTAGGACCGAGCTGGGTCCTAGTCTTGCGTAACGCATGGGAAATCACTGTTGAAGAAAGACCGCTTGCTTTAGAGATGCGCCTGCATGGTTACGGCGATTGTCCTGAAACACGGCTCAAAAACGGCACATTTTCACCTCAAAATGGACCACCGCGTGGCACCACGGAGTGGTACACGCCTTATTGAACACCCATTTGCCATCCTTTGATAGCCCAATCGCCATGAAAGAACAACGGCCCTCATCGGAAACACCTGCTTGGCGTAGCGGCCATCGTCCTAAAATTTCAGGACGATTGTCCTGAAAACAGCCGAAAACAGCCCGAAAACGGCCATTTTTGAACACTAAATCGGCCGTAGAACGGGCTAGGCGGCTCGAAATGCAATGAAACTTGTTTGTGGTGATGCGCCTTGGCTCCCCGGTCGTTTTGAGCTACTTGGATGCCGGTTATGAGCAGCGGTGTGGTCGCAAGGACTTTTTATGTGCCTGCTGCTGCTGCTGCTGCTGCTTGTTGTTGCTGCTTGCTGCTGCTAAAACGTGTTGCTCGGCCTTGGACCCTAAAAGGTGGTGTAAAACCTCGACAGGGTAAACCCAGCTCGGTAATTATCTATTCCACGGTCAGGACGATTGTGCTGAAACACGGCTAAAAAACGGCTCATTTTCACCTCAAAATGGACCACCGCGTGGGCCCACGGCATGTTACATGCCGTATTGAACACCCATTTGCCATCCTTTGATAGCCCAATCGCCATGGAAGAACAACGGCCCTCATTGCAAACACCCACTTGACACACCGGCGATCGTCCTGAGTTTTCAGGACGATCGTCCTGAAAACAGCCCAAAAACGGCCATTTTTGGACACTAAATTGGCCGTAGAACGGGCTAGACAGCTCGAAATGCAACGAAACCTGTTTGTGGTGATGCGCGTTTGCTCCCCGGTCGTTTTGGGCTACTTGGATGCCGGTTTTGAGCTGCGGTGTGGTCGCAAGGACTTTTTATGCGCCTGCTGCTGCTTGCTGCTGCTTGCTGCTGCTGCTGCTTGCTGCTGCTAAAACGTGTTGCTCACCCTTGGACCCCAAAAGGTGGTGTAAAACCTCGACAGGGTAAACCCAGCTCGGTAATCAAGACTCGAACTAGGACCGAGCTGGGTCCTAGTCTTGCACAACGCATACCAAGCGATTGTACGTAATGGATCGTGGGAGTGGTTGTGAGTCCCTAGTCGAAAATTGGTAATCAAATTTGTAACATGTCAAGGCATCTGAAAAGACATCATATACATTGACTCCCCAATGACATGGCAAGAGAAAGCCTACTTGCCATGCTTTGTGTGCCACGTTTTGTGGCAATCTTGTCATTGTGGTATAACATGGTCGGGCACGCAAATGTACACGAATAATTGGAAAATTAGTACAATGTCGGGATATAGCCCATAAGGTCACAGTGACCTAACTCTACTCCCCCGACTAGAGTAAATACCCCGGTCTTAGGTGCTACGCTGCTCCGATGGGTTGTTTGTATACCGGAGGGGGCGCTTCCCACCGGCCAAGAGCATAGCACCCGTTGCCCCCTAGCCTCTGGCCGTTGGCACCAAACCACAAGACTTGGTAAACCTAGATATCTTGAGACATGCACATTTTCCATGGCAGAGGTTTTTCCTAAATGTGGCCCATCACGTATGATGGTTGCGCCAAACCACATACAACATGGATAGGAACACTTCCAAACCTCTTGCCCCACTTGAGAGTTGGTGAAATTGCAACTTATGTTCAGCAGCAAGGGAAAGCCCACTTGCCCATCCGAACATTCCCCCACAAAATGCACGTTGTACAAACGTTCAATCCATGCTTGTTGACCCCACCTAATGTCAAGGATTGCATTTAACAACTCAACAACGCCATACAATACCATACAATACCTCATCACTTGTTCGGTACGATAGCCGTCGTACCCACGGGATCTTCAGGGCGATGTACACCGGTGAAATGAGCGCTGGGTCCAACGGTATTGTGGGCCACTGGCTCGTTTCGCCCCACACAACCGCTACCTCGTGCCGGGGATGAGCTTCGAGGGCGGGATCTTCAAAGAGCAACAAACGACATTTATATAGCGCCTCGTCTTGCACAATCTGGCGCTCAAAGCATGTAGTAATTCAAGTCAAGAGAATCCTACTATGTTCGACAAACCAACAAAATTTGGCGAGGCCGGAGTGTTAAAAGGTCGTGCCTTGAAGACGTTTGTGCCTGTACTTACTTTGGAATAAAAGAAACAGTCGGACCAAATGGCCTGGAAAGTTGAAAAATGATTGGAATGTCGGGATACAGCCCATAAGGTCATAATGACCCAACTCTACTCCCCCGACTAGAGTAAATCCCCCGGTCTTAGGTGCTATGCTGCTCCGATGGGTTGTTTGTATACCGGAGGGGGCGCTTCCCATCAGCCAAAAGCATAGCACCCGTTGCCCCCCAGCCTCCGTGCCGTTGGCATAAAACCGCAAGTTCGGGTGAACCCAGATATGTTGAGACATCCGCATGTTCGTGAGGTTCTTCCAAAATGTGCCCCATGAAGTATGATGGCTGCGCCAAACCACATACAACATGCATAGTAGCACTTCCAAACTTCTCGACCCACTTGCGAGTTTTGTTCGGCAGCAAGGGAAAGCCCACTTGCCCACTCTGAACATGCCCCTCTTCCACAAAGTCCACCTTGTAGAATCGTCCAATCCATGCTTCTAAACTCCGGCCAATGCCTTGTTCAGCAGCAAGGGAAAGCCTACTTGCCCACTTTGAACATGCCCCAACAAAGTCCACCTTGCCAAACGCCCACTCCTTGCTTTTTGACTCCAGCCAATGCTTTGGTCAGCAGCAAGCGAAAGCCCACTTGCCCACTCTAAACATCCCTTCTTCAAAAGAGTGCCACTTGTCAAAAGCCGATATTCATGTTTCTTAGGCCCACTTCAATGCTTTGTTCAGCAGCAAGGGAAAGCCCACTTGCCCACTCTGAACATCCCTTCTTCAAAAGAGTGCCACTTGTAAAACGCCCATATTCATGTTTCTGGACCCCACTTCAATGCGTTGTTCAGCAGCAAGGGAAAGCCCACTTGCCCACTCTGAACATCGCTTCTTCAAAAGAGTGCAACTTGTAAAACGTCCATATCCATGTTTCTTGACCCCACGTCAATGCTTTGTTCAGCAGCAAGGGAAAGCCCACTTGCCCACTCTGAACATGCCCCTCTTTTACAAAGTCCACCTTGTACAATCGTCCAATCCATGCTTCTTGACTCCGGCCAATGCTTTGTTCAGCAGCAAGGGAAAGCCCGGTTGCCCACTCTGAACATGCCCCTCTCTTATAAAGTCCACCTTGTACAATCGTCCAATCCATGCTTCTTGACTCCAGCCAATGCTTTGGTCAGCAGCAAGCGAAAGCCCACTTGCCCACTCTAAACATCCCTTCTTCAAAAGAGTGCCACTTGTCAAAAGCCGATATTCATGTTTCTTAGGCCCACTTCAATGCTTTGTTCAGCAGCAAGGGAAAGCCCACTTGCCCACTCTGAACATCCCTTCTTCAAAAGAGTGCCACTTGTAAAACGCCCATATTCATGTTTCTGGACCCCACTTCAATGCGTTGTTCAGCAGCAAGGGAAAGCCCACTTGCCCACTCTGAACATCGCTTCTTCAAAAGAGTGCAACTTGTAAAACGTCCATATCCATGTTTCTTGACCCCACGTCAATGCTTTGTTCAGCAGCAAGGGAAAGCCCACTTGCCCACTCTGAACATGCCCCTCTTTTACAAAGTCCACCTTGTACAATCGTCCAATCCATGCTTCTTGACTCCGGCCAATGCTTTGTTCAGCAGCAAGGGAAAGCCCGGTTGCCCACTCTGAACATGCCCCTCTCTTATAAAGTCCACCTTGTACAATCGTCCAATCCATGCTTCTTGACTCCAGCTAATGCTTTGTTCAGCAGCAAGGGAAAGCCCACTTGCCCACTCCGAACATCCCTTCTTCAAAAGAGTGCAACTTGTAAAACGTCCATATCCATGTTTCTTGACCCTGCTTCAATGCTTTGTTCAGCAGCAAGGGAAAGCCCACTTGCCCACTCTCAACATCCCTTCTTCAAAAGAGTGCAAGTTGTAAAACGTCCATATCCATGTTTCTTGACCCCACGTCAATTCTTTGTTCAGCAGCAAGGAAAAGCCCACCTGCCCACTCTGAACATCCCTTCTTCAAAAGAGTGCAACTTGTAAAACGTCCATATCCATATTTCTTGACCCCACGTCAATGCTTTGTTCAGCAGCAAGGGAAAGCCCACTTGCCCACTCTGAACATGCCCCTCTCTTACAAAGTCCACCTTGTACAATCGTCCAATCCATGCTTCTTGACTCCGGCCAATGCTTTGTTCAGCAGCAAGGGAAAGCCCACTTGCCCACTCTGAACATGCCCCTCTTTTACAAAGTCCACCTTGTACAATCGTCCAATCCATGCTTCTTGACTCCGGCCAATGCTTTGTTCAGCAGCAAGGGAAAGCCCACTGGCCCACTCTGAACATCCCTTCTTCAAAAGAGTGCAACTTGTAAAACCTCCATATCCATGTTTCTTGACTCCGGCCAATGCTTTGTTCAGCAGCAAGGGAAAGCCCACTTGCCCACTCTGAACATGCCCCTCTCTTATAAAGTCCACCTTGTACAATCGTCCAATCCATGCTTCTTGACTCCGGCCAATGCTTTGTTCAGCAGCAAGGGAAAGCCCACTGGCCCACTCTGAACATCCCTTCTTCAAAAGAGTGCAACTTGTAAAACCTCCATATCCATGTTTCTTGACTCCGGCCAATGCTTTGTTCAGCAGCAAGGGAAAGCCCACTTGCCCACTCTGAACATGCCCCTCTCTTACAAAGTCCACCTTGTACAATCGTCCAATCCATGCTTCTTGACTCCGGCCAATGCTTTGTTCAGCAGCAAGGGAAAGCCCACTTGCCCACTCTGAACATGCCCCTCTCTTATAAAGTCCACCTTGTACAATCGTCCAATCCATGCTTCTTGACTCCGGCCAATGCTTTGTTTAGCAGCAAGGGAAAGCCCACTTGCCCACTCCGAACATCCCTTCTTCAAAAGAGTGCAACTTGTAAAAAGCCCATATCCATGTTTCTTGACCCCACTTCAATGCTTTGTTCAGCAGCAAGGGAAAGCCCAGTTGCCCACTCCGAACATGCCCCTCTCTTGTAAAGTCCACCTTGTACAATCGTCCAATCGGTGCTTCTTGACTCCGGCCAATGCTTTGTTCAGCAGCAAGGGAAAGCCCACTTGCCCACTCTGAACATCCCTTCTTCAAAAGAGTGCAACTTGTAAAACGTCCATATCCATGTTTCTTGACCCCACGTCAATGCTTTGTTCAGCAGCAAGGGAAAGCCCAGTTGCCCACTCTGAACATGCCCCTCTCTTGTAAAGTCCACCTTGTACAATCGTCCAATCCATGCTTCTTGACTGCGGCCAATGCTTTGTTCAGCAGCAAGGGAAAGCCCACTTGCCCACTCTGAACATGGCCCTCTCTTATAAAGTCCACCTTGTACAATCGTCCAATCCATGCTTCTTGACTCCGGCCAATGCTTTGTTTAGCAGCAAGGGAAAGCCCACTTGCCCACTCCGAACATCCCTTCTTCAAAAGAGTGCAACTTGTAAAACGTCCATATCCATGTTTCTTGACCCTGCTTCAATGCTTTGTTCAGCAGCAAGGGAAAGCCCACTTGCCCACTCCGAACATCCCTTCTTCAAAAGAGTGCAACTTGTAAAACGTCCATATCCATGTTTCTTGACCCTGCTTCAATGCTTTGTTCAGCAGCAAGGGAAAGCCCACTTGCCCACTCCGAACATCCCTTCTTCAAAAGAGTGCAACTTGTAAAAAGCCCATATCCATGTTTGTTGACCCCACTTCAATGCTTTTTTTAGCAGCAAGGGAAAGCCCACTTGCCCACTCTGAACATGCCCCTCTCTTATAAAGTCCACCTTGTACAATCGTCCAATCCATGCTTCTTGACTCCAGCCAATGCTTTGTTCAGCAGCAAGGGAAAGCCCACTTGCCCACTCTGAACATCCCTTCTTCAAAAGAGTGCAACTTGTAAAAAGCCCATATCCATGTTTCTTGACCCCGCGTCAATTCTTTGTTCAGCAACAAGGGAAAGCCCACTTGCCCACTCTCAACATCCCTTCTTCAAAAGAGTGCAACTTGTAAAACGTCCATATCCATATTTCTTGACCCCACGTCAATGCTTTGTTCAGCAGCAAGGGAAAGCCCACTTGCCCACTCTGAACATGCCCCTCTCTTACAAAGTCCACCTTGTACAATCGTCCAATCCATGCTTCTTGACTCCGGCCAATGCTTTGTTCAGCAGCAAGGGAAAGCCCACTTGCCCACTCTGAACATGCCCCTCTCTTATAAAGTCCACCTTGTACAATCGTCCAATCCATGCTTCTTGACTCCAGCCAATGCTTTGTTCAGCAGCAAGGGAAAGCCCACTTGCCCACTCTGAACATCCCTTCTTCAAAAGAGTGCAACTTGTAAAACATCCATATCCATGTTTCTTGACCCCACGTCAATGCTTTGTTCAGCAGCAAGGGAAAGCCCACTTGCCCACTCTGAACATCCCTTCTTCAAAAGAGTGCCACTTGTAAAACGTCCATATCCATATTTCTTGACCCCACGTCAATGCTTTTTTCAGCAGCAAGGGAAAGCCCACTTGCCCACTCTGAACATGCCCCTCTCTTACAAAGTCCACCTTGTACAATCGTCCAATCCATGCTTCTTGACTCCGGCCAATGCTTTGTTCAGCAGCAAGGGAAAGCCCACTTGCCCACTCTGAACATGCCCCTCTTTTACAAAGTCCACCTTGTACAATCGTCCAATCCATGCTTCTTGACTCCGGCCAATGCTTTGTTCGGCAGCAAGGGAAAGCCCACTGGCCCACTCTGAACATCCCTTCTTCAAAAGAGTGCAACTTGTAAAACCTCCATATCCATGTTTCTTGACTCCGGCCAATGCTTTGTTCAGCAGCAAGGGAAAGCCCACTTGCCCACTCTGAACATGCCCCTCTCTTATAAAGTCCACCTTGTACAATCGTCCAATCCATGCTTCTTGACTCCGGCCAATGCTTTGTTCAGCAGCAAGGGAAAGCCCACTGGCCCACTCTGAACATCCCTTCTTCAAAAGAGTGCAACTTGTAAAACCTCCATATCCATGTTTCTTGACTCCGGCCAATGCTTTGTTCAGCAGCAAGGGAAAGCCCACTTGCCCACTCTGAACATGCCCCTCTCTTACAAAGTCCACCTTGTACAATCGTCCAATCCATGCTTCTTGACTCCGGCCAATGCTTTGTTCAGCAGCAAGGGAAAGCCCACTTGCCCACTCTGAACATGCCCCTCTCTTATAAAGTCCACCTTGTACAATCGTCCAATCCATGCTTCTTGACTCCGGCCAATGCTTTGTTCAGCAGCAAGGGAAAGCCCACTTGCCCACTCCGAACATCCCTTCTTCAAAAGAGTGCAACTTGTAAAAAGCCCATATCCATGTTTCTTGACCCCACTTCAATGCTTTGTTCAGCAGCAAGGGAAAGCCCAGTTGCCCACTCCGAACATGCCCCTCTCTTGTAAAGTCCACCTTGTACAATCGTCCAATCCATGCTTCTTGACTCCGGCCAATGCTTTGTTCAGCAGCAAGGGAAAGCCCACTTGCCCACTCTGAACATCCCTTCTTCAAAAGAGTGCAACTTGTAAAACGTCCATATCCATGTTTCTTGACCCCACGTCAATGCTTTGTTCAGCAGCAAGGGAAAGCCCAGTTGCCCACTCTGAACATGCCCCTCTCTTGTAAAGTCCACCTTGTACAATCGTCCAATCCATGCTTCTTGACTGCGGCCAATGCTTTGTTCAGCAGCAAGGGAAAGCCCACTTGCCCACTCTGAACATGGCCCTCTCTTATAAAGTCCACCTTGTACAATCGTCCAATCCATGCTTCTTGACTCCGGCCAATGCTTTGTTTAGCAGCAAGGGAAAGCCCACTTGCCCACTCCGAACATCCCTTCTTCAAAAGAGTGCAACTTGTAAAACGTCCATATCCATGTTTCTTGACCCTGCTTCAATGCTTTGTTCAGCAGCAAGGGAAAGCCCACTTGCCCACTCCGAACATCCCTTCTTCAAAAGAGTGCAACTTGTAAAACGTCCATATCCATGTTTCTTGACCCTGCTTCAATGCTTTGTTCAGCAGCAAGGGAAAGCCCACTTGCCCACTCCGAACATCCCTTCTTCAAAAGAGTGCAACTTGTAAAAAGCCCATATCCATGTTTGTTGACCCCACTTCAATGCTTTTTTTAGCAGCAAGGGAAAGCCC
Source organism: Eutreptiella sp. 'Long Island Sound 2002' (assembly GCA_964036045.1). Taxonomy (NCBI): domain Eukaryota; phylum Euglenozoa; class Euglenophyceae; order Eutreptiales; family Eutreptiaceae; genus Eutreptiella; species Eutreptiella sp. 'Long Island Sound 2002'. The sequence goes on along the minus strand of OZ038386.1, from coordinate 20,933,280 downwards.
ACTTGCCCACTCTGAACATGCCCCTCTCTTATAAAGTCCACCTTGTACAATCGTCCAATCCATGCTTCTTGACTCCGGCCAATGCTTTGTTTAGCAGCAAGGGAAAGCCCACTTGCCCACTCCGAACATCCCTTCTTCAAAAGAGTGCAACTTGTAAAAAGCCCATATCCATGTTTCTTGACCCCGCGTCAATTCTTTGTTCAGCAACAAGGGAAAGCCCACTTGCCCACTCTCAACATCCCTTCTTCAAAAGAGTGCAACTTGTAAAACGTCCATATCCATATTTCTTGACCCCACGTCAATGCTTTGTTCAGCAGCAAGGGAAAGCCCACTTGCCCACTCTGAACATGCCCCTCTCTTACAAAGTCCACCTTGTACAATCGTCCAATCCATGCTTCTTGACTCCGGCCAATGCTTTGTTCAGCAGCAAGGGAAAGCCCACTTGCCCACTCTGAACATGCCCCTCTCTTATAAAGTCCACCTTGTACAATCGTCCAATCCATGCTTCTTGACTCCGGCCAATGCTTTGTTCAGCAGCAAGGAAAAGCCCACTTGCCCACTCCGAACATCCCTTCTTCAAAAGAGTGCAACTTGTAAAACATCCATATCCATGTTTCTTGACCCCACGTCAATGCTTTGTTCAGCAGCAAGGGAAAGCCCACTTGCCCACTCTGAACATCCCTTCTTCAAAAGAGTGCCACTTGTAAAACGTCCATATCCATATTTCTTGACCCCACGTCAATGCTTTTTTCAGCAGCAAGGGAAAGCCCACTTGCCCACTCTGAACTTGCCCCTCTTTTACAAAGTCCACCTTGTACCATCGTCCAATCCATGCTTCTTGACTCCGGCCAATGCTTTGTTCAGCAGCAAGGGAAAGCCCACTTGCCCACTCTGAACATGCCCCTCTTTTACAAAGTCCACCTTGTACAATCGTCCAATCCATGCTTCTTGACTCCGGCCAATGCTTTGTTCAGCAGCAAGGGAAAGCCCACTTGCCCACTCCGAACATCCCTTCTTCAAAAGAGTGCAACTTGTAAAAAGCCCATATCCATGTTTGTTGACCCCACTTCAATGCTTTTTTTAGCAGCAAGGGAAAGCCCACTTGCCCACTCTGAACATGCCCCTCTCTTATAAAGTCCACCTTGTACAATCGTCCAATCCATGCTTCTTGACTCCGGCCAATGCTTTGTTCAGCAGCAAGGGAAAGCCCACTTGCCCACTCTGAACATCCCTTCTTCAAAAGAGTGCAACTTGTAAAACGTCCATATCCATGTTTCTTGACCCCGCGTCAATTCTTTGTTCAGCAACAAGGGAAAGCCCACTTGCCCACTCTCAACATCCCTTCTTCAAAAGAGTGCAACTTGTAAAACGTCCATATCCATATTTCGTGACCCCACGTCAATCCTTTGTTCAGCAGCAAGGGAAAGCCCACTTGCCCACTCTGAACATGCCCCTCTCTTACAAAGTCCACCTTGTACAATCGTCCAATCCATGCTTCTTGACTCCGGCCAATGCTTTGTTCAGCAGCAAGGGAAAGCCCACTTGCCCACTCTGAACATGCCCCTCTCTTATAAAGTCCACCTTGTACAATCGTCCAATCCATGCTTCTTGACTCCGGCCAATGCTTTGTTCAGCAGCAAAGAAAAGCCCACTTGCCCACTCCGAACATCCCTTCTTCAAAAGAGTGCCACTTGTAAAACGTCCATATCCATATTTCTTGACCCCACGTCAATGCTTTTTTCAGCAGCAAGGGAAAGCCCACTTGCCCACTCTGAACTTGCCCCTCTTTTACAAAGTCCACCTTGTACCATCGTCCAATCCATGCTTCTTGACTCCGGCCAATGCTTTGTTCAGCAGCAAGGAAAAGCCCACTTGCCCACTCCGAACATCCCTTCTTCAAAAGAGTGCAACTTGTAAAACATCCATATCCATGTTTCTTGACCCCACGTCAATGCTTTGTTCAGCAGCAAGGGAAAGCCCACTTGCCCACTCTGAACATCCCTTCTTCAAAAGAGTGCCACTTGTAAAACGTCCATATCCATATTTCTTGACCCCACGTCAATGCTTTTTTCAGCAGCAAGGGAAAGCCCACTTGCCCACTCTGAACTTGCCCCTCTTTTACAAAGTCCACCTTGTACCATCGTCCAATCCATGCTTCTTGACTCCGGCCAATGCTTTGTTCAGCAGCAAGGGAAAGCCCACTTGCCCACTCCGAACATCCCTTCTTCAAAAGAGTGCAACTTGTAAAAAGCCCATATCCATGTTTGTTGACCCCACTTCAATGCTTTTTTTAGCAGCAAGGGAAAGCCCACTTGCCCACTCTGAACATGCCCCTCTTTTACAAAGTCCACCTTGTACAATCGTCCAATCCATGCTTCTTGACTCCGGCCAATGCTTTGTTCAGCAGCAAGGGAAAGCCCACTTGCCCACTCCGAACATCCCTTCTTCAAAAGAGTGCAACTTGTAAAAAGCCCATATCCATGTTTCTTGACCCCACTTCAATGCTTTGTTCAGCAGCAAGGGAAAGCCCAGTTGCCCACTCTGAACATGCCCCTCTCTTGTAAAGTCCACCTTGTACAATCGTTCAATCCATGCTTCTTGACTCCGGCCAATGCTTTGTTCAGCAGCAAGGGAAAGCCCACTTGCCCACTCTGAACATCCCTTCTTCAAGAGAGTGCAACTTGTAAAAAGCCCATATCCATGTTTCTTGACCCCACTTCAATGCTTTGTTCAGCAGCAAGGGAAAGCCCACTTGCCCACTCTGAACATGCCCCTCTCTTGTAAAGTCCACCTTGTACAATCGTCCAATCCATGCTTCTTGACTCCGGCCAATGCTTTGTTCAGCAGCAAGGGAAAGCCCACTTGCCCACTCTGAACATCCCTTCTTCAAAAGAGTGCCACTTGTAAAACGTCCATATCCATGTTTCTTGACCCCACTTCAATGCTTTGTTCAGCAGCAAGGGAAAGCCCATTTGCCCACTCTGAACATCCCTTCTTCAAAAGAGTGCCACTTGTAAAACGTCCATATCCATGTTTCTTGACCCCACGTCAATGCTTTTTTCAGCAGCAAGGGAAAGCCCACTTGCCCACTCTGAACATCCCTTCTTCAAAAGAATGCCACTTGTAAAACGTCCATATTCATGTTTCCTGACCCCACGTCAATGCTTTTTTCAGCAGCAAGGGAAAGCCCACTTGCCCACTCTGAACTTGCCCCTCTTTTACAAAGTCCACCTTGTACCATCGTCCAATCCATGCTTCTTGACTCCGGCCAATGCTTTGTTCAGCAGCAAGGGAAAGCCCACTTGCCCACTCTGAACATGCCCCTCTTTTACAAAGTCCACCTTGTACAATCGTCCAATCCATGCTTCTTGACTCCGGCCAATGCTTTGTTCAGCAGCAAGGGAAAGCCCACTTGCCCACTCCGAACATCCCTTCTTCCAAAGAGTGCAACTTGTAAAACGCCCATATTCATGTTTCTTGACCCCACTTCAATGCTTTGTTGAGCAGCAAGGGAAAGCCCACTTGCCCACTCTAAACATGCCCCTCTTTTACAAAGTCCACCTTGTACAATCGTCCAATCCATGCTTCTTGAATCCGGCCAATGCTTTGTTCAGCAGCAAGGGAAAGCCCACTTGCCCACTCTGAACATCCCTTCTTCAAGAGAGTGCCACTTGTAAAACGCCCATATTCATGTTTCTGGACCCCACTTCAATGCTTTGTTCAGCAGCAAGGGAAAGCCCACTTGCCCACTCTGAACATGCCCCTCTTTTACAAAGTCCACCTTGTACAATCGTCCAATCCATGCTTCTTGAATCCGGCCAATGCTTTGTTCAGCAGCAAGGGAAAGCCCACTTGCCCACTCTGAACATCCCTTCTTCAAGAGAGTGCAACTTGTAAAACGCCCATATTCATTGTCTGGACCCCACGTCAATGCTTTGTTCAGCAGCAAGGGAAAGCCCACTTGCCCACTCTGAACATGCCCCTCTTTTACAAAGTCCACCTTGTACAATCGTCCAATCCATGCTTCTTGACTCCGGCCAATGCTTTGTTCAGCAACAAGGGAAAGCCCACTTGCCCAATTTGAACATGCCCCTCTCTACCCTCTCTACAAGTCCACCTTGTACAATCGTCCAATCCATGCTTCTTGACTCCGGCCAATGCTTTGTTTAGCAGCAAGGGAAAGCCCACTTGCCCACTCTGAACATCCCTTCTTCAAAAGAGTGCAACTTGTAAAAAGCCCATATCCATGTTTCTTGACCCCACTTCAATGCTTTGTTCAGCAGCAAGGGAAAGCCCACTTGCCCACTCTGAACATCCCTTGCTCAAAAGAGTGCCACTTGTAAAACGCCCATATCCATGTTTCCTGACCCCACGTCAATGCTTTTTTCAGCATCAAGGGAAAGCCCACTTGCCCGTTCTGAACGTGCCCCTGTTTTACAAAGTCCACCTTGTACAATCGTCCAATCCATGCTTCTTGACTCCGGCCAATGCTTTGTTCAGCAGCAAGGGAAAGCCCACTTGCCCACTCTGAACATGCCCCAACAAAGTGCACCTTGTCCAAACGCCCAATCCATGCTTTTTGACTCTAGCCAATGCTTTGTTCAGCAGCAAGGGAAAGCTCACTTGCCCACTCTGAACATCCCTTCTTCAAAAGGGTGCACCTTGTAAACGGCCCATATGCATGTTTCTTGACCCCACGTCAATGCTTTGTTCAGCAGCAAGGGAAAGCCCACTTGCCCACTCTGAACATGCCCCTCTCTTGTAAAGTCCACCTTGTACAATCGTCCAATCCATGCTTCTTGACTCCGGCCAATGCTTTGTTCAGCGGCAAGGGAAAGCCCAGTTGCCCACTCTGAACATGCCCCAACAAAGTGCACCTTGTCCAAACGCCCAATCCATGCTTTTTGACTCTAGCCAATGCTTTGTTCAGCAGCAAGGGAAAGCTCACTTGCCCACTCCGAACATTCCTTCTTCAAAAGGGTGCACCTTGTAAACGGCCCATATCCATGTTTCTTGACCCCACGTCAATGCTTTGTTCAGCAGCAAGGGAAAGCCCACTTGCCCACTCTGAACATGCCCCTCTTTTACAAAGTCCACCTTGTACAATCGTCCAATCCATGCTTCTTGACTCCGGCCAATGCTTTGTTCAGCAGCAAGGAAAAGCCCACTTGCCCACTCCGAACATCCCTTCTTCAAAAGAGTGCAACTTGTAAAACATCCATATCCATGTTTCTTGACCCCACGTCAATGCTTTGTTCAGCAGCAAGGGAAAGCCCACTTGCCCACTCTGAACATCCCTTCTTCAAAAGAGTGCCACTTGTAAAACGTCCATATCCATATTTCTTGACCCCACGTCAATGCTTTTTTCAGCAGCAAGGGAAAGCCCACTTGCCCACTCTGAACTTGCCCCTCTTTTACAAAGTCCACCTTGTACCATCGTCCAATCCATGCTTCTTGACTCCGGCCAATGCTTTGTTCAGCAGCAAGGGAAAGCCCACTTGCCCACTCTGAACATGCCCCTCTTTTACAAAGTCCACCTTGTACAATCGTCCAATCCATGCTTCTTGACTCCGGCCAATGCTTTGTTCAGCAGCAAGGGAAAGCCCACTTGCCCACTCCGAACATCCCTTCTTCAAAAGAGTGCAACTTGTAAAAAGCCCATATCCATGTTTGTTGACCCCACTTCAATGCTTTTTTTAGCAGCAAGGGAAAGCCCACTTGCCCACTCTGAACATGCCCCTCTCTTATAAAGTCCACCTTGTACAATCGTCCAATCCATGCTTCTTGACTCCGGCCAATGCTTTGTTCAGCAGCAAGGGAAAGCCCACTTGCCCACTCCGAACATCCCTTCTTCAAAAGAGTGCAACTTGTAAAAAGCCCATATCCATGTTTCTTGACCCCGCGTCAATTCTTTGTTAAGCAACAAGGGAAAGCCCACTTGCCCACTCTCAACATCCCTTCTTCAAAAGAGTGCAACTTGTAAAACGTCCATATCCATATTTCTTGACCCCACGTCAATGCTTTGTTCAGCAGCAAGGGAAAGCCCACTTGCCCACTCTGAACATGCCCCTCTCTTACAAAGTCCACCTTGTACAATCGTCCAATCCATGCTTCTTGACTCCGGCCAATGCTTTGTTCAGCAGCAAGGGAAAGCCCACTTGCCCACTCTGAACATGCCCCTCTCTTATAAAGTCCACCTTGTACAATCGTCCAATCCATGCTTCTTGACTCCGGCCAATGCTTTGTTCAGCAGCAAGGAAAAGCCCACTTGCCCACTCCGAACATCCCTTCTTCAAAAGAGTGCAACTTGTAAAACATCCATATCCATGTTTCTTGACCCCACGTCAATGCTTTGTTCAGCAGCAAGGGAAAGCCCACTTGCCCACTCTGAACATCCCTTCTTCAAAAGAGTGCCACTTGTAAAACGTCCATATTCATGTTTCCTGACCCCACGTCAATGCTTTTTTCAGCAGCAAGGGAAAGCCCACTTGCCCACTCTGAACTTGCCCCTCTTTTACAAAGTCCACCTTGTACCATCGTCCAATCCATGCTTCTTGACTCCGGCCAATGCTTTGTTCAGCAGCAAGGGAAAGCCCACTTGCCCACTCTGAACATGCCCCTCTTTTACAAAGTCCACCTTGTACAATCGTCCAATCCATGCTTCTTGACTCCGGCCAATGCTTTGTTCAGCAGCAAGGAAAAGCCCACTTGCCCACTCTGAACATGCCCCTCTCTTATAAAGTCCACCTTGTACAATCGTCCAATCCATGCTTCTTGACTCCGGCCAATGCTTTGTTCAGCAGCAAGGGAAAGCCCACTTGCCCACTCTGAACATCCCTTCTTCAAAAGAGTGCAACTTGTAAAACGTCCATATCCATGTTTCTTGACCCCGCGTCAATTCTTTGTTCAGCAACAAGGGAAAGCCCACTTGCCCACTCTCAACATCCCTTCTTCAAAAGAGTGCAACTTGTAAAACGTCCATATCCATATTTCTTGACCCCACGTCAATCCTTTGTTCAGAAGCAAGGGAAAGCCCACTTGCCCACTCTGAACATGCCCCTCTCTTACAAAGTCCACCTTGTACAATCGTCCAATCCATGCTTCTTGACTCCGGCCAATGCTTTGTTCAGCAGCAAGGGAAAGCCCACTTGCCCACTCTGAACATGCCCCTCTCTTATAAAGTCCACCTTGTACAATCGTCCAATCCATGCTTCTTGACTCCGGCCAATGCTTTGTTCAGCAGCAAGGAAAAGCCCACTTGCCCACTCCGAACATCCCTTCTTCAAAAGAGTGCAACTTGTAAAACATCCATATCCATGTTTCTTGACCCCACGTCAATGCTTTGTTCAGGACAAGGGAAAGCCCACTTGCCCACTCTGAACATCCCTTCTTCAAAAGAGTGCCACTTGTAAAACGTCCATATCCATATTTCTGGACCCCACGTCAATGCTTTTTTCAGCAGCAAGGGAAAGCCCACTTGCCCACTCTGAACTTGCCCCTCTTTTACAAAGTCCACCTTGTACCATCGTCCAATCCATGCTTCTTGACTCCGGCCAATGCTTTGTTCAGCAGCAAGGGAAAGCCCACTTGCCCACTCTGAACATGCCCCTCTTTTACAAAGTCCACCTTGTACAATCGTCCAATCCATGCTTCTTGACTCCGGCCAATGCTTTGTTCAGCAGCAAGGGAAAGCCCACTTGCCCACTCCGAACATCCCTTCTTCAAAAGAGTGCAACTTGTAAAAAGCCCATATCCATGTTTCTTGACCCCACTTCAATGCTTTGTTCAGCAGCAAGGGAAAGCCCACTTGCCCACTCTGAACATGCCCCTCTCTTGTAAAGTCCACCTTGTACAATCGTCCAATCCATGCTTCTTGACTCCGGCCAATGCTTTGTTCAGCAGCAAGGGAAAGCCCACTTGCCCACTCTGAACATCCCTTCTTCAAAAGAGTGCAACTTGTAAAACGTCCATATCCATGTTTCTTGACCCCACTTCAATGCTTTGTTCAGCAGCAAGGGAAAGCCCACTTGCCCACTCTGAACATCCCTTCTTCAAGAGAGTGCAACTTGTAAAAAGCCCATATCCATGCTTCTTGACCCCACTTCAATGCTTTGTTCAGCAGCAAGGGAAAGCCCACTTGCCCACTCTGAACATCCCTTCTTCAAGAGAGTGCAACTTGTAAAAAGCCCATATCCATGTTTCTTGACCCCACTTCAATGCTTTGTTCAGCAGCAAGGGAAAGCCCACTTGCCCACTCTGAACATGCCCCTCTCTTGTAAAGTCCACCTTGTACAATCGTCCAATCCATGCTTCTTGACTCCGGCCAATGCTTTGTTCAGCAGCAAGGGAAAGCCCACTTGCCCACTCTGAACATCCCTTCTTCAAAAGAGTGCAACTTGTAAAACGTCCATATCCATGTTTCTTGACCCCACTTCAATGCTTTGTTCAGCAGCAAGGGAAAGCCCATTTGCCCACTCTGAACATCCCTTCTTCAAAAGAGTGCCACTTGTAAAACGTCCATATCCATGTTTCTTGACCCCACGTCAATGCTTTTTTCAGCAGCAAGGGAAAGCCCACTTGCCCACTCTGAACATCCCTTCTTCAAAAGAATGCCACTTGTAAAACGTCCATATTCATGTTTCCTGACCCCACGTCAATGCTTTTTTCAGCAGCAAGGGAAAGCCCACTTGCCCACTCTGAACTTGCCCCTCTTTTACAAAGTCCACCTTGTACCATCGTCCAATCCATGCTTCTTGACTCCGGCCAATGCTTTGTTCAGCAGCAAGGGAAAGCCCACTTGCCCACTCTGAACATGCCCCTCTTTTACAAAGTCTACCTTGTACAATCGTCCAATCCATGCTTCTTGACTCCGGCCAATGCTTTGTTCAGCAGCAAGGGAAAGCCCACTTGCCCACTCCGAACATCCCTTCTTCAAAAGAGTGCAACTTGTAAAAAGCCCATATCCATGTTTGTTGACCCCACTTCAATGCTTTTTTTAGCAGCAAGGGAAAGCCCACTTGCCCACTCTGAACATGCCCCTCTCTTATAAAGTCCACCTTGTACAATCGTCCAATCCATGCTTCTTGACTGCGGCCAATGCTTTGTTCAGCAGCAAGGGAAAGCCCACTTGCCCCCTCTGAACATCCCTTCTTCAAAAGAGTGCAACTTGTAAAAAGCCCATATCCATGTTTCTTGACCCCACTTCAATGCTTTGTTCAGCAGCAAGGGAAAGCCCACTTGCCCACTCTAAACATGCCCCTCTTTTACAAAGTCCACCTTGTACAATCGTCCAATCCATGCTTCTTGAATCCGGCCAATGCTTTGTTCAGCAGCAAGGGAAAGCCCACTTGCCCACTCTGAACATCCCTTCTTCAAGAGAGTGCAACTTGTAAAACGCCCATATTCATGTTTCTGGACCCCACTTCAATGCTTTGTTCAGCAGCAAGGGAAAGCCCACTTGCCCACTCTAAACATGCCCCTCTTTTACAAAGTCCACCTTGTACAATCGTCCAATCCATGCTTCTTGAATCCGGCCAATGCTTTGTTCAGCAGCAAGGGAAAGCCCACTTGCCCACTCTGAACATCCCTTCTTCAAGAGAGTGCCACTTGTAAAACGCCCATATTCATGTTTCTGGACCCCACTTCAATGCTTTGTTCAGCAGCAAGGGAAAGCCCACTTGCCCACTCTAAACATGCCCCTCTTTTACAAAGTCCACCTTGTACAATCGTCCAATCCATGCTTCTTGACTCCGGCCAATGCTTTGTTCAGCAGCAAGGGAAAGCCCACTTGCCCACTCTGAACATCCCTTCTTCAAGAGAGTGCAACTTGTAAAACGCACATATTCATGTTTCTGGACCCCACTTCAATGCTTTGTTCAGCAGCAAGGGAAAGCCCACTTGCCCACTCTGAACATGCCCCTCTTTTACAAAGTCCACCTTGTACAATCGTCCAATCCATGCTTCTTGACTCCGGCCAATGCTTTGTTCAGCAACAAGGGAAAGCCCACTTGCCCAATTTGAACATGCCCCTCTCTACCCTCTCTACAAGTCCACCTTGTACAATCGTCCAATCCATGCTTCTTGACTCCGGCCAATGCTTTGTTTAGCAGCAAGGGAAAGCCCACTTGCCCACTCTGAACATCCCTTCTTCAAAAGAGTGCAACTTGTAAAAAGCCCATATCCATGTTTCTTGACCCCACTTCAATGCTTTGTTCAGCAGCAAGGGAAAGCCCACTTGCCCACTCTGAACATCCCTTGTTCAAAAGAGTGCCACTTGTAAAACGCCCATATCCATGTTTCCCGACCCCACGTCAATGCTTTTTTCAGCAGCAAGGGAAAGCCCACTTGCCCGTTCTGAACATGCCCCTGTTTTACAAAGTCCACCTTGTACAATCGTCCAATCCATGCTTCTTGACTCCGGCCAATGCTTTGTTCAGCAGCAAGGGAAAGCCCACTTGCCCACTCTGAACATGCCCCAACAAAGTGCACCTTGTCCAAACGCCCAATCCATGCTTTTTGACTCTAGCCAATGCTTTGTTCAGCAGCAAGGGAAAGCTCACTTGCCCACTCTGAACATCCCTTCTTCAAAAGGGTGCACCTTGTAAACGGCCCATATGCATGTTTCTTGACCCCACGTCAATGCTTTGTTCAGCAGCAAGGGAAAGCCCACTTGCCCACTCTGAACATGCCCCTCTCTTGTAAAGTCCACCTTGTACAATCGTCCAATCCATGCTTCTTGACTCCGGCCAATGCTTTGTTCAGCGGCAAGGGAAAGCCCAGTTGCCCACTCTGAACATGCCCCAACAAAGTGCACCTTGTCCAAACGCCCAATCCATGCTTTTTGACTCTAGCCAATGCTTTGTTCAGCAGCAAGGAAAAGCTCACTTGCCCACTCCGAACATTCCTTCTTCAAAAGGGTGCACCTTGTAAACGGCCCATATCCATGTTTCTTGACCCCACGTCAATGCTTTGTTCAGCAGCAAGGGAAAGCCCACTTGCCCACTCTGAACATGCCCCTCTTTTACAAAGTCCACCATGTACAATCGTCCAATCCATGCTTCTTGACTCCGGCCAATGCTTTGTTCGGCAGCAAGGGAAAGCCCACTTGCCCACTCTGAACATGCCCCAACAAAGTGCACCTTGTCCAAACGCCCACTCCTTGCTTTTTGACTCCAGCCAATGCTTTGTTCAGCAGCAAGGGAAAGCCCACTTGCCCACTCTGAACATCCCTTCTTCAAAAGAGTGCAACTTGTAAAAAGCCGATATCCATGTTTCTTGACCCCACAAAGTCCAAAATGTGAAAAACCCTTCGACACTTGGCAAGCAACGGCAAATGACTATATTGCTGCCGGCGCCACCGGCTGCGAAGCTCAAGCCATTGCTATTACTTGAGTCCGGTCGGTTGAGGCGAAGCAGATATGAAGCTTTTCAATGCAATTTATACTTGTCCTTCAAGAGATTATATGCCTTCAAAAGCAATTGAAAGCGATATGTGGCCCAAGAGTCTTTAGACTTATCAGGATGCAGTTGAACACTGAGCTTCAAGTAATGTTTGGGAACATCTTGAGCACTTGTGGCACCCAGTAGAGTTTGAGCCATGGTGACCTTGTCCTTGGACTTTGACAATAGTGATCCAATTTCAACCAATCTGGATCCCGGCACGGCGGAAATGTGGCATGGAACCCAAGGTGTGGGCGGACCATGCATTGATTGGGAGGAAGAAGAAGAAGATGACGATGATTGGATGGGAGTTGCACATGCAGGGGGTGCGGTGGTTTGTGGCGATAGTGAGGAGGCTTTAGGAGGTGAAGTTGCATGGCATGTTGTTGCCGGTGTTGATGTGGATGAACGGTGTCTCCGCTTTGAAGGTGCGGTGGGTGAGATTTCATTGTCACGTACACGTTGCTTTCCTTTCCGTTCTAGTCTTTGTTGTCCTCATTCATCTAGCAACGTTCGTGCTTCGGAAGCGGCGTTGATGAAAGTGTCTTCATCCAATGCGGGTTGTAGCACACTGTCAATGATATCCCCTTCCATTTGTTGTCTTTCACGGGTGTGTGTATCTATACCCCTACATTGCCTTTTGCGGGCTTCGGGAGACGGTGTATTGATTGGTCGTTTGCCACTCGAGTGGGGCTCGACAATGGAAGCATGTTGTACATTCTCTTCTTGGCCGGCATTGCTGGGATTATGTTTGCAACTTGCTTCATGCAGTCGTCGATGATGTAGAGTGGCGAACACCCGACCACATTGCTTGCCGCAAGGAAATGTTCCTTTTTTAGGGGACTTCTGGGATCCCTTGCGATGCATTCTCTTGTCCTGGCCTCTCATGTCGTAGTCAATATCCCATTCACGGTACATGGCCTTCAACAAGTTGTGAGCATTCTCATAGCTCGTTTTCAACATATATCGAACAACCATGACTTTGGGAACAAGTGACTTCAATCGACCCCGCCAATCTTCTGGTGCCTCTTCATGGTTCCGCAAGCGAATAACACGAAGACCATCACCTGTGCAAACCCGGCTAATGCCCACGTAGAAGGCGTTGTACGTCAACGCAGGTAGGCTCTTGTCATCCACGACCAAGATGATTTTATCCATTGACCTACATTGCACCCCATGATATGTTGATCCAAAGGTCAATCGGAAGGGATGTGCGTGAGTGTACAAAGACCCACCGCCTTTGGTGCGCACAGCAATGTACCGATGAATGTTGATCTTGCGTTGCACTTGCATGAGAGGAACAACGACCTTTGATGCATCGTCATGTTGCATTCCACCTGTACTTAAGGCCGAAGCATCAATGGCAATGGTGACACAAAATGGTGGGAACTCAAGCATCACTACGTTACCAGCACGCGCATCACGGATCTCTTGCGCTCTACTTTGCGCTTCATCGGCATGCAGGACAATGCTATGCAACCGTCCTTGGGTGCCGTTGGACAATCCTTTCTCTGGTCTTAAATTGCTTGTGAGGCAACAAGGTGCTTGTGGGACAAAGTATGCGGTCATGTCTTTCACCGTGTCATATACAAAATTTGAATTGTGTCCAAACTTCTTTTCATACTTGTCAACCATTGGCAATCTCCAAGCTACAATGGGCAATCCTCGAGCAATAGCAAATCGTTGAAGCATGACTTCATTCACAGCGTGAACCGTCTTTTGATCGATGCTAACAATTGTGGTTTCTTGCCAGGTAGGGTCCGTGAATTCCTCTGGGGTGATTTCCACGATGGTATCCAAGAATTCCATGCGTGTTTGCAGAGCACTAGTGGTCCACTCACGGAAGGCGGATACCGATGCAGAATAAGGGGATCCGTGGCTCTATGTTGTTGCACGAGACTCACCTCATCAAACTTTTGGAACAATTCCCGGCCAAATACATCATTCAAGTCTTGCCCACCAACTTGGACTTTTACGGATCCAAACAATTCCGTTTGACCAACAGGCGCTAATTGCACGAAATCGACCCATCAATACCACGCACATACCGCCAAATGGTTTATCTTGGCATTGCATGATCTCACATAGGCGGCTATGAATATCCCGTAGCATGCGACATCCAACCATTGAGACTTCATCCACTATCAACACTTTGCAACCTTCAAAAAGTTTACGCAAGCGGTGCAACTTTGCCTTGTCGCTCTCGCATTGTACCGTTTCACTGTCTCCATCAAAAACAGCAAGGCCCAATGCAGGATGGATGGTAGATCCCTTTGCCAGATTACTTGCGGCGATTCCTGATGGAGCAACAAATCGCACAACGTTCCAAGCAAAGCTTTGTCGTAATCTTGCATGGATTTCCCGTGCCACCCAACTCTTTCCCGTTCCTCCGACAGTATGTAGGAAGACTAAAGGTGCAATTGGCTTTGCGGATGAGTCGCACGTGGCCTCTAACCTCACGTAATTTGTGATCCTGTCGATGATCTCTTCTTGATGTGGACTTCCTGTTGATCTAATGTGACTAGCACATGTGGAGGAAACATCTGTCTCCGGTGACTCCTCCTCAGCCTTGATATCATCGAATACTCTTTGGGCATGGGAGTAAATATCATCTCCATGTGGGTAATGATCATCATCGCCCAAAGCATAAAGAAACTTTGTTTCTTTTTCCCGTGAGGCATGACTCATTGCCGGTGCCAACCCCAATTGCAAATTCAAGGCTTCTTTGAGGATATCAAACTCCTCACTTGAAGCCGAACGTCCTCTTTTATTTGCGTTTTGGGCTCTTTGAATTGCTTCTTGCATATCCTGCACCGCTTCGGCGAACCTGGTATCTTTCACCTCCGTTCTCGTTTCCTTCAGCTCCGCCATCTCCTTACCCGCGTTGAAATCAACATCCAACGGGTGCCTCACACCCCAAATCTTCCTACAACGCTTTCGAATGTCATCCGTCAATGACTTTCGCAAGCGATCATAATGCCCAATCGTCTTCGACCGGACAACCATGGAATGCCGACCGCGCTCCAAGTAGCTTGCATGTGCGGTCTTGCAATGTTCCTCCCATTGCAAGTAATCGTTCCAAGTGATTTGGGGCGGTAGTTCGATATCCCAAGGAACGAAATTGCACATGACAAACTTGGCCCATGCCTTCCTTGTGCGAGCACTACCATCCACACCGGGCCACACGGGCATGCGCTTCCCTGCCAAGATAGGGCACCTAGATTGTGACACTAGGTATTGCACGTAATTACTATCATCAAGCACATGCCGGGGATGGAAATCAAACATGGCATTTTCAGGGCGTCCATCATTGACTCCGTCGGTAACTTCAATAGGGTCCGTTGCACGCCGTTGCTCTATTTTGATGAGACAATAATACTCAAGAGCGCAAAGGGCCCTAAGCCGCTTCCCACGACAAGCATAATTGATGGCGGGCGTGATAGCAATTTGCCTGGCTTCCAATCCTTCACCCACTGTGTAAAGGTACGCTCGGCATGTTGCATCCGCATCGGATTGCGCCACATCCATTGTCAAAGAGTTCAGGTGTTCCACAAGAGTATTGTTGTCTTCTTGGTCATCCTCTGAAGAATCTGTGCCATTGTCATTGGGAGGCGGATGTGTTGGCGTTTGTGATGCTTGCTGCATATCAACATTTGACGTTGCCAAGGGATCATCATCCACCACATCTGAGCCAGTTAACGAAATGGATGGCGCATCTACACAAGTATTCTGCAAGTTTGCATGACCTTCATCATCACTTGTACTCTCCCCGCCTCCATCTTCCAACATTCCACTGAATAAAGTAGGAATGGTGGTTACAGTGCTCCAAGGATGCACAACGGCAAACTTGTGAGAGCAATGCCATGAGGGATATCCCAACAAGGAGACGGCTGCCATTTGCGCACTAAATTCCACCTTCTTGTCCAACGAGTTGATGATGCGCTTTAGCAACAAGGCCTCCTTCTCTCCGGGTTGTGCAAACTCCGTGGTGTCCATTTTGTCCACCTCACGAGTCACTTGACGAATTGTGCTCAACACATTGGCAATCCTTACGAGGTTCTTGCTACAGTAACCAACAACGTATTTGGCCACAGCAACTAGCACGTCCTCACCTCCAAGGAATTGCACATTTGTGTTGCTAGCATACAGGTAGGCCAAGAGTTTGTTGGTTTCAACCACACGTCCATCACAAGGATGTGGCCGCCGCAACTCCCATATGACGAGAACACAGCTTACCTTTTCATCATTGGCATCGAATTCTACTTCCGACTCATACATCCGGATGTTGTGCCTTCCTAAAGGGGTATGATACGCCACAAAGAAATGTGGCCGTGTTTCACTGTACCCTTCTCCTGCTGCACGAGGCAACCCAAAACGGCACCCGCTCTTTCCTCCTGGTGGTTTACCGCAACTAGCAATGAGACACCTGTGGATTTGAATGTGTCCAAAGACCTTGGAGGCAAATTGTTCAATTTCCCGTGCCGCTTCATGTGGGTCGTCCGGCAATGGAGGCAAAAGTTGCTTCTCCTCTAGCATACGTGGGGCTTCAACCTTGTGCTTTAGTCTATGCTCATAATCCTGGTGAATATGGGCATCCAATGCGGCACATATTTGTTGATCCAACACCGTGGCAACAGCTTTCACAAGCTCCCTATTCCCCACAACCATGTCCAACAACCATGGGGGAATGCCACCCCAAAAGAGACCATGGAAATGGAGAGAGCCTCGGCCTTGGCACTCGTAGCATGTGCAATGGGCCACACATGTACCAAATAGACCCTTCTTACGGTTGCACACCGCACGATCTTTCTTGGTTTGCTTGGAACTCGGAAGACCTAGCAAAACCTCCAAGAAAGCCCGCACTTGTCGCTCAAAAATGCGTGCGGCGGCCACAGGGTTCTTGGATAATGCTTCAAATCGCCGCGAAACCTCCGGCAATGGAACACGGGCTTGGCGATCACCCATCGACAAACATAAAGACAACTCGTTGTCTATATCATTTGGTGCAACCGTGTAGAAGAGACTTGGAGGCCCAAAGAACAGCATCATACTATTCATCTTCCCCATCACGGCATACCGCTCCGAAGTGCTGAAGGGCACCGCTGCATGGCAAGTCCGGAACAAAGGCATGAATGTGTGCACAAGTTGTCGCGCTTCTTTTCCTTGGGGGTTTGCTTCTGCCTTCTTCAAATCTTCCTCAACATTGGGCGTGTTGATGGCCGTCTCAAATGCCTTCATTCGATTGGGATTGGCATAAATGGCGTCCCTGACGCTTCGCAATGCTGTGTGGCGAAACTTTTGATTAAAGAGCAACAAACAAAAGTCGCGGGCTTCAGCAAAGCGATTATCATATTGCAACAACATGTGCCTTGTATCCGCTTCCGAAACTCCACATGGCCGCTTGATACCACTTCCAAACATAAACAACGAGGGAAAGGACAACGTCAAAAGGCGGTCATTGGCCTCAAACTCGTTCATGGCAACTTCTTCTCGTCGAACTATACTGTTACGACGGTCCGCTAGCATCTCCTTGATAGATTGAAGAACTTGTGGCACATCGTTCCCATCTCGATTCAATAATGCTCCATCCAACAGCATAACGGCATCCAATATTACCTCCCCATTATCCAAGTCACCTTTTCTTGCTCCTGCAATGTCCGCACCAGATTGCTTTTCGGCTGCAATCACTTCTGGATGATCACCAATGGACATATTATCAAATACGGCATTTGGAAAATCAACCACTTTAGGTGGTGCAACCTCCAAGATTTCGACGTTGGCATATTCCGGATTGATCACTTTCAAAACTCGCAACCATTGAGCCAATCGATCCCATCGCGGTGTGAAGATTCGCTCTACTCGTTCTTTGCAGTGTTGATCACGACGCATAGCCTCCGCATCACGGCGCGGTCCCACAAAAATGACCTTCGTACCCACAAGAGCCTCTACATCCGGTAGACGTGCTGCCAACACTTCGGGTCCATCATGCGGTACAGAAATGGCATGTCCTCGAACACCCCATTGCGATGTTGCACCATTCTTGGCACTAACAAGCTTCACGGTGTTTGCTGTAGTCCGCACTCGTCCCAACATACGCTCCTCCAAATCCGTTAATTCCGGTAAGTCGCATCGCTTACCAAAATGCTTGCCACTAGCAATGGCATTTGGTGGCACTTGACCTTTCTTTGGATGAAACAAACTCCGATGACATGAATTACACAATTGCACTGCACCATTAGATACAAGATCATGGTGCAACCAATATAGCCTTGTGTCTTGTTCAAAGACCGCGGCATACTTGCGATACTCAATGGGAATCCCATGGTACCATGAAACTTGTTCTGTGTCCAACCTTAAAAGGTCCAACTTGGATACCTCCACTTCCTTCACTTGTTGGAAATCTCTCACTCCGCAGCACCCGCAAGATTGAATGTCCTCGCATACTCCAACTTTTTTGTGCCACTCTTTGGCCAACGCCACCATATCCACGGTGTCCACCTTCTCATCCAGTATAGCTCGCACCAAGGCCTCCAAAGACTCACAACTCTCCAAATTGGCTGCAGGTTGAACTGGAAATCTATCCATCCCGGTTTGCTCCCAAAACCCTCTCACTGTCGAAGCAAGGGATGTGCCAACCTTTGATCCCGTAAACTCATCAGGTGATGGGCCTGCAACCGATTGCAGCATGGCTTCCTCTTCTTCATCCACAACGGAACCGGAGGGTTCTGTCTCATTGCCTCTCTCCCACATGTGTTGAATGGCTTGCGTTGACTGGCTTGCCAAGGTTTCACGTGCATAATTCAAAGCACGCCGAACGGCCCCGGCTTGCCCTGCCCGTTGCTTATCCTCCTTAGCGCCTGCTTGGCCCCCCACTTGCCCCGCCCGCTGCTTGTCCTCCTTAGGGCTAGCCTGTCCCGCCCGCTGCTTGTCCTCCTTGGAGCCCGCTTGCCCTGCCCGCTGCTTGTCCTCCTTGGAGCCCGCTTGCCCTGCCCGTTGCTTGTCCTCCTTGGAGCCCGCTTGCCCTGCGCGCTGCTTGTTCTCCTTGGAGCCCGCTTGCCCTGCCCGCTGCTTGTTCTCCTTGGAGCCCACTTGCCCTGCCCGCTGCTTGTCCTCTCGGGATGCCACCACACCACCCGCTTGCCCTGCCCGTTGCTTGTCCTCCTTGGAGCCCGCTTGCCCTGCCCGCTGCTTGTCCTCCTTGGAGCCCGCTTGCCCTGCCCGTTGCTTGTCCTCCTTGGAGCCCGCTTGCCCTGCGCGCTGCTTGTTCTCCTTGGAGCCCGCTTGCCCTGCCCGCTGCTTGTTCTCCTTGGAGCCCGCTTGCCCTGCCCGCTGCTTGTTCTCCTTGGAGCCCACTTGCCCTGCCCGCTGCTTGTCCTCTCGGGATGCCACCACACCACCCGCTTGCCCTGCCCGTTGCTTGTCCTCCTTGGAGCCTGCTTGCCCTGCCCGTTGCTTGTTCTCCTTGGAGCCCACTTGCCCTGCCCGCTGCTTGTCCTCTCGGGATGCCACCACACCACCCGCTTGCCCTGCCCGTTGCTTGTCCTCCTTGGAGCCTGCTTGCCCTGCCCGTTGCTTGTTCTCCTTGGAGCCCGCTTGCCCTGCCCGCTGCTTGTCCTCCCGGGGTGCCACCACACCGCCCGCTTGCCCTGCCCGCTGCTTGTTCTCCTTGGAGCCCGCTTGCCCTGCGCGCTGCTTGTTCTCCTTGGAGCCCGCTTGCCCTGCGCGCTTTTTGTCCTCCTTAGATTGTGATGCATTACAGGTGGAGCAAACAAAGCCTCGACTCTTCATCATGTTGTATGTACGATCAAAATTGGTGGTACAACCCCAACATTGCCAACGCATCACACAAATTGAGGAAATGAGGGAGTTGTCTACATACAGGACGTTGTCCACAAGCACCCCCAACCAATCACATCCATATTCGGCCGCAGGTTGATTGCAACGCAACGTGCTGACGGATGGGCGACCGTCTTTTGCTTTCGCATTATCCTCTTTCCCTTGTGGTGGAGATTGTTTTGAACACTTGTGCTTTCCCGGACCAAACTTCTTCATGTTATCAAACCGTACATTCTTGGATTCTCCACAAGATGCACAAGTCCAACGCATGACCGCCTTGGCCTTCATGTCTTGGTTGTCTTGGCGTACCCACTTCCATCCCCATAGGCGAGCCACATCATGACAATCTTTGTCGGTCAGTGAAGGCGTAGGCATGTGTCCAAATAAAAAAATCCACACCAAAGGATGGTGACAAAAATAGCAACTAAGCGTCCATAAAGGGACACCAATTGGGAACTAACCAGAGCATGGTCAAACATCATAGGTGTTCCTCGTTGGAAAGTGAAATGGCTTGATTGCCGTGAGAAAGCCTACACGGCGACCAAGGTACCCACATATGGATTGACGGGTGTTGCGAGCTGCTTGCTCCTACCCATTATTCACCCCAAATGGACCACGGGAAGACATAGCGGTGCGGAAGATGCCTTCTTCATCACTCATTTGCAATCATTTGATTGTCTAATCGTTGTGCAAGAACACGGCGACCAAGGTACCCACATAACAAGCACGTTTTGATGCCATGAGAAAGCCTACATGGCAACAAAGGCACATATGGAGCATCACTCATTTGCAATCATTTGATTGTCGAATCGTTGTGCAAGAACACGGCGACCAAGGTACCCACATAACAAGCACGTTTTGATGCCATGAGAAAGCCTACATGGCAACAAAGGCACATATGGAGCAAGTGCACTCATCAAACAAACACCTGTGTTCCCTCATCGGACAAAGTCAATATTAGTTTGATTGCCGTGAGAAAGCCTACACGGCAACCAAGGTACGTACATAACAGCCGCTTGGATGTCATGAGAAAGCCTACATGGCAACAAAGGCACATATGGATTGACGGGTGTTGCGAGCTGCTTGCTCCTACCGTGCCTCCATGGTTACGACCATTGTCCTAAAACACGGCTCAAAAACGCCTGTTTTTCACCGCAAAATGGACGACCGCGTGGCACCACGGCGTGGTACACGCCTTATTGAACACCTATTTGCCATTCTTTGATAGCCCAATCGCCATGAAAGAGCAACGGCCCTCATCGGAAATACCTGCTTGGTGTGGCGGCCATCGTCCTGAACTTTCAGGACGATTGTCCTGAAAACAGCCGAAAACAGCCCGAAAACGGCCATTTTTGGACACTAAATCAGCCGTGGAACGGGCTAGACGGCTCGAAATGCAATGAAACTTGTTTGTGGTGATGCGCCTTGGCTCCCCGGTCGTCTTGAGCTACTTCAATGCCCATTTTGAGCCGCGGTGTGGTCGCAAGGACGTTTTATGCGCCTGCTGTTGCTTGGTGCTGCGTGTTGCTGCTGCTGCTTGCTGCTGCTTGCAAAGTCAATATTAGTTTGATTGCCGTGAGAAAGCCTACACGGCAACCAAGGTACGTACATAACAGCCGCTTGGATGCCATGAGAAAGCCTACATGGCAACAAAGGCACATATGGATTGACGGGTGTTGCGAGCTGCTTGCTCCTACCGTGCCTCCATGGTTACGACCATTGTCCTAAAACACGGCTCAAAAACGCCTCTTTTTCACCGCAAAATGGACGACCGCGTGGCACCACGGCGTGGTACACGCCTTATTGAACACCTATTTGCCATTCTTTGATAGCCCAATCGCCATGAAAGAACAATGGCCCTCATCGGAAATACCTGCTTGGCGTGGCGGCGATCGTCCTGAACTTTCAAGACGATTGTCCTGAAAAAAGCCAAAAACAGCCCAAAAACGGCCATTTTTGGACACTAAATCGGCCGTGGAACGGGCTAGACGGCTCAAAATGCAACGAAACTTGTTTGTGGTGATGCGCCTTGGCTCCCGGGTCGTCTTGAGCTACTTCAATGCCCGTTTTGAGCCGCGGTGTGGTCGCAAGGACTTTTTATGCGCCTGTTGTTGCTTGCTGCTGCTTGCTGCTGCTGCTGCTTGCTGCTGCTTGCTAAAACGTGTAGCTCAGCCTTGGACCCTAAAAAGTGGTGTAAAACCTCGACAGGGTAAACCCAGCTCGGTAATCAAGACTCAAACTAGGACAGAGCTGGGTCCTAGTCTTGCGTAACGCATTGGACATCACCGTTGAAAAAAGACCGCTTGCTTTAGAGATGTGCCTCCATGGTTACGACCATTGTCCTGAAACAGGGCTCAATAACGGCTCATTTTTACCTCAAAATGGACCACCGCGTGGCACCATGGCGTGGTACACGCCTTATTGAACACCCATTTGCCATCCTTTGATAGCCCAATTGCCATGAAAGAACAACGGCCCTCATCGGAAACACCTGCTTGCCGTAGCGGCCATCGTCCTAAAATTTCAGGACGATTGTCCTGAAAACGGCCAAAAACAGCCCAAAAACGGCCATTTTTGGACACTAAATCGGCCGTGGAACGGGCTAGACAGCTCGAAATGCAACGAAACTTGTTTGTGGTGATGCGCCTTGGCTCCCCGGTCGTCTTGAGCTACTGATATGCCGGTTTTGAGCTGCGGTGTGGTCGCAAAGACTTTTTATGCGCCTGCTGCTGCTTGATGCTGCTGCTGTTGCTTGCTGCTGCTGCTAAAACGTGTTGCTCACCCTTGGACCCTAAAAGGTGGTGTAAAACCTCGACAAGGTAAACCCAGCTCGGTACTCATTTATCAAGACTCGAACTAGGACCGGGCTAGGTCCTAATCTTGCATAACGCATGGGAGATCACCGTTGAACAAAGACCGCTTGCTTTAGCGATGTGCCTCCACGGTTAGGACGATTGTCCTGAAACAAGGCTCAAAAACGGCTCATTTTCACCTCAAAATTAACCACCGCGTGGCACCACGGCATGTTACATGCCGTATTGAACACCCATTTGCCATCCTTTGATAGCCCAATCGCCATGGAAGAACAACGGCCCTCATTGCAAACGCCCACTTGACACACCGGCGTTCGTCCTGAAAACAGCCCGAAAACGGCCATTTTTGGACACTAAATTGGCCGTAGAACGGGCTAGACGGCTCAAAACACAACGAAACTTGTTTGTGATGATGCACCTTGGCTCCCCGGTCGTTTTGAGCTACTTGGATGCCCGTTTTGAGCCGCGGTGTGGTC
The DNA here is from genome assembly GCA_964036045.1 of Eutreptiella sp. 'Long Island Sound 2002'. Lineage (NCBI taxonomy): Eukaryota > Euglenozoa > Euglenophyceae > Eutreptiales > Eutreptiaceae > Eutreptiella > Eutreptiella sp. 'Long Island Sound 2002'. The sequence continues at coordinate 20,910,716 of OZ038386.1, read as the reverse complement.
GCAAGGATTTTTTATGCGCCTGCTACTGCTTGCTGCTGCTTGTTGCTGCTGCTGCTGCTGCTCCTTGCTAAAACGTGTAGCCCCGCCTTGGACCCTAAAAGGTGGTGTAAAACCTCGACAGGGTAAACCCAGCTCGGTACTCATTTATCAAGACTCGAACTAGACCGAGCTAGGTCCTAGTCTTGCGTAACGCATTGGACATCACCGTTGAGGAAAGACCGCTTGCTTTAGAGATGTGCCTCCATGGTTACGACGATTGTCCTGAACCACGGCTGGAAAACGGCTCATTTTCACCTCAAAATGGACCACTGCGTGGCACCACGGCGTGGTACACGCCTTATTGAACACCCATTTGCCATCCTTTGATAGCCCAATCGCCATGAAAGAGCAACGGCCCTCATCGGAAACACCTGCTTGCCGTAGCGGCGATCGTCCTAAACTTTCAGGACGATTGTCCTGAAAACAGCCAAAAACAGCCCAAAAACGGCCATTTTTGAACACTAAATCGGCCGTAGAACCGCCTAGACGGCTCGAAATGCAACGAAACTTGTTTGTGGTGATGCGCCTTGGCTCCCCGGTCGTTTTGAGCTACTTGGATGCAGGTTTTGAGCTGCGGTGTGGTCTCAAGGACGTTTTATGCGCCTGCTGCTGCTGCTGCTGCTTGCTGCTGCTGCTTGCTGCTGCTAAAACGTGTTGCTCAGCCTTGGCCCCTAAAAGGTGGTGTAAAACCTCGACAGGGTAAACCCAGCTCGGTAATTGTGTATCTTATTTTGGGGCATTGAGGAGGCACATTTGAATTCCCCGATGAATTCGGAGCGTATGTGACCACACATAAATGAGGGTACACAAAGCTGTTGGCTGTTGGCGAAAAGCATTTTTGGCAGAAATTCTGGCAGATGCATGAATGTACCTCCCAAAGGCCCCAACGGGCTGCAGCGAGCTGTTGCCGACCCCACTGCGCAGGCAACAACCCTGCTGCTCCCCCCGGGCATGGGGGTCTAGGCATGTGGAGTCTACACCGCGTGCTTGATGCACCGGCATGCCTGCCGGGCAGCAAGGGAAGCAGCAAGGGGCACGGAGAATGAGAAACACGACCAGGCGCCCCATGCAACAAACCCACAGTGCTGGGCGGTAAGGCACATGCCAGAAGTACGATCAGGGCCCGAAGCACTGCGCACGCGTGCAGGCCGCGGCCCACCATCGCCCCAGGATTCCGCCCCCTTAGAAACTGAGCAGCACCCCCATCCGCATAAACATGGCAGTCAACCGGAACACCCCATCGGGCCCCCTGTACGAGAAAGCAACATCTCCGTACTTACACGGGCCATTGAACCTGGGGGGGGGGTCCAGACCAAGCCTCTTTTTTGGCGACGCGGAGGGGGGGGGGGTCAAATCCTGGAGGAGGTAGGCACCGTTGATCCCAGCCCTGTCAGAATCCAGCTTGTATGACCAAAGCATTTCCCACTGGGCTAACCCCATCCCTGACATACAGTGGCCAACAGGTGAGCCATAGTTCGGACGCTACCTGATCACAAAACCCTGACCTTGCCCCCACCCCCCCAACACCAAAGGGGAAAGGAAAGCGAAGTGGAGAGGGAAAGTTTGGGAGGAAGGACACAGGGTGGTGACACACACACACACATACAAACGAGCAAACCCGTGTGGGGGAAGACACCACAGGCACGGGAGTCGGCATAGACAACCATTGTCTGCACATTGGCGGGAGTAGAAACTTCCTGCATGCCTGCGATGCGCAGTTATGCACAGAGGATTGTACGAAAAGCATATTTGCATGCATGACGCCCTTCAGGGTGCCGCACGACCCATGTGTCTTCATGCATAGTCTCTTGTACAACTGATGACTCTGCCCTTGGTGCCTGCTATGCACGCCTCATTCGCTAAGCTACTGCAACCTCTTGATTCATGAACTCAGGTTTTTCGCTGATACTCTTGGCAGGCCATTGGCAGCATGTGTCATTGTCCCTTTGCGTGTGCGACGCAATGCCAAAGTGTGTGTGTGTGTGTGTGTGTGTGCGTGTGTGTGTGTGTGTGTATGTGTGTGTGTGTGTGTGTGTGTGTGTGTGTGTGTGTGTGTGTGTGTGTGTGTGTGTGTGTGTGTGTATGTGTGTGTGTATGTGTGTGTGTGTGTGTGTAGTTGTCTGTGACGCCTGATACCATTTCAAATCATGTCCAGAAGTGCGAGGTTCAACATCTAGAAACAGCAAATCACCATGTGTCCGCTTTGTGTGTGTGTGTGTGTGTGTGTGTGTGTGTGTGTGTGTGCGTGTGTGTGTGCGTGTGTGTGTGTGTGTGTGTGTGTGTGTGTGTGTGTGTGTGTGTGTATGTGTGTGCTTGGCTGGATGGGTGGGTGGATGTGTGTGTCTACCTTGGTCGTGCTCCCCGCAACTGCATGGGCCACCGCTTGCTTCTCAAGTTTGTTGGCCGCACAGAGTTGGTGGAGCTGCTCACGGCGTAGCTGCGCCTGTAGTTCACGTAGTGCCTTCAGCTGCTGGGCAAGGGCATTCTCCTCCTGCTGCTTCTTCAACCACGCCTTCAATTTGTTTCGTTTGATGGTGCTGTAACCAAAATCATCCTTCAACAATTCGCTCAAATCTGCATCATTGTACTCCAAAACTTCATCCAAAGTTACGGCATTGCACCTCAACTTCTCAAGGAAATCTTGTTTGAGGGCTTCAAGCTGTTGAGCCTACAAGGAATACCATCCAAGATCATGAACAGGCTGTATCGGGTAGGTGGGGCGAGGGCTAGCTAGAAGGCAAGCCAAGGCAAGCCAAAGCTGAACACCGTACATAGATTGAGAGAGTGCGTGAAAAGCATGTTTTCCACCGTCATGTGAGATAGAAGCTTGACCACAAACAAGCGCTTTAGGGAATAAGCAAGTATTCAGCTGCAATGTCGAAAGCGCAGCACGCATATCATGTGTTTCAAAGCATGGGGGTTCGCCTGCCCGGTGTACACCCGGCACACTAGCCCCCGCCCTTGTCCAAACAGCAGCAAGAGGACCAAAAGTCGCGGAAACAGCGCCCCACACTGCGTGCACGCCACTGTTTCCGCGCGCCCCAAGAGCACATAAGGAGTACCACAGCGGCCTCCAACACCGAATCACAACTAAGAATGTTCATTGGGGACCCTTGTCATTCGGAGGGAAGCTGGCCTTCAAGGGTCTCGTGGACAAGAAATACTGTGGACATGGCAATATGGACCCATCAATCGTCCAAATGCGCGGCCGTGCTTGCCTATGTGTGCGGTGTGGGCGCGTCGTTGTGGTTGTACTCGCTTTGTCTTTGCACCAACTACTGGCTAGGTCCTCAGTCAATCGGTGTGACACAAAGTTTCGTTTTCACCTAGCACTTTTGGCTTACAGCGGTGGTGTATGTGACCAAACTCTTAACTACAAATGGCAAAATCATCCAAAAGAAGGCTGTGTGTGTGTGCACCCTCCACCCCTCCCTACATTCAAGCAATGGCCTCTCTATTGGCAACCCAAGTTCGCAACACAGGGTATAGGCACAACTGTCCCAAGCCCAGACCTTGCAGCCTGCACTTCAGGGGCATAAACCACCAGGACCAGTTGTAGCCTTTGTACCGAAAACCTGTCACAATTCCCTCAATGTTAAGTGCTTGATGGGCCCAACACACGGCAAGCATGAGGGTCTTCATCACGAGTGCCGGGACCATCGACTGTAGCACTAAACAACAACTTGGGGACCACCTGTCAGACCACCGGTCCCAGATTCTTGGGTCAAACGAATGCAGGGTAAAACCCTTGAAGGAAGGGGAGGGCGCTCTTGGCGTGCACAACACACAAGCCTCACCCCAGTGTAAAAACTGGCCCTCAGGCTCCCATTTGAAAGGGACCTGGTATAATTCAGCCTGCAGCTGTACCAAAAACTGCCTGCACACATACAACAGATGCTGTGTGGCACATTGCAGAAAGCCACGTACGTATTATCCATATAGCGGGTCAATAATATAGAGGGCTGATCGCACACAGACTCGGGCAAATTTGCTGTCTCTGCCAGCATACATCGCATTGGATCGACATTCAAAAAATGGTTGCGCAAAAAAAATGCACGTCACGGTGCACTTTGGATGGTGTGCCCTGGGGTGTGAATCCCAGAGCACGAGTGCGCGCAACTCGATGGTAACGTCTTCCACACACAGAGAGCCCACGTGTTTCCATGAGGGTTCAAACCACCCTCCCATACCACTAGTGTTAAACACCTACGTATCTCTGGGCACCCAGGCGACACTTGGGAAGGTGAGCACTGGCCCTGCTTTCAAGGAGATATCAGGGAAACGCCGTCTGTCCCGTCCTAGGAGAACACAGTCCAGAATCGGGCTCGGGGCTTCGACAACGTTAATTTCCTGCATGAGGCCCCACAGACACATCAACTGTGCGCTCAAGAAACCTCCAATCAGCACCCCTTTGATGATCTGGTTTAAGACCCAACCCCGCCACTCAAACAGTGTGTTCTCAAACAAGTCCCATTTGACGAACTTCAACAGATCACGCAGCGGGATAACTCTAAAGTGTCGCTCAGTGGCACAGCCTACACGGTCGAGCAACCGTTCCCCGTGCGATACTAAATTGGAAGTAACCTCGCATCCCCCGGTGTTGTTTCACTCTGTCGGCTGCCTGTTCTACAGCCTGCAGGACCCCTGTTTTTGGGAGCTCCCAATGAGCATTATCAATGTCTCTCTCGGCGAGGCATGTGTGACCTGCAAACCACTTTGCGGCGGCTCTCCCGTCTCATGGGGAGGGCACTGTCCTTGCTTCTGAAAGAATTGCACATTGCTCACCCGGTTCAGGGTACCCTGGGCCTGATGGGCATCCGAGATTTCATGAAAAATGCTTTGCATGTGAAATTACGAACCGAAACTTCAGATCATTGTTAGCCTCCTCTGACTTCCACTTCCTCAACTGAAAAGCCGATGGGGCCCCGGGCCTGAGTATTTTCGTGGAAAGCCGTTGGAGTAAAGATTCATTCCATTTTTCGTGGGACAACATTGGTTTTCTAGAGCGCTGAGTACTCCACAGCCATATCCAGAATGCCGTGTTTCAAAGCACAAGCGTGTAAGCATGATTGGATGTACCTATGCCCCTCCTCTCCGCTGTTCTACACCAACCAGAGAAAAGGACGGGCTTAGAACGGTAGAAAGTAACATGTGCCGTTCTTCAATCGCTGAACACACGGCAAACATGTCGGTGGGACGCATGTCCCACACCGAGACTGTCAGTTCCAACGACTGCAGAAAGGACTCACACTCAGTCAGCCAGCTATTGTCTGTCCATGGATACTTTCTAGTGTACTCCCTGCTATCCCTTTGCAATATCTCCTGGATCATTCCCGCAGGAAAAACCAACTGCCCATCTCCTAAATGGAAAAAGGAATCAAACTTTTCATGCAACGTCTTCACTATCAAATCAATAAAACTGGCTGAAGGCAATGTAGCATTTCTATCATTCTGCAGCATGAAAAGCAGCAGTGGGGGCGGCATCAGGGACTCCCACTGTTCTTCAATGCGGCACAGGGCATGGTCCTGTTGTCCCTGAAACAGCGCTGGAAACTTCCAATTACCACACAGCTCTGGCAGGGTGCCGGCGATTCTCTCCTGGCACTCTGACATCGGTAGGGTGAGTTCTCGCAACAATGGCAACCCGCCCACTGACATCACTGTCCCCGGTAACTCCTTTGCACACCTTGTCGCCGCCCTGTTGCTTTGATGCTCCCGCCACCCGTTTATTTGGGCACACACCGTGGGCGTTTTCCTCAGCAACACCGTTAATGCTACCGTGAACCACCGTAGGATGGGTGTCGGTAGGGACAGGCTTTTGATGTGCTTCAGCGCCAACGTACGCACGTGAGCCAGTAGTCTTGGGGAGTGTGTTGGTACTTGGAACGGGATGCGCCGGGTAGCTTTACCCGGTACGTCGCATGCAACGTGTGAGATATCTTGGAAAATAGTCTCTCAAGAGGTGCGGGAGTGAAGCATCGGCTTTTGACTCAACCAAAATATGTACAAGTTGTGGCACGGAATACTTTAGCCTTGGTGCTGTCAGCACTTCGGACGCCAACTGCTGCATTGCCTTTGCGCCAGAAAAAAATGTGTAGGTCCTGAAAAATCCATTTTGCATTCCGGACCCCCCCATAGGGAGTGACCCCGTTTAGGGTTGGGGCCAACGCGGCTTCCGTGTCATGTTCACGTGCATCAATATTGCACCGTGTCGCATTCAGCAAAGGGAGAATTGAGGCTTTATGGCCTCCCAGCCAGGCCAGCGTTCATGCCAACGAGGGCCTGTGCCCTAGCTTGCCTGCAGTACGTAGGTTTACAGGTGTGTATGTGTGTGTGTGTGTGTACAACACAATGCAAGCATGCACGGCAGAGGCTCAACAGCTCAGAAAAGCATAATCTGCAACAACAACGTGATTGATGTTCGATTTTCGCCACAACTAGATCAAAACTTGCACAATACAATCTTTAAGTAAAGCAAATGTCACACTGCTTTCTGCTGACCTTCGTTGTACCACATTCTGACTCTGTGTGTGTGTGTATTGTGTGTGTGTGTGTGTGTGTGTGTGTGTGTGTGTGTGTGTGTGTGTGTGTGCAACGCTTTGACGAGCACAAGCTCCCCACTGTGAAACGACATCACATGCAATTTAGTAGCGCAAAGGTTTTCGAGAGAAATTCGGGAGCATGTGTGCGTGTGTGTGTGTGTGTGTGTGTGTGCGTGTGAAGGTTTGACCTTCCACGGTCTACTACTTTGAGGCCCCGGAGTCCAAGTAAACAAAGCGTGAAACGTCAAGGCAGTGTTCATCAACTAAGCTTTGGGATGTAATATGCTTGTGATGATCACCCATCCTTCCTCGTTGGTGGCTTGAAAATCCGAATTTGCTCGCTATCTTGTCCAGGACTACGGCTCGCAAAGAGACTAGGCCCGCTAGCAACCACCGAAGACAAGCAGCAGCCAAAATGGCGAGCTTGGCTATGGGCTAGCTTGAACCAACCACCTAGCTCGCCGGCGAGCGAGAGGCCCTCAACCCCCTTCCTCGCCACTCTCAAGATCAGCCTCATGGGGTACAACCTGCTCCGAATCCAAGGGGGGTCCATCTGTTTCATTGAATGGGGCACTCGCTCCTATGACACCTTCTCCATCCAAGTCACCATCGAGGTTTGGCCATTGTGCGCCCTCTTCTCGACTCCCACCGGACACGGGGCTAAGAGACATGACTTCAGCCTCATCGTCGCTCATGCTTGACCACACGAATAACTGTGCACGGAAGAGAAACTGGGATAGTAGTTGGCAACATTCGAAGATCTCTACAGTTGGTACACTCAATCCAATTCACATCATGCACCACCAAATGCGATTTACTCTACATTGACAAACGCACGGCAAAGCGTGACTTCATTTTCTTGTGCTCATCGGTAAAAGGGGGGGGGGGGCTCGGCCGAGTAAGTTGGCGAGGTCCTCTTAACGGGTGCTAAGGTAGAAAACTCTCACAAACCAAGGATTACAAATGTCCGAAGGTATGATGGTTCCGCCAAGCAACATGGTGGCGGACGTAAGTAGTGAGGATGAGCTACAACGAGAATGAGCCGCACCTGAAACCAAGCGGGAACTGCCACGCCAGTAGACATCCCGGTGCACAAAAATGTACGCTAATATCCTTTACGTCTCAAAGCTTGCACTGAGGTTTTCGCTCATAATTGACATGTGCCATGTTCGAGTATTGGGACTTGTGAAGAAAAGCCTTGGCATTCTTTTAAGCAAATGTCTCCGGCGCAACACGCTGCTTTGACAAGTCCGTTTGGCACCCAGCGAATAGCACAAGTGAAGGCCTGCGGAAGCTTAACGATGGAGAAACATTCCAAAGCTCACTAATCCCCTATGCTTTGCGCCTTACACGTGTTCATTCCTTCACATACAACCGTTCGCGACACGAATCACTAAAAGTCCACTTGGTATACAAGCAAAATGAGGGTAAAGAGCGTGCATCCAGTCCATGACGGTATGCACGGGTTCTGTAGTGTACTCCCCGTCAGTTCTCTGTGTGGTGTGTGTGCTCTTGGATCCACCCGTTCACAGTATGCGTGGTTTCCGCAGACCATACCGCAGCAGATATTTGTTCACTGTTATTTGACCGGAATTGGGGAATCAGAAATTGTTCCGCTTTGGCTTATTTACCATGGATTAAGTATGAATTGACTTCACTTCCCTGGGCCCTAACAGTGTAGTGCAGAAGCGCATTGGTTTGTGCGTTTATTCGAAAACGGCTGGAATGACGAGATAATGGCACCACGATGATAGTGCGATTAGATGTTGCTTTTGGACGCTCGGCGATCCCGGCACTTTTGCCAACTAACCACAAGCTTTTTTGGGGCATGATTCTCCATGCATGGTTTATTATGTTTGCTGGGTGCTTCCCTTGAGGGTTCACAATTCCGAACCCGTCGTATTGGGCACACGGGGCAAGGCCCATAACACCACAAAAGGGGGTTGTGCGAATGCTATCGGGCACAAATCGGTTGTTTGTTTTGCAAGATGAACACAAAGATGCATTGGGGCGGCGATCATGAGGTTCACAAAAGAGTATTCTTCTTGTTGCCACATTTGAGAGATTCGAATTTTTTTTTATTTTATTTACATAGGCCTAGCGCTAGTGGCGTTATGTTCTTGTTTCTCTTGGGGAGAGAACAGGTGACAAACTGAGAATTTTGTCAGAATAGTAGAACATGACCCCCAGCCCCCCCCCAACACCACCACCGTCCCTCCTCCCTCCAACCGAGGTCGGCGACCGCATACACCTCGCGCACCCATGTACCCGCAGCAAAGCACAAATGTGCTACAAAAAGACTTCAAAATAGCTGAGGCTACAGAAAAAGTATGTTCACATCGAAAAAGGACTAGGCTGAATCCACGGCAAGTGGGGCGGCACCGCGCCCGCTGCCCCTGCCGGGCGGTAGGATAACCGTCCGGACGTCCCGCAACTACTGATTCATAATTCGAGCATGCCGACGCCAGGCAGTTAGGGTGTGTGTCGGCAGAGGGGTTCCAGGAGGCAGTTTTCAGTTCTGGTGATCTGATTCAAAATTGCTACATTTTGGTCGCGCTGGAGATAGGCTGCACGAAACTTTCATGGCACTAAAGATAGGCGTGTCAAGACGTCCATGGCAGCCAAGCCTCTCTTCAATCACTTCCCACAACCCAGGTGGGACCCCGCGTAGGCCGGATACCCAACTGTGAGGACGTCTCCACCAACTCCCGGGGACTCAAGGAACCGTCACGCTTGTAGAACAGCTCTCCCGGGGACTAAGGAACCGTCACGCTTGTAGAACAGCTGAAAAGTGCAGAAAATGTGAAAGCAAGAATGCAAAATCTTTTCAGTTTTTCAATGCATTGTTGATTTTCTAATGCCTGTGCCTACGTTGATTTTTGTGGATAATATCTATCATATATAATATCACAAGAAAAAGTTTCGGAAACTTTAGTGCGCAGTTCATTTGGCGGTCATCTTCGTTGGTTTCGTCTTTATGGCACCCCTCAGAACTTACGACGGCAACTTTGGCAGCAGCCTTTTGCTAGCTACATTTTCAATGGTCCACTACAAAAACATGAAATAAAAGATGCTAAATCTCTGAAATTTTTGTCATTTTTGTAGTAAGTTTTTATGAAATTTGGCCAAACCTCTTGGCAGAGAAACGGGTCGCATCTCGTCTCGCAAGTGCGCGCATTATCGGTCTCCCAATTGGTCGTTTTACCTTGTTTTACCTTATGAAGGCTATTGGCCTTTTATTCCGAAACAATAGTTTCAGTAGATAGTGCCGAATGGTGTGCACATTTTTTCCAATTGAAAAGTTGAATGAATGTGCGAATGGACAAGTGTTCCATACTTTTGCGAACAAAGCTAGGAAGCATCAAAAGTGTTCTCTCAAGTTCTGAGAATGCTTCTAATTGAAGAAATCACCACATCAAACACATGGCTTACACCATTGAAGCAGGTCACAACCCTACCCTGGCATTTTACCCCTAAGGGAGCATTATTTGGCCCTATATATGGGATATATGTGGGATAGGGTATATCATATTCCATTTCCTTGTTAGGAACATAGGATGTGGGATAGATAAGGCAATCATGGATGTTTAGTAGTTATATCAATTAGTGGATGATAGGGTGGATTTCTCATATGTGCATATCAGGTATTTCATTGGCTATGTGTACCATATCTGTTTGCAGGATACTATTCAGCCAACACTATCGTTATGTCTTCGGTGCCAAGCAATGTTGCTGCCCATGCCACTGCGACCTCTGCTCCTGACCACCCGGTCTGGTTTCATGGTAGCAGAGGCGAAAATTTTTCGTCTCTGTTGGGCGTTTGGCATCGCGGAAAGCGATCGGTCCAAGATTTCGTGGACCAAATTCAAGTTAAAATCTCTTCCCCGGGAGGGATAGCTGAGGGTGTCCAGGTCCCCACTCTCAGGACCTCCTCGGCCCTGACCCCATCGACCGGGCAGGGGCCGCAAAAACGGGCCAAGCCCCAAGTGGCTACAAATCCTAAGTTTCCGAAATCCCCGAATGTTCCCATCGGGGCCCCCCATCCTCGAAATCCAGCTGGTGTACCCGGGATGGTTGGGGGGGAAATAGACGGCCACCCTCAGGGAGCGATAAGAGGACCACAATCGCCTATTATGGGCTCGGGAACCGTTACTAGCGCCGAGAATCGGGCAGTAATCGACCAATCTACTGGGGTGATCGAGCGTACGAACGCTACGCCCTCACGCGCTGCCGACTGGGGTACGATGGCTTCGCCAATGGGGCCTATCGTGGTCGACTCTGGCACTCCTCCGTCGCTAGGGGGGTTGCCAGAGCCTCAGGTCAGAAAAAACCTGTTTGCGGCAGGGCCCATCAGCCCCATTGTTGACCAACTCGACGCTGAAAACCGTCGAGTCCTCGCGCTCACGCCTGATCCCCATGGCCATCTGGGTCCGGCTCGAGAGGCCGTGGCCCTGATCCAGCAAGCCCTGTCGGGGACTAGGCAGAACCCCACTGTGGTGGAATCGTCGCCCACTCCAATGAGTGGATCGCGGCGGTTTCCCTCCCTGGTTGAGGAATCTCCTGCCTTGGGAGCGTATCCCAATCCCCCGAGCGGATCCAGGCTAAATCCTACGATCATCGAGGAATCCCCCACGCAAATCGAGGAGGATGAGTGTGACCAGTGGTTCCCCCTGGCGGTGGAGCAGTGGAACGACGATGAGGAGGAGGAGATTGGAGTGTTGGAACGTCATGAACTCCATCATTCCCCTATTTCCGTTGCCTCGTCGCCTGCACCTCCTGAACCTATGTCAGGGACCAGGGATCGCCCCATGCTTGTGGAAGAATCCCCGGCCCCCCACTACATCACGGTGGAGGACTCTCCGGCCCCTCAGTTCATTGCTGTGGAAGAGTCCCCGGTGCCTATGAGCGGCGTCAAAAACCGCCCGTGTCTTGTCGTGGAATCTCCGGAGCCTACAGAGGACCGGGCCGGTACTACATCTCCAGTGCCTATGAGTGGCACGAAAGATCGTCCATCCCTAGTGGATGATTCTCCGGCAATGCCGAAGGTCAACAATCTGCGCTGGGGGGGAGGGAATCAGGTGGAGGGAGGTTCAGCAACCCTCCCAATAAATTTGGTCTCTCCCCCCACGAATACATCTCCTACGGAGGACCCCCAACTGCCCAATTGGGGGGGGGATCCAGCGGTTGCAACGGGATCGGAGCCTGTTTTTGCTTCCCATCCGAGAACTCGATCACCTATGGTGGTTCATGAGTCACCAAAGTATATTGTGGTGGACGATTCCCCACCCCCACCGCCGCGACCGAATACTGTTGGTCATGTTCCCCCTCCGCCGTCACCCCGCCACCGCCAGGTGGCTTACATCGAGCACGTGCAGGGAATCCCGCACCTGGTTCGGCCATCTAGTGGTGGGGGTTCGGGGGGGGGACATCCCTCTAGTGGGGGGGCGCCAGCGCCTGTTGCTGCGCGCCCCACACCCCCGTCTCGCCCTGCGGGGGGGCCCTCTGGTCCCTCCGTGGCAGGGGGGGCTGCTGGGGGGGGCGGTGGTGGGTCATCTCCTCCTCGTGGAGGGGGGGGTCGATCTTTTCGACGTTCTGGGGGCCCCACTCCTACACGGGGGGAGGACGACCTACAGCACACCTGTGACTGTCCCCGGTGTGTGGTGCACTACGAAACGTGCATCCAATCTCTGATGGCACAGGTGAGGGACCTGCGAAATCAGATTCTGGAGTTGCAGCGATCCCATCAGGAACTTTCTTAGGCAGTAGCCTCTACCGTGGGCATCAGTCAGTCCTACGGGGACCGGATGACCCAAATCTTGTCTACATTGGCTAAGTTTGACGCGGTGGTTCAGGGCTACCAACGGGATTCTAAGGTGGTGGAGGCTAGCGTGGCAGATCATCTTAAGATGTCCAACGGCAACACGGCTAAGTGCTTTAGCGCAGTGGAGTCGCTCGCTACACGTTACGCCGCCGTTGCATCTAGGATCGATGCGTGGGACCACTGGTACTCCACGCCTGCGGAACCCGTTACGGTGGTCCCACCCCCGCCATCGGCGCCTCCGCCCGTTCCTGATCCTACACCGGCGGCGCCTACGGCGCCCATGGGCGCGCCATCCGGTTCATCCGGTGGTGGGTGTGTCCTTCCTTTCTCCGTCCACCCATCCCACGATTGCATCTACCATCCGAACGCTTGTCCGGATTCGGGGTGGCCGAGGGGGGGGGAAGAACACCACGAACACCCCCACCCCCAAGAACCTACATCGTGGAGGGGAATCGCCGAAAAGCAGAAGGAACGTGCTGTTCCCGAGTGGAGGGCGACGCCTAAGGGCGAAGAACACCCCACGGAGCCTATGGCCCCGTGGGCCAATGAAGAGGAGAACACCTCTTCGTTGGGGAACATCAATCCCCTCACGAAAAATGTTTTCACTTCCCCTGGGAAACCTTCGTACACGCCCTCTCATCCTACGGATACGTGTACAGTCTCTCCAGTGAAGGTTGCACCAAGTGCAAGTGGAGGTGCACCCCCAACCATGGCTCCCCCTGCTTACCACCCGTACCAAATGCCTATGGTGCAAAATAGTTACACCAAAGCGGTGGAGGATAGTGATATGCCTAAACCGCAATTTAATGGGCAGCTAGAGTGCTACGACGAGTGGGTGGAGAAGCTTCAACAATGGTTGGGGGGGTGTGATCCCATGTACCGAAAGGCCAACGAGGCAAAAATGATTTTGAGTACCTTGCCCCCATGGCTAAAGGCGATCATCAACGCCCGGGTTGCCGAGGCCACCCACCACACACGCACGGCCCCCACCCTCAAAGAGTTGTGGGACTTTTTGGAACAACGTTTCCACGAGTATGACCCCTCGAGGGCTGATGAAAGGTGGCGAGCCCTCACCCCCAGGGTGGTTAAAGGGCAAATTACCCTCATCGACCTTGAAGATTTCTATGCTCGTTGGCAACGTTTGTTGCCTTTGAGCAATGAGACTCGTCCCCACGTGATCCGGGAGCAGCTCCTAAGCAAGCTCCCGTGGATCAAGGAGAAGGTCGTCAAGCAAGAGGCTAAGAATAGCCCAGACAGCTATGTGGTGGATTTTAGTGGCCTTGACCCTTCGCCGGGTCGCGCCCCATTCGAAAAAGAACTCAGGAAATATAGCGCTCAAGCTTGCACTACGGTTCCTGAGATTGTTTCCTATTCGGGGCCGGGGGTGATAGTTGACTGCAAAGACCCGGCTCTCCAGGAGTGGATCTTGAAACTCAACAACACACCTCACACACGCGGCTACACTATGAAAGTGGAGCAACGTAGGCCTCGTTTGAAGCCTGCGGAAATCTACGCCCTTGCCCATAAAAGCGTGTCGGAGAGGGAAGCTCTCGAACGCCTCAATAAAGGAGACAAGACGACGGTGACGTACACTCATCGCCCTTCTCACAATAAAACCGCGGTGAATGCGGTTAATGCGGAGGCTACGGCGGACCCTGACACCTCCGAACCCGCTGACACTTCCGTCAACGCCGTGGGTCACTCTAAACCTCCGGCGAAGAAACCCGTCGACCCCGGGGCTGAACCGCCACCTACCTTTTGGGTTCCGTGTTCCAAACATTGGAAAACACGTAAACAAACGGATATGGACATGTCTTGGATTGATTGGGGTGCCACCAATACCACCCTTTGGACGTGTAAGCCTAATTCTCCGTGCAATGACACTCATTGGAACATTGCGGGTAAGTCTAAAGGTGGTAAGCCTAAGGGTGGCGATAAGGGTGGCGGTGGTGATAAGGGTGGTGGTGGTTATAAGGGTGGCGGCGGCAAGGGCGATAAAGGAGGCAAGGGAGCGCCGAACGGGCGCGGACGTTGGTAGAGGTGCCCAGAGGCGCCCCCTTCGAAAGAAGAAAACCTCGGGCACCCCTGTGACACTACAGTGGCTCTCGTTCCATCGAGAGTCATGAAGGGGCATATAGTGACTAGTGAGATTCAAACCGAACTTTCCGTTCAGGTTGTTTTGCCCAATGGAGAACGCAAGGCCCTCCGTGTTTTGGTGGATTTTGGGTGCCAAGCGGTCGCTTTGGCCAACCCCAATGTTTTTGGAGACCAACTCTCCGAAAAATATGAATCCCCTCAACGGAGGCGCCTACTCCAAGCAGATAATGAGACGCCTTTGCCAGGGGGGGGGCGAGCAAATAGACGTCAAAATTCAATTTACGGGGGTTGTGGATGGTAGTGTTTCACTTCCTCGTGTTGCCCAGTATGGCGTGTCCCCGTACCTTGTCCCGAATTTACCTTGGGATATGGTTTTGGGGCACCCATGGGGTTACGAACATTGTGTGAGCCATTTTGCCCGTTTCAATTGTTTGTACTCTCACCATCCAGTGCACCCCCGTTTTTGGATTGAGGACTTCCGTGAGGCTCCACGAACCGGCAAACCATTTTTGGTGAAACCCATTCATGGTAAGGTGTCACGTCAGTCCGTGTGGGGCCTAACCGTTCCAGTCATTGGGGCGGTCGCTCCTACGCACCCTGCCCCGGCCATTGTGGTTACGCCCCCTGGTGGCGAACCGCCTAACTGTGTTGAGGCCGAGAAACACATATCCTATGCCTTGACCGCTTCCTCCGTGGCCCCCGTACAGGACCGGGCTTGTGCTTTGGAGCTCGTTGAATTTGCTCCCGAAGCCCTTGCCCGTGATGTTCTACCTACGCGGCGTGATGGGTCCATGTGGACCCAGTCTGACTATGGCCTCACGCCATATTGGGCCGCACGTGTCAAAAAACAATTTGGCAAAAACCCCGACGTGGACGCCTTCAATAGGGTCCCGGGTATGGCTCAGGCTACCCGTTGGGTTTCGCCGCTTGAAGATTTCTTTTCCACTCCCGCGGACCCCTCCAAATTGTATTGGATGTGCCCTCCCTATCATCGGTTTTCCGATTGTGTTCGGAAAATTCGGCAAGAAAAACTACGAGCCATCGTCGTAGGGCCGAAGTGGACACATAGGGAGTGGTGGAAACCCCTTATGGAAATTACTTTGCAAGGGTACCACCTTCCTGGGCCAGAGACTAAAGCCTGTCTCTATCAGAATGACCACCTCACGCCCCTTCCTCAACGGGGTTGGTCCACGGTGGCGCTATACGTGGACGGTGGTATTGCGGAGGAAAATTTGGCGGCCACTAAATGTCATGTGGCCTCCGTTTTGGCACCGGCCGTCTCTAACCCCAACACGGATGGCGAGCCGGGCATGACCTCGGAGGAAGAGTCGGAGGATGAAAGGGTGCCTAACCATTTGGCTTCGGTGCGCACCCTCACGTATCAGGCGACCCATAAAAAACTCCTCGCACCCGTTACTCTTGATCCTACCCCCGAAGATTTGGAGGCACAAGAATGCGTGCGTTCACGCATTGCGAAAATTGAACGAGAGTTATTGGGTGGGAGGGCCACTACCGTTAAGCGTTACCGAAAACGTAAAGGCGCCACACGATTGTTGGCGGCTTCTCGTGTGGGTGGCGTTGTCACCACCCAAGAGCCTATTGTGTCTCCGGAGGTGGAGCTCATGAGGAAACGCATCCTCGCGGACTATGAGCGGGATGTTTTTAGCGGGGAGGTTCGTCTCCGTCCGGACCAGGAACACCCTAAGGTCGATGGTACGGAGCAGTTGGGGTTTGCTAAACTTGACCTATACCCGAACGCCAAACCCAAGTCCGTGAAGCCTATACGGTTGGTGGGGGAGCGTGCCGCGGCGGAGCAAGAAATAGTGGAGGACTTTTTGGCTCGTGGCTGGATTGAGCCGTGTCCTGCCTCCGAATGGGCGTCCAACGGTTTCGTTGTGCCCAAGAAAGAGAAAGGAAAGTGGCGCCTCGTGGTGGACTACCGCCAACTTAATGAGGCTACCTTGCCCGACGCACACCCCCTCCCCCTCATTGAAAACATGTTGGAAAATCAATCCAAACACAAGATTTTCACTATTGTGGACTTGAGTAAAGGGTTTCATCAAATTCCCCTTCACCCTGAATCCCGGGCTAAGACCACCATGAATTTGGCGGGTAAGCGATACCAATGGCGTGTTATGCCTATGGGTATCCAGAATGGGCCCGCTATTTTTCAACGGGTCATGGACCATGTTTTGCAGGGTTTGGTTGTGCGGACGTATATATTGATGATATTATTATTGGTTCCTCCGGTGCGACGGAGGAGGAGCTATTGGCTAACCACGACCGCGACGTGCGTGCCGTGTTGGATAGGCTACGAAAAGAGGAGTTGGTTGCTTCGGTTAGCAAAACCGATTTCTTTGTTCGTTCGGTTGAGTTTTGTGGCCATGTGTTGGAAAATGGCACACGTCGGCCGGCGCCAGGGAAAATGTTGGCGCTTGAGCGTTGGGACAAACCGGATAATGTTCGGGAGCTCCGGGGGTTCTTGGGGCTCGCCAACTATTATTCGGGCTATGTCCAAAACTACGCCTCCATAGCTACCCCTTTGATTAATATGTTGAAGGATTTGCCTAAGCATAAGAATGGCAAAAAGATAGGCCTAACATGGAATGCTTCGGCTAACGAGGCCTTTTTGAAGCTCAAGCGTGCTATTACGGATATTGTTCCCCTCCAACTAGCCGATTGGGATAAGGACTTTGTCCTCACCCCGGACGCTAGTAATTGGGCGGTGGGGGCGGCCCTACAGCAGGAAGGTCCCGATGGTGCCCTACGCCCCCTTGCCTTTTTCTCCCGCAAATTGTCAGGCAGCCAATTGAATTGGAGCCCTCGGGAGAAAGAATGCTACGCCATAGTGGCGGCGCTTTTAAAATGGCTTGGTTGGGTGGGGAACAAGCGCGTGGAGGTCCGTACGGACCACCGTAGCCTTGAAAATTGGGCTACGGAGGACCTCAAAACCGTGGGGGGTCCCTCTCCACGCCAAGCACGTTGGCATGAATTGTTCTCTAAATTCGACCTCCATGTGGTTTACACTCCGGGGCCAGTGAACCCCGTGGGTGATTTCTTGTCCCGTTGGGCTTACCCTGCTAACCCGGCGTTGGGTGATGTGTCCATACATGGGACGGCCCAAGCGGCCGGGGATGTGCGGGACATGATGGCGGCCGAGAAGGAGGAACTTCTCGCCCGCCCCCTTGTATTTAGGGCGGTTGTGGCGCCCGTTGTTACTAGGTCTAAAGCGGCGCCTCGGGCTCAAGGGGCGCCCGCGTGTGATCCACCCCCTCTGGCTTCGCCTCCAGTGGGGGGGGGGACGAAGCAAAAGAGAAAGCTTCGGAGACTGGAGCGAATTGTCAAGATAAAAAAATCTTGGAAGTCCCACAAGAAAGCAACTCCTATACATGGGGAGGATGCTCCCAATGTTTTTGAGATAAATTGGGCTAAACACTACCCAAATTGTCAACGCTACAAACAAATGTGGCAAGATGCCTTGAATGGGAGCTTCCAAGATGGAGTGAGGTTGGTGGATAACAAGCTCGTCCGTAATGGACGGTGGTGTGTTCCTACGCCGCTAGTGCATCGTTTGGTAGCCGAATACCATGATGCATTTCACTTAACTACCTCCAGTGTGGAAAAACACTGGAAGGAAATTAACCATGGCGTGGAAGGTGAGGGGTTGTACAAAGCAGTGGAACTGCAATGTCAAACGTGTCCCTCATGTGCCATTCACACGCATGACACCAAGCGCAAGCAAGGGTACATGACCCCTATGCCTATACCTATGGAGCCCATGGACTCCATAGCGCTTGATGTGTTTCACTACCCGTCCACCTCCCACGATGGAGAGGTGTATGACCGAATGCTCCTATGTGTATGCCGGCTTTCCGGCTACCTCATCGCGATCCCTATTCCTAAACCCCGTCATGGAGACAAGGATGAAGGGCTAACGGGGAGAAGAGCGGCCCATTTGGTAATGGAGCGCTGGGTGGATAGGTTCGGAGCCCCTCGTGAAATATGCTCCGACCGTGGGCCACAATTTGTGAGCCAATATTTCCGACCCTTTGTTCTAAGATTGGTGCCCGCTCGACTATGTGTCTCGCGGGTAGGCACCAAGGTAATGGCAAGGCCGAAAATACTGGCAAGCAGCTAAGGCGTGCCGTTGCTAAAGCCATTACCTTGAAGAAAAAGAAAACTAATTGGGTAGAGGTTTTGCCCGCCGTTGTACGAGCGTGGCATGAGACTACTGGTCCTTCAGGTTATACACCTAACGAGATTGTGTTTGGTAAACACAACCGTACTAAGGGGCCTCCTCTTGCTGAGCCTAAGGGGGTGGCCCAAGACGCCGCTCACTACTTCCAACGGCGTGAGGAGCTTATTGCTCTTGCACGGAGGGCTATGATTCAAGTGCAAGAGACAATGGCTCGTAAGTATAATAAGAGTAGGAGGATAACCCCCAATTTCTCAAAAGGGGACCGCGTATGGGTCCGTCGCCAACGCAAAAATCTTGGCGATAAGACTTGTCCCTAGTGGGATGGGCCCTATGAGGTTGTGGCCAAGAAGGCGCACGACCTCTATGTTATTCAAGTGGACCAACGGAGGTTAGTTGACGTCCACGTTGATTGTTTAATGAAAACGGTCAACTCCCCTCGCTCCCCCGTGCCTCTAAATTACACGGAGGAGGTTGCTAGAGTGCCCTTCCAGTTTGAGGAGGACACCTATAATGTCAAGAAAATATTAAGTCACCGTACTTACCGCAAGAGACTTCTCTTCAAGGTGCGGTGGGAGGGTTATACCAAGGATTGAGATACCGAGGAACCCGTTGAAACCTTCTTACCATCCTACAACAAAGTTTGGAGAGATTACTTGCAGAAACAGAATCTCACCCAAACCGTTGACATCCTTGCCCACCTTGGTGGACCGCTCTCATGAGCGTGCCACGAAAAGAAAACCCTAACCAATATGGATATATTATTGTTTGGGGAAGGGAGGAGAGAGCGAGAAGCGGTGGGAGACAGGAAAGAAGATGTGCATGCACGGCGCGCTCCTCGGTTACAAAAATCCCCACCGGAGCAGGGCGGTGGGTACCGCAGGTTTACCCCACCGTCTACCTCTCTCACCGCTAAAGGCTTGAGAGTCCTTGGGGTGGGGTGGCGTGGCATATAGCCTGGGGTGAAACCAGACCGGGTGGTCAGGAGCAGAGGTCGCAGTGGCATGGGCAGCAACATTGCTTGGCACCGAAGACATCACGATAGTGTTGACTGAATAGTATCCTGCAAACAGATATGGTACACATAGCCAATGAAATACCTGATATGCACATATGAGAAATCCACCCTATCATCCAGTAATTGATATAACTACTAAACATCCAAGAATGCCTTATCCATCCCACATCCTATGTTCCTAACAAGGAAATGGAATATGATATACCCTATCCCACATATATCCCATATATAGGGCCAAATAATGCTCCCTTAGGGGTAAAATGCCAGGGTAGGGTTGTGACCTGCTTCACCCCCCCACTTAAAACGACTGCCACCGGCAGGAAGTACATGCCCAAGAGGAACGTAGCAGTCACAAACAGCAGCGATTCACAGGTTAGCATTTCCCTGCCGTCGGGAATCGAACCTACGCAGGCAATCTTGTAGTCGGCCGCACGACCGCTGAAGTAGCTCCGATCGGTTGGAATCGAACCACCGGCAAGATACATAAATTAATACACGGGATCCCGCAGGTCCCGCAATAAGTAGTAGGCGAAATCGCGAACTGCGGCGCGTAGAGTCTGGTCCCTGCGTGTCGCATGAGGCATGTGGGGTCCAGCAGGTAAGGGCAGGTAGTTTTTCAAAGAATTAAAACTAAAGGCAAAGTGAAATCACACTTTTAAACAAAACTGAAGGTAATGGTACATGCGAAGCGGTGCGACGCGAAAGTGCAAAAATTTCACATGTTGAAAAAGAAAAACTGCCAGGAGTATTGACGGGAATGTCCAACAGTAACGTAGGACTGTGCCTGCACAAGGGAGCACGTGGGGAAACAACGATAGAGGGCAGGGATGCATGTCTGACTTGTGCCCGCCACTGCCTTGTGCATGCCTAGGTCACTTAACAAACACGGCCACGATGGCCCACCGTGCGCGCGGTAGCTCACTAATTAGAGGAAAGAGGTCACGATGGCCTCAGGGTAAAAGAGCCGCTGCAAACACTAGGCACAAAGAAAAACACGGGTACGATGCCCACACCTTCCACCTTCGTGCTTTAGACAGTTTATGAGAGCTTGTATGTGCTTGATGTCGCTTGATGTGCTTGATTTAACGCTTGCATTAACGAGTGAGTTCTTGCTTGTAAGATGTAAGTTTGCTTGCTCACTTGCTTGTAAATTCCGAGACAAGGCCTAGCCAAAGGCCCACTTGCAAACTGAACCGACACACAAGAAAGATGAATCTGTGGGATGCCGGAAACCAGCCACGGCTGTGGCTAAATGCTACGGGCACGGCTCAGCCAAGGGCCGTGTCCGTGTGGATGCTTAATTTAGCATGTGTGTCACACGTGATGCACCACGTAGAGGGTAAAGGAGGAGGTACGGAGATGGGATGAGGGTGTGAGTAGACACACTTGAATAGACAAACCTCATAACCATATAATAATAACCTGACCTCACTGCTAACCCCTCACCTAGGAGCCATACTACGTATATATATCATATATACACATAATAGAGCGATGCACACCGACAAACACAAGACACACTTGTGCGCGCACACCCATTGGCAGGGCCCGGGGGCACACACTCGCCCGGAGGGCATCACAGAGTGTGGGTCTCGCGGTGGCGGCCTTGGGGCACGTGATGGGGGCATTCCACACATACGGCACGTGCAAGAGCTTCCACAAACTACTCACGTACACACAACAAACAGTAAGCATATCCACAATAGAACACGTGTATAGATACGCCACCTTGTTGCTTGGTGTTCGTGTGTGTCTTGGGGGCGTGCGTATAAACACTTAGGTTAGCTTGCGTGTCACCTTTGTCGGTGGGTGTGCCACCGGCGGGCCGTAGCGCAGGGGGTCACCTCCAGGTTGCAAATTGGGGAGGTCGCCCGTACGGTCCCGCTGGTGTATCAGCCCACCCTGCTCCCCGGGGGCACGATGACACGCCCCGAAGGAGTTTTACTCCCCCAACCCCTCTACACCGTGTATGACGGATTCATGTTTACACCTCCGTGTGTAAACTTGGGCCGGTGTACACGGCTACAAAACCCCAAAGGTAGGTGTCAACCTAGGTCTTGCTTGTTCGGGGGGCGGGTGATAACCAACGTAATAGGCAACCATATAATCCCGTAACTAAAATAATGGCATGCGCACACACACGCTACCATTGGCCACGGGCACACCCGGTTTTGGTGTGTCTCGGACAGAGAGACTCGTGTGTGTTGTGGAAATCCAAGTCCACGCACGGGTCTCTATAAAGAAAAATGCCACGCCCATATCCCAACCCGTTTGGTTGGGTGTTGGGATAGAGGACCCCTCGGGTGTTGTGGAAATCCAAGTCCACTCGTGGGGAACTCTAGAGAAAACATTAATATACATATTCTCTCATAAACATATGCATGTGCACACTCGCCCTTTTTCATCATATTGTCTGTTCCCTCTCGTTGCAGGCAGGAACTCCCCCGCGAAACTCATCAAAGACATGAAGAGCACACCCAGCCAGCATGCGGCCCCATGCAATGGCAATGGAGGGTACCCACTCCCAACCCGGGCACGCATAGCGACCGGGGACAAATACCCAGGCGGCGGAGACGGCCCAAATCCGCAACGCCACTCTCTGCCTTTGAAGACCCCACCCACTCATAGAGTGACGGGGCAAAGGCACCCATTGCAATTCATATTAGAATACTTGTATTGTAGAGGACGACCCCTCCCTCTAGGCTTAAGTCCTCGCCGTATGTAGTGGCAATTTTGCACGCCATGAAATTTTTTCCACGTAATGTGAGCCACACGAGTACTTCGTACCTTGTATACCTACCCTCGTGTGGACAAGGGCAAATCGGTGGAAAACCATCACGCCCAACACAAAAAGGGAAAATGGGTTGTACCCGCCAACCCAACGAAGTTTTCAAGCCTTCGCCATTTTGAGCAAATGATTTAGCTCGTTGGCTTGGGTCACGGGTCAGGGACTGTCGTGGGGTCGTGGTTTCGGTACGGGGCGGCACTCCGAAACCTTGCAAACACCACCATGCGCACAACCCGGCAGAGTCTTCGGGAAGTGCTTGCCACGTTGTTAGCACCCTTGACAGGGGGCGTCATCGTGGGCAGGACTGACGGCAGTAGTCCTGGTGGTGGTAGGAGTGCTCCAGTAAGACCCAACGATAGGGGTTTGAATGGCATTAAGACCCCCGAAAGAACACGTCCCACTTCCGCCCCAGGCTATATGCCACGCCACCCCACCCCAAGGACTCTCAAGCCTTTAGCGGTGAGAGAGGTAGACGGTGGGGTAAACCTGCGGTACCCACCGCCCTGCTCCGGTGGGGATTTTTGTAACCGAGGAGCGCGCCGTGCATGCACATCTTCTTTCCTGTCTCCCACCGCTTCTCGCTCTCTCCTCCCTTCCCCAAACAATAATATATCCATATTGGTTAGGGTTTTCTTTTCGTGGCACGCTCATGAGAGCGGTCCACCAAGGTGGGCAAGGATGTCAACGGTTTGGGTGAGATTCTGTTGCTGCAAGTAATCTCTCCAAACTTTGTTGTAGGATGGTAAGAAGGTTTCAACGGGTTCCTCGGTATCTCAATCCTTGGTATAACCCTCCCACCGCACCTTGAAGAGAAGTCTCTTGCGGTAAGTACGGTGACTTAATATTTTCTTGACATTATAGGTGTCCTCCTCAAACTGGGAGGGCACCCTAGCAACCTCCTCCGTGTAATTTAGAGGCACGGGGGAGCGAGGGGAGTTGACCGTTTTCATTAAACAATCAACGTGGACGTCAACTAACCTCCGTTGGTCCACTTGAATAACATAGAGGTCGTGCGCCTTCTTGGCCACAACCTCATAGGGCCCATCCCAATAGGGACAAGTCTTATCGCCAAGATTTTTGCGTTGGCGACGGACCCATACGCGGTCCCCTTTTGAGAAATTGGGGGACATCCTCCTACTCTTATTATACTTACGAGCCATTGTCTCTTGCACTTGAATCATAGCCCTCCGTGCAAGAGCAATAAGCTCCTCACGCCGTTGGAAGTAGTGAGCGGCGTCTTGGGCCACCCCCTTAGGCTCAGCAAGAGGAGGCCCCTTAGTACGGTTGTGTTTACCAAACACAATCTCGTTAGGTGTATAACCTGAAGGACCTGTAGTCTCATGCCACGCTCGTACAACGGCGGGCAAAACCTCTACCCAATTGGTTTTCTTTTTCTTCAAGGTAATGGCTTTAGCAACGGCACGCCTTAGCTGCTTGCCAGTATTTTCGGCCTTGCCATTACCTTGGTGCCTACCCGCGAGACACATAGTCGAGCGGGCACCAATCTTAGAACAAAGGGTTTGGAAATATTGGCTCACAAATTGTGGCCCACGGTCGGAGCATATTTCACGAGGGGCTCCGAACCTATCCACCCAGCGCTCCATTACCAAATGGGCCGCTCTTCTCCCCGTTAGCCCTTCATCCTTTTCTCCATGACGGGGTTTAGGAATAGGGATCGTGATGAGGTAGCCGGAAAGCCGGCATACACATAGGAGCATTCGGTCATACACCTCTCCATCGTGGGAGGTGGAAGGGTAGTGAAACACATCAAGCGCTATGGAGTCCATGGGCTCCATAGGTATAGGCATAGGGGTCATGTACCCTTGCTTGCGCTTGGTGTCATGCGTGTGAATGGCACATGAGGGACACGTTTGACATTGCAGTTCCACTGCTTTGTACAACCCCTCACCTTCCACGCCATGGTTAATTTCCTTCCAGTGTTTTTCCACACTGGAGGTAGTTAAGTGAAATGCATCATGGTATTCGGCTACCAAACGATGCACTAGCGGCGTAGGAACACACCACCGTCCATTACGGACGAGCTTGTTATCCACCAACCTCACTCCATCTTGGAAGCTCCCATTCAAGGCATCTTGCCACATTTGTTTGTAGCGTTGACAATTTGGGTAGTGTTTAGCCCAATTTATCTCAAAAACATTGGGAGCATCCTCCCCATGTATAGGAGTTGCTTTCTTGTGGGACTTCCAAGATTTTTTTATCTTGACAATTCGCTCCAGTCTCCGAAGCTTTCTCTTTTGCTTCGTCCCCCCCCCCACTGGAGGCGAAGCCAGAGGGGGTGGATCACACGCGGGTGCCCCTTGAGCCCGAGGCGCCGCTTTAGACCTAGTAACAACGGGCGCCACAACCGCCCTAAATACAAGGGGGCGGGCGAGAAGTTCCTCCTTCTCGGCCGCCATCATGTCCCGCACATCCCCGGCCGCTTGGGCCGTCCCATGTATGGACACATCACCCAACGCCGGGTTAGCAGGGTAAGCCCAACGGGACAAGAAATCACCCACGGGGTTCACTGGCCCCGGAGTGTAAACCACATGGAGGTCGAATTTAGAGAACAATTCATGCCAACGTGCTTGGCGTGGAGAGAAACCCCCCACGGTTTTGAGGTCCTCCGTAGCCCAATTTTCAAGGCTACGGTGGTCCGTACGGACCTCCACACGCTTGTTCCCCACCCAACCATGCCATTTTAAAAGCGCCGCCACTATGGCGTAGCATTCTTTCTCCCGAGGGCTCCAATTCAATTGGCTGCCTGACAATTTGCGGGAGAAAAAGGCAAGGGGGCGTAGGGCACCATCGGGACCTTCCTGCTGTAGGGCCGCCCCCACCGCCCAATTACTAGCGTCCGGGGTGAGGACAAAGTCCTTATCCCAATCGGCTAGTTGGAGGGGAACAATATCCGTAATAGCACGCTTGAGCTTCAAAAAGGCCTCGTTAGCCGAAGCATTCCATGTTAGGCCTATCTTTTTGCCATTCTTATGCTTAGGCAAATCCTTCAACATATTAATCAAAGGGGTAGCTATGGAGGCGTAGTGTTGGACATAGCCCGAATAATAGTTGGCGAGCCCCAAGAACACCCGGAGCTCCCGAACATTATCCGGTTTGTCCCAACGCTCAAGCGCCAACATTTTCCCTGGCGCCGGCCGACGTGTGCCATTTTCCAACACATGGCCACAAAACTCAACCGAACGAACAAAGAAATCGGTTTTGCTAACCGAAGCAACCAACTCCTCTTTTCGTAGCCTATCCAACACGGCACGCACGTCGCGGTCGTGGTTAGCCAATAGCTCCTCCTCCGTCGCACCGGAGGAACCAATAATAATATCATCAATATATATGTCCGCACAATCCAAACCCTGCAAAACATGGTCCATGACCCGTTGAAAAATAGCGGGCCCATTCTTGATACCCATAGGCATAACACGCCATTGGTATCGCTTACCCGCCAAATTCATGGCGGTCTTAGCCCGGGATTCAGGGTGAAGGGGAATTTGATGAAACCCTTTACTCAAGTCCACAATAGTGAAAATCTTGTGTTTGGATTGATTTTCCAACATGTTTTCTATGAGGGGGAGGGGGTGTGCGTCGGGCAAGGTAGCCTCATTTAGTTGGCGGTAGTCCACCACGAGGCGCCATTTTCCTTTCTCTTTCTTGGGCACAACGAAACCGTTGGACGCCCATTCGGAGGCAGGGCACGGCTCAATCCAGCCACGAGCCAAAAAGTCCTCCACTATTTCTTGCTCCGCCGCGGCACGCTCCCCCACCAACCGTATAGGTTTTACGGACTTGGGTTTGGCGTTCGGGTATAGGTCAAGTTTAGCAAACCCCAACCGCCCCGTACCACGGACCTTAGGGTGTTCCTGGTCCGGACGGAGACGAACCTCCCCACTAAAAACATCCCGCTCGTAGTCCGCGAGAATGCGTTTCCTCATGAGCTCCACCTCCGGAGACACAATAGGCTCTTGGGTGGTGACAACGCCACCCACACGAGAAGCCGCCAACAATCGTGTGGCGCCTTTACGTTTTCGGTAACGCTTAACGGTAGTGGCCCCCCCACCCAATAACTCTCGTTCAATTTTCGCAATGCGTGAACGCACGCATTCTTGTGCCTCCAAATCTTCGGGGGTAGGATCAAGAGTAACGGGTGCGGGGAGTTTTTTATGGGTCGCCTGATACGTGAGGGTGCGCACCGAAGCCAAATGGTTAGGCACCCTTTCATCCTCCGACTCTTCCTCCGAGGTCATGCCCGGCTCGCCATCCGTGTTGGGGTTAGAGACGGCCGGTGCCAAAACGGAGGCCACATGACATTTAGTGGCCGCCAAATTTTCCTCCGCAATACCACCGTCCACGTATAGCGCCACCGTGGACCAACCCCGTTGAGGAAGGGGCGTGAGGTGGTCATTCTGCTAGAGACAGGCTTTAGTCTCTGGCCCAGGAAGGTGGTACCCTTGCAAAGTAATTTCCATAAGGGGTTTCCACCACTCCCTATGTGTCCACTTCGGCCCTACGACGATGGCTCGTAGTTTTTCTTGCCGAATTTTCCGAACACAATCGGAAAACCGATGATAGGGAGGGCACATCCAATACAATTTGGAGGGGTCCGCGGGAGTGGAAAAGAAATCTTCAAGCGGCGAAACCCAACGGGTAGCCTGAGCCATACCCGGGACCCTATTGAAGGCGTCCACGTCGGGGTTTTTGCCAAATTGTTTTTTGACACGTGCGGCCCAATATGGCGTGAGGCCATAGTCAGACTGGGTCCACATGGACCCATCACGCCGTGTGGGTAGAACATCACGGGCAAGGGCTTCGGGAGCAAATTCAACGAGCTCCAAAGCACAAGCCCGATCCTGTACGGGGGCCACGGAGGAAGCGGTCAAGGCATAGGATATGTGCTTCTCGGCCTCAACACGGTTAGGCGGTTCGCCACCAGGGGGCGTAACCACAATGGCCGGGGCAGGGTGCGTAGGAGCGACCGCCCCAATGACTGGAACGGTTAGGCCCCACACGGACTGACGTGACACCTTACCATGAATGGGTTTCACCAAAAATGGTTTGCCGGTTCGTGGAGCCTCACGGAAGTCCTCAATCCAAAAACGGGGGTGCACTGGATGGTGAGAGTACAAACAATTGAAACGGGCAAAATGGCTCACACAATGTTTGTAACCCCATGGGTGCCCCAAAACCATATCCCAAGGTAAATTCGGGACAAGGTACGGGGACACGCCATACTGGGCAACACAAGGAAGTGAAACACTACCATCCACAACCCCCGTAAATTGAATTTTGACGTCTATTTGCTCGTCCCCCCCCGGCAAAGGCGTCTCATTATCGGCTTGGAGTAGGCGCCTCCGTTGGGGGGATTCATATTTTTCGGAGAGTTGGTCTCCAAAAACATTGGGGTTGGCCAAAGCGACCGCTTGGCACCCAAAATCCACCAAAACACGGAGGGCCTTGCGTTCTCCATTGGGCAAAACAACCTGAACGGAAAGTTCGGTTTGAATCTCACTAGTCACTATATGCCCCTTCATGACTCTCGATGGAACGAGAGCCACTGTAGTGTCACAGGGGTGCCCGAGGTTTTCTTCTTTCGAAGGGGGCGCCTGTGGGCACCTCTACCAACGTCCGCGCCCGTTCGGCGCTCCCTTGCCTCCTTTATCACCCTTGCCGCCGCCACCCTTATAACCACCACCACCCTTATCACCACCGCCACCCTTATCGCCACCCTTAGGCTTACCACCTTTAGACTTACCCGCAATATTCCAATGAGTGTCATTGCACGGAGAATTAGGCTTACACGTCCAAAGGGTGGTATTGGTGGCACCCCAATCAATCCAAGACATGTCCATATCCGTTTGTTTACGTGTTTTCCAATGTTTGGAACACGGAACCCAAAAGGTAGGTGGCGGTTTAGCCCCGGGGTCGACGGGTTTCTTCGCCGGAGGTTTAGAGTGACCCACGGCGTTGACGGAGGTGTCAGCGGGTTCGGAGGTGTCAGGGTCCGCCGTAGCCTCCGCATTAACCGCATTCACCGCGGTTTTATTGTGAGAAGGGCGATGAGTGTACGTCACCGTCGTCTTGTCTCCTTTATTGAGGCGTTCGAGAGCTTCCCTCTCCGACACGCTTTTATGGGCAAGGGCGTAGATTTCCGCAGGCTTCAAACGAGGCCTACGTTGCTCCACTTTCATAGTGTAGCCGCGTGTGTGAGGTGTGTTGTTGAGTTTCAAGATCCACTCCTGGAGAGCCGGGTCTTTGCAGTCAACTATCACCCCCGGCCCCGAATAGGAAACAATCTCAGGAACCGTAGTGCAAGCTTGAGCGCTATATTTCCTGAGTTCTTTTTCGAATGGGGCGCGACCCGGCGAAGGGTCAAGGCCACTAAAATCCACCACATAGCTGTCTGGGCTATTCTTAGCCTCTTGCGTGACGACCTTCTCCTTGATCCACGGGAGCTTGCTTAGGAGCTGCTCCCGGATCACGTGGGGACGAGTCTCATTGCTCAGAGGCAACAAACGTTGCCAACGAGCATAGAAATCTTCGAGGTCGATGAGGGTCACTTGCCCTCTAACCACCCTGGGGGTGAGGGCTCGCCACCTTTCATCAGCCCTTGAGGGGTCATACTCGTGGAAACGTTGTTCCAAAAAGTCCCACAATTCTTTGAGGGTGGGGGCCGTGCGTGTGTGGTGGGTGGCCTCGGCAACCCGGGCGTTGATGATCGCCTTTAGCCATGGGGGCAAGGTACTCAAAATCATTTTTGCCTCGTTGGCTTTTCGGTACATGGGATCACACCCCCCCAACCATTGTTGAAGCTTCTCCACCCACTCATCGTAGCACTCTAGCTGCCCATTAAATTGCGGTTTAGGCATATCACTATCCTCCACCGCTTTGGTGTAACTATTTTGCACCATAGGCATTTGGTACGGGTGGTAAGCAGGGGGAGCCATGGTTGGGGGTGCACCTCCACTTGCACTTGGTGCAACCTTCACTGGAGAGACTGTACACGTATCCGTAGGATGAGTAGCCCCTGAAACTTCCATTGTAGTGCCTTGCTCTACGTTAACCAAAAATCAAAAATAGAAAAAAGCTAGGGGCTTGAGATTTCTCTAAAATTTCAAAAAGAAAAATCCCCGAGCAAAGCTAATAAAATTTGCACAAACCCTCACCAAGACGAGGCAAACAGCACACAATACAACACAATTTTGTGTCTGACTTTTCCTCGTTGTCCCGGTTGTGCTTGGTGCGCGGAATGGGCTCGGCGCTTACCTTCACGATTGATATGACTCTCCTTGTAACAAATTGATAATCCACCACTTGAATTGAATTGAGTATTAATTGAAATTCATTGCAAAGAGTCCTGAGATACGAAAGAATTAGACCAAATCAAAGAGTGTCATCGAGGCACTCCATGCATGAAACATGTCGAACACATGGAAAGAGAGATGGAACGAAATTCGATCAAACATCAAACCTATAACTTAACCTCAAGACAAACATTGCATTCACTCGTGAGGTCATGAATGTAATTACACCACGGAGGTCAAAATACATAATGCATATCATGGCATGACACATGGTCGAATATCGACTCGCATGATGAAGCATGCACACCTACTTGAGCCACCTCAAGTTGGTCATTAATCTAACATGGCAAATCAATTGCATACTATGTCTATTTATCCATGAAATGTAAATTCAAACAACAACATGGACCAATGTCGTGTAAATCCACAAGAGTTCAACGAAAGAGTATCCAAGACTAACCTTCATTAATTTTCACGGTTCAAAGGCGAAGCATTGAACAATCAACCAACTTCAAGAGAAATATTGGCTCCTTGCAACAAGATGAAAATTCATGCCCAAATGAGAACAATACCATGGTAGGTTGAAAGACTCCCATCAATTGAAAAGATTCAAGGATAATTGAATTCATGGCATTCCAACAACCATTCACAACTCACCACAAGAGTGTGCAAACCCTTCGAAATTGTCACATGGACCAACATACACATACATGATTGTGACAACAATCCATTGGCACCATGAAGGCTTCGCGTGACGAACATGGTAAAGGGAACCTCACAATTCCTAATTTAGGGATGACCTTGAGTAACACCTCGTGATCGAATATGCATTCATTAACCATGGAAACCTTACGAACATTCACGGATTCTAATTTATGGACGGCTTTGTGTAACACCTCATAATTTGAATATACATTCATTTGCTCGAACACTCTTGGTCTCTCAGGGAAGCATGCATGTCTTCGACATTACAACAATACGCGTGGCTTCCGAATTAGACTGGTACATCCTTCAATTCAAAGCGACAATTAATTATGCTCGACCCATATTCAATTCATTCTTGGCGGCGTGACTCAGTCAATGGATAGTAAATCGAACTGACCAGGGAATGCGAAAAAACACCAGATTGGAACAAACAACATATCTGTCGAGACTCAATCATCCAAAATTCTGTCTTCGTCACTGGAGATTGCAATCCGCGACCTGTCCGGTCTCGGCCAACGACTGTCCAATTCTTGCAACTGGATTACTGAATTTCTGAGTCCTGACTGTTGACTGTCACCGATCCAGAGATGTGCAGTTCTATTACACTCCCTTCCTAAGCTACGAAGTCCCTGACTGAGTGGCTGATAACCACACTGATAGAAATGCACAGAACCTGGCATCTCAGGAATTCATTTGGAAACCTCATGTGGAATTGATCTGGAAATCTCATCTGGAAGTCTGCAATCTGTAAAGGAATCGGGAACTGGAAACACAACAGACACTGGGGGAGGGAACAAGCATCATTGCACAGAAGAGGATGGGGTGACAGTTCAGGGGGTTGAGAAAAAACAATGCGACTGGCATCTGGAATGTGACCGGCCCCATATAGCGGGGACGACGCTTCTGCTGATATATTTACCAAGATTCCACCCAAAAAATAGAAAAACAATACATTGGCCTTGACAACAATCTGTCCTTCAGGGTCTACCGGGAAAGCGGTTACCGACCGTGCATGTACACAGTCCGAGACTGATCTCGGGTCCATAATCCCATCAGTTGTCAAAGAAAGGGGGTGGGGGTCATTGGGGGGGTTACGAACCTCAGTAAATACATCCCTGCAGCAATAACTTGAAGACATGGGGGGGGTCGCATCTGCAGCCGCATCACTGACTTACATCATAACGGCTGCCCATCTATCATATGTTTCCCTATACATCCGTAGACTACGTATACCCCTCAACTCCTTGGCATCTGCCACTGCCAGAGGAACAAAAGGAGTCAGTCTGGCTCGTTCAGCGGCAGCTTGCCTCAAAATACATCTCCATCCCAACTGCTCTTCCTGCAACACATCTGCCCTTCCCTGCATGGTCACTGAACCAGCTGCTTCCATCTCCTCACACACATCTGTATTATGTCTGTAACAAGCATGCGAAGTTGTCTTTGCCTGTAGTGTACGTACCTGACTGAGTGTGAGGTCTATACCATGCTTGGTATTGTATGTGCGCCAGTCCTCATTAATATCATGTAAAAATGAGGTAGCTGGCTGCCACTCCGGTTCCGGGTAGCCGCGGTACTTCACATACCACTCGTATCGTTTATTTTTACCCTTGCCCACTTCCCTGTGGTCCAAAACTTTTTCAAGTATGTATGTGTCAGACTCCACCAGAAAGTCAGAGTCCGAATAGTAGTGCAGGGGTGGGGTCAATTCTTGATCCCGTTCCTCTTTCATTGATATGTATGGTTTGACACGCATGCTATCCAAAACCACCTCATGATCCCGTTCCGTTTTCACTCGGTACTGGTTTCGCCCCATACGCTGCATAATCATTCCAGGCCCCGTCCACACCCTGTGGAGCTTGGAATTCTTAGCCTTATCGTGCCCCCTGTACCACACATATTCCCCTTCCTGGTACACATGGGTGGGGTGGTCAGCTAAAAACTTTTTTGCTTGCGCATCGTGGATGCGCTGTAGCTGTCGCTGTACATACTGCCGATTTGTAATCATGTCGGCAAAAAATTTGACTGCATCCTGAGACCCATGCTCAGGAATAACAGGGGGGCAGTCCCCAAACCCAATTGGGTGGCGACCGAAAAGGAGAAAATGGGGGGAATACCCATGTACCGGATCAGGAATGTCATTTGCAGCCCAGACTGCCAAAGGCAGTAACTGAGCCCAATTCTTTTTCCTGGTCTGCTCCAAAAACTTTCGCAGACTGTCGATGACAACCTGCACTGCACGCTCTGCTCGCCCATTAGAACGAGGGCGGTAAATGGGGCTCTGCTTCATGTCGATGCCCGACCAGGAACAGAGCGTTGTGAAAAATTTCGCAGTGACCAAATGGTCATGATCACTAAAAATTTGCTGCGGCAATCCCATAAAACCAACCACTCTGTCCAAAAACAATTCAGCGAGCTGTTCGGCTGTAATCGTTTTTGAACAGGGCAGAGCGACTACATAACCAGTTAGCCGGCAAACCACGACTAGTACATAATCGTAGGTATTGCCGTTACTTACTACAGGGTCAGAGGACAGATCGCAAAAATCGATGCAGATGCTGCTGAAAGGGAATTCAGGAATGGGGGCTGGCTGGTTAGCCTCCGGCTGAGTGCCACGGCGTGGTTTGCATGACTGGCAAACAGGGCACCTTCGCAGCACATCTGAAATACACTTATCCAGATCTGAACCCTTGCATCGCACTGAATATTTGCGGTCCATCATTTCTCTGGTTTTACGTACACCAGGATGGCTGAATGCATGCGTCGCTCTGACCACCTGGTCTAACAGGCCAGTGGGTACACATATCTTCCCTTGACTCCTCACCTTCCCTTCATGGAAAGTATACTCCTTCCCTTCTATTTCAATAAACTTGTCACTGACCATTTTGTCCCAGTGAGGACTAAAAAATTTGTCCTGTGCGTATTCTGGGGACCAATCCCTGGTCAGTACTGCCACTGCAGGGGGTATCTTGACGGTCTTGATATCCCTGACTCCCATCACCGAATCCTGTTGCACCAGATTGTACATCCCTGGTAAGTGCCAAGACATATGCTGAAATGCATCATACATCTGTGAAACAGTCATGTACCTGCGTGAAGCTGGTTTGGACTGCATCTGACGAATCCGACGTCGTTCTGCTCTGGATAACTTCGCTGTGCTCTGAGTGGAAGCAACAGACGGTTCTGAGGGGGGTGTCTGAAGTGCAACAGTTCCAGGTTCAGGAATAGGGCAAGTATGCATGAAAAATTCGTCCATGGCATAAAATTGACGTCCCTCAGAATCAATGCCACAGATTTCATTTGTCATACCCTCGTGTACAGATGAGACGCTGACCTCCCTGAGCGCCCGTTCAACCCTGGGAGCATCCCAGCCTTCTATCTGTACCCTTTCCACCTTTCGCTCATCCCCAGTGGGTTTGTTGACAGAAAATGTTTGTGATGATCGCAAGGGTTCAAAACTTTCTGGGTATTGCTTGTGCAATAACTGCCTGATTCGGTCCCTCTCTGCCCTCTCTGCAGCTTGCCAACCCTCCAAGTCGCAGTCACTGCCGTGAAAATTGGTATCTTGCGCCTCTCCCGCCGGATATGCCCAACGGGAGAGGGCATCCGCCGCTTCGTTGTCTTTTCCTGGCCGGTACTGAATAAAAAGATTGAACCGGCTCAGGAACTCATGCCAACGCCCACGGCGGCCGAGGGGACCTGAAATTGTGGTCAACTCCTCTTTATACCATTTTACTATGGCACTGTGATCTGTTTGGACCGTAACTTCCTGGCCCCCGATCCAGCTCTGAAATTTGAGCAAACAGGTCACAATGGCATAGGTTTCTTTTTCACGGGGCGTCCAGGCAATTTGCCCCAAATTTTTATGAAAATTTACTCCGTCAGCCCTTTGACCCTGCAATTTTCGGCTGTAAAATGCAACGGGCCTCCAAGATTGTTCATCCTGAGGGTTCTGCTGTTGCTCCAGCACACCTCCCACTGCATAATCGCTGGCATCACAAACAATTCTCCACTTACCGTTTGGGTTGGGAAGCCAGAGACCGTCCCCATCAACAAACTTGACAAGTTTGTCCTTGAGAATTTGAAAATTCTCAACCATCTCTGGCGTCCATTCAATTTTCGCTTCCTTCCCTGTCAATTTCACCCTGCGACGTTTTTTTGGTAATCCTGTGGCGTCCCTGGCAACAGGTGCACTGGGATCCTGGGCCTCGTACCTATATTTGCCCTTCAGAGCCTCCATAAGGGGCTGGGCATGCTTGGCAAAATTTTCAATATATATTTGGTACCACCCCACAAGGCCCAAGAACCCTTTGAGACGCTTGGGGGTGGTAATGGTACGATGGTCCCAGTTTGCGACAGCCTCAACCCTGGACGGACAGGGAAAACGGCGTCCATCCTTAAGGATGTGCCCGACATACTTCACTGTCTTGCGGAAAAAATGACATTTCTCCGGTTTGACAGTGAGCATGGCCCGTTCCAACGCCTCAAACAAGGAAAATAGGTCTTCGTAATGTTTTTGAAAATACTTTTCAAGTACCTCAGGTTCCTGTTTCTGACTGACTGTCACTTTCCCTGGCACTAACTCCTCCCTCCCATTTGCCGAAAGAATATCATCTATGTATGGGCGGGAGGAGGGGCATTTCTTGGTGACGTGCTGTACCATTTCCTGGTACGCTGCCGGTCCCACTTTGACCCCCATTGGCAGGACGTTCCACTCAAACACACCAAAAGGAGTGCAAAACGCCGTGAGGTGTTTGCTGTCCTCCTCCAGGTGCATCTGGTGGAAACCATCCTCCAAATCAATCAGAGTGAATAAAAAATTTCCACTCTGATTGGCCAATTGGTCTTCAATGACCGGAATTGGAAAATTTTTTCCCTTTAGCTGGGAATTAAGCCAGCGATAGTCAATGACTAATCGCCACTTATTACTTCCCGGCTTTGGCACCAAGAAACACCTAGAGACCCATTGGGGGTTTGCCTGTGCCTCCCTTAAAAACCCACGCGACTCAAAATCTTTCAGCTTCTGCTGAAGCATAGTTTCTCTCAATCCCACTGCTCTGATGGGCTTGGCCGCCCTGGGTTCTGCACCCTCAATTAACTCCAGCTTTACAATGGCATGCTCACCCCGCGCCTCTTGAGCAGCTGGGGTTATATGGGAAGCATGCTTGGGGGTAAATACAGTACTCCCAAAGCGCTGCAGGAGTGCATCACGATACTTTTCAGCTCCAGGCCACATTTCGTCAGCCTGGATCACTGATCGTACATTTCTGGTATACTTGGACCTGTCGCCATATGAACTACCCAAAACCTGCACTGAATCTTTAAACAACCCTTCCCGATGGCCATATCCAATTTTGGCCTTTCCCTCAGAGGTGAATCGCTGGGATGTTGAATATTCTGCAGACCCCTTCAGGGGTGGTTCATCTGTGTCACTCTCAGACACTGGTCCAGGTGACGCCTCAGCCATCGAGGCCTCTGACAACTCATCAGTTTCAAGAGATCCCTTTTTGGCAGTAGGTCTGGGTTTCTCATCATCTGCATACCTGATCTTAAGTATTCGTCGCTGCTTCCTGTTCATTTGAGATCGTTGGGATTCGACGTCATTGACTGCGCACAGGTCCTGAGCAGTAGGGGTATTGGGGATAGGATCAGTGGGGGCGTCCCAATCAGCATCATTGGGGACAGTGTGAGGGATCTTGTATGCATTCTGAACACTCTCAGGGGGGGGTTCTGTCCCATATGCGTCAAACAGTACAATACGATACGGCACCGTGGTACACAATTGCTGTCCGGTCGAATTGATGAAAAGGGGGGACCCCACTTCCACATCGATCCAGTCAATGGCAATTTCCCCAAAAGCCCAAAACCAAGGTTTGGACTTACGCACCGGGAGAAGGGCCAAACCCTTAGCACCTTCACCTATTACTTTAGTGACAGTCTGGTCCCACAAGGACTCAGGCGAATGTACCCATACCGCCTTGTCCGACCATGGCCGGTTTAAGGCTGACCTGGGGTTTGCCCCGTCCATCACAAGACGTTGCATACCCCTACTATTACCGTACACATCAATGGAAAGCTGAAATTCCTTATTGTCTGGATCAACTCGGGCTGCCCAGGCCGCAAGCCGATCAAAAACCTCTGGTCGAACTGGGTTTACTTCATCCATCTTACGTTTCCTGTACTTCTTGAAACCTGCTTGTGTTTTTATATGCTGGACCCTCCTATCTGAGGATCGTGCTGGGCTCCTCTGAGCCTTACTGTTGGAAAGAGGCCTTGACAAGGGCGTGCACACCCCTGCGGACATATCATCCATGTCCGCCCACAGGTCGAGCTGCTGCAGATCAGCACACTCGGCGACTGGGAGCGTCGCCGGTGACTCCAGGCATTGCCTCCGTTCATAACCCCACCCATCTTGAAACCAATCTGGCGCCCACTGTGGATCGTCCCTTAAACAGTGGTCCTCTGGGGGTTCAGTCACTTCACCTGTGTGTTGTACCTCCGCCATACTGGGGATTTCCTGGCATCCCGTGCCACCTTCCTGAACCAGCTGAATGGCTTTAACTAGTATGGCCTCAGCACGATGTTCAGAAGCGTCCACTCCCAAATGCCTATCGGCACTCAGGGACGACTCCAGACGCCGACAAAGCGTCGGAGAATTCTGTTTTGGTACCGGTGGATAGTCACCAGCCACTGGAGCCCTCGACCCCGTCGATGCTAGTAAGAAAAAGTCACTGCCATGTCTTTCTTGGAGGGCTTGATCCAGGCTAAGCCCCCCTTAAAACCCTTTGTTGATGCTGAGACAAACTTAAGTGTTTTTATCTCTCTTTTGTGGCCTAAAGTACACTTTCTCAAGGTAACTAGGGTTGTGACCCTAGCCCCCCCCATGAAGTTCACCCCTACCACTCAACTGAGCGGAGG
Source organism: Eutreptiella sp. 'Long Island Sound 2002' (assembly GCA_964036045.1). Lineage (NCBI taxonomy): Eukaryota > Euglenozoa > Euglenophyceae > Eutreptiales > Eutreptiaceae > Eutreptiella > Eutreptiella sp. 'Long Island Sound 2002'. The sequence goes on along the minus strand of OZ038386.1, from coordinate 20,873,286 downwards.
TACCTTCCTTCATGGAGGTCATACCAAAATAAATCAGGCATTCCATGCTTGTGGGCCTTGGAGGTTAAGCCTAAGTGGTCTCCCACCCCAAGACCCCTATACTCAATTGAATCTACCACTTATTGTGGTCCTACTTTGTAACTGTTTCTGAATTCAGTTGCTTGGCCAAGTCACTTTCTGTGTGGTCCTGACATCTATGCCCCTCAGTCCTAACCAGCACCATTTCACCCAAAAGAGTGCACATGAAGTGCCTATTGCAACCACTGAGGCTAGAGTCTGACCAATTTTCATATAAAACCTTTTGCATTATTCATTTGTGATTGAATCTATGTTCATATATCTGCTTTGTCTATCTGCAGCCCTTCTGTGTTACACTGGATTCCAAAACCAATCATTGATTTCATTGATTCGATCCATATTCAGTCCTTGCTCTACTTGCTGCTTTGGTTTGGGGTTTTCCACTACAAAACCAACTTGCAGGAATACATCAAAAGACCTAGGGCATAATTCAAGGACATCTTTCCGGTAGCAGAGACAGTCCCTTGAGACCTTTTGAACCGACCCTGAGAAGTGCAGAACAAAAGCTCAACAAAAAGTCCATAATGTCCACACCAAGTGTAAGGACCTGGCCTATCCGAACTGTCCAAGTACAAATGGGCAGTGTGGTCCACCCAATGAGTGAACCACCACACCGAGCACCACATCACCTCAGTGGCGCTTCTGGGTCCCAAGGAGATCCAGAACGCAGAAGGGCGGAGAAGAATAAAGGCCTTACCACCGAGGCCTTAGCAGCACACGGTGGAGACAGCTTCAGTCACCTCCACAGACGTGTGGCTGCTTCAGTATCACGATCCAATTGCCCAGCTTCATCCTCAACTGCCATTGAAGGACCTGAGGAATATGAGAAGCTGAAGATGAAGATGGATGAGTACATCATGCACGATGAGTACTACAAATCCATCCGTGGGGAAGATGGAGAGGAACCACTGGCTGTACATGGGTCAAGACCACGTACGGATCTAGGGTCCTACTCACACTCAGGCCCTCCGTCTACTGCATCCCTGCCAAGACGACTACGACCTGAGTACCCAACCCCAAGGGCTCCCGAAGTGGGCCCAACTCGAGTCGAAGAACATCATCCAAGGCCAACCTACGGTGCCCTGGATCAAACGGCCGAGCTGCTGGCCAAATTCCTGTCTGGATCAGAAGATCCAGATGTGACGGCCTTATCAGAGGCCATTAAGGCTAAACTGGGTATTGCAGAACCCTTACCCAAGCCTGAGTTCCTCTCTCTCTCTCCAGGGCTGAGTACCTTGGCCGAAGATCTCAAGAGATCGAGGGTCTCAAGGCTGTTGCCTAAGGTTACCTGCCCCAGCCCCTTTCACCCCCGTGCCAGGACTGTGCCTATGGCGGACCTACAGGACGTGCCTGTCACAGAGAGTGAGAGAAGAGGGCTGTCAGCCCTGGCCCCACTTGCCGGCGTGTCGCCTTCAGGCCTAACTCCGGGGGGTGGGAAGATGGGCAGACCGATTGCCCAGGCGAACATCCAGCTGGAACTGCCGGAGTTTGACCCTAAAAACCTGCCAGAATGGGCAGAAGAATTTGCGGAGTTCCTTTTGTTGACTGGCCAATCCCATGTGGATGTGGCCACCAAATGTTCACTGCTAAAACGCTCATGCAAAAAGAAATTTTTGCAAAAACAGGTCAAACAGATTGTGAAAACCTGTTCTACTTGGGCGGAAGTACTCCTGAGGTTAGAGAAAACATTCCCAGTCTATGAGACTGACCTCAGCGTACGCACACAAATCGAGGAGCTACCTATGCTCCCGGAGTTTCCATCCGCTGCGCGAATTTCTGAGTATGTGTGCGACATGGAGTACTTATTTTCGAGGATGAATGTGGGCTCCTACGGAGCCACTGAGCCCCACCTGTGGCTCATGAGTAAGATCCCCCAGCGTACGTGGGATGATTGCCGCTCAACCTCTGAGAGGAAGAGCAGGACCCACTCGTATGATACACTGGTGGATCTCTTGATTGAGCTAGCTCTTGAGAGAGAGAACGACTCCCACATGGAGAAGTTCCTCAAGAAACATTTGGGACGAGGTGGTACCCCTACCCCTGAACGTGGCGAAGGGAAGGGGCATAAAAATCCCACTAACACCAACCAGGGAGGCGGTAAAGGGAGGGGCAACCTACGTGCCATGAACGAGGTTCCAACTGATGCAGGCACCCCCCCCCTGTTTTACTGCCGACCTGTCAATGACAAGGGGGGACCTTGTCATGCCTCTGACTGCGATCTTCGCAGTGGCTGTATGCTGCAGATGAAACGTCAGCAGCATACTAAAGATGGGAAAACTGTGACCCATCAGGACCACTTCAGGTGTACCATCACCTGTGGTTACTGTGGCAAGCGTCGTCACTATGAGGACGAATGCCACATCAAGAAACGCGAGAGTGACAAACTCAAGCGTCAGGAGGCGGAGCGCCAGAAGAACCCGACGCCCGCCAGGAATCCCCCGAATGGGGATAAAGGTAAAGGAGGTGGCAAGGGGGGTGGTAAGACTGGACCCCCTAACCCCCAGAGGCGTTCATCAGCGCCTGTTGCTACGCCTACTCCTGCTGCCACACCCGCTCCTGCCGCAGGTGTCCCCCAGAAGCGACCCCAAGGGGATAACGCTACCCCTGAGGGGAATAATTCTAAAAAGAGGCGCTTGGCCTGGATGGCCAAGTCCCTCATGGCTGCAGGAGTGGATGTGAAATTCCCTGATGAGGAATAGGGGGGCGGCTCCGAAGAGGAGGACTTGGTTTTCTGGATCCTCGTGAAAATCGGGGATCAGGTTTTTCGAGCAGTGCTTGATACCGGTGCAACACTTTCCATAGTGGCCCGGCGCCTGCTTAAAACTTTCAAGAAGACTAAGACCGTGGCCATAAGAGTAGGGGATGGGCGTACCATCCATTCCTTGGGGGGGTCGATGTGACCATCTGTCTGGGCGACGAAACCGTGACTCAACACTGCAGAGTGTTGGACACTGACGCCTTTGACATTGTCATTGGCACTGACTTTCTAAGAAGAAACCCCCAGGTTAAAATGCTGTCCCTACAGCGACCTTACTCTTTGCACTGCGACTTTGGCAGTGGGCTATTCTCCGTTTCTTTGGAGCTGTCAGGACGAAAAGAGTCTGGGCTGCGCTACGCAGCCAAGACGAACTATCGTACTGAAATTTACCAACTGGCCCGTCATGTTCTCGAAAATGGACTGGCGGCCCTTCAGGTAAACCTGGATGAGATCCAGGTGGAATTGTTTGCGAGCCAACAACAGCACATCATGCAGTTGTACTGCTCGAAACAAACGAACAATGCTTTCCGTTTCTTCTGGAAAGCAATGGGCCTAGCGTATGCTAACCCTCCCTTCTCCCTGCTCGCGAAGGTCCTGACCAAGATCGCTTATGAGGGAGGAAGGGTTGTTATGTGCACCCCTGACTGGGGTTGCTCTGGTGAACATGCCTACTGGCGCCGTATGCTTGACCGAATGACCGTGGGAAGAGTGCAACTCCCCGACGGCCCCATCTATGTGCCTGAGGACTCAGACACAGCTATGCAGGCCCCTGAGTGGGCCAGTTTCCTGTCCATCATCGATGGATCTCTCAATCCTGTACCCCTGTGTGACCTGGACCAGGTGCTACTAAAAGAGGTCATGGCCGAAAATCGTGGCCTGACCCTTTATGATCTCAAAAATCGATCTCCTGAGCACCTATCTGCCACACTTACAGGGTGTGAGTCTCCTGATGACTATCTGGAACCTGCAGCTGTTAAAGAGGATGCTGACGACCAACTGTCTGAGATCGCCAGCACTATTCCCTCTGTGGATCCCAGCTGTGTTGACCTAAAACATAGTGCTTTCCTGGCCCAGCTGTTGCTAGAGGAGGTAGATCTAGAGTCAACCTCTGAACCCGCTTCCTCTGTTGGGAAACCAGTGCTACACATGCAGCCTGTGCACACAGGTGAACCCGTGGCCCGGAGTACTGATGCTCTGGCAAGGCCTGCTGCTAATAACATGCCCTTGTCTGAGCATGACACGCAAGAACTCCGACGGCTGTTGTACCTGAAGGCCGAAGGTATTGAGCGCCAAGAGCGGCTGCAATACCTCAGACAGACCTGGAAATACTCCATCTGGTCTGAGGAGGACGATGAGTCCTATACGCTGCCTGATCCTGAGATACCTCTAGTGTACTCTCTACACTATGGGCAGCAATGTCCCCCTGAGTGGGACGATGGTACTGTACCTGCCGAAACTGCTGATCGGCATAAAAAGAAAGAACATGGAAAAAGCAACCTCCATGCTGAGGAGGATTTCCTTCAGAAAGTCGAGAGTCTTAACCTTGACCCCCGCCTGAAGAAACTGCTGATAACATATGAGGAGGTGTTCGGCGCCTTGCCGCCTCCCCTATCTTGCAAAAAACTGGTCCAGATGGACCTGAAATTGAAACCAGAATTTGAAAAGACGCGAGTGAGGCGTCGTCCCTATCCCGCTCCACAGGAACAGGTTGAAGAAATCGAGCGCCAGATCCAAGAATGCATTGATGCTGGCCTCGTTGAAGAGTACAAACATGGGGACTATCCCCATCACTGCAGCCCCTGTTTCCTTGTTGCTAAACCAGGGTCGACTGCTCTACGTCTTGTTGTAGACTATGGTGAGGTCAACAAGAAAACCCAGAAGCACTCAGGGAGTATTCCTAACATGGAAAACACCCTGGAGCGTATTGCCAAATGTAGGTATAAGACCAAAATGGACAAACGCTCTGGTTTCTGGCAGGTTGACCTAACCGCCGCAGCTCAGGAGCTGCTTGCCTTTATAACCCCTAAGGGTCGTGTCTTCAAGTGGAAGGTTATGCCTTTCGGGGTGGCTAACGCCCCAGCGCTCTTCCAGGAGCTTATGAACAAAATTTTGTACATACTGAGGCGCAGGCCTCTAGTACAAGAGTTGATTTCTCGGGGTGCAGAAATGGAGGCTCACATCGACGACGTGAGTTTGGGTACTAATACCAAAGAGGACCATGTCCTTCTCCTACGTGAATTCTTCACTGTTTGTCAAGAAAACCATCTCCGAATCAAACTCGAAAAATGTGAGTTCATGAAAGAAGAGATGGAGTATTTGGGTTTCGACGTGGGGTATGGCTGGTGGAAACCAGCCGCGTCTAAGATGCAGCCCCTACAGGACATGCAGATTCGCGATGACCCTAAGAAGGGTCTACACGATGTGAGGAGTTTTGTGGGCGCCTGTAATTTCTATCGGCGTCACATCCACAATTTTACTTACTCCTCTGCACCCCTCACTGACCTAATCAAGAAAACTACTCCCTGGAGGTGGACCTCCAGAGAGGAAGAGTGTTTCCAGGAGTTGAAGAAGAAAATTGCCTCCTCCAACTGCTTGGGAGTTCCCCGCCCCGAGGGCGAGATAGTCCTGATCACTGATGCCAGTGATGTAGGGGGGGGAGGTACGATCTATCAATGGCAGGAGCTTAACCCCGCTGAGCTAACCCACTGCCATTATCGTACTACTGGACTGAACCGTGATGGTTCGTTGAAACACGACTATCCTACCAGTGAGTGGCGACTGGTGCCACTGGGACACTGGAATTGGAAGTGGAACCAAGCGCGTTCCAACTACAGCACCTATGACCAGGAACTCCTGGCCGGTATGTTGGTGCTATCTTCACAATCCCGACTCCTGGGGTCTAACCCTATTGTCTGGCTGTGTGACCAGGAGCCTGTGAAGTCATTTCAGAAGGGCCCACCACCAGAGAAAGCGAAGCTAAAACGGTGGTGGACTTACCTGAGCCAGTTCAGGCTGACAGTGCATCATATCCCCGGGATTAAGAATGAACTGTCTGACTATATATCGCGCAACAACTTCGATGCGCTTATTGGTGAGAGCTCTGAGGCGCTCGCCAAAGAGGCTTTCCAGCGTATGGATGTCCAGCTTGACCTGTCCATGCGCACTGCTGGAATCCTGGAGGGTTGGAGTCTAACCGACTATCAGTCAGAGTATGAAGAAATTCTCCAAACCCTCAACACTGGTCTCGAACCCCGTGTCATTGACGGGCACCAGTGGTATAAAAACAATCAGTACCTCTTCTACGAGGACCGAATTGTGGTGCCTGAGGCACGACTAGATGGGTGCCTACAGTGGTCCCATCTCAGTTCCGGTCACACTGGCGCTAATCGCTCAGTGGACTTCTTCCGTGAGTGTTTCTACTCCAGTCTAACCCTGACTGAACTGAGGTCGCGTATGCAGACCATTGTGGATGCTTGTGGCTGTCATGCCAGCAAGCAGAGCGACAGTAGGGATAGGGGTCTGATCTCCAGCTTACCCATACCCTATTGTGCTAACTCTCTTCTCTACGTGGATTACATCCACGGCCTACCACGCTTTGGCGGCTATGATAGTTGCCCCGTGGTCACCTGTGGTCTATCTCGCTTCACCCGTGTGTTCCCTTGCAATAAGAAAATCACAGGTGAGCAGACTGTGAAAATGTTGGTCGAACAATGGTTCGAACCCTATGGAGCACCTAAACAGGTGCACTCTGATGAAGATGTACGCATCCGCAGTGACACTGGGTGGTACAAACGAGTGCTAAATGCCCTCAACGTGGAGGTAACCACAGGTGTGCCCTACACTCACACGTCTAACCCTCTCTGTGAGAGACAGAACCGTCTGGTGGAGCAAAACTTAAGAATCCTGATGAAACAGGAGCGCACCAAGGACTGGGTACGCCTAGTGCCCTGGGCAGTTCTGTCCATGAACTCACAGCGGAGCTCTTCTACGGGTTTCACCCCCCACGAACTGTTCCATGGAGGACGACCTGCTTGGTTCTTCAAAACCCCCTTTCCTGAGGACTTCAAGAGCCCTGTAGGAGATTGGCTAGAACACAAGCAGTCTCTGGCTAACCAGGCTGGTACTAACCTGAGGCACATTCGTGACCGTGAACAGAGCCGACGGAACCGCCTACGGCGACCTGCCAGCTTCAAGGTTGGTGACCTTGTTTTGGTACACCATTCACGCCTACCCTCCTGGCCACGTAACTGCCTACAGGACCCTTACTTTGGACCCTATCGTATCATCAGGATAGATGGATCCAGGATCCATGTCAGATGCAGTCCACGTCTAGGTGGTGAACTGCTATGTGCTCCTAAGCAGCTGAGGCACTATCACTCCCCTGACGACTTGTCTTGGGATGAGTGGCGCCTCAGCGACAGTGAGATTGAACGTATAGACCTAGAGAACACTGCCAGTCCAGAGGAGGCAGACGAACTCGAAGAGATGACTGCCGATGAGATGGCAGTCGATGGTTACTACGTGGTTGCAGGTATTGCTCGCCACGAGTATAAACAGGGCTGGAAATTCCTTACCCTGTGGGATGGCTATGGGTTGTCCGAGGCGACCTGGGAACCTATGTCAGCCTTCATACAACCAGACGGGAGTATCAACCCCATCTTCCGCACTTACCTCGTTGAGAACAACGAGGGGCAGCTCCTAACCCGTGCTGAGACTATGTCCCAGCGTAAGAAGCGAAACTAATTACCCTGTGTCAGTCAACTGACCCTGTCTGTGCCCTGCAGACCCATGCCTATGGTTTCCAGCGTGAGCCAGGTGGCCGCTTATCAAGATTGCAGCCACCCAGCGAGTGTTTGCCTTGTTGACCATGTGTTGCATGGGTACTGCCCTAATGTAATGACCTTGGTGAGCCAACGAAGAACGGTGGCTTTCTACACCAGGGGGGAATGACAAGCAAGGTGTTATGAGGCAAGGTGTGTCTTCCCTCCTTGGGGACAAGCGAGCCCACAGTTAGGACCCCTGACTGGTCCAGACCCATGGGGTTCTACCCTTCCTTTCAGGGTTTACCTTACCCTTACTTGCCATGACGTATGTGTGAGTGTGCTAGTCCTAAGGTCCTGAGAGCAAGCCGCAGAAGTGGTGTCCTAATTATACCCAAGTCTGCGCCCTTGCTAAACCCGGAGGGTTGGCTTATTGATGCCACGGGGTACGCCCCGGGTCTCCCCTCCCCTATGCGCCCAATTTCTGTGCTGGCGCAATACCTTGGGGGAATACCCAGAGTGTTAGTCCAGGTATTGTTTTCCCTACCTACCTGACTACTACAGGGAGGGGTGGCCAAAAGCTATGTAGGCATGCAAAACGCCTGTTTGCTATGTGGCCAAAAACACTAACCTAACCCACTGTCACAGCCCACCAACCCAGCTAAAATTGCAGGAAAAGGGTGGGACAGTGACACGCCCCCTACTGGTCCTACACACCCTACAGTGGCACCATCCTGGTGGGCGAGCGCTGGGCAACTGGCTCTAGCCCCCACGCAGGACTACCACTCCTACACGCACACTCTACTTGGCGTTGCGAAGAGAAAGTTCTCGAGGGTCCTAGCGACCCACCTGTGAAATGACAAGAGAACACAGCGCTGCTAAGCAACTGTGGCCTCACAGGGGACGCCACAACGCGTTTCCCCTGCAAGGGCTTGGAGGGAAGGAGTGCTCTCGTGTGCAAGGCGCAGATGTCGATGAAGTCGGACTCCCTGCTCTGCCACAGGCGGAGCGGAGTTACTTGTTTGTGTGATCTGCGCCCCTGTTTAGCAGGGCATAAAAAAATGCTGCTGCACCACTCACCCTACCTGCCCACCTGTAAAACAAAGGCAAATGAAAGGGCGTTTGCGGCGGAGGAACCAAGGCACACTCCAGGTGTTATACCCTTCTCAGTGTGCCCTATAATACGCTGTCCGCAAACACGCTGCATGGAGCAGCTACCCTTATCAAGCAAGCAAGCGTTAAGGGACTCCTCAGGTTCTCTTAAAGAACGTACCGAGGAGCCCCTGGGTAGCCTAAACAAGGTTTACCGTGCGCAGTTCGCGTGGCCTACCCTTTAATGCATCATGTGCACGCAGGGAAGGGAGGCTTAACCACAGACTCAACCAGGAGGTGAGCTCCTCCTGGGCTAACCTACCTTACTCACCATGCATCGTGTGAATGCCGCATTGAAACGAACGCAAAACAAACCTAAGCGTTTTAAGCAACTCAACTTGAACGCTACGGCCGCACACGTACAAACGCTAACCTGTGAGAAAAGAAACAAGGGTGGATTAGGGATACAGGTGAAGCGATACAGCGTGTGGATGCCTAGATTAGGCACATGCATCGCGAGCACAGCGCATATTCTAACCCTACATGCGCGCTGCGCGCTCCATTCGCATCACATACCTTTCACTCCTGCTTTCACCTGTGCAGAGCACGCGAGATGAACACCCGACCCCCCAACGAGCACAGCGTTAACAACCCTAACGTTTTGACGGAGCAACCAACACGAACGCAATGCGTGAGTGTGAAGTGACACAGACATACCTGAGAGACGGGTTGTTGAACTGCTCTGTGGTGCGGGCTGATTGTGAATACTTTACTCTGAAGTTTGTAAAAATTTTGATGCAACTGTGCAAAAATTTTCTTTAAAACTTTAAAAACTACGGCTCATACCTCCTTTTGCAAATGCCGTTTTCGCTTGCGCAACCCTTTTCTTGGCGTCCGCTTCGTTTGCGCTTGTCTGCGACTTTAAGTTATGTGTAAAAATGACGATTTCCCGCGTGGTTTCGTCGATTTTCAACGATTTCACTTGCTAAATCGCAGCCCCTTCCGCAAAACCGCAGGAATCACTCCCTGCTGGTTCCATTTTCTATTTTTTTCAGCTCCTGGGGGTTTGTGTCCTCCATTGGGAGTATTGCTCCGCCCTGGCCCTTGGTCAGGACGTTTACTAAAACGCTGTTTATCCGGCTATAACCGTCCGCATTAGAGCGTTCGGCTGTACCCTAGTGGACAGACACATGTGCTCTAGACAGGGAGTCCTGGGTTCAATTCCCACTGCCGCCACACTTTTTCCAAAAGTTTTCGCCGCACGCCAGCGACTTTTGAGGAATGCCCCTTCGAAGGGACATCATTCACGGTACATTACACTGTTTTTCAAGGGTCCATACAGTGTGATAGGCTTCTATGAAGTGATGAGAATGTTTTCTGTAAGTTTAATGCATTTTTTGAGGTAATTTTGGGAATATTTGAGCCTTTTTCCTTGGTCCTACTAGCTTGATCAACTAGTACTCCAGGGGGGAGTAAGAAAAAGTCACTGCCATGTCTTTCTTGGAGGGCTTGATCCAGGCTAAGCCCCCCTTAAAACCCTTTGTTGATGCTGAGACAAACTTAAGTGTTTTTATCTCTCTTTTGTGGCCTAAAGTACACTTTCTCAAGGTAACTAGGGTTGTGACCCTAGCCCCCCCCATGAAGTTCACCCCTACCACTCAACTGAGCGGAGGTACCTTCCTTCATGGAGGTCATACCAAAATAAATCAGGCATTCCATGCTTGTGGGCCTTGGAGGTTAAGCCTAAGTGGTCTCCCACCCCAAGACCCCTATACTCAATTGAATCTACCACTTATTGTGGTCCTACTTTGTAACTGTTTCTGAATTCAGTTGCTTGGCCAAGTCACTTTCTGTGTGGTCCTGACATCTATGCCCCTCAGTCCTAACCAGCACCATTTCACCCAAAAGAGTGCACATGAAGTGCCTATTGCAGCCACTGAGGCTAGAGTCTGACCAATTTTCATATAAAACCTTTTGCATTATTCATTTGTGATTGAATCTATGTTCATATATCTGCTTTGTCTATCTGCAGCCCTTCTGTGTTACACTGGATTCCAAAACCAATCATTGATTTCATTGATTCGATCCATATTCAGTCCTTGCTCTACTTGCTGCTTTGGTTTGGGGTTTTCCACTACAAAACCAACTTGCAGGAATACATCAAAAGACCTAGGGCATAATTCAAGGACATCTTTCTATGCTCCAAAACACGTCACTACAACCGGCAACACAAGAGCCATTACCGGGAGGACAGAAAGCAAGAGCTGCAATTTTTGCAGGTCACCAGGCGACTGCACCGTCAAGCCTGGGGTCGCAGAAGATACAGGATGATTTGTGTTTTGATTGTAACTAGGCTCCCCTGAGCCAGCCACACTCATGGGCAATATGATTCGATGTATGTATAATAGTCTGTGATACACATATGGCAAGAGTTCAATCAGGGGTAAGGATGGGGCAGGGGTAGGGGGGGGGGGGGCCATCAGGCACCCTGATGCTTGGCGCCTCCACCAAAGAATCAGGATAGTCAACAAGTGAAATCTCATGTAAACCCGTACTACCAAATCCAGCTGTGCCCCTGGTTGATGTGGGTAGGTCCTGGACTACTGTCAGGCACGTAGGAAAGTAATATTCAATAATGATCTGAGCGATTCTGTCGCCTTTGAACACAGCAGAGGGCGATGAGCCATTATTATAAAGTATGACCTGGATGTTGCCTCGATAATCCCGGTCAATGACTCCACCCCTCACCTGCAAGCTGTGTTTCCACGCTAAGGAGGACCTGTCAGCGATCCTTCCATATGTGCTGGGAGGTCCCATCAATGAGACGTCAGTTGGAACCAATACTTTATCCTGTGGAGGGATTACTATATGCACAGCAGAATACAAATCATATCCTGCCGACTCGGGTGTTCCTTTTGTAGGAATGGTGGCATTTTCAGACAGAATTCTCACGTGCAGTGGCATGAGGCTGGTAGGACCTGCCAGGCAGGGGGGGGGGTACTCAGACTCAGGCTGCTGTAAGAAAGGTTGAGTTTTCAGACCTGGTCTGGACTTTCCCAGATATGGACGGTCCTGCAGGTCAGCCTCACGCAATGCTCGCACTCCCTTCCTAAGGAATTGAGCATCCTCTTGCCTGTCCTCTAAGCAACCCTGAACCAACCTGCTTGCACTGACATGTACCCGTACCTCAGGTCCGTGATCCATGACAATCATCTGGTTCCCAGGATAATATTGTACAGGATGGTGAAATTGTTCTGAAAAGGAAGGGCGGGGGTAACAACAGTCACACAAATGAGGAACATAAACGAGAAACGCGTTGTCATCGAGGGTAACTGTTGAAAAAATTCTGCCACACCCTTGCCTGGTGCACTCAAACTGCCAAAAATATTGCAAGCGAACCCTCTGAAGCTCTGGGGGGGCGTCAAAAGCCTCAGGCAGTTCTGTGAACAAGACTGTCTGCGTTCCATACCTGATCTGCTGTCCATCGCCACTTCTGTCGTCCGCTGTACAATGACCAGCTTGATCGGACAGTCGTTTTGATGACTTCTGTGGTGCTTCTGCAACCACCTGTACGTGGGAAACATGATGTACATTCTCAGAACGCCCATACTGATAATGGGGCTTATTGCGACGAAGTTTCACACATTCTGCCTGCACATATGCATCATATCCTGGCACGACGGCCAGCCCGTACCGAACCATAAATGGCAAACCCAAAATCAGGCGGGGCCCAATGGCAGCTACGTATACAAAAACATCCACGCATTTGAAAATTTTGAGTTTTCCATTTTTGGTGTAAACCGGCACAGAAACTGTCACTTTCACGCCCTTATCACCACCCTTGAGGCGGGATTTTCCCGCCGTCACCAACACGATTGGGTGTGGGGCATCTTCAAGTGGAATATTTTGAAATAGCTCATATCCACCAATGGCTACGAGCTCACTTCCTGTGTCCGCCAGGGCCAGAGTGACGATGGTTTCCTTGCCCATCGCATCAGGGAATTGTACCCGTGCTTGTACAAGTACTTCCCTCCTCATCTTGGAACCACGTTTGCCCCTGGTACGTGGTTCCCGGTAAATCTCCTCATCAAGGTCGTCCAGTTTGATCACATTCCCGTTGGCAAACTCTGCTCCTTGACCCACATTCAGCACCCGATGCGCTCCCACATGGTATAATTTCCTCCGTGTAGGTAACGGTAAGTCAGGCAATGACATCGGGGCGGTACTACGCCACTTCCGGAACTTATTCAGTTTTCGGTGGTGGCGGCGATGTCGCCTGGCCCCCTACGGGGCTGAGGGGCAGTCTTGGGCCCAGTGGCCCTTTCCACCACACTTCTTGCATATGTCCTTGGACTGTGGTCTACTTTGAGGTTTGGACCCTGACCGCGATTCTCGGCTCCGGCTGCGACTCTTGGGTCTCCCCCGTTCAGGAGAACGATCTTTGCTTCGACTTCGCCCTCGTTCGCGATCCGGTGGTTTCTCATACCCAGGAGTATGCCCTCGCTCACTTCTGCGATCTCCACTGCGTGGTCGACCGTCAGCACTGGACCGCCCTGGGCTCCGACCACGGTCCTGTCCGCTTTTACGGCGATCCGGCTGAAGACAATCCTTCGAGGTATGGTCTGTGGCATCGCAATTGTAACACCTCAATTTATGAGGACAGTCCTTTTGAGTGTGGTCTTTAGACTTGCAATTGAAGCATCGACCCTCAGATTTGAGCTTGGCCGTAATATGTGACCGGCTTGACAGTACACTGCCATGTGGAGAATTTCTCCTGTCGTCATATCGCGACTGAGATGGCCCCCGGCCTCCAGTTTCTCCTCCACTGCGATCCTTGCTGTCCCTTCTGTGGTATGGGGACCTTGGCGTACCATCTCGATGTTGCCGACGGTCATCGTGTCGATCACGGCTGCCATTTCGACGTTCTCGGCTGCCGTCTCGGCGGCCCTGGCTGCCATCCCGGCGTGAACGGTGCTCATCTCGTCCCCGGGATCGTGATCGTTCTCTGGAAACTGCCCGTACACTGGCCGCGTCATCCGTCAAAAACTCCTCCTCCATCTCAGCATACTCGGCGGAACTTAAGAAAGGCATGACATGCATAAATAGTTCCCAATAATTGAATTCTAGGCCTCCATGATCTGCCTGAACTCGATAAATTTTGTTGTATGCCGCCTTAGTTGCAGCATCCTGTGGGCATTCTTTCACATGTCTGCGAAGCTCCTTGATGAGTCGGTCACGTGCTTGTCTGTGGGTGACGCCTCCCCTCACCAGACTGCCCTCCTCTGACCAGTCATTCATGAAATCTGTCCACGAGAGGGTCGTGAGGGGTTCATTGGGCAACGCACGTCTTCTCCACTTTGCTCCAGGTTTGTGGATGTTTACCATGCGACGTCCAGTGATGTCTTGCCACAGCTCCTCCAGGGATAGACCTTCTCTCCTTCTATTTTTGGCATGGCGGTCACGGACGTCTTCATTTGTCAGCGCCGCCAGAAGGATGTCAGACTGATGTTTTTCATCAAATCGCTCGGCGTAATCGGCCCTCCACTCATTGAATCGTTTGATCCACGCCTCTTGCGTCGCTCGCTCGCAATCCCAAGTGGGCACTTTGGCCATCTTTTTCAGTACTTCATTTACTTGGGGATCAAGCCACGAATTTGTTTGCGTTCCAAACATACCCTGTTCCGTCCGCGGGGCCTCACCAGAATCCTTCAAGTATTTCTGCAACTCATCCATCAATGGCACTGCCCGGACCTCCTTGAACGCTCGCATGTCATCTGGTACACCTGTAGGGCGTACTCTGTACTTCATCTTCATGTTATCGGCGCTCCTGCGTACCATATTAGGCACAAAATGCCCATCCTTCACATATGGCGCCACTTGCAACCACGTCAGTGGATTTTCTTTAGGACACCAATCTGGTGGAGGTTCGTCCGAGCTATTGCCCATGGCACTCGCCACCTCGTATGGGTGTGCATACGGGCGCACCATCTCAGATGCCTCACTTCTCGTGGGCAACGGGGCCGCGTGGTGCATGGGTGGCACCGAGCTCAGTGGCGGCTCTGGATGGTCTAAGACCACAGACGATGTTCCGGGGATGTCGTGCGCTGCTGTATGAGCTGGTGGTGCTGCAGCAGTGGGTGCTGCAGCCCCATGTGAGACCCTGGACACAGTGAAAGCGGCAATCTGGGCTCGCACATCCTGCATTGCCTGTTCCACCTGCGTTTTGTCCGCCTTCTCCTTCTGTAATTCTTCAATGTGACTCAGACGGGACTCCACGTGCGCTTTGTCGACCTTCTCATTTTGTGTGGCTTTGACCCTTCTGATTTTATCTTCCAACGCTCTGAGATCTTCAGAATTTGTGAAGTTGAGGTCCTGAATAGCCTCACCAAGGCGCTCCCGATCAGCCCTGTGATCCTTGTCGGAATCTTGGAGTTGCTGTGTGAGGGTACCTATTTGCGTCTTGAACTCCTCCCTCGTGACTTTCTCATTGTGGATCTTAATGTTCGCTTGGTCAAGGCGATCAATACTCTCCTGCACACTTTCGGAGACGCCCTGTATCGCCCTGGCATGATTCTCATTAGCCTGTGCCACTTCAGATTTGGTGGCCTTCTCGCACTGCATTTTGTTTTGCATATTTTCCACGCGGGCTAAATTCGTACTCAGTGCGGACGAGGCGTCCTCCAAAGACTTGTTTTGTGCAGCGGTCGCACTCGCCAGTTCCATCTTCGTGGCATACACCAGATCCAGCTGCACCCTCAGGGCTGTAGTGTCTACAGTGCCCGGGCTCGGACTCTTTGGGCCCTGTGGGGTGCGTGGGGAGCGATTGTCTGCTCCACTGACCTTGGCTGACTCTGCATAAGCCAGCAACCATGATTCCATCTCTGTGGCCTTGGTCATTAAACCCTGTGTCTGGGCAACGAGCTGGGTGTGTGATTTCTGCATGTACTGCACCCTTTCCTCAATTTGCCTGCTAGTGTCGCCCACCTGTTTCATTGCGGCCTCCGCCTTAGCGACTGCAGCAGTGTGGACACCCTGAATTTGTATGTGGATCTCCTGGTTGATTCGGGTTTCGTTCTCCATGGCAGCCTTGACCTTCTGTCCAGCCGTGCTCAGTCGGCCCTCGGTTTCACAGACCTTGTTGGCCACAGTGTCAATTGCCTGCTTCACCTCTTGGACAGAGGTCGCCACATCCTTCACACTGATCATGTCCCTCTCCATTCTGGCGGCCATTGTCTCCACTCGTTGTGATTCGAAGGCGATGGTTCGCACCGCTTCTGCCGCCTTGTCTTTCTGGCTTTTCGCCTCCCGCGCGCCCTGGGCAGCATCCTCTGCATGCTGCTTTATGGCCCCTTCAGTGGCTACCACCCTGGCCACCGCCGTGTTGGCACTCTGGGCTGCCTTCACCGCCGTGTTGCTGAATTCCTCGATTCGCCTTGCCATTGTGGCGTCCCCTGAAGGGGTGTTGTGTTCTGGATGTGGTGCCCTGACACTCTGGCGCTCTAACTCGTGAATTCGTGCGCCCAGGCTATCCACCTCGTGCGTTGCTGCACCTTTGTGGGCGTCCAACGTCTTCTCCAACTTGTCAATCCACTTCTCCGCTCGTTCAACCCGTGACTCAAGAATCTGGTTTTGCGTCCTTGGGATACCTTCGTGAGCGTCTTTTTCTAACGTAGATATCCTGTGCTCCAGCTTACTTTCGTGATGAGCCTCTCTTCGCTGGAGCTCGGCACAGTCTTGGCGACGGGCGGCCTCCTGCTGCTCCATTCGTGCCGCCAAGGTATTGACTTGTACCTCCAACTCGTTCATCCGCTCATCCAATCCACGATGGTCCGCAAGGAGTGCATTCCATTTGGATGTAGCTTGTCTGTCTACTTCCTGGACCCGGGTCTGCACCACCTGGATCGCCTTCTCCACCCCGGCTGGCATCTCCACCACACGTGACGCCTCCTTGGTCTCCAAAGTTGTCACTATCCTGGACAACTGGTCCAATTGCCTCACGATGTCACTGACGTCGACGTCTGACCTTCGTTTCGACACCTCTGGTCTGGTCTGCTTGGCCGTCATCTTATGGATGGCTCTCTTGACGATGGTGTCGATGGTGGCGTCCGGTAGGGCCAAGATATCAACTTGGGAACCTTCATCAGGACGATGCCGCTTGCGCTGGATGAATGTAGTAGGCTTTCGTGATGGCGGTGGTGGCATATCGGTTGACGAGGAACGGGACTTGGTGGGCACATAGGTGATCTTCTTGTTTCCCAAGCCAAATGAGGCCCTTTTGGCTGTTTCACCATAGCTGACCCGCCGATTTACAGGGATGTTTGTCCCGTGTGCCGCCTCGTCTATTCCATCTCCAAACGGAGTTTCTGAAATGTGAGTCAATTCGGCTCCCATTTGCCCGGTTTGGGTTTTCAATAATGACCTTTTGGTCTCCGTGTGGATTGGGGTGAGCAATTGCTCAACTTCTTGGTCCCACTCTTCCATTTCGGCTCTATGGATTTCCTGAGCGCTCATGTGTCCCAAAGGGGATCGATTTGTACTGCTACCATGTAATGGAGTAGCCCCTGAAACTTCCATTGTAGTGCCTTGCTCTACGTTAACCAAAAATCAAAAATAGAAAAAAGCTAGGGGCTTGAGATTTCTCTAAAATTTCAAAAAGAAAAATCCCCGAGCAAAGCTAATAAAATTTGCACAAACCCTCACCAAGACGAGGCAAACAGCACACAATACAACACAATTTTGTGTCTGACTTTTCCTCGTGGTCCCGGTTGTGCTTGGTGCGCGGAATGGGCTCGGCGCTTACCTTCACGATTGATATGACTCTCCTTGTAACAAATTGATAATCCACCACTTGAATTGAATTGAGTATTAATTGAAATTCATTGCAAAGAGTCCTGAGATACGAAAGAATTAGACCAAATCAAAGAGTGTCATCGAGGCACTCCATGCATGAAACATGTCGAACACATGGAAAGAGAGATGGAACGAAATTCGATCAAACATCAAACCTATAACTTAACCTCAAGACAAACATTGCATTCACTTGTGAGGTCATGAATGTAATTACACCACGGAGGTCAAAATACATAATGCATATCATGGCATGACACATGGTCGAATATCGACTCGCATGATGAAGCATGCACACCTACTTGAGCCACCTCAAGTTGGTCATTAATCTAACATGGCAAATCAATTGCATACTATGTCTATTTATCCATGAAATGTAAATTCAAACAACAACATGGACCAATGTCGTGTAAATCCACAAGAGTTCAACGAAAGAGTATCCAAGACTAACCTTCATTAATTTTCACGGTTCAAAGGCGAAGCATTGAACAATCAACCAACTTCAAGAGAAATATTGGCTCCTTGCAACAAGATGAAAATTCATGCCCAAATGAGAACAATACCATGGTAGGTTGAAAGACTCCCATCAATTGAAAAGATTCAAGGATAATTGAATTCATGGCATTCCAACAACCATTCACAACTCACCACAAGAGTGTGCAAACCCTTCGAAATTGTCACATGGACCAACATACACATACATGATTGTGACAACAATCCATTGGCACCATGAAGGCTTCGCGTGACGAACATGGTAAAGGGAACCTCACAATTCCTAATTTAGGGATGACCTTGAGTAACACCTCGTGATCGAATATGCATTCATTAACCATGGAAACCTTACGAACATTCACGGATTCTAATTTATGGACGGCTTTGTGTAACACCTCATAATTTGAATATACATTCATTTGCTCGAACACTCTTGGTCTCTCAGGGAAGCATGCATGTCTTCGACATTACAACAATACGCGTGGCTTCCGAATTAGACTGGTACATCCTTCAATTCAAAGCGACAATTAATTATGCTCGACCCATATTCAATTCATTCTTGGCGGCGTGACTCAGTCAATGGATAGTAAATCGAACTGACCAGGGAATGCGAAAAAACACCAGATTGGAACAAACAACATATCTGTCGAGACTCAATCATCCAAAATTCTGTCTTCGTCACTGGAGATTGCAATCCGCGACCTGTCCGGTCTCGGCCAACGACTGTCCAATTCTTGCAACTGGATTACTGAATTTCTGAGTCCTGACTGTTGACTGTCACCCATCCAGAGATGTGCAGTTCTATTACAAGGGCGTGTACGAAGGTTTACCAGGGGAAGTGAAAACATTTTTCGTGAGGGGATTAATGTTCCCCAACGAAGAGGTGTTCTCCTCTTCATTGGCCCACGGGGCCGTAGGCTCCGTGGGGTGTTCTTCGCCCTTAGGCGTCGCCCTCCACTCGGGAACAGCACGTTCCTTCTGCTTTTCGGCGATTCCCCTCCACGATGTAGGTTCTTGGGGGTGGGGGTGTTCGTGGTGTTCTTCCCCCCCCCTCGGCCACCCCGAATCCGGACAAGCGTTCGGATGGTAGATGCAATCGTGGGATGGGTGGACGGAGAAAGGAAGGACACACCCACCACCGGATGAACCGGATGGCGCGCCCATGGGCGCCGTAGGCGCCGCCGGTGTAGGATCAGGAACGGGCGGAGGCGCCGATTGCGGGGCCGGGACCACCGTAACGGGTTCCGCAGGCGTGGAGTACCAGTGGTCCCACGCATCGATCCTAGATGCAACGGCGGCGTAACGTGTAGCGAGCAACTCCACTGCGCTAAACACTTAGCCGTGTTGCCGTTGGACATCTTAAGATGATCCGACACACTAGCCTCCACCGCCTTAGAATCCCGTTGGTAGCCCTGAACCACCGCGTCAAACTTAGCCAACGTAGACAAGATTTGGGTCATCCGGTCCCCGTAGGACTGACTGATGCCCACGGTAGAGGCTACTGCCTGAGAAAGCTCCTGATGGGATCGCTGCAACTCCAGATTCTGATTTCGCAGGTCCCTCACCTGTGCCATCAGAGATTGGATGCACGTTTCGTAGTGCACCACACACCGGGGACAGCCACAGGTGTGCTGTAGGTCGTCCTCCCCCCGTGTAGGAGTGGGGCCCCCAGAATGTCGAAAAAATGGACCCCCCCCTCCACGAGGAGGAGATGACCCACCACCGCCCCCCCCAGCAGCCCCCCCTGCCACGGAGGGACCAGAGGGCCCCCCCGCAGGGCGAGACGGGGGTGTGGGGCGCGCAGCAACAGGTGCTGGCGCCCCCCCACTAGAGGGATGTCCCCCCCCCGAACCCCCACCACTAGATGGCCGAACCAGGTGCGGGATTCCTTGCACGTGCTCGATGTAAGCCACCTGGCGGTGGCGGGGTGACGGCGGAGGGGGAACATGACCAACAGCATTCGGTCGCGGCGGTGGGGGTGGGGATTCGTCCACCACAATATACTGCGGTGACTCATGAACCACCATAGGTGATCGAGTTCTCGGATGGGAAGCAAAAACAGGCTCCGATCCCGTTGCAACCGCTGGATCCCCCCCCCAATTGGGCAGTTGGGGGTCCTCCGTAGGAGATGTATTTGTGGGGGGAGAGACCAAATTTATTGGGAGGGTTGCTGAACCTCCCTCCACCTGATTCCCTCCCCCCCAGCTCAGATTGTTGACCTTCGGCATTGCCGGAGAATCATCCACTAGGGATGGACGATCTTTCGTGCCACTCATAGGCACTGGAGATGTAGTACCGGCCCGGTCCTCCGTAGGCTCCGGAGATTCCACGACAAGACACGGGCGGTTTTTGACGCCGCTCATAGGCACCGGGGACTCTTCCACAGCAATGAACTGAGGGGCCGGAGAGTCCTCCACCGTGATGTAGTGGGGGGCCGGGGATTCTTCCACAAGCATGGGGCGATCCCTGGTCCCTGACATAGGTTCAGGAGGTGCAGGCGACGAGGCAACGGAAATAGGGGAATGATGGAGTTCATGACGTTCCAACACTCCAATCTCCTCCTCCTCATCGTCGTTCCACTGCTCCACCGCCAGGGGGAACCACTGGTCACACTCATCCTCCTCGATTTGCGTGGGGGATTCCTCGATGATCGTAGGATTTAGCCTGGATCCGCTCGGGGGATTGGGATACGCTCCCAAGGCAGGAGATTCCTCCACCAGGGAGGGAAACCGCCGCGATCCACTCATTGGAGTGGGCGACGATTCCACCACAGTGGGGTTCTGCCTAGTCCCCGACAGGGCTTGCTGGATCAGGGCCACGGCCTCTCGAGCCGGACCCAGATGGCCATGGGGATCAGGCGTGAGCGCGAGTACTCGACGGTTTTCAGCGTCGAGTTGGTCAACAATGGGGCTGATGGGCCCTGCCGCAAACAGGTTTTTTCTGACCTGAGGCTCTGGCAACCCCCCTAGCGACGGAGGAGTGCCAGAGTCGACCACGATTGGCCCCATTGGCGAAGCCATCGTACCCCAGTCGGCAGCGCGTGAGGGCGCAGCGTTCGTACGCTCGATCACCCCAGTAAATTGGTCGATTACTGCCCGATTCTCGGCGCTAGTAACGGTTCCCGAGCCCATAATAGGCGATTGTGGTCCTCTTATCGCTCCCTGAGGGTGGCCGTCTATTTCCCCCCCAACCATCCCGGGTACACCAGCTGGATTTCGAGGATGGGGGGCCCCGATGGGAACATTCGGGGATTTCGGAAACTTAGGGTTCGTAGCCACTTAGGGCTTGGCCCGTTTTTGCGGCCCCTGCCCGGTCGATGGGGTCAGGGCCGAGGAGGTCCTGAGAGTGGGGACCTGGACACCCTCAGCTATCCCTCCCGGGGAAGAGATTTTAACTTGAATTTGGTCCATGATGTCTTGGACCGATCGCTTTCCGCGATGCCAAACGCCCAACAGAGACGAAAAATTTTCGCCTCTGCTACCATGAAACCAGACCGGGTGGTCAGGAGCAGAGGTCGCAGTGGCATGGGCAGCAACATTGCTTGGCACCGAAGACATCACGATAGTGTTGACTGAATAGTATCCTGCAAACAGATATGGTACACATAGCCAATGAAATACCTGATATGCACATATGAGAAATCCACCCTATCATCCAGTAATTGATATAACTACTAAACATCCAAGAATGCCTTATCCATCCCACATCCTATGTTCCTAACAAGGAAATGGAATATGATATACCCTATCCCACATATATCCCATATATAGGGCCAAATAATGCTCCCTTAGGGGTAAAATGCCAGGGTAGGGTTGTGACCTGCTTCAGGGGCGGAAGTGGGACGTGTTCTTTCGGGGGTCTTAATGCCATTCAAACCCCTATCCTTGGGTCTTACTGGAGCACTCCTACCACCACGAGGACTACTGCCGTCAGTCCTGCCCACGATAACACCCCCTGTGAGGGGTGCTAACAACGTGGCAAGCACTTCCCGAAGACTCTGCCGGGTCGTGCGCATGGTGGTGTTTGCAAGGTTTCGGAGTGCCGCCCCGTACCGAAACCACGACCCCACGACCGTCCCTGACCCGTGACCCAAGCCAACGAGCTAAATCATTTGCTCAAAATGGCGAAGGCTTGAAAACTTCGTTGGGTTGGCGGGTACAACCCATTTTCCCTTTTTGTGTTGGGCGTGATGGTTTTCCACCGATTTGCCCTTGTCCACACGAGGGTAGGTATACAAGGTACGAAGTACTCGTGTGGCTCACATTACGTGGAAAAAATTTCGTGGCGTGCAAAATTGCCACTACATACGGCGAGGACTTAAGCCTAGAGGGAGGGGTCGTCCTCTACAATACAAGTATTCTAATATGAATTGCAATGGGTGCCTTTGCCCCGTCACTCTATGAGTGGGTGGGGTCTTCAAAGGCAAGGAGTGGCGTTGCGGATTTGGGCCGTCTCCGCCGCCTGGGTATTCGTCCCCGGTCGCTATGCGTGCCCGGGTTGGGAGTGGGTACCCTCCATTGCCATTGCATGGGGCCGCATGCTGGCTGGGTGTGCTCTTCATGTCCTTGATGAATTTCGCGGGGGAATTCCTGCCTGCAACGAGAGGGAACAAACAATATGATGAAAAGGGCGAGTGTGCACATGCATATGTTTATGAGAGAATATGTATATTAATGTTTTCTCTAGAGTTCCCCACGAGTGGACTTGGATTTCCACAACACCCGAGGGGTCCTCTATCCCAACACCCAACCAAACGGGTTGGGATATGGGCGTGGCATTTTTCTTTATAGAGACCCGTGCGTGGACTTGGATTTCCACAACACACACGAGTCTCTCTGTCCGAGACACACCAAAACCGGGTGTGCCCGTGGCCAATGGTAGCGTGTGTGTGCGCATGCCATTAATTTAGTTACGGGATTATATGGTTGCCTATTACGTTGGTTATCACCCGCCCCCCGAGCAAGCAAGACCTAGGTTGACACCTACCTTTGGGGTTTTGTAGCCGTGTACACCGGCCCAAGTTTACACACGGAGGTGTAAACATGAATCCGTCATACACGGTGTAGAGGGGTTGGGGGAGTAAAACTCCTTCGGGGCGTGTCATCGTGCCCCCGGGGAGCAGGGTGGGCTGATACACCAGCGGGACCGTACGGGCGACCTCCCCAATTTGCAACCTGGAGGTGACCCCCTGCGCTACGGCCCGCCGGTGGCACACCCACCGACAAAGGTAACGCGCAAGCTAACCTAAGTGTTTATACGCACGCCCCCAAGACACACACGAACACCAAGCAACAAGGTGGCGTATCCATACACGTGTTCTATTGTGGATATGCTTACTGTTTGTTGTGTGTACGTGAGTAGTTTGTGGAGGCTCTTGCACGTGCCGTATGTGTGGAGTGCCCCCATCACGTGCCCCAAGGCCGCCACCGCGAGACCCACACTCTGTGATGCCCTCCGGGCGAGTGTGTGCCCCCGGGCCCTGCCAGTGGGTGTGCGCGCACAGGTGTGTCTTGTGTTTGTCGGTGTGCATCGCTCTATTATGTGTATATGTGATATATATACGTAGTATGGCTCCTAGGTGAGGGGTTAGCAGTGAGGTCAGGTTATTATTACATGGTTATGAGGTTTGTCTATTTAAGTGTGTCTACTCACACCCTCATCCCATCTCCGTACCTCCTCCTTTACCCTCTATGTGGTGCATCACGTGTGACACACATGCTAACATTACACATCCACAAGGACACGGCCCTTGGCTGAGCCGTGCCCATGAGCAGGATCAGCGAGCCACAACCGTGGCTTTTCCAAATTCCAAAAGGCACACCGGCCTTGGTTTCCTGTGTGTCGGTTCTGTTTACAAGTGGGCCTTTGGCTAGGCCTTGTCTCGGTCTTTTACAAGCAAGTAATCAAGCAGGTTTACATCTTACAAGCAAGAGCTCACTCATTACTACAAGCGTTACGGGCAAGCACATCAAGAACATCAAGCACATCAAGCCCTCATAAACGATCTAAAGCACGTGGGTGCAAGGTGTGGGCATCGTACCCGTGTTTATCTTTGTGCCTAGTGTTTTAAGCGGTTCTTTTACCCTGAGGCCATCGTGACCTCTTTCCTCTAATTAGTGAGCTACCGCGCGCACGGTGGGCCATCGTGGCCGTGTTTGTTAAGTGGCCTAAGCATGACAAGACAGTGGCGAGCACAAGTCAGTCATGCATCCCTGACCTCTACCTTTGTTTCCCCACGTGCTCCCTGCTGCAGGCACAGTCCTAAGTTGCTGTCAGTGTCTCCTGTCCCTGTTGCTGGCTTTTCTTTGTCAAAAGTAAAATTTTGGCACTGTCGCGTCGCGCCGTTTCGTATGTACCATTACCTTCAGTTTTGTTTAAAAGTGTGATTTCACTTTGCCTTTAGTTTTAATTCTTTGAAAAACTACCTGCCCTTACCTGCTGGACCCCACATGCCTCATGCGACACGCAGGGACCAGACTCTACGCGCAACAGCTCGCAATTTCGCCTACTACTTATTGCGGGACCTGCGGGATCCCGTTTGTCAATTTCTGTATCTCGGCGGTGGTTCGATTCCCACCGATCGGAGCTACTTCAGCGGCCGTGCGGCCGGCTCCGAGATTGCCTGGCGTAGGTTCGATTCCCTATGGGAGGCAATCTGCTAACCTGTGATTTGCTGCTGTTTGTGACTGCTACGTTCCTCTTGGGCATGTACTTCCTGCCCGTGGCAGTCGTTTTAAGTGGGGGGGTGAAGCAGGTCACAACCCTACCCTGGCATTTTACCCCTAAGGGAGCATTATTTGGCCCTATATATGGGATATATGTGGGATAGGGTATATCATATTCCATTTCCTTGTTAGGAACATAGGATGTGGGATAGATAAGGCAATCATGGATGTTTAGTAGTTATATCAATCAGTGGATGATAGGGTGGATTTCTCATATGTGCATATCAGGTATTTCATTGGCTATGTGTACCATATCTGTTTGCAGGATACTATTCAGCCAACACTATCGTTATGTCTTCGGTGCCAAGCAATGTTGCTGCCCATGCCACTGCGACCTCTGCTCCTGACCACCCGGTCTGGTTTCAGCATATGGACCCATGAAATTGTGACCAAAGTTGTACTTGAGCTACATGTCCATTACCCTATAGTCGGACCCCGCCTGGTTAGGATGGCTCCTCTTGACTGTGAACGGATGCTACATGTGCGCTACATAGCATTGATGGCTATCGTGAGTGGTCGGGATCTCAAAAAATAAGTTTTGTAACCTTCAATTTTTGTCCTGCGCAACAAGAAAATTGACGCTGCAAACTCCATAGTAGACTTGAGGCACCTACCAAATGCTAACTTGATGTACAAAAGGGGCCATCGACAACTACATGTCGCAAATACCATGTAGGCTAATCTCACGTTTGGAACCTATTAATGTTAACAATCACCTGTTTTTATCGATCATTTTTACGAAACAAACCGGTTTTGCCGACTAAACTTATTAGTTTTCAAAATAATCAGTTTTCCCAATTATTTAGTCCTTAAGAACCAAAATGTGCAAATCAGTCGCAAATGAGGCCATATAACCCAGAGCAAGCTCTAGCACAAACATATAAAATGATGAATGAGACATTCTATAATCGAATGAATAATTACATCAAGTACACAAATGTGAATGCGAAAATATGCATAAGGTATGTTTGACATGTTTTACATCTATTGCATGAACACAACACCGATGTTTGTGTCAACTACATTTGTTGCGTACCGTTGGTTCACAAAATTCCATAGCCTTCGACAAGTCCACGTCGCAAAGAATCTACTGTGAGCAATGGAAACCCAAGCACTCGCAAGTAGATCCAGATCATCTTTTATCACAAAAAGCAAACATCCAAAAGTGATGTCCTATGGCGTTGGTCGCATAGAGAAATTTGTTTTTTCCATGATAGACATAAAACACATGGTCGCGGTTCCAACGGTTCCTCGGAAAAACCAGCTATCGGCAAGAATCTCAGTTCATTTTCAAAACAATCGGCACAATTCGTTTCCAAAAGTAGCCAATTAGTCGGAGCGAGTAGTCCTTGTCACAATTATTTTCAAAAATATATTGAGTACGGTTTTTGCACCCACAAGAAGGTATCATTCCGACAATTGCTCATAGATTGTAAAATACAACTTTGTACATTGTGTTTACCCTCTGATATGCCAGGCACCTTGTGGTCATGGTGCATGCATAAAGTATTTATTACATATGCATCAATGCCGTAATCCTTTTTTAATTTTCGCATTGAGACCTCTCTCGCTCCAACTTCCATTTTTATTTTGTTCGTGTCTTCTTTGCCTTTGTTTTGCATATTTTTGCTTTTATTGCCAAATTGCTCAACTTATGCATCTCCACTCCCCCCCCCCCCAACCACTCTCTACTATGTGTTCATTTTTCATCAATTGCAGCATTTTGGATCCAACACATAGTTGGCAGGTTGAAATCAATGACAATGTATGTCGGGAAACCAGTTTGTACCAAATACGGGCCATTACCACAAAGCAAACTGTTTCTGCAAAATATTAACACCTAGAAGCAGTGCACACATTTTGTTCGAATTTCGACAAAAACCAACATTGAAGCACCCTCTCAATATCGAAATAAATTCAAAATTCATATGTTCAATCCAGGTTTTTGTGCACGGCCGAATTTTGTGCTTGGCATTGAACCATCCACTCGTTTTGCAAAAGCCCAGCAAGAGCAAGAATGCAACAAAAAAACGATTTCAAACCTTGAAAACCATGCAAAATAATGCTTCTTTGTAATAACACCTCTAAAACCAATGCATGTGGGGCAAAAAACAAATGATCTTGTTTGCTCATTGTCTCCTTTGGAGGAACTGGCCTCACTAGCTATGGGCTCAATGTAAAACAAAACACAGCTACATGGAGGAAAAACGTGTCAAACAACCAATTTGCCCAACAACTTTCCAGGACCACACAGCCTGAAACCCAACGGTGGTCCAGTTCCTTGAAATGTTGATCATAACCATCCAATTGTACGGCCCTGCACAAACGCTTTCATGGCACTTCTGAAAATCAAAAAGGGGCCCTGCAATGGGTTTGACAACAAGCACATACAATTGTAGGAATAATGTGCCTTCAAAACTCAACACAAATATGATCAGAATGGGCCAAAAACTGAACAAATGTTGGGGCAGAGGTATTATGTGGTAATGACTTCAGGGACATAGATGCATGGCACTGGACCAATTCCATGTGCACACGCAGGGTTGTACAAAAGGAAGAAGGGTTGGTAAACAGGTTGGACAACACACAATAAATGACCTTGGAAACCTTCGAACTGCTCTGCAGGCTGCCAACTGGGCAGTACAACTGTCTGAATTCCAAGGGGAAACAGCAAGACAAAAAACCATGGCACAGTGCTGAGCCTTTGTTGACCACTGAATGAGGCAAAGAACCCCCCAAAAATATCATCCGACAATTCACTTGGAAGCAGCACTTTGCTGGCAAAATGCAGGGACCTACAGTTGAGAAGAAAATGTTTGGTATTTTCATTTGGTCAGGGCTCAACAAAATTGTTGATACTGGGTAGCAAAATTAGACTGTTTGGTGGATATATTTCTCAAACACTTCCCACTCACAAACTTGAGATAATTGACAAACCATTTGGCTTGCTTTAGAGGAAACAATCATCTCCTTCATCCAACACAGAGGGTTTGAATACTGCAAGAAAGGATCAGCAATTGATTGGTGGGACATGACTATATCCATTACTGTGCACCCTCTACTCCAGATCATTTGTGTGCTGGTCCAAACAGCTTTGTGGTTGGGAGTCACGTGGAGTGCAGAATTTTGGTCAAAATAGGGTAGCAAAAAAAAGAACATGGAGGAGCAGGCCACAGGGGAGAGAGGAAAGAGGAAAGAAATGAATCTGTCCTCTCAGAGACATGGCTGCGACAGATGCCTGAGGGTGGGAGGGAGTGAGGAGAAATCTGCGAAAAAAAAGGAAATCTACACAGAGTTCTATAGCCAAGAGGCATGCTGATGTGAGCGCAATAATGACTAAAGATTCGCTGAAGAAAAAGATGCCAAAGTACCATGCATGCTCGAGAGGTCAGTTGGAAAGGTATAGATGTGCAAAACTCTGCACAAGCACGCGAATCCCGCTGCATCGTCCACCAATTGTTCATGCTAAGACAACCGCTGCTCCTAAATGCACACAAGCACACACACACACACACACACAACACGAACTTCACATATACGCACGCACGCACGCACGCACAGCGTGCAACCAGGAGAAAGACCAGTGCCAAGTGTCGTCAACTTGTCGTCAGGTGGCAAGTAAAGCAAACAAATAAATGTGTACAGAGACACGGAAGAGGCTGAAGTGCAGAATGAAACTAGACCCCTCATCTAACAGGAGTGGGAAATGACGGGCAAATTTGTACAGCAGGCAAAGATACCAATATGAGATACCCAAAATTTCCATCTTCTTGCCTAATTGTAGGAATAATCAGGCTCATGGGGTTCGAGACAACAGGAAACACAAGGAAAAGGCTTAGATGGATCAGACAGACAGGCTAATTAATTGCACACGAGTGTCTGATGATAACAGGGCGAGATCCAACAACACCAATACTCACACCTCTACGAAGAGGCACCGCAGCACCCCTGCAATCCCCTTTCACACACGCACGCTGGTCGACCAGGACAGAACACCACGCCATCGACCCGCTGAGGGTGCATGCGTATGCGCATGCACATCTATGCCCCCACGTGTCCATTTTGTTCATTTTTTGGCTGCCAACACCCAGGGGGGATCATGTGGCTGCAACTCCTTGAGCAACAGGGGGTAACGCCACGCACGACAGCCGTTCCCGACCAACTCACTTCAGAGACCCTTTGGAGCCTGGCAACAGAACCATGCAGCTGCCCGCGAGATGGATGCGACTGTCCATTGCAGCTCCCGCATGTAAAACGCGCAGGTTTGGCAGAAAGAGATGGTCGGTACAGTGTGCGTGCAATGGGGGCGGCCGTATGCAAATGAAGACCCAAAGCAGCAAACTCATTCAACCTCCACAGGAACAGAGCAGGGGCAGACTGCACAAATGAACGAAGAATGACTGAATGACCAAAGGCGGCTGCGGGTGGGGCACCCCTGATGCAAGCGCGCAGGAGGGAACGAGGCTGAGGGGCTGCACAAAGTGGCAGGGGGCAAATGAAAAGCCCCGTTGATTCAATCCTCTTCCAATCGGCTCGTGTGATGGAACGTATGACCGAATCTCGATCACAGACCCAAGAAAAAATCCGACTCACCCATGAGTGTGGAGCTGCAGTCGGTTGGAAGGACCGCACAGCTTTGGGAGCGTTGCTGATTCCACGTACAAGCAGCCCTTTCCAGGCTTGCAGCGCTACAATGAGGCGGAAAAGAACAGCAAACTCTCTGCTGGGGCCCCGAAAACCAGAACCACGCCTGCCCCGCAGGCTGGGGGGTACGTGACAACACACGGGATCCACTGCCATGGTGCGCAACAAGATTAGTCAAACTGCCAATGCAAGGGAGACCATTCAGAGTGGTGAACATCGACACTCGGCCTGGACGGAGGGCTCACGCAATATCCCCACGCCTTCGCACATTCCGCATCGTGCCCAGGTTGCGACCCTTTGCTGCATACTGCGAGAATCAAGCAACGGTAAAAGCAAGAAGACATGTAACAAAACAAACCAACCCTTTCAATTTTACCTGCCAAATTGTAGCATCGTGGTTTTTGATATTGGGGCGGGGTGCTGTGTCAGGGTAATCTCTTTCTTTTCTGCGCTGCCTTGTTCTGTTGTGCAGGGTTGCGGCTGATGCAGGCATCTCGACATTTTCGATCGAATACCCCAATATGAAACCCAGCAATACAACGGGAAAAAGAAAATTCAGTCTTGAAAGGAAAATAACAATGGTGTCCACCAACTGCTGAAAAAGCCAATCCTGCTCAACGATTCTGTCCCACGACCAGACCCTGGCAAACTGTCGACACTAGCTACCTGCGTTCATTGACTGGTCATTAAGATTGCGCAGGCAACCCATGCATGCAACTAACAACATAAACCAGCAACTGCAGGCAAGCCATACACACAGGCGCCAGTGCCCAGCCAGCAATGCGGACAGGCAGCAGGGCAGAATCCATCTAAACCTGGGGGGGGGGGGGCTAGTTAAGGTGAGCTAAGCGAAGGTGTAGGTGGGAGCAGCACGACAGCATTGGCAACAAAGACAAAAGCTGCGACTGTGTGACAAAAGAGGCACCCAGAGCAAAGGCGACAGAGCACGCCAATTGTATCATCTGTCGAGCGTCCAGCAAAGGTTTGCAGCTCAGTAATTCTCAACACCCAACAAACTCATTCGACGCTGTACGTGGTTTGGACTGCATATGACGCAGGCTGACATGCATCTAGCACGCCCTGAATAACGGCCGCACGCAGGCATGCCCGTATGGAAGCGCTGGGAACGGAGCAATACTGCAGAACTGCATACCTCCGACATAACAGTGCTCACATATTTGCTGAACATCTCCTCCTCTTCATGCATCGCCTTCCTCATCATCTCACCCTGCAATTATACGGAAAACGGTGCAGTAAACAGACCGCCCTCCGCACGTTGCAACCAATCACAGCCCACAGAATCACATCCAACTTCCACACATCCTTGTGCAACGTTCTGTACATGGTCTGCTAACGCTAATCACAGTTATCATGGGGATTCACGGGAGAATTACGTTGTGTCCACCTGGAGGAAGGCATCAAATGGTCGCACATGCACGAATTGTATGTGGCAGGATTCTCATGGGTATTGGTTGGAGGGCAATTAACATGCAATGAAATGCACCAAGGAGTACACACATTCCGAGGGGAAAGCGTTTCATGCACCACAGGTCGCTCTCTGCATATACCGGGCAATTGTGCAGAGTGCAGAATGCTCTGCAGAATGCACAGTAAAGAGAAATCGACAACGAAAATCTGCTGCGAAACAACGACAACGACAATGACATCCACAATAAAAACAACGCAACCAACCAACCACCAGAAACGAGCAGCGGGAAAGCTTCTGCTCAAAGAAACGCTTGAAGCACCCAAGCTCCAATTGGGTGTGAGGGAGGCACACAACCCGCCTACCGGGCACTCGGCGACGGTATTCCGCTAAAGGCCTCCGGCTTATGCACACTCTGCCCCCTGTGTGACATTCCGTCTGGTTGTTGCTCCTTTACGGGGCCCTGGACGGTCACCCGTTCTTCCCTTCGCATGTTGCGTCGGGTCGCTGCTTTCTGTCGGCCGCTGCGGCC
Source organism: Eutreptiella sp. 'Long Island Sound 2002' (assembly GCA_964036045.1). Lineage (NCBI taxonomy): Eukaryota > Euglenozoa > Euglenophyceae > Eutreptiales > Eutreptiaceae > Eutreptiella > Eutreptiella sp. 'Long Island Sound 2002'. The sequence continues at coordinate 20,841,932 of OZ038386.1, read as the reverse complement.
GGTGCTCTTGCTGGTGTCGTTTCCGCGTTCGCGGAGCCCAGTAGTTGGTGTGTTGGGGCTGTGCTGAATGTGGCATGGTGTGCCGTTTGCGCGTCAGCGGCGCCCAATGGCGTATTGAGGATGTGCTGGTTGTTGCCGGGGTTGTTTGACTGTTTTTGCCGTCCACACACCTCTGTCCACAGGCCGTCCATAGCCTGCCTCGCTGTGTTTCTGTGAGGCCCAGGTGCCCTGTCCCCCCCCCCCCCCCTCGAGGCCTTGTGCCAAACCCCCCCCCCCCCCTCCACCTCCCCACCGCCTTGGGCCTTTCGCTCAGGTCGCCCCGACTAACCCTCTTTGATTCTGACAGTCTACGTCCTTTAGAGGCCATTTTCCAGCGGCCCATGGCGATGCTTGGCGACTGGTATTTGGCAACCCTAACCCGTATTCCTTTAAACAATATGTGCCTCGGGGCCTGGGGTCTTTCTGCGATGGGAGATGGAGGGTCTGATGGGGGAGGGGAAAGGAAGGGTGGGCATACACGAAACCTCCGCAGTACCAGAGCATACCTCCATTCGTTCTTGCTCCTTCTCAGCTTTCGACTTTGCCTCCTTCTCTCTCTGTGAGATGGAAACGTTACACCGCACCCATGGAACCGTGCAAACCCGCCCATGATCTGCACCCACCATGGAACGATCAAGTGTGCCAAGATGCCCCTCCTTGACCCTGCATCGCTATCGCGCACTGATGCGGAACAAAGGGAACAATGGGAGTAGGGCTTATCGGGAGCCTGAACAAAATGGCCATCCCTCTCAGGCTTGCAGCTAGTACCTGGACGCCCGGGTCTGCCCGGCTGCACCCTCCTGCTCTGCCCGGGCCTCTTGCTGATGGCTCCTGTGCATTGGGCCTGCTCTGCCTGGGTCAGCCCAGATACACCCTATCACTCGGCCCGGATACTAGCCGCAAGTCTGATCCCTCTTGGACACAGTATCTCCCTCCTGCATGAACCATCATGGTTCGGGGACTGTTCGGGTTCGGGTTCGGGTTCGGGTTCGGGTTCGGGGACTGTCTAATGAGGGTGCCAGGGGAGTTGTGGGTTGGGCGGCTTGAAGCCTGAGGACGCCAATCTACGACTGTTCGAGAGGGGCACCAGGACGTGGTCGTGGCAAGGGCTAGCCCCTTTATCTTCCTTTGGGGCATAAAGCACTGCCATCCAAAACAGTGGAAGCATTCAATTTCATACACTCCTTGGGAGATCTGAATAAAATGATTTTTAAGTAAATGACTGATGTAAAAGAGGAATATCTGTGGTATTTTCATAATATAGATTCGGAATAAAAAAACATTAACATAAATGAAAATTTTTTATGTCATAGTAGTTTAAAGCAGAGAGGAAAAATGAAAATTTTTGCTTGAAAAATAAATTTCTGCTTCCAGGTCTTCTTGGTTTTATTCATAATAATTGCTGCAATGTACAAAACCGTTGGACACCAACGTTTCGCTCTTCGATGGTTTTGCCGCCTGAAAACGCTGAAGCTTAGAGCTCTGCATGGGACCCAGGGGTGGGCCTGCACACCCTCCGCCCACATGCCCATGATTCCAATATTCAAAGTGGTTCAGGATGCAATGTTGGTCGAATCGCATCATGCTTTTGGAGGTGTGGCTTCGTAATTATCTTCCCTCATCCGTCATGTCCTTGGGATGCACCTGATCTCGCTTCATTTCGCCCAGTCACATGTGCAGTGGCTTTGCATGCCATTTTGCTTGCAAACAGAAAAAAAGGCTAGGCCTGTTTGATCAGGCTGCCTTTGGGTGCTTTTCTGGCACTGAAGATTCGCATGAGAACCTGTCCATGAAACAACTTTTCATTCTAGAAATCTTGGTTTCCGAGACTGCTTTTCTATTCCTGACATTCAAAGGGATATTTTTTTCTTCGAAAAACTGCTTCTTATGGATTACAAAAGCGAATTGTATTCATCTTGCGTACAAAATACGTTCGTCTGCAGTTTTGGAACATTGCGCGGTCAGTTTATCGTATACTCTATCGGTTGCTTGTGGTTTGCTCTGTGTGTAAAAAAAATGGCGCTAATTATATTTGTCTCCAGGCAAAAAACAACCCCAACCCCTGTCTCACATTCGCGCTGGTCCGAACAGCGTACGAATAGCGCAAAGCCACATGAGGAGCGCTCCAGCGGCTTCTGCATTTTATGACTCCAATCTGTCCTTTGAACCATCTTCTGCCCAGACTGGGCTAGGGTGTCGAAGACACGTCACAGCCAACCATGTAAAGGTACTTGTGCGTACGATGCGTTCTGACCATACCAAGCCCCCCACCCCCACCCCATTTGCGTGATGCTGTGCATGCACCTCATGGATTGAGAGCGGTGCTGAAATGAGGAGGGAGGTGCACACCATCTGCATTTTCTGGAACGCAAGCAACCGCTTGTTCTTCTCCCGCTTACTGTGCCGGTCTTCCATTTCCTCAACCAGCAGCTGCTCTGCAGCTTGGCTCCACTGATTGCGGAAAGCAGCCTGCTCAGCTGTCTCAATCTCCTTCTTCCTTTGCTTCATGGCCAGCTGCAAAACCATAGGGCAGAGGTGGACTCTCGTTGGGATAGCGAGTCAGCGATACTACTGAGACGCCCCCCCCCCCCAGCCCGGTGGAACACCCACACCGACACAACAAACGCGGAGGGCAGCCCCGGAAAAGCCGCCTGGGGCACCGCAGGCCCTGGGTGATGCACCAACAGACACTTGCCACGGGAGGGGGGGGAGGCCGCGGACTCCCCCCTCGCCCCAACTGCGGGGACGCATACAAAGGGGAACTAGCCCTGGTGCCAAACCCTTAGTCTGACGGCGGGCACTACGTGCATGCACCGCGCCAGCTAATGCCAGCAAGCCAGCAAACACCATGAAACTACACTAGGACAGACTGTGGGCCAGCAGAAGCAAGTGGCCAAAAGCACCAACACCAAGTACACCGACACCAACAAGGAGCCCCTTGAGCCAGGATCTTCCTCTTCAAGAGGGGACAGGAGGCAAAGGAAAGGACAAAAGGGAAAGAACCAGTGTGGTGGTTAGAAGCCCCTGTCAGGAAAATGATCCTGCAGATGCACACACCAGCGCGCATAAGTCAGTGCTGGAGCCCAGCATGGACAGTGTGGACAGCATAGAAAATGTGCATCTGGATGCGCCTGGTCAACGGCATGGGCAACAGCCCGTCTCTGGGACAACCAACCCCAGAGTAGTCAAACAGGACAATTCATCCAGGGGCTCCGTAGACACAACCAAAACACGTTCGGACCCACAGAGGGTCGGAATGTACAATGGCGAGAGGTCAATAGGCGCTGCCAAAGGCAAGCAAGCCAACACTATGTCCTTGTGCCAAACCCCCCCAACCCGGACCTTATTTAATCTTATTATATCCCTTCCCCTTCCTCGCATGTTGGCCTTGTTGCAGTTCGCACTTTTTGCCTTGAGGCTCACAATGGGCTTACCTGACCCACAAAGTGCAGTGTAATGCAGAGCTATGCGTGGACGTTGCCTGCTGGCTTTGTTGGTTGACAAACCAACCAGCGGACCCGGGTCCCGTGCATGCGACGACCTCCAAGTAATGTGCTCCTTGCTCAGTTCAACTGGGAAGCTGGATCATTGATAGCAATGCACTTGAAAAAAACAAGCAAACAGCGAAAACACTCGTTGACTGATCAAATCGGTCAGGAAATGGAGTTTCGGCCATTAACCGACACGAACCGAAATGTCGGCGAACGCAACCATCATACCTGGCGGTTGCGACTGTTCACAATATCCTGCCACTGCTTCTCCGCCCGCTCCTTGTCCTCAATTTCCCTGTTCTCCTTCTCTGCAGCAACCTGCACAATAAAAATCATACCGGGCACAACAGTGACAACTACTGTGCACAGCATCGGGCACCGAGCACCGCGAGGACGTCGCAATACTGTCTAGACAACGTTGAACACTGCAGCCACGGGGCGGGGGGGGGCCAACAGGTGCCTGACAAGATGGCCGTATCCCACCGGATGTATTGGTGCATGGTCCAGCGTAGGATCGGGCGGAAGAGTAACGTGAAGGGGACCAGGGCTTGGGCAGATACATAGCCAAATGCCTTGGCACACGTCTTTCCAGCATGCACCGATACTGACAATCCGAGGTTGTCACACGAAAAACACTGTGGGCACCAGAAGCCGGAACCCGTGCCGGAACCCGTGCCGGAACCCTGTCAATTGAGGTGCCCCTTCGATCCCAGCCAATGCTACCTCGCGTGTACCAAACTGTGACAGCACTGTAGAGCCGTTTGTTGGATGAGCTAAAAGCCCCTGCTGGACTCCCGGACATCTGGACCTCAGCAGTGCACCGGCTGGTCAGTATCTGCTGTCGGTTACCGGCGTCGGTTAAGCTCCAGCTGCCGTCGGTTAGCCGCAATCCTGCCACAGAAACACCTCGCGCTCTCCCAAATGGCGGAAAAAAGAATATCTCGTTCCTAAACAACAGCCCTGCCCCCGAAAACTGCGAAACGCGGTCAAGGCCTCGTATGGGGCCCCCAAAATGCACCTCGAATCCTGCTGCATCTGCGGGGGGGCCTGGGTACATGGACTCATCCCTTCGGAGCCAGGGTGGCAGGAAAAGGTTTCTCCAACTGCAAAATGCTTCCGCACGAGGTTTTTCGGCCACAGGTTGTCATGACAACCTTTTGAGAGAACGGTTCAGATTGTACCCATCCACTAAGAAGAGTGTTGTCATGGCATTCCAAAAAGATGTAAACCAACGCCCCAAGAGTGTGTCCTGCACTACCTGGCACCATAAGGGTGGCTGGTGGACCCTTGGTCTGCCCATAGATTCGCCCAATGTGGGGGATCCTGAGGGTTTTACAGACTGCCCGCCCATTGCTGAACCCTGGCAGCCTACCTCAAGCCCCTTCGAGACGGGAGTCACACCTCTTTGCCACCCTCCAGCCCCAGAATGCACGACTATGTTTGGACTGTACCTGATCCATCTGCCTTTTCAGGCGTTCCTCGTGCTTGTCACGAAGAGTAGCCAAATACTCTGCCTGCTTTTCAATCATCTGCTGACGTCGGTCCATGTCCTTGCTGAGCAGCAGAGACGAGACGCAACAATCAAGGGCCTGATCTGATGAGGGTGCAGGTGCACTGGAGGGGAAGCAAAAAATCCAGTTCATCATAATCCCCCCATACATTGTCAGTTATTCACGCAGTAGCCTCCTGGACTTGTTGGAGGGTTGGCTGGAGCCCATTGGCGATCTGCTTCCGGCGCCACTCAGGAACGGACCCGAGTTGGCGTCCGCCGATGTCACCGATGTGGAAAGCAGTGGCAGGACAAAAATATGCAATTCTGGTCCGTGCAAGAAAACAACGGGATTGAAATGTCCTTTGTCGTCGCTCAGCATTTCGCGTAGCAACAGTTCCTGGTAAAAGTAGAAAGCAAGCAGCAACGTGGGTGGTACGGCTCCCCCAGCGCCCACAATGACTATGTAAATTTGCATGTGGTTCCAAATGTGCAAAATGTCCAAAATCCATTTAAGTTAAACTAACGGTGATTCATTTCATTGTGGTCGCATAGTGGGCCACCTCGCTGACTAAATTTGATGTGATGCTGCCACAAACTTCTGCATCCGGGTTTCCGCGGAAACTCAGAGCAAGGGAGGGAGGGAGGGAGGGGAGGGAGGGAAGGGATGGAACACCGGGAAGCAGTCGGGCACAGTTGAACGTCGAGTAAACGATGCAGGAAATGCAACAGCAGGACGCTGCCTTATTTACTTCCGAATGGCTCTGGTATACCTGAACTTCTCCTCAGCACGTCGCCTCCTTTCCAGCATCTGTGACTCCTTGAGCTTGGCAAACTTCTCAATCTTTTCGTCTTCGGCCTTGTCGCGCTCCTGCTGCTCAATTTTGAATTTCTGTGCCAGGAATTGAAAGTCAGAGGACATGGGCAGTCTGGACAAATGGAACAGGGCCTTCCACCACTTTTTATTCACCTTCTGCAAAAACCAACAGTTGCCGCTGTTGACTGTTTGCACTCCACCAAACTCTCCACCTGCTGCCGCCATGCAGAACGTAGGACGCTTTGGCCAGAGAGCAATTGGACATACCTTCAACTCCTGGTTTGCGTCTGCGTACTCGTGAGCTAGATGCTTAGCCTGTTGCTTGCGATTCCTGTCTTCCTCATACTCCTCCAGAATGGCCTTCTCAGCTGCGTGGCGGATGGCCAGTCCCTCCTCCTTTGCTTCCTGCAGCAACAAAAGACACGGTTAGAGCAATGGGAGCGCGTTGATAAATGCTGATTGCAGATGGCTTTTCCTATTTCTTGTGGGAAATGGAGCACAGGGATCCTTAAACCCCCCTTTATTTGAGTAGCACTCCTCCGCGGCTTGAATGGCGGAGACCACGGGGGAACTCTGGGGGAGCAGCACGAACTGGGAAGCGGGCATTGGGATCAAATGGGCACCGCGAGCAAGCACAACCGCCTCGTCACCAGTGGGGCAGATTCATGGGGTCGCCCGGCGATGCATCCTTTAGGGAGAGGGGCCTTACTCGGGACGCAGACACGGATCAAGCTTCTTGCAGCACTACCTCCAGCTAAGGCAGCTACAGTGCTGCAAATTCTTGCAGCACTATCTTCAGCCAAGGCTCCAGTGCTACGGCTCCAGCACGGTCTCCAGCCAAGGCAGCTCTCGGGCCACGAGTGAACGTGGATGAGATCCATCCAATGGTGATGCGACGTGTGATCCTTGGGAACAATCTTGTGTGCTTCAGTGGGCCACGAAGTGGGCCACGAAGGGTAGGCACAAAGGTCAGGTGGCCCGTTGGTGATGGCACACAGGCACCGTGCAATTGCTAGTGTCGTGTCTCAATCATCAATAACTTGGTATGAACGGTGGGTTGCGTTGCATTCTTGCGGCGAGGGACCCAAGATTAAAGCACCCACCTAGACCCTCCCCTCTTTTTAGGTGTGGGGTGGTGGGGGAAGGTGGGGGGAGGTGGGGGGGGATAGGGGGGCTGAGGCGGTTTCCCGGGGTTGAACGGCACCCCAGCCCCACCTCCCTCTGAAGTCATGCTACTGCTGCTGTTGCCGCTCCTGATCCGGCTGCTGCTGCCGCTTCAGTGCTATTGGTATTGCCACCGCTGCTGCTGCTAGTGCTGCCCACAGGGTTCTGCTTCTTCATATAAAAAAAAAGCAACCATTTTGTGTGTCGTTCACTTTTGCAGTGCTCACGTTCAGTCTTATCCAGATTTGAAATGAGTACTCCATACCCACAGCGTTATTGGCCAGGTTGCATAGCAAAACAAAACCAAAGAATGAGGTCTACAGGAAAGGGACGCCTGCCCACACTAACATGAAAGGGGGGGTCCTAGACTTCAGGCGCACCCACCCAAGCCATAGTTGTAAGAATGGGGGGGGGGGTCCCAAACCCACCCACCAAGGCCCAGGCACCCGCATGCACACCGCCTTCCGCATTCAGAAACGATGCCTGCTTGGAACACACCTTCTGCCGTTGCATGAGTTTCCTCTCTTCTCCTTCCAGTTGCTCCTTTTGTTCCTTTTGAACTTGCCGAGCCTAAGTAGAAAACAAGAAGAATTCTTCGCACTTTATGGACTCGATATTTTTCGGCTTTCAAGGCTACGTCACATTTAGTTTTTGCAACGGAACCCCGTTTCAAGAATCATCACTTGGAGTTCGAGAGAAAGTCTAGCAACCGTTCAAGTTTGGAATGGCGTCGCGCAGTGTCAAATTCTCTGCGGCACGCATTGGTGAAGGGGGCGACCCGGGTCACTCATCGTCGGTGCAACACCTTACACAACATGAGCGCGTGCTATTCTTCGCCGGAGATGATTTTCCCGTCCCCTCAAGGGCACCAAAAAAAACTCAAGATGACGCACACAACGTTGAGGGATGCAGGCATATGCAGGGATATACCTTAGCAATCCGTGCAGCCTTCTGACGATCCTCTTCCACTTTGGCTTGGTGCAACTGCTCTTTCTATCCACAGTGATCGTAGGTGCCGGGGTGTGCAAAAACGACAACGCTTTTGCGCAACCGAGTATCTACATTGGAACTCAACTTGCAACAACGTCACAAACATGCAGCAACAAAACCATGACTCCGTAGGGTTACACGTCTTGCTTGGGCAAACGTGGCATACCAACTTGTGGTCCCAAGCCTCCTCCTTTTGTTTTTCCCTCTCTTTCTTGAGGGCAAGAAGCTCCAGCTGCTTTTCACGCTCCTACATCGGCATTGCAACATTTTATGCCATGTGCGACAAATGAAACGGAACCGCGAACCTCGTTTGTGCACATGTTTTGTTGTGTGGGACGATTACCTCCAAAACGTGTGACAAAAACATCTTGTGATTGAATGTCTTGATGCGATCATCTTGCTCGTAAAGGATGAGGTTTGCCCTCTCAATGGCCTAAGAGATGCGATGTATGCCTTTGTCACCAACATTGAGGACAAGCTCGCAACAAACATGCCTCACACCAATCGTTGTCGGTCACAGTCGGAGTTAACGCAAAATTGTATTCACAACAAACCGCTTCACGTTGGGAGGCTTGGTAATCGGCTTCTTGGACATCTTGGGCGGCTCTTATTTCTTCTTCTCGGTCCAACCGTTCCTTGCGACCCACCTCTTTCTTCAACCGCAAGGCTTCAATTGTGTTGGGCCAATTTCTCACACGCGCGTCGCTCTTCTCCTTGAGGGCCTCGCGCTGTATGAAGACGACATATCGTCGACAACCCGGGGGGATACACCAAAGCAGGGGTGAGTCACCGCCTGAGCTATTGTTTTCTTTTTAACCGTCCGTGTTGGTAAGTGACAATTTGACTCCGTCGTATTCAAGTGCACTTCTTTTGCAAATGGTTGTCAAATACAGTGCTTGTGTTACACAAGTATAAGTTTCCCAAGTTTCATGCACGAAGTGGCATGCAAAGGATATGGTGCAACGTTTCCAAACATCCAACATGAGCATCCTCCAAAGCGCATCACCTAGTCAACTTTCACGACCACGAATTTTTCCACACTAATTTTTGCAAAAGGGCTCAGCGCCTGCGTGCAGGGCTTCACAACGCGTGGTGAAGCTCATACCTCCTCTTTCTCCCAACGAGCTCTTCCATTTTTACCGCTGTCAGCCATATGCTGCACCTGCAACGCGACACCGTGTTAAGATCCATGAGCAACCGACATTGGAGCTTCCAAGTTGTTGCGACGAGTTGATGAGCAACGGCATCGATTGCTCATCACCATCGTGGCCCCTTTTCGTTGAGGGAATATGACGTAGCCGTAAAGGAACGCTTCACCACAAGAAAGGACAAGCAAACTTTGACAACTTCACAAAGGCATAGATAGTACTCCATTGCATTCAACACACCTGTCTAACCTCCGACAACGACATGATGGTGTGATGAATTTCATGTTTCGGTCGATTGCGCACTCTTTCCATCGTGCACCTTGACGACTTCAAACAAGAAGCTGTGACAATATGCGCGACAATCCGCATTTTTCTTGGGCCCTCACGGGTTGTTTATTCTTGTACTTCATGGCAGTTCATAGTGGACCAACTATCGACTGTTTGGAATGAGTGAAACTTCTACGTGTTGAGCAAAGGGATCCATTAGAATCTCCATTGATGTGCCTCTTCTGTCTCCATAGGAAAATTATTCGGTGCGAGACTGGAGACATACGGAATATAACATTGGCAATGTACTTTGGTTCAAATGTACAATATACATACTTTGGTTACACGGACACACAGGAATTTGTTCTTTGAACACATTGACCACATCTTACTACATTCGATTCTTAGGTGGCTCGGCGGGTAATTGAATCAAATGCACTTTTGATAGGTTCCCATGCGCTTTTGATTGGTTCCCATGCACTCATGTTGATATGTGGCCAATGTAGCCTATGTCCGTGAGACATTTTGTCCCAAAATTGGCGTGAACCTTTCCTAAAATGCAGGGATTTTCACCCTAGAATACCCCTTTACCCTTATTGTTGTTTTGTTTTGTGTAGTGCTTTGGACTAGTCTATTGGATCCTATCTGGGTTAACTTGTGATTATTAGCAGTCGTCCGAACGAGAATGATGAAGCACGAAGTGAGCATGCGTATTATTCGCTTGTGACTTTGCCTAATTTTCTAATTTGGACCTAGCGGGATGCATGCGACCCCCCAATCAGGTCAATCAACGCTGCATAGTGGAGGAAAAATAGAAGAAGCTACGAAAATTCGGAATTTGCGAAATCTCGAGGTGAGCGAATCGCATTTTGGAACCATGGTGGTGGTCGTACACAATTCCAATAGCGGCACACCGGGGTGTGCTTTGTACCCCCTCCACGCACGCATAGTCTCTCTATGGCGTAAGGGTGAATCGGAGCCGGCGGTCATGTTCATCGACGGAGGAGGTGAGGTTTGTGGACCGCCTCCCGGGTGGACACGTCGTTATGTTCTTCCCTACTCAACACAAGTGAACTCAATTCTACCACCGGAATCCCCATTAATTGGAGTTCCTATTTCTTGGAGTAACCCCGGTGTGCCCCACGACATAGGAAGCCCTGCTAGGCGTGCTTTTGAAGTTGTTTGACTTGACTTTTAGTGTGCTTACAAAGTGATTTACGGTATCGGTAGCGATTTTGAGCTACGACATTACTTTCCAATTGTACGTCCACATTTTTCGGACCTCTTGGCAGTACTTTTATGTACATGTATGCGGCACAATTACACAGCATTGCTAGAGATCGCAGCTCGAAGTGCAACGATACACTTCCCTACAGTTTCGCCTCTTGTCTATGTCCCCAAGTCTATGTCCCCCAAGCCACCATACCTCCAACAACCTCTTCGTTTCCTCCCCGCTCAGGGGATCCCTAATCTATACCTTATTTCGAAGCTTCAATATGATCTCTTCATCCGGAATTCTAGCTCACACGGTATCAGTTTAGTTCATCGTTCGTTCGTTGCTCGAGTGTAGCTTGCGAAACGAGCCCCTAACAAATGATGACGAAAATGGTACAATCCCTCTAAATTTATCAACATGCGCCCCCCAAGTCTTCAGTGATCCCCCCTGCGCCCAGGCCACTCCTTTTACACCAGTTTCCGAAAAGTGTGCCTTGTGTTGGAAAGCGGCACGGGACAACATACAAGCGGGTACATATGGTCCCACAATGGCCCGAAGCATAAGAGCTCACGTCGAGGCGATTCCTTAGGAGCTCATTTGGCGGTACCCAAAGCGGGAGGCCAAGAATAGCTACACAACTAGTGCCCGAACGGGCCCCCCCATTGATGGAAAGGCAACGAAATGGCTACACAACCCCCGCCGCCCGAAGCGCCGAGCTCACACTTACCCACGAGCATCACCCGGTACATAAAGTGTACGGTGCGGTGGGATCCACCTATTGTCCATCCCTCTTCGTCGGGAACGCGAAGCGTCACATCCATACAATTGTGGTAGCTATTGCGTTGGGTAGCCTCCAAGCTAGAGTCGTTAGCCATTCGCATGAGCGCAACGCACAAAGCCCGTCGTAAGGGGAGAGAAGCAGTGCATGTCATCCACCTCACGGGATGGCCCAAGCAATTTTTGAAAAGTGGGTAAGATCTGATGCGCATCATCGGAAATCAAACATTAGCGGATCACGAAAGTGAGGATCTTCCTAAAAAATCACAAGCGCTCTAGGTTCAAACTTTGCTTACAAGCACGACAATCCAAGGTCAAATGTTGTGGTGTTTCTAGTTGCTCCAGGGAGGTGCAGGAATGCCTTGCCTGCGTTTTTCACCCGTTTGCTTGCTCCTTCAATGTTTTTCAAAGGTGTGTCGTGTTGAAGTAGTCCAAACACCACCACCCAAGTGCATTGTGTGGCATGTGCCCCCCCCAAGGAGGCCCCAAGAGCAACCCCAAGAGCAACTACACCCGCTGGGGCGCGCTTTAATGCAGAATGCATGATGCAGAATGCATAGGTTGAGTGGGAAACGCAATGTTGATGTCCCGATCTTGAGCAATTGCAGTTTCCGACCTCCCGACGTCCTATATGCAACTTGTATGGGTTCTTTTGGTGTCGTACCATGTTTGGTCATGACACTTCTGCATGAGGGTTCGATCGGCCAATAAGGCCACCATGCCGTTCCTCAATGTATTGTGTTGGTACCCCGCAGTTGCATATTGAGTCCCTTGCCGGCCCTCAGCGGCTCAAGTACAAGAATATCCTCAATCACAGTGCCATTCGCAAGAGCAAGGTGTTAAGCAGCAACTGTGGGGTGGCGGGGGGACCAAATAGTAGATTTCACCATGACAGGCGAACCTAGAATCCGTCCCACTAGTTTGCCCACGTGTGGGAGATAATCCCCGAACACCTCGTCTCTGGAAGCCTCAGCATCCGCAAAAAGAGAGACCTTTGACTCGCCCATATTTGAAAAAACAAGGGGCTAGGGAGCTGGGAACACGGCTCAAGGGTGTCTACCAATTCCTCTTCCTAGATCCCATCTCAAGGGCACATGCTCTAGGGGTGTTGTTGCTGCTGCCACAAATCCGCAGCGTATGGACGGACCGCCGCGAGATGGGGCCCAAGACGCTGATGTTGCCATGGTGGACGACAACATGGTATAATGCATCCCTCCCTAGGGCGTTCGGTAGGAGGAGATTTCTGTTCTCGGGATCTAGCGCACAAACCTATCCCCCCTATTCCCCGCTCTCGAGACACCAAGGACCTCGAGCAACAAATGTAGGTCATATAAGAGGCGGCGTTCGAGAAACCCCCATTTGCCATTGCACCCCTCACAACCCATCATGGCCCAGGCCAATAGCAATGGGGAGGGGGGTGGTATGAAACACTCTACGAACGATGCGAACCCCTGCAGCAGTGGGTTGTTCAACTGAGTATATTGCTTTTGTCGCAAATACCGAGTGCTAACCCCGACTTAACTGAAGAAGGGCGATCGTGACGTGCTGTTACGTTGGTTTGGTCATGGGATGCGGCACTGGCGCCTCTAAACCTTCAGTTTTGCTGCCCATCGGCCACTTTGCCGGTGTAAGGTTAGGGGGATGCGCGTCTGCACCGTTGCCTCGTTCTGACGTGAAATGGTTGTGGTTGGGTTCAGAGTGGATAAGCGGAGGCCGCGTTGCACTATATTGCACTATATATGCTTGCCCTTGCTGCAGTACGCCGATTTGGAAGACAAGGAGTACTGGCGCAACTTCGAATATTCCGCTGCAGCCCTTCCTTGGCTACTGGGAATTTTGGTATGCACAAAGCGCGCTGTAGATGAGAAGAGTTTGCTCGATCGGGGTCGAGGGGATGTCCTCCCCGCGCTCCCGCCCTCCGTTTTGAAACCTCGCCGTGGACGGTGGAGTCCGGAACTGTATTTCAGACCCTCCCTGCCCTCCCGTGGCGTCCTCTATCATGGCCTTCACGCTGCCCCCTATCCCCCTACCAATCCCTGGCCCCGTGCCGGACCCTTGTCTCGGTGCCGTTCCCGGCCTCAGTCGTTGTCCTTCCTGCACCCTTCCTGGCTCCTGTCCCCGCGCCTTCCCGGTCAGCTCCTAGCTCATCTGTAGGACCCAGCTCTTGGAGCTCTGTGAGGCCAGTGTCTTGGGTAATTTTGCGGTGTGTAGGATCTGGAGTGCTGAACAGGCCGAATGGTTACCCCCCTCCCTCCTTCAAAGAGCACCCCACCCCACCCCACCCCACCCCTCCAACTGCCTGACCCCCCCCTCAGGTCCCCTGCTGTAGGTAACCCAGCACAACTTTGCACTGTGTCGTACAGCCCTGAGGACCACGTCACAACACCCCCTCGTAACAGGATGCAAGCGGAGAGACGGATGGGCAGCATGGGCATCAACAACACTGCCCACTGCCACTAGTGTAGACTGGCACTCTATGTATATCCCTGTTTCCCCCCACCCACAAATGCGGACCTGTTTCGTTCGACAGGAGGAACCGAATGTATGGGGGAGGGCACTGGCCTTTTTAGGTCCTGGACGGCAATGCGAAGGGGAAGGGAGAGGGTTAGCGGGTTAGAGCCTGCCTGAAGCCTGCCCTAGCCCACCCCCGCCCCACCCGGCGGGGAAGGGGGGTGGTATTTGACACATGTACATTTTATGTACATGTTATATATTTTAAAGTATGCAAATGACCTTAGTTTTGCCACAGCGGACTGTGGGGTGCGCCACGATGTGTGTGTTGGGGGGGGGGGGGAAGGGGGGACACGGTGCCCCCCCTCCCCCTCGTTTGGATTTGCCGTCTGGAGGTCAGATTGTCCGTTGGCATTGTGTCATAGTTGAAGTCTAAACAGCCGTTTGACGGCCACAAGGATCATACTTTTGAGTCCTGGGATGTTTTCCGGTGAGTGCAGGGGAGGATGCAGTTTCGTACTCTGCCGACATGCACTTTTGCTCCGTGTTGCATGTTTGGCCCTGATCCGTGGATTGATCAACTCGGGCATCACCAGCCGGGCACTAGAAGGTCCGCCATTTTCCTCCTCCAACCCGCAGACGATGTCAATCAACAAACGTGTGCCACACAAAGGGAAGTCGGGTTTTCAACTCCGGGGGGGGGGGGGTCGATAGAGCCCCCCAAACGGGTGGGGGGGGTCGGGAAAAGGGCTCAATTGCCAGGGCCATTCATCACCTATTATGAACTCTAGCGCCGAAGGCGACGAAAATGTTTTTGAGCATGGAAAATGATCAAATTATTTTTTTTCCCAAATACATGGCAAATGATGACTTTCCTGAACCCCCTCGACGCGCTGATTCCCAAAATCCCATTTCCATTTTTTGCCGAGTTTTGTGTCGGCGTCACCTCCGGGGTCTGGGGGTTGGTCTCGGTAGGATTTTGGGGGTCCCGTCGCTTGAGCCGTTTGTGGGGCGGGAGATCTAGCGAGAGGGCTGTATCGACACCCCCACCCCCCGGGAGTTGAAAGCCGCCCACCCAAATTTAGAGTACTGGCTGCCGGTGAAACTCCACAATAATCCACCAGCGTTTGGTGCCCCCCTCACCGAGACGAGAACGGCAATACAACTTAGGCCCCATGCACAGCGAGTATCCCGAATGCTGTAAGGCTTGGCATCAGCCGGGACCCCCGGGTAACAACCCATGGCTATCGCAGTTCATTTCCCACTGCCGTGGTCTGTATCTGCAGCTGACCTTCATCACGCTCATCAGCCTCAGCATTTGGCTTGCGCATTCCCAAGTCTGGACAGTAGTTGACGGCGTCCCCCGAGATATGGTAGGTATTCACTGCACTACACCTGCGTGTTGCCCATGTGTCGTAGTCTCAGTGGCTGCCTCAGGCACAAGGTCTCTCTGCGGAGCCTCCAGCCCTCGTTGCGTACCTTTCAGGCGCCCTTGCTGAGGTTTGAACCGCTGTTTAGCTATCAACCGCCGTTTGCCACCCTTCAGACGCTGTGCCCACCGCCTTTTCTTGGCCATCCTCCAACGTCAGCGTTGTTCAGCCTCCAACACCGTTGGCCACCCTTTGGCCGCCGGTAGTTCGCCTCCACCGTCACTGGTCAGCCTACAGATGCCGCCTCCGCTGAACTAAGACCATTCAATTAGCCTCCAAATTGCTCTAAAATTGCGGTGAATGAGTACACCTGCTGTTTATCAAACACTCTTGGACACCGAAACACGCAAATGTGCTCGTGTTGTTTTGAATTGGGATGCGTGTGTAGCACTGCCAGTCCCTGTGGACGGGTTGGAGATTGCTGTGAAAGATGATGGTGGTGTGCTGGGTGATGGCGGACAGGATTGTTTGCTGAACCCCTGCCCACCGTCCAGATGCGAGAAGCTGGCAGAGGGTCGGCAGTTTGTCGGCCATACTCCTCGCGTGTAGTGTACTGGTACTTGGTGTTGATTTGAAGTGGGCAGTCCATCTTGGATGGGCAGCAGAGCGTCTTCTCATACCGTGCATGGCATGCCGCTTTTCAGTGGAAGAAAGCAACGGTGAAATCTCAGGAATTTCTGCAGCCCGACGCAATATGCGGCTTGCGACAAGCATTTTGGCCATCTCCCTTGCGGTCATAACCGCTGTTATCTATGCGGTGCACGTGGATCATCACCGCTACAGGTCTGCACATTGTGCTGGGTGTGCTCGCGAGAGTCCGCACTCCGGGTTGTGCCCACTACATAGGCGTCGGTGAGAGGTTGGTAATTCAAGGGTGTGTGGATGCTCCCATTACGTACCATAGCGCCCCTCTTGTGGACGTTGGGGCCTTTTGGCGGCGCTGGGCCACCATATTGAAGCACATTAGACGCTCACCCGACCCACAACTTTTGATGTATTTCCGCCCCCTGTTGTCGGTTCGGCGCTCAGCTGATGCTATTGCAGGGACACGGCACAATACAAATATGAAGACACACTTTTTCGGATGTGCTGCAATGGAAAATATGTCTTTGCGAGTTCTTGAAGTCTTATAATTGCAAACTGGAAAGCTGCTGTAGTATTCGCGAGCAACAAAAGTTGTTATGATGGTGTTTTGCCAACGTTTTACTCGTTGAGACAAACAACAATTACTCGCAAAGGCAGTTTTTTGCACACTCGGTTGCAATTTTCTCGGTCGTACACAAACCCTCCTATGTTTCACTAAGGGATGCTTTATGCCGAACCACATCAAGAAGGATTCCTTGATTTTGTCATCGTGCCTTTCGAACGTATTCTCCCCCATTGTCATTCGCACTTTATCTGCCAGCGAAGTTTCATCAATTGCCCCTGAGTTTTTCACCCTATGCCGAAGCTCCCTGTCGCTGTCAAGACTGATGCCGGAAGCGTGCAGCTACGGACACATGACCCCTTTTGACGAGACATGCTACCTGGTTGCAAGGATTGAAGTGTGTGACCATGGGGACTGAAAGGAATCTCGACCACGCAATGAAAATTCTGAACACCATGTCGCATTTACAGTGAGAACTGACGTGGAAACATACTGTTTCCAAATTTGAAAACAATTGCTGCCGATCATTGCGCAATTCGCGAGCAGACAAAGCATGGTTTGAAGGATGCGAATCATTCAAAAATCATGGGCGAAAGTGCATGCTACACATGGTGGAGGAAAAGTATCTCTTCTTGTTTTTCGGCATTGGGGAACCCTTCCAGTTAGTAAACAAGGAACGTGGGTGCCGCATCATCACCCATGAATGGGGGAAAGACGAGCAAAGCATTGTAGTATGGTGTGCCTCCTTGCTGTAGAAGCGCGCGGGGGGAGGCGTTCCACGAAGGCTGTGATACAACCGGTGTCCAGTGGTATACCTTTTGTATGATCTGCTGTTTCAGCGAGTCTGGGCGTGTGTGTGAGGGGGCAGGGGGGGGGGGGGGCATGGCACGCGATGCTTTGCAGGAAGTACGTCAACTACCTTCTCGCTGCATGTCTCCTGGCCACTGGTATCCTAGCGGTCGTGTGCTTCGGTCTTGATGTGGGAAGGTATGCGGCTGGCCTTTGTGGCACAGGCTTGGGCAAGAGGAGAATAGCATTCGGGTTGTTTTGCTGCTTGGAATTCGTTGGCACGCTTCCCATGGGCTGCGGCAGTTATATTAATGTGTAATATTGAAAGGGTGCATATGTGCATATGTGAACCTCCGCAGCAGATTGCGTTCTGGTTTTTCGCATTGCATGGGCAGTGCACTGCTGCTGTAGTTTTTATGAGCAGCAGGACCGGGTAAATAAGGGACCGTTGCCTCCTAGTTTTGTGTGCGCGGGCACAAGCTTGTGGCGCATTGTGGTGCGCAGTCCGGGTGACCTGCTGCGAGTGCTGAAGGGGTGTATGCACTGCCACGGCGGTCCAGGCTGAGGATTCGAAGGAGGGAAGGTGTGAGTGGCGCCACCAAGACGACAAGTATTTCAGCGCACAATCGGCGCTATGTGATGTAGAAGCAATTTTGGTGGAAAACCGACGCTGTCCCCTGATGCGTGTCCCCCTTGCACATGTGATTGTGAGACCATACAATCATCCATACAGTGAGTGTCGTCGTTGAAGGTGTGCAAGTCCGCTTGTTTGCTGGACACCGACACAATCAGCACAATTAGCCATTAGGCAGTGGTATCTGCTGATGGCGCGATGGTTCAAACCACTGTGCTCTGTTGCGCGGTGTAAATCGACGACTGCCATGATCGAATTTGTGGGGAAAATTCTCCCGGCCGTTTTGGTTTAGGTAGAATGACTGCCCCTCGGAAGTCCCAAAGGGTCCACTGAACCCGAAGACGAGGACTGGAACCACAAAAGTGGCCATTCTTCTGTCTTCGAACTGGCAGATGGTGCCCACAATTTGCCACACAAAACGTGCCGTTCGCTTGTACCATGCAATGCAGCAGCGTCTGCCAGGTTCAGAATTCTCGGCGGTCGCGAATGGTTAGCCGCGACTGGGCAGGCAATCTGCCTCTGTGGGACACATGATAAAATGCAGAGGCGTTGACAATGGAAAGCAGCGATGAGAAATCTTCCAAGTATCGGATTTCAAGCCACTTTGCTGAAGCTCTGCAACAAATCAGCCTGCCCAGCAAAAGCACAAACGATTGAAGGTGTTGCACAAATCATGGTTGATCTAAAAACCTGAACCTATTGGATTGGCCCAGATCAAGATTACCCTTTGCACTTGGCCGTTTGTTGCTGTAGTGGTTGAGGTGACACCCTGGGGTGTACGTCCCCTGCTTTTGTGGCTGTGTTGCTGTCACAGGGAGGATGATGCAGAAAATTGTGTGGGATCAGCGCACGCCACGACAGTGTGTGAATCATTGGCGGACATTGCCCTTTTATGTACTATCTTTGATGCCCTGCTCGCAGCTTTTCTGGTGTGACTTTTGCTAGAAAGCTCTTTGGCTTGGCAATCATCTGTTGGGTGGTGGTCCAGTTGTACCCCAGCCCCTGTCAGCCCCCCCTTGCAATTTTTCCGATAGTGCACCTCACATACCCTGCAATGAATGCTGATGAATGCTTTACTGTCTCCATGCTTCTGATTTGTCTCTGTTGGAGGTGTGTGTGCTGTTATGCCAATGTGTAGTACAGATATGTGTAGCAGCTGCGTTGGCAACGGCGTTGGGTGAACCGTCAAAAACAACTGCACACGCCCCTCAAACACACGAGGACCCACCAAAAGTATTGATTCCTGGTGTGTGGGTTCCTATTCCAAAGTGTTCGGAACCGTGCGCGCGCGCGCGTGTGTGTGTTTATTCCAGCCAGGACAAGCTCAACCTGGGGTTTTTTTTTGTTGGTGCAGCTGAGTAAGCGGTTTAGTAAAACTGAGTAAAATTTGGTACAACTGAGTCAAATCTACTGAGCTTGTGTGAAAAAAATGTACAAAGCATTTTACAAAAAAAATTCACTTAATTTTTGGACAAATTGGACAAAACGGTTATAAATTTTTGCTGAAGAACCTTTTGTACACACAATTGTTGTCTCATATTTTTGCATCACAACGTTGAATGCAGAGGGCGGGGGACAAGGGGGCAGAGCAGCAGGTTGCTTGCCACCCAGGTAGGTGGTATTTTTGTTTAAGGGCATAGTGCCCCTGGGTCATTTCCCGGCCACTCTTCACAGTGGCACCCCACCTAGGCCAAACCATCCTGCGCATATGTGCTTTTACACACCGTATGTAGAGCCAGCATGGCTTGAACGTGCCTGGAGTAGAATATGGCGGTGCTGCTAACGCATCACACATGGGACAAGAAAGCGTGGTGCCACCACCCACAAGCACTTGTGTGCTGTACATATTACCAAACACGCACTTGTTTGAGGTCTGCTTTTGAATATTTTGGGTCTGCAACAAAGGTCCTGTAGAACACCTGTAAGCGTGCTATTGGAATGAATTATCCGTTTGTCAGGTGACAGGCTCCCAAAGGGGTGTACTGAAGAGGTCATGAACAGTAACTTGTAGCCCTGATGGTGCCGTGTCATGTAATTGACTAACGTACATTGGTTTTTCCCTGGACCTTCGGTGAATGTCATGGCCCACGGAATTTTTTTTCGGGTCTACCTACAATTTGAGTGGAGTATGTGCTAAGAATTGAACCCAAATAGGCGTTCAGACATCATATGCAAACTGTAATCATCCCAAACCTCACTCAGAGACTAACTAACTTAGAGGGATGTTAAGCAATGTGGCACACGGGATCAACGTTTTTGCGTAGCATCCAACCATTCAATGCATGCTAGCCCTCAAAATGTTTTGCAAAATCATTCATTGAGTTGCCGAACTACAAGGTGATCAATTGGTCGTGCAGACAGGGGCACTGACCTACTAGGCACATCCATACCTTGCGAAACTCGTGGTTTGCATTTTGTTTGCCATTCATTCCTCTCATCCCGTCATTACAACCCTACATCAACCCTCCATCTTACAAACCAACCCATACTGAGTCCTGAGCAGAATGAAAGAGTGGGTGGGTTGTGCCTGACTTGAGAAATATTGCTCACCCATGCTCCCCGATCACCACCACCTTCCAACCATCAGCCTCGGTGGTGTATGTAGAAATAAAACAAGATTCGTTCAGACATATACTGCCCTTTGGGTTGTGTCCTTACCAATGTGCTCTCCAACCTGGCACCGAGTTGGATGGGTTTTGACACTGGGTACTGACCCGCCAACACCTACGACTCGCCACACGCAAACCAAGCCACCATCATCAAATTTTTGTTGGATTCAAACTAAGAGGCTAGAAAAAAGGTCAAAAGCCACTGTTGGCCGCTAAAAAAGAAGCGACACAACCCACAACCCTGAACACGTATAGGCATTTGACCCATTTTGAGCACATTTTGACCCATTTTGACAGCAAACATAGCTGGGAGCGACAACTTGGAGCCCAGGGGTGTTTTTGAGAGAGGTGTCAATTGGAGGATAAACATTAAAATATAAACAAAGAACAAAGTTTCCCCCATTTTCCCGTTCCTAACCCATTGTGTGCATCAAAATGTGGTCAAAACGGGCTAAAAATACATTCCTAGGCGATTTGGGCCCAAATTTTTGTCACAAAGCCCCAAAGTGCCTTGAAAATGGGCCAGCCAGAATCCAAAATAGGTCAAAGGCGTTTTTTTTTACTTACCAAACTTACTTACTTACCAAATTGGGCACAAACTCATACCGGGCCAAACATGTGCATGCATGCATGTGCCCAACCGAGTTTAAATGAGCGCACTGCACTGTGAAAGCGACATAGGAGAAAGGAGGGGTTGAGAGTGGACTAGGAATTAGTTGAGGCACGTGGTCAAAAAAATTGCCCCATTGAACGTTGTACACCAGGTATACTCTGCGCACTGCACACTGTGCACTCTGCATACTGCACTGTGCTCCACTGTCTGCACCCTCTGTGCTGCGATTTCACGGCTCAATCTGCATTTGGCACATTGCACCACACACTCCGCCCACTGCGCATTGCACACTCTGCTATGGCAGTGTGCACTCTGAATACCGCAGAGTTCCCTTCTTTCGCGTGCAGTTCATCTCAGGGTTTCTGGTGGCCGCCTTTACACGTTCCGGAGATTGGTGCCGCATCCGATACCAAAACACATACCACGAGTTATACTCAGACCGATGGCCGGGGCTTGTGGCAAATGGCGTCTCCAGAGTCCGCAAGACACTCACGTTTTGGGCACTCTTCTTGACAATTGTATGCTCTTGCATACCAGGCTGTGTCTGCTGCACGCACATTTGTAGGCCCACCATGCAGACCCGGTATTGGCCCAGGCCTTGCTCTGTGTACCTCACCTTGGCCATGCCCACCCGCTAGGTTCTTGCGTCCCCCACCATGATAGCGCCCGTATGGTGGCCGCAGGGGGTAGGTCATGCAAGTGTACCCCCCTTGTGTGTGTATGAGTGTGTGTGTGTGTGTGTATGTGTCTGTGCCTGTGTCTGTGTCTGTGTGGCTGTGAGTGTCTGTGTGTGTGTATGGAATCATCGAGGCCCCCGCCGCATGGGCGTGGGGGACTCCTTCGCTTTGGGACCACTGAGCCCCCGCCGCATGGGCATGGGCGCCTCTCCGCTTAGGAATCATCGAGGCCCCCGCCGCATGGGCCTGGGGGCTTCCTTCACTTTGGTTTCATCGAGGCCCCCGCAGCATGGGCGGGGGAGACTCCTTCGCTTTGGGACCAGCGAGGCCCCCGCCGCATGGGCATGAGCGCCTCTCCACCTTGGAATCATCGAGGCCCCCGCCGCATGGGCATGGGGGCCTCCTTCGCTTTGGATTCACCGAGGCCCCCGCAGCATGGGGGTGGGGGTCTCCTTCGCTTTGGGACCATCGAGGCTCCCGCAGCATGGGCATGGGCGCCTCCCCGCCTTGGAATCATTGAGGCCCCCACCGCATGGGCCTGGGGGCCTCCTTCAGTTTGGATTCACCGAGCCCCCCGCCGCATGGGCGCGGGGCCTCCTTCGCTTTGGGACCACTGAGGCCCCCGCAGCATGGGCATGGGCACCTCTCCGCTTAGGAATCATTGAGGCCCCCGCCGCATGGGCCTGGGGGCCTTCAATTTGGTTTCACCGAGGCCCCCGCCGCATGGGCAAGGGCGTCCGTCTGCTTAGGAATCATCGAGGCCCCCGCCACATGGGCATGGGGGTCTCCTTCGCTTTGGTTTCATCAAGGCCCCCGCAGCATGGGCGTGGGGGTCTCCTTCGCTTTGGGACCACTGAGGCCCCCGCCGCATGGGCGCGGGGGCCTCCCCGCTTAGGAATCATCAAGGCCCCCGCCGCATGGGCCTGGGGGCCTCCTTCGCTTTGGATTCACCGAGGCCCCCGGAGCATGGGCGTGGAGGCCTCCTTCGCTTAGGAATCATTGAGGCCCCCGCCGCATGGGCCTGGGGGCCTCCTTCACTTTGGTTTCATCAAGGCCCCCGCCGCATGTGCCTGAGGGCCTCCTTTGCTTTGGGACCACCGAGGCCCCCGCCGCATGGGCGCGGGGGCCTCTCCGCCTTGGAATCATCGAGGCCCCCGCCGCATGGGCCAGGGGGCCTCCTTCGCTTTGGATTCACCGAGGCCCCCGCCACATGGGCATGGGGGCCTCCTTCGCTTTGGTTTCATCGAGGCCCCTGCAGCATGGGCGTGGGGGTCTCTTTCGCTTTGGGACCACTGAGGCCCCCGCCGCATGGGCACGGGGGCCTCCCCGCTTAGGAATCATCGAGGCCCCCGCCGCATGGGGGTGGGGGCCTCCTTCGCTTTGGATTCACCGAGGCCCCCGCCGCATGGGCCTGGGGGCCTCCTTCCCTTTGGTTTCATCAAGGCCCCCGCCGCATGCGCTTGGGGGCCTCCTTTGCTTTGGTTTCACCGAGGCCCCCGCCGCATGGGCGCGGGGGCCTCTCCGCCTTGGAATCATCGAGGCCCCCGCCGCATGGGCCAGGGGGCCTCCTTCGCTTTGGATTCACCGAGGCCCCCGCCACATGGGCATGGGGGCCTCCTTCGCTTTGGTTTCATCGAGGCCCCTGCAGCATGGGCGTGGGGGTCTCCTTCGCTTTGGGACCACTGAGGCCCCCGCCGCATGGGCACGGGGGCCTCCCCGCTTAGGAATCATCGAGGCCCCCGCCGCATGGGGGTGGGGGCCTCCTTCGCTTTGGATTCACCGAGGCCCCCGGAGCATGGGCGTGGAGGCCTCCTTCGCTTGGGGACCACGGAGGCTTCCGCAGCATGGGCATGGGCGCCTCCCCGCTTAGGAATCATTGAGGCCCCGGCCGCATGGGCATGGGAGCCTCCTTCGCTTTGGATTCACCGAGGCCCCCGCCGCATGGGGGTGGGGGCCTCCTTCGCTTTGGGACCACCGAGGCCCCCGCCGCATGGGCGCGGGGGCCTCTCCGCCTTGGAATCATCGAGGCCCCCGCCGCATGGGCCTGGGGACCTCCTTCGCTTTGGATTCACCGAGGCCCCCGGAGCATGGGCGTGGAGGCCTCCTTCGCTTGGGGACCACGGAGGCTTCCGCTGCATGGGCATGGGCGCCTCCCCGCTTAGGAATCATCGAGGCCCCGGCCGCATGGGCATGGGAGCCTCCTTCGCTTTGGATTCACCGAGGCCCCCGCCGCATGGGGGTGGGGGCCTCCTTCGCTTTGGGACCACCGAGGCCCCCGCCGCATGGGCGCGGGGGCCTCTCCGCCTTGGAATCATCGAGGCCCCCGCCGCATGGGCCAGGGGGCCTCCTTCGCTTTGGATTCACCGAGGCCCCCGCCACATGGGCATGGGGGCCTCCTTCGCTTTGGTTTCATCGAGGCCCCTGCAGCATGGGCGTGGGGGTCTCCTTCGCTTTGGGACCACTGAGGCCCCCGCCGCATGGGCACGGGGGCCTCCCCGCTTAGGAATCATCGAGGCCCCCGCCGCATGGGGGTGGGGGCCTCCTTCGCTTTGGATTCACCGAGGCCCCCGCCGCATGGGCCTGGGGGCCTCCTTCCCTTTGGTTTCATCAAGGCCCCCGCCGCATGTGCTTGGGGGCCTCCTTTGCTTTGGGACCACCGAGGCCCCCGCCGCATGGGCGCGGGGGCCTCTCCGCCTTGGAATCATCGAGGCCCCCGCCGCATGGGCCTGGGGGCCTCCTTCACTTTGGATTCACCGAGGCCCCTGCAGCATGGGCGTTGAGGCCTCCTTTGCTTTGGGACCACCGAGGCCCCCGCCGCATGGGCGCCGGGGCCTCTCCGCCTTGGAATCATCGAGGCCCCCGCCGCATGGGCCTGGGGACCTCCTTCGCTTTGGATTCACCGAGGCCCCCGGAGCATGGGCGTGGAGGCCTCCTTCGCTTGGGGACCACGGAGGCTTCCGCAGCATGGGCAAGGGCGTCTCTCCGCTTAGGAATCATTGAGGCCCCCGCCGCATGGGCCTGGGGGCCTCCTTCGCTTTGGATTCACCGAGGCACCCGGAGCATGGGCGTGGGGGTCTCCTTCGCTTTGGGACCACCGAGGCTTCCGCCGCATGGGCATGGGCACCTCTCCGCTTAGGAATCATTGAGGCCCCCGCCGCATGGGCCTGGGGGCCTTCAATTTGGTTTCACCGAGGCCCCCGCCGCATGGGGGTGGGGGCCTCCTTCGCTTTTGTTTCACCAAGGCCCCCGCCGCATGGGCGTGGGCGCCTCCCCGCTTAGGAATCATCGAGGCCCCCACCGCATGGGCATGGGAGCCTCCTTCGCTTTGGTTTCATCGAGGCCCCCGCAGCATGGGCGTGGGGGTCTCCTTCGCTTGGGGACCACCAAGGCCCCCGCCGCATGGGCGCGGGGGCCACCCCGCTTAGGAATCATTGAGGCCCCCGCCGCATGGGCCTGGGGGCCTCCTTCGCTTTGGTTTCACCGAGGCCCCCGGAGCATGGGCGTGGGGGTCTCCTTCGCTTTGGGACCACCGAGGCTTCCGCCGCAGGGGCATGAGCGCCTCTCCGCTTAGGAATCATCGAGGCCCCCACCGCATGGGCATGGGAGCCTCCTTCGCTTTGGATTCACCGAGGCCCCCGCCGCATGGGCGCGGGGGTCTCCTTCGCTTTGGGACCACCGGGGCCCCCGCAGCATGGGCATGGACGCCTCCCCGCCTTGGAATCATTTAGGCCCCCACCGCATGGGCCTGGGAGCCTCCTTCAATTTGGTTTCACCGAGGCCCCCGCCGCATGGGGGCGAGGGCCTCCTTCGCTTTGGGACCACCAAGGCCCCCGCCGCATGGGCATGGGCACCTCTCCGCTTAGGAATCATTGAGGCCCCCACCGCATGGGCCTGGGGGCCTTCAATTTGGTTTCACCGAGGCCCCCGCCGCATGGGGGTGGGGGCCTCCTTCGCTTTTGTTTCACAAAGGCCCCCGCCGCATGGGCAAGGGCGTCTCTCCGCTTAGGAATCATCAAGGCCCCCGCAGCATGGGCGTGGGGGTCTCCTTCGCTTTGGGACCACCGAGGCCCCCGCCGCATGGGCGCGGGGGCCTCTCCGCTTAGGAATCATTGAGGCCCCCGCCGCATGGGCATGGGAGCCTCCTTCGCTTTGGTTTCATCGAGGCCCCCGTAGCATGGGCGCGGGGGCCTCCTTCGCTTTGGGACCACCAAGGCCCCCGCCGCATGGGCGCGGGGGCCTCTCCGCTTAGGAATCATCGAGGCCTCCGCCACATGGGCCTGGGGGCCTCCTTCGCTTTGGTTTCATCGAGGCCCCCGTAGCATGGGCGCGGGGGGCTCCTTCGCTTTGGGACCGCCAAGGCCCCCGCCGCATGGGCATGAGCGCCTCTCCGCTTAGGAATCATCGAGGCCTCCGCCACATGGGCCTGGGGGCCTCCTTCGCTTTGGATTCACCGAGGCCCCCGCCGCATGGGCGTGGAGGCCTCCATCGCTTAGGAATCATTGAGGCCCCCGCCGCACGGGGGTGGGGGCCTCCTTCATTTTGGTTTCATCAAGGCCCCCGCCGCATGTGCCTGGGGGCCTCCTTTGCTTTGGGACCACCGAGGCCCCTGCCGCATGGGCGTGGGCGCCTCCCCGCTTAGGAATCATCGAGGCCCCCACCGCATGGGCATGGGAGCCTCCTTCGCTTTTGTTTCATCGAGGCCCCCGCAGCATGGGCGTGGGGGTCTCCTTCGCTTTGGGACCACCGAGGCCCCCACCGCATGGGGGCGAGGGCCTCTCCGCTTAGGAATCATTGAGGCCCCCGCCGCATGGGCCTGGGGGCCTCCTTCGCTTTGGTTTCACCGAGGCCCCAAGAGCATGGGCGTGGGGGTCTCCTTCGCTTTGGGACCACCGAGGCTTCCGCCGCATGGGCATGAGCGCCTCTCCGCTTAGGAATCATCGAGGCCCCCACCGCATGGGCATGGGAGCCTCCTTCGCTTTGGTTTCATCGAGGCCCCCGCCGCATGGGCGTGGGGGTCTCCTTCGCTTTGGGACCACCGAGGCCCCCGCCGCATGGGCGCCAGGGCCTCTCCGCTTAGGAATCATTGAGGCCCCCGCCGCATGGGCCTGGGGGCCTCCTTCGCTTTGGTTTCACCGAGGCCCCCGCCGCATGGGGGTGGGGGCCTCCTTCGCTTTGGGACCACCGAGGCTTCCGCCGCATGGGCATGAGCGCCTCTCCGCTTAGGAATCATCGAGGCCCCGACCGCATGGGCATGGGAGCCTCCTTCGCTTTGGTTTCATCGAGGCCCCCGTAGCATGGGCGTGGAGGCCTCCTTCGCTTTGGGACCACCGAGGCCCCCGCCGCATGGGTGCGGGGGCCTCTCCGCTTAGGAATCATTGAGGCCCCCGCCGCATGGGCATGGGAGCCTCCTTCGCTTTGGTTTCATCGAGGCCCCCGTAGCATGGGCGCGGGGGCCTCCTTCGCTTTGGGACCACCAAGGCCCCCGCCGCATGGGCATGAGCGCCTCTCCGCTTAGGAATCATCAAGGCCTCCGCCACATGGGCTTGGGGGCCTCCTTCGCTTTGGATTCACCGAGGGCCCCGCCGCATGGGCGTGGAGGCCTCCATCGCTTAGGAATCATTGAGGCCCCCGCCGCACGGGGGTGGGGGCCTCCTTCATTTTGGTTTCATCAAGGCCCCCGCCGCATGTGCCTGGGGGCCTCCTTTGCTTTGGTTTCACCGAGGCCCCCGCCGCATGGGCGCGGGGGCCCCTCCGCCTTGGAATCATCGAGGCCCCCACCGCATGGGCCTAGGGGCCTCCTTCGCTTTGGATTCACCGAGGCCCCCGGAGCATGGGCGCGGGGGCCTCTCCGCCTTGGAATCATCGAGGCCCCCGCCGCATGGGCATGGGGGCCTCTCCGCCTTGGATTCACCGAGGCCCCCGGTGCATGGGCGTGGAGGCCTCCTTCGCTTTGGGACCACCGAGGCTTCCGCCGCATCGGCATGGGCGCCTCTCCGCTTAGGAATCATTGAGGCCCCGGCCGCATGGGCATGGGAGCCTCCTTCGCTTTGGATTCACCGAGGCCCCCGCCGCATGGGGGTGGGGGCCTCCTTGGCTTTGGGACCACCGAGGCCCTCGCGGAATGGGCATGGACGCCTCCCCGCCTTGGAATCTTCGAGGCCCCCATCACATGGGCGTGGGGGCCTCGCTCGTTTTAGGACCACTGAGAAGTCTGCTTCATGGGCGCAAGGGCCTCCTTCGCTTTGGGACCACCAAGGCCCCCGCAGCATGGGCATGGGCGCCTCTCCGCTTAGGAATCATTGAGGCCTCCGCCGCATGGGCATGGGGGCCTCCTTCGCTTTGGATTCACCGAGGCCCCCGCCGCAATGGTAGGAAGGCCTCCTTTGCTTTGGTTTCATCCACGCCCCCGCCGCCTTGGCGTGCGGGCCTCCTTCGCTTTGGTTTCATCGAGGCCCCCGCTGCATGGGCGCGGGGGCCTCTCCGCTTACGAATTATCGAGGCCCCCGCCGCATGGGCATGGGCGCCTCCTTCGCTTTGGATTCACTGAGGCCCCCGCCGCATGGCCTCCTTCGCTTTGGGACCACCGAGGCCCCCGCCGCATGAGCATGGGCGCCTCTCCGCTTAGCAATCATCGAGGCCCCCGCCGCATGGGCATGGGCGCCTCCTTCACTTTGGATTCACTGAGGCCCCCGCCGCATGGGCATGGGCGCCTCCTTCGTTTTGGATTCACTGAGGCCCCCGCCGCATGGCCGCCTTCGCTTTGGGACCACCGAGGCCCCCGCCGCATGAGCATGGGCGCCTCTCCGCTTAGCAATCATCGAGGCCCCCGCCGCATGGGCCCGGGGGCCTCCTTCACTTTGGATTCCCCGAGGCCCCCGCCGCATGGGCAGGGGCGCCTCTCCGCTTAGGAATCATCGAGGCCCCGGCCGCATGGGCATGGGAGCCTCCTTCGCTTTGGATTCACCGAGGCCCCCGCAGCATGGGGGTGGGGGCCTCCTTGGCTTTGGGACCACCAAGGCGCCCGCAACATGGGCATGGACGCCTCTCCGCCTTGGGATCATGGAGGCCCCCGCCGCATGGGCAATGGGGCCTCGTTCGCTTTGGGACCACCGAGGCCCCCGCTTCGTGGGCGCGGGGGCCTCCTTCGCTTTGGGACCACCGAGGCCCCTGCCGCATGGGCATGGGCGCCTCCTTCGCTTTGGTATCACCAAGGCCCCCGCAGCATGGGCGTGGGGGCCTCTTTCACTTTGGTACCACCGAGGCCCCCGCAGCATGGGCAGGGGCGCCTCTCCGCTTAGGAATTATCGAGGCCCTGGCCGCATGGGCCTAGGAGCCTCCTTTACTTTGGTTTCACCGAGGCCCCCGCAGCATGGGCGCGAGGGCCTCGGTGGTCCCAAAGTGAAGGAGGCGCCCGCGCCCATGCTGCGGGGGCCTCGGTGAAACCAAAGTAAAGGAGGCTGGGCATGGGCCCCTCCGGTGCTTTGGATTCACCAAGGCCCCCGCCGCACGGGGGTGGGGGCCTCCTTCGCTTTGGTTTCATCGAGGCCCCCGCAGCATGGGCATGGGCACCTCTCCGCTTAGGAATCATTGAGGCCCCTGCCGCATGGGCCTGGGGGCCTCTTTCGCTTTGGTTTCACCAAAGCCCCCGCCGCAAGGGCGTAGGAGCCTCCTTCGCTTTTGTTTCACCAAGGTTCGCCGCATGGGCATGGGCGCCCCTCCGCCTGGGAATCATTGAGGCTCCCGGCCTCCTTCACTTTGGTTTCATCGAGGCCCCCGCCGCACGGGCGTGGGGGCCTCCTTCGCTTTGGGACCACCGAGGCCCCCACCACATGGGCATGGGCGCCTCTCCGCTTAGGAATCATTGAGGCCCCGGCCGCATGGGTATGGGGGCCTCCTTCGCTTTGGATTCACCGAGGCCCCCGGTGCATGGGCATGGGGGCCTCCTTCGCTTTGGGACCACCGAGGCTTCCGCCGCATGGGCATGGGCGCCTCTCCGCTTAGGAATCATTGAGGCCCCGGCCGCATGGGCATGGGAGCCTCCTTCGCTTTGGATTCACCGAGGCCCCCGCAGCATGGGGGTGGGGGCCTCCTTGGCTTTGGGACCACCGAGGCCCTCGCAGCATGGGCATGGACGCCTCCCCGCCTTGGAATCGTCGAGGCCCCCATCACATGGGCGTGGGGGCCTCGTTCGTTTTAGGAACACTGAGAAGTCTGCTTCATGGGCGCAAGGGCCTCCTTCGTTTTGGGACCACCGAGGCCCCCGCCGCATGGGCATGGGGGCCTCCTTCGCTTTGGATTCACCGAGGCCCCCGCCGCAATGGTAGGAAGGCCTCCTTTGCTTTGGTTTCATCCACGCCCCCGCCGCCTTGGCGTGCGGGCCTCCTTCGCTTTGGTTTCATCGAGGCCCCCGCTGCATGGGCGCGGGGGCCTCTCTGCTTACTAATTAATCGAGGCCCCCGCCGCATGGGCATGGGCGCCTCCTTCGCTTTGGATTCACTGAGGCCCCCGCCGCATGGCCTCCTTCGCTTTGGGACCACCGAGGCCCCCGCCGCATGAGCATGGGCGCCTCTCCGCTTAGCAATCATCGAGGCCCCCGCCGCATGGGCCCGGGGGCCTCCTTCACTTTGGATTCACCGAGGCTCCCGCAGCATGGGCATGGGCGCCTCTCCGCTTAGGAATCATCGAGGCCCCCGCCGCATGGACGCGGGGCTCTCCTTCGCTTTGGTTTCATCGAGGCCCCCGCCGCATGGGCATGGGCGCCTCTCCGCTTAGGAATCATTCAGGCCCCGGCCGCATGGGCATGGGCGCCTCCTTCGCTTTGGATTCACCGAAACCCCCGCAGCATGGGCGTGGGGGTCTCCTTCGCTTTGGGACCACCGAGGCGCCCGCAACATGGGCATGGACGCCCTTCCGCCTTGGGATCATGGAGGCCCCCGCCGCATGGGCAATGGGGCCTCGTTCGCTTTGGGACCACCGAGGCCCCCGCTTTGTGGGCGCGGGGGCCTCCTTCGCTTTGGGACCACCGAGGCCCCCGCCGCATGGGCATGGGCGCCTCCTTCGCTTTGGTATCACCAAGGCCCCCGCGCATGGGCGTGGGGGCCTCTTTCACTTTGGTACCACCGAGGCCCCCGCAGCATGGGCAGGGGCGCCTCTCCGCTTAGGAATTATCGAGGCCCCGGCTGCATGGGCCTAGGAGCCTCCTTTACTTTGGTTTCACCGAGGCCCCCGCAGCATGGGCGCGGGGGCCTCCTTCACTTTGGGACCACCGAGGCCCTCGCAGCATGGGCAGGGGCGCCTCTCCGCTTAGGAATCATCGAGGCCCCGGCCGCATGGGCCTGGGGGCCTCCTTCACTTTGGTTTCACCGAGGCCCCCGCCGCATGGGCGCGGGGGCCTCCTTCACTTTGGGACCACCGAGGCCCTCGCAGCATGGGCATGGGCGCCTCTCCGCTTAGGAATCATCGAGGCCCCCGCGCATGGGCATGGGGGCCTCCTTCACTTTGGTTTCATCGAGGCCCCCGCCGCATGGGCGTGGGGGCCTCCTTCGCTTAGGAATCATCGAGGCCCCCGCCGCATGGGCCTGGGGGCTTCCTTCACTTTGGTTTCACCCAGGCCCCCACCACATGGGCGTGGGGGTCTCTTTGCTTAGGAATCATCGAGGCCCACGCCGCATGGGCATGGGCCCCTCCTTTGCTTTGGATTCACCAAGGCCCCCGGAGCATGGGGGTGGGGGCCTCCTTCGCTTTGGTTTCATCGAGGCCCCCGCAGCATGGGCATGGACACCTCTCTGCTTAGGAATCATTGCGGCCCCTGCCGCATGGGCTTGGGGGCCTCTTTCGCTTTGGGACCACCGAGGCCCTCGCAGCATGGGCATGGACGCCCCTCCGCCTTGGAATCATTGAGGCTCCCGGCCTCCTTCACTTTGGTTTCATCGAGGCCCCCGCCGCATGGGCGTTGGGGCCTCCTTCGCTTTGGATTCACCGAGGCCCCCGCAGCATGGGCATGGGCGCCTCTCCGCTTAGGAATCATCGAGGCCCCCGCCGCATGGGCATGGGGGCCTCCTTCACTTTGGTTTCATCGAGGCCCCCGCCGCAATGGCAGGAAGGCCTCCTTTGCTTTGGTTTCATCCACGCCCCCGCCGCTTTGGCGTGCGGGCCTCCTTCGCTTTGGTTTCATCGAGGCCCCCGTTGCATGGGCGCGGGGGCCTCTCTGCTTACGAATTATCGAGGCCCCCACCGCATGGGCATGGGCGCCTCCTTCGCTTTGGATTCACTGAGGCCCCCGCCGCATGGCCTCCTTCGCTTTGGGACCACCAAGGCCCCCGCAGCATGGGCATGGGCGCCTCTCCGCTTAGCAATCATCGAGGCCCCCGCCGCATGGGCCCGGGGGCCTCCTTCGCTTTGGATTCACCGAGGCCCCCGCCGCAATGGCAGGAAGGCCTCCTTTGCTTTGGTTTCATCCACGCCCCCGCCGCCTTGGCGTGCGGGCCTCCTTCGCTTTGGTTTCATCGAGGCCCCCGTTGCATGGGCGCGGGGGCCTCTCCGCTTACGAATTATCGAGGCCCCCACCGCATGGGCATGGGCGCCTCCTTCGCTTTGGGACCACCGAGGCCCCCGCCGCATGGGCATGGGCGCCTCTTCGCTTAGCAATCATCGAGGCCCCCGCCGCATGGGCCCGGGGGCCTCCTTCACTTTGGATTCACCGAGGCCCCCGGAGCATGGGCATGGGCGCCTCTCCGCTTAGGAATCATCGAGGCCCCCGCCGCATGGACGCGGGCGCCTCCTTCACTTTGGATTCCCCGAGGCCCCCGCCGCATGGGCATGGGCGCCTCTCCGCTTAGGAATCATCGAGGCCCCGGCCGCATGGGCATGGGAGCCTCCTTCGCTTTGGATTCACCGAGGCCCCCGCAGCATGGGGGTGGGGGCCTCCTTGGTTTTTGGACCACCGAGGCGCCCGCAACATGGGCATGGACGCCTCTCCGCCTTGGGATCATGGAGGCCCCCGCCGCATGGGCAATGGGGCCTCGTTCGCTTTGGGACCACCGAGGCCCCCGCCGCATGGGCATGGGCGCCTCCTTCGCTTTGGTTTCACCAAGGCCCCCGCAGCATGGGCGTGGGGGCCTCTTTCACTTTGGTACCACCGAGGCCCCCGCAGCATGGGCAGGGGCGCCTCTCCGCTTAGGAATTATCGAGGCCCCGGCCGCATGGGCCTAGGAGCCTCCTTCACTTTGGTTTCACCGAGGCCCCCGCAGCATGGGCGCGAGGGCCTCCTTCACTTTGGGACCACCGAGGCCCTCGCAGCATGGGCATGGGCGCCTCTCCGCTTAGGAATCATCGAGGCCCCCGCGCATGGGCATGGGGGCCTCCTTCACTTTGGTTTCACCGAGGCCCCCGCCGCATGGGCGTGGGGGCCTCCTTCGCTTAGGAATCATCGAGGCCTCCGCCGCATGGGCCTGGGGGCTTCCTTCACTTTGGTTTCACCCAGGCCCCCACCACATGGGCGTGGGGGCCTCTCTGCTTAGGAATCATCGAGGCCCACGCCGCATGGGCATGGGCCCCTCCTTTGCTTTGGATTCACCAAGGCCCCCGGAGCATGGGGGTGGGGGCCTCCTTCGCTTTGGTTTCATCGAGGCCCCCGCAGCATGGGCATGGGCACCTCTTCGCTTAGGAATCATTGAGGCCTCCAAAGCGAAGGGGGCCCCCTAGCCCATGTGGCGGGGGCCTCGATGATTCCAAAGTGAAAGAGGCCCGTGCGCCCATGCAGCGGGGGGCCTCCTTCGCTTTGGTTTCATCGAGGCCCCCGCAGCATCGGCATGGGCACCTCTTCGCTTAGGAATCATTGAGGCCTCCAAAGCGAAGGGGTCCCCCTAGCCCATGTGGCGGCGGCCTCGATGATTCCAAAGTGAAAGAGGCCCGTGCGCCCATGCAGCGGGGGGCCTCGGTGGTCCCAAAGCGGAGGAGGACACCCATGCGGCGGGGGCTTCGATTATCCTAGAGCGAAAGAGGCCCCCACGCCCTCGTAACGGGAGCCTCGGTGGTCCCATAGCGAACGAGGCCCCCACACCCATGCGCTAGGGCCTCGGTGGTCCCATAGCAAAGGAGGTCTCCCACGCCAATACAGCAGGGGCCACGGTGGTGCCCATGCGGCGGGGGCCTTGAGGATCCCAAAGAGAAAGAGGCCCCCACACCCATGCAGCGGGGGCCTCAGTGATTCCAAAGCGAAGGAGGCCCCTGCGCCCATGCAGCGGGGGCCTTGATGATTCCAAGCGAACAAGGCTCCCACGCCCATGCTGCGGGGTCCTCCGTGGTCATAGTGCGAAGGAAGGCCCATGCCCATGCGGCGGGCTCCTCCGTGGTCCCAAAACAAAGGAGGCTCCCGCGCCCATTTGGCGGGGGCCTCGATGATCTCAAAACGAATGGGCACCCCGCGCCCATGCAACAGGCGCCTCGATGATTCCCCAACTGACGAGGCCCCAACGCCCATGCGGCATGGGCCTCGATGATTCCAAAGCAGAGAAGGCCCCCGCGCTCATGCTGCGGGGGTCTCGGTGGCCCCTAAACGAAGGAGGCCCCCACGCCCATGCGGCAAGCCTCGAC
The DNA here is from genome assembly GCA_964036045.1 of Eutreptiella sp. 'Long Island Sound 2002'. Classification (NCBI taxonomy): domain Eukaryota; phylum Euglenozoa; class Euglenophyceae; order Eutreptiales; family Eutreptiaceae; genus Eutreptiella; species Eutreptiella sp. 'Long Island Sound 2002'. The sequence continues at coordinate 20,807,590 of OZ038386.1, read as the reverse complement.
GATTCCATAGCGGAGAGGGCCCCCACGCCCATGCGACAGGGGCCTCAATGATTCCAAAGCAAAGGAGGCCCCCACGCTCATGCGGCGGGGGCCTCAATGATTCCAAAGTGAAAGAGGCCCGCACGCCCATGGGGCAGGGGCCACGGTGGTCCCCAACGAGGGAGGCCCCACGCATCCCATGCGGCGGGGGCCTCGACGATCCCAAAGAGAAAGAGGCCCCCGCGCCCATGCGGCGGGGGCCTCGATGATGCCAAAGCACACAAGGCGCCAGCGTCCATGAGGCGGGGGCCTCGGTGGCCTCAAAGCGAAGGAGGCCGAAACGCCACGGCTGCGGGGGCCTCGGTGGTCCTAGTGCAAAGGAGGCCCCAACGTGCATGCGGCGGGCTCTTGTGTGGTCCGAAAGCAAAAGAAGGCCCTCGCACCCATGCGGCGGGGGCCTCGATGATCCCAAAACGAATGGGGCCCCCGTGCCCATGCGACGGGCAACCCAATGATTCCCCAACCCGAGAGGCCCCCAATCCCATACGGCGGAGGCCTTGATGATGTGATAGCGAAAGAGGCCCCCGCGCCCATGCGGCGGGGGCCTTGGTGGCCCCAAAACAAAGGAAGCCCCCCAGCCCATGCGGCGAAGGCGTCGAGGATTCCAAAGCAAAGAAGGCCCCCACGCCCCTGAAGCGGGGGCTTCGGTGGTCCCAACGCGACGGAGGCCCCCACGCCCATGGGGCGGGAGCCTCGGTGGTCCCAAAGCAGAGGAGGCCCCCACGCCCATGCGGTGGTCGCCTCAATGATTCCAGAGTGAAGGAGGCCCCCGCGCCCATGCCATGGGCGCCTCGATGATTCAAAAGCAAAGGAGGCCCCCCGCCCCCCTGCTGCGGGGGCCTCGGTGGTCCCAAAGCGAAGGAGTCCCCTTGCGCCAACGCGGCAAGGGCAGGCCCCCACCGCACGGACGTTCGGGCCTCTTTCGCTCTGGAATCATCGATGCCCCCGCCACATGGGCACGGGGGCCTCCTTCGCTTTGGGATCATTAAGGTCCCCGTCACATGGGCATGGGGGCCTCCTCTGTGTGGGAATCATCGAGGCCCCCGCCGCATGGGCGCGGGGGCCTCCTTCGCACTAGGACCATTCACGCCCCAACCGCATGCGTGTGGGGGCCTCCTCCGCTTTGGGACCACCAAGGCCCCCGCCCCATGGGCCTAGGGGTGTCTTTCGCTTTGGAATCATCGAGGCCCTGTGGCATGGGCATGGGGGCCTCTTTCGCTCTGGGATCATCGAGGCCCCCACCACATGGGCAAGGGGGTCTTCTCCGCTTTGGGATTATCGAGGCTCCCGCCACATTGGCGTGGGGGCCTCTTTGTCTTTGGGATCCTCCCCCGCCGCATGGGATGCTTGGGGCCTCCCTCGATTTGGGACCTCTGTGGCCCCGCCGCATGTGTGTGGGGACCTCCTTCGCTTTGGGACCACCGGGGCCCCTGTCACATGGGCGCAGGGGCCTCCTCCGTTTGGGAATCATCCAGGCCCATGTCGCATGGGTGCAGGGATCCCCTTCGTTTTGGGATCAATGAGGCCCCCGCCACATGGGTGTGGGGGCCTCCCTCGCCCCAGGACCACTGAGGCCCCCGCAGCATGGGTGTTGGGGCCTCCTTTGCTTGGAGTCATTGAGGCCCCCGCTGCATGGGCACAGGGGCCACATTCGTTTTGGGATCATCGAGGCCCCCGCCACATGGGCATGGGGGCCTCTTTCTCTCTGGGACCACCGAGGCCCCTGCCGCATGGGATGCTTGGGGCCTCCCTCGTTTTGGGACCACCACGGCCCCTGCCGCGTTGGCACGGGGGGTCTCCTTTGCTTTGGGACCACCGAGGCCCCACCGCATGGGTGTGGGGGGCTCCTTCACTTTGGGACCACCCACGGAGGCCCCTGCTGCATGGGCTTGGGTGCCTCCTTCGCTTTGGGACTACCGGGGCCCCCGTTACAAGGGCGTGGGGGCCTCTTTCGCTTGGGGACCACCGAGGCCCCCGTTGCATGGGTGTGGGGGCCTCTTTCACTTGGAGTCATGAAGGCCCCCGTTGCATGGGCGCGGGGGCCTCTTTCACTTTGGAATCAGCGGGGCCCCGACCGCATGGGCGTGGGGGCCTCCTTCGTTTTGGGGCCACCGAGGCACCCGCCGCATGGGCACAAGAGCCTCCTTTGCTTTGGGACCACCGAGGCCCCACCGCATGGGTGTGGGGGGATCCTTCACTTTGGATTCATCGAGGCCCCCGCTGCATGGGTGCAGGGGCCTCTTTCGCTTTGGATTCATCGAGGCCCCCGCCGCATGGGCTAGGGGGCCCCCTTCGCTTTGGGATTGTCGAGGCCCCCGCAACACGGGCGCAAGGGCTTGCTCCGCTTTGCAATCATCGAGGCCCCCAGCCACAAGGGCGTGGGGGCCTCTTTGGCTTCGGATTCATCAAGGCCCCCACCGCATGGTCACGGGGGCCTCCTTCGCTTTGGGACCACCGAGGCCCCCGCCGCATGAGCGCGGGGGCCTCCTTCGCTTTGGGACCACCAATCGCATGGGCATGGGGGCCCCTGCTTGGGAATCATCGAGGCCTCCGCCGCATGGGCGTCGGGGCCTCCTTCTTGTTAAAATCATCAAGGCCCCCGCCACATGGGCACGGGGGCCTCCTTCGCTTTGGGATCACTAAGGTCCCCGTCACATGGGCATGGGGGCCTCCTCTGTGTGGGAATCATCGAGGCCCCCGCCGCATGGGCGCGGGGGCCTCCTTCGCACTAGGACCATTCACGCCCCAACCGCATGTGTGTGGGGGCCTCCTCTGCTTTGGGACCACCAAGGCCCCCGCCCCATGGGCCTAGGGGTGTCTTTCGCTTTGGAATCATCGAGGCCCTGTGGCATGGGCATGGGGGCCTCTTTCGCTCTGGGATCATCGAGGCCCCCACCACATGGGCAAGGGGGTCTTCTCCGCTTTGGGATCATCGAGGCTCCCGCCACATTGGCGTGGGGGCCTCTTTGTCTTTGGGATCCTCCCCCGCCGCATGGGATGCTTGGGGCCCCCCTCGATTTGGGACCTCTGTGGCCCCGCCGCATGTGCGTGGGGACCTCTTTAGCTTTGGGATCATCGGGGCCCCCACCGCATGTGTGTGGGGACCTCCTTCGCTTTGGGACCACCGGGGCCCCTGTCACATGGGCGCAGGGGCCTCCTCCGTTTGGGAATCATCCAGGCCCATGTCGCATGGGTGCAGGGATCCCCTTCGTTTTGGGATCAATGAGGCCCCCGCCACATGGGTGTGGGGGCCTCCCTCGCCCCAGGACCACTGAGGCCCCCGCAGCATGGGTGTTGGGGCCTCCTTTGCTTGGAGTCATTGAGGCCCCCGCTGCATGGGCACAGGGGCCACATTCGTTTTGGGATCATCGAGGCCCCTGCCACATGGGCATAGGGGCCTCTTTCTCTCTGGGACCACCGAGGCCCCCGCCGCATGGGATGCTTGGGGCCTCCCTCGTTTTGGGACCACCACGGCCCCTGCCGCGTTGGCACGGGGGGTCTCCTTTGCTTTGGGACCACCGAGGCCCCACCGCATGGGTGTGGGGGGCTCCTTCACTTTGGGACCACCCACGGAGGCCCCTGCTGCATGGGCTTGGGTGCCTCCTTCGCTTTGGGACTACCGGGGCCCCCGTTACAAGGGCGTGGGGGCCTCTTTCGCTTGGGGACCACCGAGGCCCCCGTTGCATGGGTGTGGGGGCCTCTTTCACTTGGAGTCATCAAGGCCCCCGTTGCATGGGCGCGGGGGCCTCTTTCACTTTGGAATCAGCGGGGCCCCGACCGCATGGGCGTGGGGGCCTCCTTCGTTTTGGGGCCACCGAGGCACCCGCCGCATGGGCACAAGAGCCTCCTTTGCTTTGGGACCACCGAGGCCCCACCGCATGGGTGTGGGGGGATCCTTCACTTTGGATTCATCGAGGCCCCCGCTGCATGGGCGCAGGGGCCTCTTTCGCTTTGGATTCATCGAGGCCCCCGCCGCATGGGCTAGGGGGCCCCCTTCGCTTTGGGATTGTCGAGGCCCCCGCAACACGGGCGCAAGGGCTTGCTCCGCTTTGCAATCATCGAGGCCCCCAGCCACAAGGGCGTGGGGGCCTCTTTGGCTTCGGATTCATCAAGACCCCCACCGCATGGTCACGGGGGCCTCCTTTGCTTCGGGACCACTGAGGCCCTTGCTGCATGAGCGCGGGGGCCTCCTTCGCTTTGGGACCACCGAGGCCCCCGCCGCATGGGTGTGGGGGCCTCCTTCGCTTAGGAATCATGGAGGCCCCTGCCGCAATGGCGCGGGGGGATCCTTCGCTTTGGATTCATCAAGGCCCCCGCCACATGGGCACGGGGGCCTCCTTCGCTTTGGGACCACCGAGGCCCCCGCCGCATGAGCGCGGGGGCCTCCTTCGCTTTGGGACCACCAATCGCATGGGCATGGGGGCCTCTGCTTGGGAATCATCGAGGCCTCCGCCGCATGGGCGTCGGGGCCTCCTTCTTGTCGGAATTGTCAAGGCCCCCGCCACATGGGCACGGGGGCCTCCTCCGCTTTGGCGCCACCGAGGCCCCCACCGCATGGGCGCAGGGGCCTCCTTCGCTTTGGGATCATCGAGGCCCCCTAGGCATGGTCGTGGAGGGCTCCTTCGTTCTAGGACCACCAAGGCCCCCACTGCATGGGCGGGGGGGCCTCCTCCGCTTCGGGATCATTGAGTTCTCCGTCGCAAGGGCGTCGAGGCCTCTTTACACTTGGACCACCGAGGCCCCTGCCGCACGGGCGCGGGGGCCTCCTTCCTTTTGTAATCATCAAGCCCCCCGTCGCATGGGCGCAGGGGCCCCCTTCGTTTCGGGACCACCGAGGCCCCTGCAGCATGGGCGCGGGGGCCTCCTTCGCTTTGGGATCATCGAGTCCCCCGAGGCATGGGCATGGAGGCCTCCCTCGTTTTGGGCCCACCGAGGCCCCCCGTCATATGGGCGCGAGGGCCTTCTTCGCTTTTGGATCATCGAGGCCCCCGCCACATGGGCACAGGGGCCTTCTTTTGCTTTAGGATCATGGAGGCCCCCGGAGCATGGGCGCGGGGGCCTCTCCGCTTTGGATTCATCGAAGCCCCCGCCGCATGGGCGCGGGGGCTTCCTTCGTTTTGCAACCACCGAGGCCTCCGCCGCATGGGCGCGGGGGCCTCCTCTGCTTTGGATTCATCGAGGCCCCCGTCACAGGAGCATGGGGGCCTCTTTTTTTTTTGGACCACCGGGTCCTCCACCGCGCTGGCGGGGGAACCTACTTCACGTTTGGATCATCGCGGCCCTCATCGCGGGGGCATGGGGGATTCCTTTGCTTTGGGACCACCAAGGCGCCGCTGCATTGGCGCGGGGGCCTCCTTTCACGTGTGGATCATCGCTGCCCCCGTCGCATGGGTGCACGGACCTCGTTCATTTTTGGGACACCAAGGTCCCTGCCGCATGGGCGTGGGGGCCTCCTTCGCGTTTGGATCATCAAGGCCCCTGTCGCATGGGTGGGGGGCCCCTTGCCGGGGGTGATGCCGAGATGTGGGTCCCACACGACTGTCCAGGGCCTTGCCACCTGCACGCTTGTTGCCGGAGCCCAAGCCCGGTCTCCATGTGAGTGCCGTGGCTGGCAGCTTGCCCACCGCGGTAATGATCCTTGCATGCTCGAACTCAGGTACGTTCCCGGCGGGAAAGTCGCCTGGGGAGAGTGTGTCTTGGTCTGCGCACGGACACCTCCGGCAAGAGTGCTGTGCGGCGGGGGTGGGGACTAGGCTACGAACCAAGCCCCCGTGACTTGCCGGCTAAACGCCGCCCAGTCGGTGGTACCTGGCGGGCTAAGGGCCCACACCCGTGAGATTGTGTCCCCTCCCCCAAGGGGGGTTGGCGGACGGTGCCAGAAGCGGAGCCGGCGCTCCGCCTCGCCCCCCTATCCGTCCCCTTGGGGGGTGCCATCAGTGCGTGGGGCGGGAGTGCGTGCGCGTTGCGTGGGCCAAGGGACAATGGGGAGGAGACAAAGAGAAGAACCGCCACCATGATGCTGAGCCGGACGGGTCAAGACAGGGACCCCCCTTGTCGATCGAAGGCCACATCGATGAGGGCCGGCAAGCACTTGGGCTTGTGTGGCAGGTGCGCCCTACCGGGGGACCGCATCTCCTCCTCCTCCTCCTCCTCCTCCTCCTCCTCCTCTCTCTGTGTGTGTGTGTGTGTGTGTGTGTGTGTGTGTGTTTGTGTGTGTGTTGTGCAGCCAAGCTAGGAGTATGCTGGGTGCCTTTGTGCAATGAGAAGTGTACCTCCTTGCCCCCACTGCTGCCCAGGGGCGCGTGACCTCACCGTGGTGTGGGGGTGAAACCGGGGGGGGTCCCCCCCGGGCTAACACGCAATCTGGGGTGTGCCATGGTTCAGCCGCGGCGGCCAGGGCACGGGATCGCGCGCCCCACCCCCCGCCGGCCACCGTGGGAGAGTCACGATGGCACAGGGCGGGCTCCACCGGGGAGTGGCGGTATGCGAGCGTATCCGGGTTCCCCTGTAACCCAGCCCTCGCCAGGGCTCGTGTGCATCCTTCTTCCCCAACCCATGGCGCCTTGTGTTCTGCACAGGTACATCATGGGTGGGGAGAGCATCATATCCAACGCCCGTCCGGGCCTGGGGCACAACCACTATGGCCTTCGGCCAGGGGTTTGATGTCACGGGGGGCTACCGGTCCTGCCCTGCGATGCAATGCGGGGCAACCGTGACATCAGGCCTCACAACCACGCACCCAGTTTCGCCCGGCGGGTGGACTGTGTCCAGAGCGGGAAGACGATGGAGTACGGGGGAGACAACATCAGGGCGGAGGAAATGGCCAGCGCCCGCCGCTACGGTGCTCACTGCGCCGGGGTAACGGCACCTGCCCGCAGCCTCGATGTTTGGGTCCTCAGTAAGAGCCGTGAAACAAGGGGAGGCCCCCCCATGCCCCCATGCCGGGATTCCCACGAGGGGCGGAAAGACGAGCAAACGTTGGAGAAGGTCTGAAAGAAGGGGAGGCCCCCCGATATCCTCCCGTGGGTGACGCCAGCGAGGGCGTTACCACTGGGGAAGACAGATGAACGAAGGGGAGGCCCCCCGTGTGTTATGCCGAGGAGGGGCGCCATCCCCTCCCGGCGTCAAGAGCTTGTGCTGTGTATTGACCGAGAAGACGTTTGAAAGAAGGGGAGGCCCCCCCATGCCCCCCATGCCGGGAGTCCCACGTGGGGAGGCAAGTCGAGTAACGTCTGAAGAAGTCTGAACGAAGGGGAGGCCCCCCGAGAACATCCCGCGGGTAACGCCGGCAAAGGCGCTACCAAATTGGAAGACAAATGAACTAAGGGGAGGCCCCCCGTGTGTTGTGCCGAGGAGGGGCGCCATCCCCTCCCGGCGACAGGAATTTTGGACTATATTGGAACCGAGGGGGGGCGCCATCCCCCCCGGGCCCCAGATGTGTATGTATCAAGTAAAGTAAGTACGTTACTGAAAGAACCTCAGTATTGTATAATGTACGCCTCCGGCCAACAACCAGGGAGGGCCGGAGGTCCGGGTAAAAGCCCCGGACCCCCCAAAGGCAGCCCCAAAGGTGAGCGCACCACTGGAAGGGGCATGTCTGCGGGGTAAAAACGTGCGCTGCGTAAACATCTAACTTAATAACGAGTGCCTACTGCTATAATTAATGCTTAAACGGGTAAATGCCCCCCCCCCCCCGGGGCCAGTTTAGTGCGCACCCCCCAGAGCCGGACTCAACCGGCCGTGCTGAGGCGAGCCCTAACGGGTATGACAAGCCAGCTTAAGTGCCGGTAGCCACGCCTCAGCACACTCCGCGGGCTTATAAGGCCCGCGGGGGCCCCAAATACCGTTTGGTTCGGGAGTTAAGCCCCGGCGGAGTTTGGGGTTGTTCGTGGTTAAGAGGACTCACGTTGAGTCCCTGCTACTGTTACCCCGGGGTTATGATCTCCGGTACTGCCTGCTTACTTGCCTGCTGCTGCTAAGAGATAGAAACGGGCTAGGACTACCCCCCCCCCCCAACCCGCAAGCCGGCACGGCACCGGGGGACCCCCACTACGGCCGCAAGGGCTACGCGTGGGCGGCTCCTGGTTTCTGTCGAAGTGCAGAAAAAGTAGTTACCACGACCCCCCGAACGCCCGCGGGGTCTGTGGCACCCTAGTCCCCCGGGCCCCGCATGGGACGCGCGGAGACGGGGTCGGCCCGTAGGGGTCGGGGGGAACCCCCAAGGATTAATGCGGGCACATGACACGCTCCTCCCCCACACAGCGGCGGTTACACCCGAGTCTCTCCGGTCCTGCCCGGGCCGCGGAGGGATAGGGACGCCCCGTGGGGGTATGGGGGCGCACGATGAAGCCCCCCCCCCACACGGCGGCGGTCACACCCGAGTCCCTCCGGTCCTGCCTGGGCCGCGGAGGGATAGGGACGCCCCGTGGGGGTTTTGGGGGGCACACGGAGAGGTCCCCCCCCCACACAGCGGCGGCTACACCCGAGTCCCTCCGGTCCTGCCTGGGCCACGGAGGGATAGGGACGCCCCGTGGGTGTTTTGGGGGGCACACGGAGAGGCCCCCCCCCCACACAGCGGCGGTTACACCCGAGTCCCTCCGGTCCTGCCTGGGCCACGGAGGGATAGGGACGCCCCTTGGGTGTTTTGGGGGGCACGCGTATGAGTCCCCCCCCCACACAGCGGCGGTTACACCCGAGTCTCTCCGGTCCTGCCTGGGCCGCGGAGGGACAGGGACGTCCCGTGGGGGTTTGGGGGCGCACGGAGAGGTCCCTCCCCCACACAGCGGCGGCTACACCCGAGTCCCTCCGGTCCTGCCTGGGCCGCGGAGGGATAGGGACGCCCCGTGGGGGTTGGGGGGCACACAAAGAGGTCCCTCCCCCACACAGCGGCGGTTACACCCGAGTCCCTCCGGTCCTGACGGGGCCGCGGAGGGATAGGGACGCCCCGTGGGGGTTTTTGGGGCACGCGTATGAGTCCCCCCCCACACAGCGGCGGCTACACTCGAGTCCCTCCGGTCGTTCCCGGGCCGCGGAGGGATAGGGACGCCCCGTGGGGGTTTAGGGACACACGGGGAAGTCTCCCCCCACACAGCGGCGGTTACACCCGAGTCCCCCCGGTCCTGCCCGGGCCGCGGAGGGGTAGGGACGCCCCGTGGGGGGTTTTGGGTGGCACACGGGGAGGTCCCTCCACCACACAGCGGCGGTCACACCCGGGTCCCCCCAGCCCTGCCTGGGCCGGGGAGGGATAGGGACGCCCCGTGTGGGGTTTTGAGGGCACTCCCAACCTGCGTTCTGTCCTGCCGCCCTCCATCGCGGAGGGAGGGGTGCGGGGTGCTGAGGTACCCCCGTCTTTGCAGGACACAGAGAACGCAAAATGAGTGGCCCTATCGACCTGGCTTTTCCCGGAGAACCCGACTACCGGGACTGCCCATTGCTGGATGCCATCCGGCAGGGGTCCTCGGCGGCGCACGGCCGCTTGAGGGAGAGCTGGTCAGTGGCCAGTGACAAGGCGCTGCTACAGGCCGCCGCGGATTCCCTCCCGGAGGTCGCCCGAGGGCGCCCAGAGGAGGTGCCGGACGCCCTTCGCTGGGCCCGGCGCGTGGGGGTGATCACCGCCATTACGCCCATGGGGGTTATCTTGACACCACGGGGGTTGTGCCTCACGGCCACGGTTACTGGGTCATACGACGCCCAAACTTTCGTCTCCCAGGACGTCCCCCTTATGGTGGCGACTGGGGGACCTCTGGTCGAGTACCTGGGGAGTACGATGCATCCCCGTCATCTGGATCTAGCCCGTCGGGTCATCTCGGGGTGCGCCCCATTCGACACCCTACGGCTACGGAAACGCTTGGCGCGGATCCTGAAGGTGGATGACGCCCTAGCCGAATCCGCCAGCGCACCACAGGTGCACCACAGCACAGCCAACGCGGCTTTACGTCCAATCGCTCCCTTTCTCTCCCCCGGCTGTCAAGCTAATTGGGGTCGTTTGGGCGCCAAGGACCAAGTACGAATCGTTTGGGCTCTGCCCAAACGGCCCACTGAGGTCTTGCCTCACATCTCCGGCACGGGGAACGAACTCTGGTCGGGATTAATGGTGTGGGCCTCCCGTCAAGTGGGAGGCGCCAGCGCGGGGGTACCGGTGACCCCGTTACTGAGGGGGTTACCTGAAATCCGGGATTGGCCCCTGGACGTCCTCCGGGGTGCCTTTGAAGCTTCCACCCTACCGATTACCACGGTGGAGGCACTTGGGGAGCTGCTAGGCGATATTACGCCATCTTGGGCCTCAGCCCCTGTTTTGGCGCTGCTTGCCCCTCGGGGCACCGAAGCCCCTCTCAGCGATGCGTCTTGGACGCGGGTATCCTCCCGCACCGGGGTGGTGCAGCCGCCGCGGACCTTCCCGTCCCGGCGGGCGCTGGGGCCTCGCCGGTTGTGGACGCAGACGCAGCCGGGGATGACGACCCCACGCAACCTTACGTGAACGTGGACGGTGTGGATCCAACGGTTTCCGACCCTTGGCCGTTGCTTGAGCCCTGTGCGGGGGCTACAACCGGCGCGACCCCTACCGCGGGGGGCGACGCGGTCCCTCGAGGGGCACATAACCCCGAGGGGGAATCCCCCTCCAACCCGACGGGGGTCAACCGCGAAATCAAATTTGGGGGTACCTCCATGTATGAGTTCGACACAGAATCCCCAATAGGGGAGCGTGCGGAAGACTCTCCCACCCCACTGGCGATCCCGGGCCCTGCTGGCTCGGATCTCGGGGGCGGCTCCATGCCGGCAGACCGCCGCACCTCCCACGCAGTCGACAATCGGCTTGCGCCGTCCGACGGGGGCTGCGCTTTGGTGGCTGCCCATGGCGCGGCCCAGTCGGGGTTTCCCCCGCCCATCTTTAATACCCCTGGGGTCCTTGCCGGGGGCTCTGCCGGGGGCTCACACGCGAGGCCGGTACCTGCGGCTCCGCAAGCGCCCGCGCCCGTGAGGGCCGGGGTGCATGTGTCTCTGGGTGACGGGACTGGCCTCCTGTGCCCACCTGGCACCACGGCGGGCGTGCCCCACCGGGACGGCGTGCCCGACAGGAGCCCGGGTGAACTTTGGTGCCCGGAGTCTGCGGGGGCAGGGGGTCGCCCCCCCATGGATGCGGGGCGCCTTCCCCCTCTGTGGGAGTCCCGTCTCCAGGACCTGGAGCGTGACCTGGAAGACGCCCAGGCCACGTGCCAGGCCCTGTCCTCCGAGCAGGATCGCCGCCTGCAGGAGCTGCAGCGGGTCCGTGCGGACCTGCACCGCTCCGAGGGGGAGTTGGCGTCCATGCGGTGTGACCACGCCACGGTCAACGGGGAACTGGTGCGGCAGTGTTCCCGCACGAGGTCCCTCGAGGAGGAGGGCAGCAGCCTCCGCCGACAGCTCGCCGACGCCCAGCGGGCGGCACGCGATGTCGCGGGGGCGGTGGACGAGCGCCTCCGCCGGCACCTCCCCGCCATCCTCGAGGCTGTGCAGATTGTTCGGGACGAGCACATCTCACAGCCCGCGGTGGAGCGGGCGCTGCGGGGCTGGGTGCCCACGGGGTACGGGCCGCCCTCCACGGCGAACCCGAATTTCCGGGAGATCTGCGCGACTCTGGTCTGCGCAGCGGTCCTTCGGGCCGACCCCCCCCCGTCCCTGGAGCAGCTCTCTCGTCGGTTGCGGGTCCCGGTCCAGCCCGTCCTGCACTTCCCGACGGAGGCCGTAGGACAGGGACCACTGCTGGGGTTGTCCGCGGATACCCGCCCGATGGGCAGGGCCCCAACGCCGCACGAAGGGCCAGAGACCTCCCCGGCGGTCCGCTCGGCCGGCAAGCCCGTCGTCGCGGTCATCCCCGGGAACCGCTCCGGGGGGGAGACCACTCCCACTGCCGCGGATGCGGCCGGTGCGACAACCCCCACACCGGGGCGGGACGAACTCCGCGCCCTCTTGGTGTACCTCAATGAGGTACCACCGGACTCGCAGACGGGGGAGGCCCAGAAGCTACATCTGCACCTGGCTACCAGGCTGGACCTCCCCCCGGAGTTCCCCCAAAGCAACCTGCGGGCCCAGTATACGGCCCTGGGCAGGCTCCTGCCCACGCGGCCCGAGTTGGGCCACCTGGTTGGGGAGTTTGTCCGGGACCGCCGGGCGGAGCCCTCCGGATCGCAGACCCCGGCCCCTGACTCTCAGGGGGCGGCCAAGGTAGCGGCAGCGTCCCGGGCCAACCAGGCCGGAGGGAGCGGCAAATCCCCTGGCAGGGGCAAAGGCGGCTCGGACTACGACACGTACTCCGTGGCCGTCATGGTCCGGTGGCGCGTCAACCCGCGCGACACCCCGGAGGCCATCTACCCCCTGTCCCCGGGGCGGCTGGGCATGGTCTTGAAGAAGGCCTTCGGGGACTTCCGTGGGTCCTACATCAAGGACGAAGGGCAGCTATGCCACACGGAGGATGGGGGTTGGGCACTCGTGGGCGTGCGGCCCGAGGCTGCCTCCGCCTTGGAGGGGGGCGGAGGCGACGCCGACAAACAGTTCACCTACGAGTGGGCCAAGGCCAACAAACAACCGTATTCCGGTGGGCTGCTGCGGGCCCACCACGTGGAAAAGAGCAATGCTGTGCTCCAGCGGATGCGTAGTGGGGACCTTATGGCACGACCCAAAGGCTTGATCCGGGCTCGTGATCGGGACGGGGCCGGGGACGAGGGTCGGAAGTGGCGCCGGTCCCCCTCCTGGTCCCCCCCGCGGGCCTCCCATCGGTCGGAGGGAGACTACACCCCGCGACGGGGGAGCAGATACCCCTCGCCGGAGGACGACTACCGTCGAGGAGGCTCGCGGCATACTCCCCAGACGGTGGGGGGCCCGTGGGATGGGCACTACGATTACCGTGCGCCGTCGCGGAGCGAGCAACCTCGCCAGCCACCACAATGGCTCCCCCGGGACAACGGCTGGGGACAGGACTACCGATCCTACGACCCCCCCACGAGTTATGGGGAACGCTCCCCCTACCCTCGACCGGAGATGCACCCCATGGCTCCGCCGCATCAGGCGGCGGTGGCCAGCCCTCCGACCGCCGCCGTTTGGGGAGCGCCGCCCGTGGATCCCCGCTACCCGGGGGACGGCCGGGCGCCCCACTACGGGGCGGTCATGCCCCCGCAGGGGATGAGCGTCCCGCAGGCGCCGTATCAGCACCAGCCATACGGGCCGCCGGCCCCATCCGCGGACGCGACAGTGCCCCCCTCAGGGTACGCGGGGCCCTGGTACGGGGAACCAGTCCCAGCTCCCGCTGCCACAGCCCCGCCCAGCCCGGTGAACCCGGTGGCGCCCCCCACGTGGGGACCCAGCCCGTAAGGGGCGTTCCAGACGAACTTCCCCTCCCCGCGCCAGTCACTCTGGGGTGGGACGCCGGGGACGTGTTCTCTCCGGAGGCCGTGGCCCACGACCAGCTCAAGCTTCTAGCCCGGGACTCTGTGTGTCCGGGGCGCCCCTCTGCCCAGTGGGGAATTGTATTCGGCATTTCTGGCGCCGTGTGCGGCGTGCGGGACGTGGCCACGACGCTAGAGTGCTTACCGGGCCTCCACCCCGCGCTGGGGCACGTGTCCCTTTTTCAGGGAGACTGGCGCCTTCCCGCCATCCTTCAACAGTGGGCGGCCCACATGGCCGTGTACCAAGTCTCGGGCGGCCATTCGGTGCAAGTGTACAGCGGTGGGGGGGGCGTCACCCACCCGCCCGGGGCTGAGGGATCTGTGACGTGGGTACCCAGGTCCACGTACAGTCGCGGCCGGCTGGTGTTCAAAGCTGCGTCCAGCAGCTCCACCGCCTACGTTGCGGCCAACATCGACGCGCGGGCACTGGGGCGGTATTTGCGGCGATCCACGGCGCTAGAGCTCCCCACCAAGGTCCGGCAAGCCGTCCTCCGCCGGTTGGAACACGCGACGGGTCCCACTGGCCGGGGGACGCTTGACGCCCTCTCTGGGGGCACCTCCAGCGGCCACCGCGGACTCGGTGACCTTCGGGCTGTCACCCTGAACCTCCGGAGAGGCCTAATGGGTAAGATGCCGGCCCTGGGGTCTTGTCTGCGCGGGTGGGGTTATCCGGACTTGGTGGGACTACAGGAAGTGGGCAAGATGCCCGCCAACATGGTGGTCCACGCCATGTACTGGGCCACATTCACCCCCGCGGCGCATCCGGCGGCCGGGGTGGGGTTGCTGGTGCGGTGGCATCCCACCTTTCGGGAGGTATGGCGGGACATACACTCTAGCGGGCGTGGCGTTGCCCTGGAATACCACTGTCGGGGGGGACACATCCTGGCGGTGGTGGTGTATTTCCCGGCCGACCAAGACTTGGACGTCGTGCGGAGCATCCTGTCGTGGGCCCTGGGCGTCATGGCCCCCCGTCGTGGGGTGTATACCCTGATGATGGGGGATCTCAACGCCAACCCGGGATGGGCGACAGGCCTCCGGCAGGCCCCGGCTGCCCTCACCATCCTATGGGAGGAGTTTGTCCAGGACACTGGCCTGGTCCGTTGTCGCCCCACCTCCGAGGCGCCCACGTGGACCGACGGGCGGGGGTGCGTGGGGGTGATTGACCACATGCTACAAGGCCCTGCCCCAAAGGAGGGACATCTGTGGGTGGACGAGGCCTCCCCCTTCCCCTCTGACCACCGCCCGGTGGTGTGGGACGCCCGGGATTGCCAGGACCCGGAGGACAGACCCCCGGTGCGGCTGCGTACCAGGCATTTCCAGATACGTGACCCGGGCATCACGGGCAACTACCATGCGGCCTTGTCAGCGGCCCGCCAGGAGGAGGGTTTGCGACCGGCGAGTCTGACGGCCTTGTACGAATATTTCCTGGCCTCCACCATACGAGCGGTGGAGAGGGCCCATGGCCCCCCTCGTGAATTCGGGGAGCTCCCGGGGCGTGTGGACCGGGTCCACCGTCAGCTCCAGGCACACGCTAAGCGGTGCCCACGGTGGTGGGAGTCACTGGACACGCCCAAAGAGCGTTTGGATCTCCGCCAGGACCTCGCGGAAGCCTGGGAGGTGGGGAACCTGCAACGGTATCTCTCCCATCTCCCGGAGGTGGCCCCCTTCGCCAGACCATCCCGTGGGGTCTTCCGCCACCTGTACGGGCCCGCTCGCACGCCGCCGGTCCAGCCGCGGTTCTGCGCTCAAGTGGACGTGGCGCCGCGTGCCAGGGCCAAGGTGGCCCTGGCCCAGGTGCGTCACCGACACCAGAAGACGCTGAGGGAGCTGACGCCGGGGGACGTCCGGGCCCTCACGGGTTGGGTCACGCCCACAGAGCCGCTGGGGTTGCCCACGGCTGCGGTCCCCCACCTCCGCCGCATACTCCAGCGCACCGGCAACACGGCTCCGGCTCGCGACCAGTTGCAGTACTGGAAGTTGCGGGAGATGGACGACGACGGTCTCGCCATTGTATGCGAGGTCGTCAACCGCTACATGCGGGGGGAACGCCTGGAGGCCCTCTCGCACGGGGACCTCCACCTCCTCCCTAAGAAACCTCCCCATGGCGTTGGGGCCAATGACCGCCCACTCACCAACCTAGTCCTTCTGCGCAAGGTGGTGGGTCTGGTGGTAAAGGAGGAGGAGCAGCCCTAGCTTCGGGAGCACAGGTTCCTCCCCCCCAGCCAATTCGCCCTCTGGCCGGGAACGTCCATATGGGACTTCCTCAGGGTACTGCACGATTATTTCTGGTACCGCTGGGGCTCCGGGGGCGAAGCTTGGCCCGTCCTCGACGACGTCCGTCACGCTTTCGGTTCCCCAGACCACGTGTCCCGGGACTCTATACACCAGGTGCTGGGTTACGGCCCGGAGCTGTGCCACTTGCACCGCTCCCTGGTGGAGGACATGCGCCTGGACATGGGCGGCACGGATGATGTCGACCATGCCGAGGGGTGGTCCGATGCAGGGTCCGGACAGGGCTGCCCTCTGTCCCCGCTGGATTACGCGCCTATGGGGGAGGTAAGGGCGAAGATGGTGTCCCGTAACTACCCCGGGGTGCTCACCCCAGCAGGCCTTTTGCACAGTCTGGCCTGGGCCGACGATACGGTCTGGCTCGGGGGCTCCCCGGAGGATGTGTCCGCCATCGCCAGAGCCCTCCCCGCCGCAGAAGACGCGGTGGCTCTAGGGTCCGACGTGTCGAAAATGCACGTCCTACGGACCTGGATGGACGGGCAGCGCGTACGGTACGGGGTTCCCTCGTTTCTGATGAACGGGGTTCGGTTGCCTGTGCCGACGGAGAAGGATTACATCCGCTCCCTGGGGCGACACGCCCTCCCACATACGTATCACAAGGAAGATTTCCGGAAGTTCATGATGGCGGCGCGGCGTGCTTCCGCGGTTATCCCCATCAAGTCCTTGCGGGCGCAATACCCCCCGGCCATGTACAACCCGAAGGCGGGCGGCATGGCGCGTTTCAAGGCCGGGGTTCGGCCCCCCCCGGTCCGAGTATGGCACCTCGCGGACTACCCCGCCGTCTCCGCCCTCCGGGCGATTGTGGGGGAAAACCTGCCAGCGCACCGCCTGCTCGGGCCTGTGCAGGCGGGGCTCTCCGGCATTCGCCCTCTGGGTCCGGACGTGTTGACCACATTTGTGCTCAACTACGCCCGTCAGCTGAACCACCCCAATCCCCTGACCCGGGCTTCCGCCCGGTGGGGCCACATGTGCGCCCTTTGGCGGTTCCACCCGGACATGCCCTGCGTACTCCGGGGCCTGGCGGACTGTGATTGCCACCCCACGGACCACGACTGGTTCCTGCGCTATACGTGGCTCATGGAAATCCGGGTCTGGCCCGCTCCGGGGAGCCACGCCGTGGAGGTGAGCAAACACCCACTGGGCGCGGCGACGACCATCGACGAGGCAAATGACGGCCACGCAGCTTTGGCGGCCGGTTATCGGGACTGGTCCAGCACCCGCAGAGCGGGTTGGCCGTCGCGGTTTCGTGGACCGGATACCCTCCCCCCGTGGCCCCGATGCATGCGGTGGGCCCAGGAGGTACACTCCGAGGGGGTCACCCTGCAAAGCGTGCCTGCAGAGGCGGTTTTTGTGCAGGACGCCTCCTGGTATCCCAACCACACGGCCGGGGGCGGGCTGGTGGTGGCGGACCCCACGACAGGATGGCACTGGATCTACCGGATCCCCATCCCTGTCCACGTAGACGGCTCCTACCAGGCGGAACTCTACGTGGCCTGGGAGTTTTTGCGGGCATGTGGCGCCCACCGGGTGGTGTGGGGCACCCGAGGCCGGCAGTGGTCCTTCCACGATAGCAAGGGCTATATAGACGCTGTCCAGTCCCGCAACCCCGGATCCTTCCCGCTGTCGGACGACCTGCTGCGGGCGTGCCGGGGTTTGCTGTCCGAGGGGTTCAGTGCGCCTCAGCACCTGTACTCCCACAGAGTCGGCACCTTCCTGGACGCCCTGTTGGACATAGCCGACGGGGAAGCCAAGAAGCAGGCTTCCGGGGCCCGCCCCGAGGTGGGGTGGATCCGGGGGCTTCAAACACCCCAGGTCTGTTTCACCCACAACGACGTCCAGGTGCACAACCTGGACCGTCTGGTCGAGACGTCATCGCGCCGTCTGTGGGATCTTCATATGGAGGCCCCCGAGTACGGGTAGCGCCAATCCCTGGGGGTTTACTCCGCCGTTACCGAGCGGGGTTTAATCCGGTGGGGGGCGCACCTCCGCACGATGGCGCGCCGGGACGGGCTGGGGTTCGCCGGGGACGAGCGCCCCTGCCCCGCTTGTGGCCAGACAGTGGGAGCGAGCCATTGGGTTTCCACCTGCCCGTGGCGCCACCTCTTTCGGTTGGCGGTCCACACGCAGCTGCACATACGCCTGGACACGCTGTGTGCGCGTTGGCAGCGCCGCGCGGTGTCCCCATGGGGGATTGTGGTCCTGTACGGGCCCGATGCCTTCACCCTCAGCGTGGGCTCACCGGGGGACGACGACCCCCATCCCGGGGTGGGGGTGCGCACGTTGTATATCGATCCCTGCGGGGAATGCGAACGGGAGGACGTGCGGTACTTGTATGACAGGGGGTTAGTGGTGGGCGCCGCCCAGCGGGTGCTGGCCACGGTCGTCAACTTTTGGGACGCCCTGGACCGTAAGCGGGAGATGCCCATCGTCCCGGCGGCCAGGGAGGTCTATTACCGGGACGAGGACGGTCACACGTGGGACCTGGCGGCCCGGGTACCAGCGCGCTTCGACCCGACCTCCCACGTGTGGGGGAGCCGGCCGGCGATGGCCGGGCTGTGGCCGGGGGCGAGTCTGCTGTGGCCCGTGTGCGAGCGCGGACGGCTGTCTGCCGTTCTGCCCCCCGGGCAGTGCACGCCCCCATGCTGGGGCGGGACCCAGAGGGTCCTCTGGTATTCGGACCGGCCTCTGCCCAAAAGCTTGGGGCGTTGGCCCCGGGAGGTCCGCGAGGCGGATTTGGTCATCATTGATGGGCCGGGCGGCCTGCCGCCGCGGCGGTTGGCCTGGCTCCTTTCGTACGGACCACCCTCCCGTTATATGGGGTTGTACGAGGCGCGGGGGGCGCAAGACCGTCGCCAAGTGCGCCGGTTACGCGATATGCTGATGGCCACCTTGCGCATGGCCGGTTATCAGCCCAGGGTCTCTTACCAGTTGCTGGGGTTGGCTTTGCAGCAACCCCGGTGATCCCCTCACTACGCCTGGACCCAAGTGTGTTCCAGGGGTGCGAACCGGGGGGACAGGGGTGCAGCGGTCGGCAGTTTGTTGGAGGGCCCCGCGCACGGGCACCTTCGTCAGAAGTGCCGTGCGCGGGGGAGGGAGGGGGGATCGGGCCACGGACCAAGCCCCCGTGATCCGCCGGCCAAACGCCGCCCAATCGGTAGTACCTGGCGGCTAAGGGCCCACACCCGTGAGACTGCGTCCCCCTTCCCTTGGGGGGGTGGTGGACCGTGCCGGAAGTGGAGCCGGCGCTCCGCCTCGCCCCCCATTCCGTGCCCCTGGGGGGTGATCCGGCTACGTGTAGGGCGGGGGTGCATGCACGTGGTACGGACCAGGGGACAAGAGGAGGAGACGAAGAGGAGAGCCGCCGCCATGATGCTTAGCCGGACGGGTTGGGATGTAACCCCCCTCCCGGTCGCGCGCCAGACCGTGGAGGGCCGGCGGGCACCATGGGGATGTGCCGCGGGGGCGCCCTACCGGGGGACCGCATCTCCTCCTCCTCCTCCTCCTCTTGTGTTTGTGTGTGTGTGCGTGTGTGTGTGTGTGTGTGTGTGTGTGTGTGTGTGTTTCTGTGTGTGTGTGTGTGTGTGTGCGTGTGTGTGTGTGTGTGTGTTGTGCAGCCAAGCCAGGAATATGCTGGGTGCCTTTGTGCAATGAGTGCTTCACGTTTGTGTTCTGATAGCAAGGGATTGATGTGACACACGTTTGCGCATGCGCACACCCACGCATGCAGGACGAACAACACAGGAACCCCTAGAATACAAGTGATCCAAGAGGATAAAAATGATGGCAAGCCCATTTCAATTTCACGAGGGCAGGGAAGAGCAATCTTCATTCATCCAGTGATTGCATCAGCGGGTGCTATCAATGGGCAAATGTAAACGCAATCTGCTGCTTTATTTCTCGTTGCTTTGAGAAGTGCCAAGCTCACTCCGCGCGTGCATATAGGACGGGAGTGGGCACCTCCCAGGGTGGGGAAGCATTGATGCTCTCCCACGTTCGTCAGGTGGCCACCCAGGATATGTACTAGGTTCCAAACTTTGACTTGTTAGTGGGCCGTTGCTAGCAGGGCAGGCCGTGCCCTGATACACAACATTCGACGCTGCATGCATACTTTGCGGCAACACCCTTGAGACTACCACATATGGTGCTGCTGTGCACATGCTCGTGAGTGGCAAACTACGTGCCAGCACCTAGCACAGTAGATGGATGCCCACTTGGGGCAACGTGGGACCCCGTCCACTAGCAGCTTTGGGACCCGAGGTTGTTGCCAAACAACAACCCCATATGGACTTGGTACACCCGGAGGGCTTGGGGGTGCACTACATCCGCCAAGTTGTCTTTGAGTCCCTCAACGTCTAGCGTGCACATGCTAGGTTAAGGGCCACCCTGCTCAAGGCCCGAGTGGGCCCCAAGGGACAATGGTCTTGGCGCCGCGCGAGCTACGGCTCCACCAACAAGCCGAGCGGCAATGGGTGCCTCGCACTGCTCTAATTCACAGCTGCAAGGCAAAGCAGGTACCGCCAGATGAGGTCCGAGCACAGACGAGGCTTGGCCTTGTAAAACCCGAAACCCCAAACAGGCACAGTGAACCCTTTGGTTGTGGGGCAGGGTAGCGGAGCACAGTCCTAGTAGCGGAGCACACACGGCTTCATCACACAGGGGTTTCATATGGTTGCATTGTTCAACGGTGCGGCTGTCGGGTTTTGTTTGGTTGCATTGTTCAACGGTGTGGCTGTTGCATCGTGTCATGGGGTGTGATGGTGTCCGTGTGCTCATGCCGATGGTGTTCACTCTTCATGTTGCACTTGTGGCCTCGTGTGATTGTTGTATCCTGGTTGCAGCACATATGGGGCCCGATGTGGGATATGCACTCATACGCTCGTTTGGCACGTGCTTACCCTTGGTCCTCACCTCACCTGGTGTCAACATAGCCTAGCCCCACCCTTCAACATCTGAACGTATAGCCACTTGGAGCCTGCAAGGTCACCCAGTGGCATTTAGTGTCTGTGCGCCAAAGCCTACAAACTTAGCAAGCGCTTACTCCATTTGAGGGAGCAGCTTATGTCACTTCTGACCGCTTGACTCATGTATGGAGCGTGGATGACACGATTTCATTCCGGTTGCACAAAGCACTAGCTTCTTTCCGACGGCTAATATTGTTCAACAGTTGTGTGAGAGAATGCTTGCTTGCCATCCTTACGGGCATGCTGAAAAATACAATGAACTAGGCCACATCCTGGATGTCCCAAATCCTCAGTGGTGCGGCACGGCTCCAAGTGTCGTTGTTGTCCGAGTACGAACGCACCACTATTGTGCGAGCACTGCACAGCGATGTACAGAAGGCGTAATGTGGCAGCCCTCACTCTGTATAGGCCACGATCAAAGTGTTACACCACCTGTCATACCACATGCTTGACAAACGATGCATTGTTGTCTCACGCATCAAATGATGGTTACACACGCATGCTTTCTGGGCTGGAGATGCATATAGTTCGTGGCGTTTACCTGAGCATCTCACCGTGGATGCAATAAATGGGGGTTTGGTGCTGGGATAGTGCAAACCTAGATAGCCTTTTAGCACTCTGCTCCGATCTGGCATGTGGCCGTCGCAAGCAGGGGCACCACAATGTGTGTGTGTAATGAACCAATGATGGTGCATGCTAACATTTTCAACTGTTTGCTTTCAACCTGCCCCCGTACGTGCGCGCACCCCCTCAAATACCCATGATCGAGACTGGTAACGGTATTGTGTTGGTTGTTCCACAAGCCTCGTTGACGCTCAAGCAGGGCAGGGATCAGGGTCGGACCTATCTGTCGCTGGGGGTGCATCAACCTAGCTCCTGTGCTTGTCTGTTGCAAGCCTCTGGCTAAGCTACGCTGCCAGAGGCTAAGTGGAGACGCCGACCTAGGGTCAGGATGTGCCAGCCCTGTCCCCTGTGCTAAAGAAGGGCGCCTATTGGCGTTGGACATGCTTTGTCTTGTTTGACGATCCAACTGAAGAGGATTCTGGCATTCGGATCCTGAGTTTTGCATGTTTGGCCCACAATCGCACGTGTGTGTGTGTGCCTAAGGCGCTGCTACCAGACTGGCAATGGCTAGGATGTCATACCAATGGAAACCACACCAAAGGAAAGAGTTACATCGGGTCCTCTGCCAATGCTATGCGTGTCTATGCCTGCGTTGCAGACCCCACACTTGCTCATGCCTCACTGCACCCATGCAGGTCTTCGGTGTCACATTGCTCTGTGCAACGTTGGCCCTTCCTGGGCAGCAGTACCAGTGGGTGGATTCGAACAACCGCTTGATTGAGACCCCTGGGTGGCCGGTCCGCTGCACAATTGTGCGCTACGCCCTGTGCACCCTCGTGATCTTGACCATCGCCTTCAATTTGATCCCGTTGAATTCACGGGTCGTCAGCTACACAGTATGCGCCCGTCAGCGCCTCCATAGCACCACCCGCCCTTCGGATGGCGGGCGCAGGGGGTAGTGTTGAGCCCATCATTCAAAAGCAGCCGCAGCCACATCCTGAGAATTTCCTACCCACTTTTGACCCTTTGCCACCGCCTACAGCCACTCAGGCACAATAGTTTTCTTGGCATGGATCATGTCGACGCCTGCAGATAGGAGCTGGACATTCGTGAGTATGAACGGTTAAGTGTCCGTAGTCCATGGCCACGGATTTTACGCGGCCGCACATTGCGCCGTGGCGCTGTCGGCGCAGTACTAAGTCGTATCTGAGGCCGCAGGGACCCCATATGCAGCCGTTTTGGCAGAGCGCACACCACCACCATGTCAAAACCATGAAGGCTTAGAGGGAGAGACGCAGAGGTCAGGTGGCTCGCACCCTGTCCTTGTGGTGCCATCGGAGACCTGTGCCTGCCTTTGTACCGGTGTTGGTGCCTCAGCTTGTCTCGGGCTATCTTCTCTAGACGGAAGACAAGGCAGGGAGCAGGGAAGTAGTAGAATGGCCATACACCATAGGAGGAGGGGGGGGGACCCCCCTGCCCCCCCACCCCGTTTGACCCCCCCTCCCCCGTTCTAATGTGTAATTGAACACGGTAAATTTGGGGGCTCTCTGCAGGTCGACTGACACTGTGTTCCCTGCTGTGTCTCGTCGCATTGCAGGACACACCATGGATCGTTTCTTCCCTGTTAAGAAGGCAGTGGAAGCTGTCACAGTTCAGGACCTGATTGCAGCAATCCTGTATTTTCAGTGTGCTGACATTTTCAGTGGAAAAGCCGAAAGCTGAACGAACCTGAGTGAACCTGAGTGAACCCGAATGACCCGGAATGAACCCTGAATGGACCTGCATGGACCTGAATGAACCCGAATGACGCTAAATGAGCATGCTGCCTCTTGCATTGTATTGCGAACTCGGTGTGCTTTGAAGAAAAAAGAAAGGACCTTTCCCCTTTTGCAGAACAAAAAAGTATTTTTTTTCCGTTTTCGCGTTGGACACCCTTGGAGGAGGGGGGTCCTGACCAAACCCCCCTCCCCCCCTTCCAGTACATCCCTTCCAGGGAGAACGCGCTGGCGCTGTAGTAGTGGCTGTGGCTGTACTGGCCCCGCAGCTCCGGATGAGGCTCAGGACAGCGCTTGGTTTTAGCTGGGGCACGTGTAGCCTCACAGGGTGTTTTCAAGAGAAGGAAATCTCTAACTGTCCGTGGTGCTCGCAGTATGTTTCTGATGCGGCTGGGTGGGTGGGTCGGCCGGCATTGTCCAGGGCCCCAAATCACCCAGTCAGCTATGGCCTGGCTGTGCCCTAATGTCCATTTGTCCGAATTTTTGAGACCATGTTTTCACAGAGGTATTTCGTGGTCTACATGGAATGCCCCTTCATTGAAAATGCATGAATCCTTGAAGTGCGCAGTGCGGTGTGCAGAATAGCTCTCGTAGGGACAGAGTGCATGAGAAATACCGGCTACAGAATTAGAAGACAAGTACGTAGTCTCGGGCTTGAGGGAGAAGTGACCGTGCACGACTTTCTTTAGCTCGGGTTCCTGTACGTCGTGGCGAGTGCAATGGCTATTGCGGCTTTTGGGCTTGACGTGGCGGCCATTGTGGATGCCACCGCTACGAGCTGCCCGGCAGGGGTCACGTGCGACTATACGCCCTATGTCACGACGGCGGTGATCGATATTGTGGGCAGCATTTTGCTGGTAGCCAGACTTCTGCCATGTCCCCACAACCTGCCCTCATTCCTTGGCTCTCCCTTGGCTCAGTGTCAGCCCTGTGCCTGGCCCTATACTGAACAGTATTGCTTTGTTGATCCCATATTCGTCATGTGGTCACTATCCTCTCCCAGAATCCCCTTCCGTGGCCATCATCAGCTGCTTTTCTCGCTCCCATCCAGGGTGCGCTCCCTGTTGGTCGGTCCCATCTGCCCTGTCTCCATCATCCGCTAATCAGCTGCAGATAGACCGCACGCATGATAACATGCAATGCAAACCTGGTGTTTTGGCAGTGCAAACCGTCCCCATGCCCGGAACTAGGGGTGTTTGTGGCAGTGCAAAGTGTCCCCATGCCCGGAACTAGGGGTGTTTTTGGCAGTGCAAATCGTCCTCATGCACAAAAATAGGGGTTGTTTTGGCAGTGCAAGGTGTCCCCAGGGCCAGAAATAGGGGTGTTGTTGACAGTGCGAAGTGTCCCCATGCCGGGAATGCACACACGTGTGCCAGCACGCACGACACCCACATATCGTTGTGTATCTTGGGGAATGTCCTGCACCAAAATTTATTGTGTATGTTTTTTTTATGCACAGATTTGGTGTGTGTGTGCTGTCATTATTATTGGGCAAGGTTACACATATTGCCGGTTTGTTGTGCAGGCCGGATATGTGTTTTGGGAATATTATTGGGCCAAGCGTGAGCAGCAGCTGGATGTAGAGCCCACCGATGCAGGTATGGTAGCAGCAGTGGCGTTGGCTTTGTAGGTTTCCAAGGGGCAGTCCACACCTGTTTGCATGCGCGGGTATCCTCGGTTGTGTGCGGTTGTGCTGTGGTGCTGATCCCAGGATGTCCTACCTCTGGGAAGGAAGATGGGGCTTGGGGCCTGAACCTGCGCCTAAGTTGTACACCTAACTCAACCCTATGCATTGTAGTTGCTGTGCCCTACCCGCCATTGGATATGTTGCTGGGCTGCTGGCGCCCCTGATGTTCAGTCCAGGGCTGCTCTGTAGACGTTCTGTTCGGTGATCCGAGGGGAGGGTGTGACCAGGGTATTGATGACATGGCACTGCTCGGTTGGGACTTGCCGCTGCTGAGGACATGGGCATGGAGGAGGTGTATGCCACCTCTACAATAGCCGCCTTCGAGGTACGTGCGTCAGGCTCCAACGGAGTCCTCCAAGTCTGGGACGAGCCAAATACACGCCCATCTGCACAGCAAGCTCCTCTGATAGACCAACACTCACACTAGCATCGAGCCCCCAGGTGCAAGCCATGGTTGGAGGAGGCACAGCAAAGGTGAGCCGAGAAAAGACCATGTATCTACCGGCCTGCAGGCCACCACTGCACTCGCAGAAACCAAAGAAAAACATACGGTGGTATGTCAACCGCCCGCAGACACCCATACTCCACACTCAGCCACTCTATTTGTGGCTGTTCTGGGAGCTCACAGGTCGGGTGCAGCCTACCTTCTGGGCCCTAAAGATCCCTAAAGTGATTGTGTGTAGTGTGGGCAAGGCTAGGGCGTGAGGGAGGCTTGTAGGCTAGCTCAGCCTGGGGGATGTTGTGGAAGTAGGCGCTCAGGGCATGTGCCTATTGCTTTTGTTGTGCAGATCCAGAGACCCCTCAGCAGTCCAAAGACGGCATTCAAAATGGCCCTTTGTTGTCGTCCCCGTACGAGGCATAGTGTTGGCCCCAACAGATGGTCATGCACACAGGAGTCACGCATTCCGAATCAGAGAGTGTCAGGCCATATTGCGCTGTGGATGAATTTTCTGGGCGCATGGTCACCCGAGCCCATTATTTCGGGTGTCCTTTGCATTGAAATCATTACAAACATTGGTGGTGTGATATGGTGCATTTTCAGGGGAGTAGATGAGTAAATCACAGTTTCCTGTGGCACCTGTGAGAGAGCTCAATGCACATTTCGCATTAGGGGGTGAATCTAAGGCGTTGCTTGTGTAGAGGATCACTGGAGTTTCCGTTTTATTTCATAGTGATTTCGATGAGGCTGGTGATGGAGTGGATGGAGAGGTTTGCTTACTGACTTCCCCATCAGTCTGGAGATTTATGCATAGCATATCTTCAAATTAGGTTAAACACCGTCTGACTTTTGTGGCCCGTGCGAATGCCCGCAATGTTGCGGACATACCCAAATGGCCTCGCCCACAAACTCATCATGGACAGAGTGAAGCAGGGGTGTAAGGATGGATGGCGTGTGTGAGGGGATGCCCCCCACACATGCTGGCCAAGCCTGAACGTTCCTCCCTCAAATGCTCTAGAATTCATCTAATCCTGGCTCGACATGGTGGTATAGAAAAGGCCCCCGGATTGGGGGAAACCCCCCAGTGGTTTTTTTTGTCACCATGTGTTTTTTGTCCACATCTGGGTTTTTTTGGGGGTTGTTGTCCACGATGGGGGGGTCGTTTCGTAAATGTGGTGAAAGAGATGTGTGGAGGTGGGGGGGGGGGGGGGCTATGATGGGTATGCCTCATCCTATATTACTTTTTTGTCAGCTCCTCTTTGGGGCTGCACACCCATGTATGTTCATTGTGATGGAATCAACTTCAGGCGAGGTCTTGTGACAGGAATGTAATAGGATTAAATACATCACGCATGCGGAACGCGCATGTGCAAAATGGAGATCAGAAATGAGAATGGGGGTTGGGTGGTTGCAGAGGTTGGTTCTTTTCCGCTCATAGGCAGGGTTTTTTCTATGCTTGGGGCGGGGGGATTTCTGCTACAGGTTTGCTACCCACCCCCCTCCTCCAGGTGGGGTTCTTTTTCTCCACAAAGGTGGGGGGGGGGTTCACACCACAACTCGATGCAAATTCTGACCCTTCCTGCTGGACCTTACCTGGGCTGTATGTAGAGGGGCACAAGTGGACCAGAGCAGACAGAGGGTGTGGGGGAAGGGAATAGCTGCAGCCTGGCAGAATTACCGGCCGTGTTGTACAGGCAGTACTGCAGGAGGCGGGTTGGCCAGGGTGTCTCATGCTTGATTTGCAGCAGGTGTTCTTTATTCATACAGCATAGTTATAGTTATATTCGCATGCTGCCCACATGGCACCACTTGCGTCAGAATTGAGTGCCTGCGACGAAAAAATATCTCCAATTGCATAAAGGGTTTCAGCTGTGGCCTAGATACGTTGTTTAATTTTGGAAAGCCAACTTGGAGGCATGTGTTTGTGAAGTGTACCCACTTTTGCGACTCATTTGGAGCCAATTGCTTTCACCATAGGGTTTGGAACCTGGTAAATACCGGTTGTTAACGACTAATTTTACAAAAGTAACCGGTTTTCCCGATGAATGGCCTCCAAAAAAACAGGTTCACCCAATTAATTGCCCTTCACTAGCCACTTTTTTGCGATCCAGCATAAAAAAAAGGGCATATGAGTTGGGATACACAGGTCAAAAAGATTTACAAAGGTGTATTTCACCATCAACCATCGGTTCTTATTACAAATGCCGATTTCCACTACACAATAAGTTGCAATGTATTACTGAAAACGATTTCGAAAGATTTTGCAACCACTCCAATTAATTAGTTAAATCAGTTTTCAAAATAATTAATTGTGCCAAATGTTTCAAAAAACCCCCCTTCCATTATTGCCGGTATCTGGTCTTTCCAATTCGTTGATAAAACTGGTTCGGAACCCTACTTCACCAATGCTCAAAGAGATGAGCAAAGCCGCATAGGTACCATACTAGCCAGGTGCAATATGGCATTCTTACCTCTGATGCGAAAGACAAAAATTTGGTAATTTCACATTTTCCTTGGACAGATCTTCAAAGGTTTGAAAGAATCGGTCGCAAAGTATTAGATGTCACATTCAATTGTTGTCAAAAGGTTTTACAGCTTGCATGGATTGAATCAAGCGCCAATTGGATTGTTGGGCGCGGAGAAAGGAGGGTTAAGGTTAGAAAAAGGGTCAATTGCTAAATGTAGAGACATGCAAAGACGTAGAATAATTGGTGAGAAACTGAATTTCCAAAACCGCTTGTAGGTTTCTTGTCCAACTTGTTAAAAGCAGATTACTAAAAGAGCAATGCAGTTAGGACCACAATGGATATTGCGATTAAGGCACTCAACAAATGAGATATGTAGTTTGGAAATAACGATTGAGAGTACAAAGTAATAGTACACAAAAGTCTAATTGCATGTTTCAAAAAATGGTCCAACTTTGAAATGAAAAAAAAAAGCCTGCACATGCATCTTGGGTCATTGTAAAACTTAGGGCATAGCCATGTCAGAATCTATGACGACCCAGTGGCTCAGCGAGCCTCGGGTCAAGGCAACGGGCGCATCAAGGTCCAAGCCCGGTGCCTCGGCCCTAGAAAGGGAACAAGAAGCCATGGAGGAAGACAAAGAGGACCAGAGCAGGCAGCCAGCAGTCAGGGACAAGGATAGGGACGGGAAGGGGGAGCAGCCCAGCCCATATGGAAGCCCACGGGGACGGACTAGGAGCGGGTCCCCGCGGGACCCGTGTGCGTGGCGGGGCTGGACTACAGCGTCGAAGGAGACCGATGGGTACAATGGCCACCGGGGTAGAGCGAGAAGCGGGCCGCGGATGTTAAAAGTCCATGAATGAGCAACAATTTCTCAAAATATTGGTTTCATATGGAGCAATGGTATTATTCTTTATTGGAGTTTGGTTGGGACATTGGGGGAAATTTTATCCATGGAGCTTGATCACTTCCAATATGGGTGAAAGACACTTAATGGCTTAACTTTAATGCAAAAGAGGGTTTATCTATTGTATTATATGCCATGAGTTATTGTTTGTTATTCCATTGTTTCTTCTTTGAACACTATTTGTAATATAGCACAACATGGGTGTTGGCCTTTGCTTTATCTATTTTTTTTGGCTAGTCTCATTGAGACTGAGCTGTTCAGTAATCTGCATTTTTCTCCAACATATGGTCGTTTCACAGAAAAAGAATATGGTTTTCAGACTCAGCATAAAATTCCGCATCTATATAGTGGTCATAAGACTATTTCATTTTTTTGACCAGTTTTGCCCCGTGAGCGCGCCGCTTCCACTATGGGCGATTCCTACTGAGTTCTGAGGTCATCAGGGAAATTCCTACTGAGTTCTGCAGACATGAATTAATTATTTCCTGAGCTA
The DNA here is from genome assembly GCA_964036045.1 of Eutreptiella sp. 'Long Island Sound 2002'. Taxonomy (NCBI): domain Eukaryota; phylum Euglenozoa; class Euglenophyceae; order Eutreptiales; family Eutreptiaceae; genus Eutreptiella; species Eutreptiella sp. 'Long Island Sound 2002'. Next base: position 20,778,553 of record OZ038386.1, on the reverse strand, counting down.
CAGAAAATTCCTGGAAGACATTTAAAGTGATTTTCTATGTTTTTTTATCATTGGGAAACCATTTTTCTTTCGTCTGTTTGACTATCTTTGCAGGAAGCCTGATTTCGGAGATATACCATTTTTGCCCTGATCTGAAGTCACTGTTCACTGTTGCAGAGTGCAGACTGAAGTCCTGAGTGGTCCTGATGCATACATGCATGCATACGAGCAAACACAAGGCCCAACATCACCCATTGTTTGTCTGTTCATTGTACAGCCCCATCAAGTTCTTTATTATTTTATTGATCCCAGTTCTGCTCGTCTTGGAGTCTTGGTCTGGTTTTATTTCCCACTGAAATCTTTGAGTACCTGAAATGGAGCAGGAGCAAACACCAAAGCAAGTGCAACCAGAGGATACTGAGACTATTCAAAAAGAGGAACGAGATGCAAAGCGGGAATTTAACAGCGGAGGACACCGGTGGGAAATAAGGCGGGACTGAACCTCACCAAAGCTCCATCAGCGAGGGTGAGACTGTAGTGGAAGCCGTAGTGGAATCTGGTTGACGTGTTTCTGCACGAACCAAAAGGGGAACATGGCAGCCGGGACACGAAAGCACGGATACCAAACCGTGCGTGGCCAAGGGCCCCACAGCGTGAGTCTTCTAGGTTGTACACAAAGTTTCCAAAGCTTGCTTTTCCTACAAATTCACGAAATGCACCACAACGCAAAGACAGACCATGCAAGCTGAAGTTGTTGTTCCCGGCTCCACTGATGAGGCAAACGTCGAGACAGTCAGAAATAAGCCCTCTAATGAGGGCTATTACGCATATCATATCTACAAACCAGATGGACAATACCCATGATCCCAACAGCACTGCGCTATCACCATTATGCATCACATCGCAATAAATCTAGCATCCATTAAGCACTATTGCAGCCGCATTGTTTCCGACTAGCCTACACACACGACCACGCACGATCACACAAGGCAAGTACACGTGACCACACTAGAATAGCATTGCTTTGTGCTGGGTCCTAAGGAAAAGAATGCCGGCAAGGGTGCGGGTCCGCAAAGCAATGTTAAAGAATGTTAAAGAAGAATGTTCGGGTTTTTTCTCTTTTTACTTTTAGCCCACTCCCCAGGGTAAGTTCCGGGGCTAGCCACTTCGGTGGTGCTGGGAAGGGGAGCCAGGCGGGCCTCAAGCCTTAAGGCGACCCAGCTGGGATGCACCTTGTGCACCCCCTTTGCAGCGCTCAACAAAGTGTGGCAGCGTGGAGGCGCTTGCTCGTGTATGGCAAGATATCCAGATATATGTATATTTATATGGAGGAGTACAAATTTAAATCGAATAGCAGCTTCACCTGGTGCAAGGGTGTGGACCTCAATTCGTCAGGCCCCCAGGTCCAACAAAGCCGGGGGTCAACGGGACAAGTCCGGAGAAGGGGGCAGTGCAAAGGTCCGAGGCCCGGGAACGGGCAGGGGGCAACCCAGGCCAACCAAGCCAAGGTGACAGCCCCTGCCAATCAGTGCTTCACAACCATGGGAAGTTCTTGCACTGCGTGCATACTACGCACGCAGAAGCTGGGATACTCACCCAAGTAATACGGTTGGTGGTTACCGTATTATTTCCTCGGAATCAGAAAAATGAACAATCCAAAAAAATTTGACTATTTGTGGAAGCACTTTTCCTGTATAGGAAACCAAGGGCACAGGGTCAATGTTTTACCACCAAAAGGTAGCTAGGGTGCGAGTATTTGCCTACATCCAACACTTCGCACTGCGTGCATGGCATTCCCCATGAGCAGGAACCCTCTGCCCTTTTAGAGACTGCCAGCGGCAGGCTTTGGAAAAAGGGTGTTACCTGCAGGCAGGTAGGGTCGGGGGCAGAGGGCCGTGAACAGAACCAGAGCGCAAGGTATTAAGCGCGACGGTCGGGTATTTCAAGAAAACGGATTTTTACGAATAACTATCGGTTGTCGAAGGAATCAGGGCCAGGACTCATTGTACTTTACAGGTGTGTTTTCATTGTTAATACTAGTTCATCAAAACTCGAATCAACAAACTCAAAACCAAAGTGGAGCAGGAGCAATGCCCGTGTCTGTATGTCAGGGCTGCCAGGAGGGACTGTCTTTTTGCTTTTTGGAAAACAAAATTTTAGCAAGAAAAGAAAATAGCAGGGGTTTTAAACAGGCTGCAGTCCTCACCAAGGGACTGCAGCCCACAACAACCAGCAGCCCGCAGGTGAGCCCAACCAAGGCTCTAGAAAATGATCTTGCAGTGGTAATAGGCAATGCCTTGGGAGAGCTCCCGGAGGGCATTGGCTTAGCCAGCCAATACACGCATCACTCTGAATTTGTTTCTCGTTAAAGGGTCCAAACTGGCTGAACACAGCACAAGCACAATGCACCCTCAAATTGGTTCGTTCCATGCAGAAGAGTTTATGGGGCTCTTGTGATTCATGTGCAATTGACAGATATGACGATATTCAACACCATGCAAAATTTGGTTGGACGGATTGAATGGATGGGGTATTTCTGATTTAACGGAAAAATCATCCTGGTGACTTTCTCTTGAGCACAAAAAGAAGCAACAAATTTGATCCAATACAACTATAATGGAGTGTGCAGAAGCTTTGAGATGGGGACACCTTTGCATTGGTTTGGCTTTCTCGGCAACTCATTTTTTATGCTCTTCATGAAAAGAGGCCAGAGAGACAAACCTCAAGGATACCTATGAAAAAAAAACCGCATGATGCAAACTGTTGTCTGTTAACTGGACCCTCACGGCAAAATAGAAGCACAACCATTCACTGCAACCACAATTTTGGACCAAGAATGAAAAGCAGTTCGTACCAGATGCAATGACCTGCAGCATCAATGATTGACAGCTGTGTGCAGATACTGTGTATTTACAAACACAACTCCGTATCCATGCTAAATGTGCGTGCATAATAAGATTTGTGTACATGGCTTGCAATGGAGTAGCTGGGTGCCAATCAGCAGTTGTGTGGTGTTCTTGCTACTAATCCCATGTGTATTTGGCTGCTACAGCGTTCAATCCACAGCCCAGCCTGGGCAATGGCTGAACTGGCTAAAACGGCAAATAGTAGCACTGCTGCCACCACAGCACAGCAAGAATCTCATGAGTTGTCAGCCAACTTATGTGAGCTGTTACACAGGGATCCAATGTGCTGCTGGTGTTGCGCATGATACATCACCTCCACGCCAGCAACCAGGGCACCCCTTTGTTGCCAGGAGTGGGGACCATCTGCTGTAGCTGAATGCGCAATCTGAGGATGTGCCGCCCCCAACTTTGCAGCGAGATTAGAACCTCTTACAATTTTCCGGGATCTCCGAAAAGCTTTCTGAGCTAACATCACAGGAGGTGTGCCATTGGATGAGATCTCGCAATGCCCGTAGCCAATGGGAATGGCACGGGCATACAACCCAATCATGGCAAGAAAATGCCATGTGTGTGTGTCTATGCGTGCACGTCTTGTGTGCACATCCCCAGCAGAGTGATTGCATATCAGAGAACTGACTGTAATGACTGTCAAAACCATTGCTGCATCGATTCAATATGAATCTATGTGCACCAATATGTGTGTGTCTGCATGTGTGGGTGGGTGGGCGGATGGGTGGGTGGGTGGGTGGGCGTGGGTGTGGGTGTGTGCTTGCAATGCACTGACAGATTGATAGGCGTGTGCCTGCAGTTTGGGAGGGGAAATAAATTGCTCCTATGTGCGGACAACAGTGTAGGTGGTTGCATGGTCGCCAACATCGAAGACAGCTGTTCCACATGTATACCTACCCACTGGCAAAAACCTCCACAGGACCAAACGGCCTCCAGGGCTGCATCCCATGACCCTGTGGGGCTTCCAACAACGTGATCGTATGCTTCCTTGAGAAAAGCCTGTGCAGCAGCGAGGGCTGTGATGCAAGCTTTTCCACCTGCATTTCTGTGCTGTCACTGAAAATGCACTGACGTCTATCAAAGACCATGGGGCTGGGTGACCCTCATCTCAGCTGTTGCTCATCCCTCTTCCCTCTGCCGTGCCCGCTGCCCGCTATGTGCCTCTGCAACATGCTCCGTACACGGTTTTTTCCCTCGTTCAGTTGAAGTGGGGGGGTGGAGGCGTAGCCCACACCAACTGCACATGCAGCTGCATTGGAGGTCCTTGCGTGTACATTATTCTCAGGGACCCCAGTGTGGCCAATAGTACCCCACGGGCACGCAGAATTACAGGAGAGGTCTGCCTGAGCTAGTGCCAGATTCCTTGGGGAACCCTCAGTAAGTGCATGGTGCATTCCTAACTTTTATACTAGCTTGCCTAATTTCTAGACGCGTGTGCCGGATTTGTGTGTATACGCGTGTGTGCACACGACTGCATGGATTGAAAATGCATTGTACACCACACCATCTCAGCCTCATTGCCTCTGAGCATCAACCTTGGCTGCTTGTGCGGGCCGTCAGAAGACGACCGTCGTGCTCTTTCAGCATGAGATGCCGCATAACATATAAAGAGCGCGAAGGGCGTTGCCCTTTGCATTTGGGCAATCACAGCACCCGATACTGGAACGGGGCCATGAATGGTGCGAACCAGCGCGGCCATGAATGGCCTAAGCCTGGATGCAAACACCCTGTGCACTGCCATAATTGCTCCCTAATGCTACCTGCTGCAGGGTAAGCGGGGAAATCCACACTGGGCATTTGACCAGAGATAACCACAGATAATTGAGATGCAGTGAAAATTCGCAGCCCCTTTGGTGCCGTACGGGGCCAGGGCTGCCCTATCCTGGTACTGGGCTTGCTCCAACGGGCGAAGCCCAAACGTGCCAGGGCCAGGCTTAAGCCAATGACGCACCAAACATCACAAATCCCGCTGATTGAGAGGATCCAGTCACCAATAACGTGGTTCAATTTGAGCACACGTGCTGGCAGACACTCAGAGAAAGCCAAAAAAACTCCACCCAACAATGCAGTACAAAAACACGCCTGAAAGGGGGGGATCCAGCAAAGCAGCAGCCTCTGCATTACTCATATTGTACAATGCATGACACAAAATGGGACCACCACACCTGCACTAGGGTGCTGCAACATGCACTTCAGCGCCTTCTGGTCAGCCGACCAGGCAGTGCACCGCGCTCTGCTCTTGAGGGGACAAAAACAGAGATCAAACTGCGGTGTACGGTGCCCAAGGCACGACATGGCTTGAATGACGGTGTCAGATGTGGGGGTGGCAGATGATATACACCTTCTGACATGTGGCTCACGGACTGGGCACACAGTCAAGGGGGGCCGTCCTTATAGCAACAATGACCCACAGCCGAAAGGATACTGTTCGATGTGGTGCCTATTCAAAATAATGTTTTCACAGAAAGCAATTGCAGGGCGTTTCTGTGAACCTCAATTTTCATCCGTTTTTTTGTTTTTTTTGTGATTTTTTGCTTTTTTTTTGTTTTTTTCTTTTTTGCGCGTTGGTTTGGCACCCGCCTCCCGTTTGCGACGGGAGCGGCAAGACGCAGAAATGTACATAATGCTTCAGAATTACTGCGGCGTATCATACGGGACATTGAGAATCCTATTGTACAAGTATGGACACATGTCTCCTTTCTGACCGTCACTGCATCTGGGGCTGGCCCTGTGTGCCCATCGATTGGGAAATCATGGGGCACTTGGTATTCATGCAGGGCCCCCGGACCAACCCACACCGCAGGAGGCCGCCGGTTGGAGAACATTGCGCGGCTTCAGCCTCACTGCTGCGCGACGATGGTGCCGAGGGGAGGGAGGGCACCTCCGACAGGACGATTCTCTTCATCTCCTTGGGGTGGCGGGACACGAAGCGACAGTGCGCCCAGAAGGCAGTTGGGACAACGAAGGGGAGGTTGCAGGGTGGGTCATGGAGCCCGATTAAGGAAGTGGGCTGAAACAAAGGTCAGAAAACCAGACACGTGTGGATGACACATCTGCCCCCCTTCCCCTGATCAATGCATCCCTTTATTGTAGAGGGGCAGTACCTGCCGTGTGTTCTTCAAGCGCCCCATACCCTCAGACCGAACTCTGGGGCGCAATTCCCGCAGCCGCCGCAAAAAAAAAACCAACGAAAACAAAAAAACCGGTTGTGGCCTATTGTTAACTCCTGATCGCCACGCAACACGGCGTGGCGCCACCACCCGGACATCCTCCCTCGGGGTTTCCGACTGCGGCGGCTAGTTGTGCGCTGAGCGGTCGCGGCCGAAAGGCGACACATACAACAGCACCACCGGAGACCCCCAAAACAAACGGGGGATGCATTACCGAACCCCGTCTGTCGCCAGCCGGACACAACAGTGCGGCTCTGAATGGCTGATGTATGATCCACAAAACAATGCGCGCCACGACCGGGACTCACTCAGAACGCTTACCAGTGAACGGAGCTCCTCTCCCTGCGGTTCTCATCCCTGGGGATTCTAGCGCCCCATGCCCGAGGCGCAGTGCTGCGACCTGCTGAAGACCACCGCCAAGCGGTGAGGGTTCGGGGGCGCCGCAGGTCTGCAGCACCGCACAAACAAAACCGGGAAACAATCCAAATCCACGCTCATACTCCGTCCACTGACTCCAGCACAGCACCCCATCCGCTAATCCTTCTCGGCCGCTTCCGCATCCACTTCAGGCGCTGCCGGTGCACTGGGTGCTTCTGCAGCGGCCTCGGTGGTGTCGGCTGCGGGCGGTGGGGTCTTTGGGGGGATCAGGATGGGGCGCTCTGGCACAGAATTGTCCAAGGTCCAACCAAGTACGATGGCTTGGTCTGTCAGCGCAAAATCCACCTGCAGCAAGAGAAAATGAGAGGTCGCTGGAAGCGCGGCAATAGAACCGGCGCTGCGGCGTAGCACAGGCGGGAGTGGCGATCAGAGTCTCCAATGAAAAGAGCATTGGGCATAGCAACAGCGGTCTGCCCGCTGATTGTGCTATCCCGACGGAATGCAAGCCTCTCCACCAGATGCCGGCAGGCCTTGCACAAATTGCCTGTGCGATCTGTCTATCCAACTTCCCCCCGTAGCCAGCCCACTACTCTAAGATGCTCCCTGACGCGCTAAAAAAGGAATTTTTGTGTACCCCCCCTCTCCAGACTTCGCAAAGGAATCGGGGCTGGTTCTGCGAGGTGACTTCTGCCCAGTGCTCTGATTGTCAATGCAAAGAGATTTAGCCCATAAGCACAAAAGGCACCAAATAGTCCAGAAACAACACCCCGCGTTGTTTTTGTTGTTTATGCACGACCTGAGACACGACAAAGGCTTCACATGTTCTGAAACCCAGTCCCTGATGTTGTCATCTGCCCCTGCCCCCCCCCCCCCCCCCGAAAAGTATGCAACGCACCCCGCTGTTCTTGCACTTGCCCATGAATGGATCACCTGCACGCCATTACCCGAAAGGATACAGCACAGATCAGGCCATTCCGTACGGACCCTGGGGGGGGGGGGGGGTTGGCATGACGCTTGGATGGATTGCTGTCCAAAGCTGGCGGCGACCTCTCGCCACTGACCTCACCCTCCGTTGACAGCAGTACCCATCAGCCTCTCACCACCGAGTGCCCTCCTCTCCCTGCCTGGCCCTGGCCCATCCCTGGGGGGGTGGGGGGGCTGAGACCTAATTGAGGTGAGCTAAGCGAAGGTTTAGGTGGATGCAAATTGCTGTGAGAAAACGAACCACAACAGAGCGAGAACCTACTGCATTTACGCTTTGCGGAGCGTTGCCAGCATACTGCACGGCATCAAGAAAGGGTTGCGGGTGACCAAGCCGCTCAACGTCCTTGATGAGGTCAAAGCAACACAGCCACCTGCCAAGAGCTACTGGATTGCAACGCCAAGGGAGGGGGGAAACCCTGGATGGGGGAGCACTGGGGGCCCTGCAGCCACGGCCAACCCACCCAGCGAGCCACAACAGAAAAAAATCCTCTGAAGAAAAGAATGAAATTTACGGAAGAGGCGTGAACCTGGAGCCGATTTTTCTCAGGTACGCAAAATTTTTTTCTGGCGTTTGACCCACCCACCCATCCTCTCGGGGGGGTTTGGCATGTTGCCGTGGCGTGTTGTTCTCGTCTGCAGCTGGAGGCACCTATTTGCCGATCGCCATTCGCTGCCCTTCCCTGGGACCCTTTCCCTTCATTGGCAGTGGTGCCCATCAGCCTCTCACCACCCTGTGTCCTTCCTCTTCCTCCATCCTAGGGGGGGCTTGGCATGTTGCCCTAGGGAGGTGTGGCCACTGGCCACGCCATTAAGCAATGGCCAGATACAGATCGGAGAGAGAGAGAGAGGGGACATCACCATGTCTGGTGCACAGGTTGCCACAGTCCAGCCATCCCAATCAGGTTCAGCGTTGGGGTCATCTTGAATCAAATGCAGAGTCACCCTGTAATCACCCACACCACCCACAAGGATGGGACGGACAACTCCATCTTCCTCATCGACCTGCAGGAGCAGATGGAGACCAAGGTGTTGCGTAGGCCACTGCACACCAATCTGCTTCGGTGGCAGCGAAAGTGTGTCCCCACAACAGATCGCAGCGTTCTGCGATGCATGCCTGGGTTCCACAGCCCAGAGGGAAGGACACAGGCAGGGGAATGTTTGTAGGGGAGATGAAATACGATCAAAAAGGAGTGGAACCCTCACATCTGTGCGATGACACAACGAAAATGATGCATGTAATGTTCAGCTCGTTGAGCGCATGAGCGTAGTAGGGCGGTAGCACGCAATGCCTTGCTCGTTGCTTAGCCGGGGCCTATGAATCTCATAGTGGAATCAGAACCCTTAACATCATTCTGTCACCATCTTTTTGGTCGCCTGCAGATTTATTTTCCTGCTGTTCTGGATCCTGGGACCTGCCGCTGTGTTTGGACTTATTATTTACTGGGGATGCTTTGGTGCTTGGAATCACTCTGAACACACAAAACTGCCAACCAAATCCGAACGAAGCCTCGAAAAGCGTCCACAAGCACAAAGGGAGCCGAATTGTACACTGGGAACAACTGCACCCACGCCACGAGAAATTTTGTTCCGACACCAACCCCATGGGACGCCCTCGAACCTCCTCTTGTGGTCCCCATAGGCGCAGAAAATATCCGGCTGTCGCATATCGTAGGCCTTCGAAAAGGGCTCCCTGACCGCAGTCCAAACCAGGCTTCAGAAGGCAATCAATCAGGCAGGCCTCACAATTAATTCAAACTGCAACAGTTCTCTGAGTAGCTCACATACAATTGGGGGGGGGGATATGGGTGCCCCCAACATGCACACCTCGAAATCATCTCCACGACGCACTGATCATTGTTGAGGTATGTGTCATATCTTCAGCTCTGGCTGGTATGCCGCCCCTTCCCTTCAGCACTGCTGATATCGGTCCTATTTCTTACTCCTCCTCAATTTTCAGGGACTCGAATGCTCCACGCCCACCCTCTGACAAATGGCTATAAGTCCACACCGCCTTACAAACCTCCAGCCTTGCACCCAATCCCCCTCCCAACGTCCAGGATTCCCATGGCTGACCCAACAAAAAGAAACGGGGGGCGCGCCGACCGGAGAAGCCGGCACCCATAATTCGGCGGCTGCTCCACAACAACAAGGGCCATTAGCGGCGCAGGCACACCTCTAAGCAATGCTGCCCAAACTGACAGCGGTGATTCTCATCGCGCTCTCCGGTGGGCCATTCAGACAAGCACCAGAATTTGCCATCCATAGATGCGGTATACCTGCAGAAAATGTTGGGTTCAGAGTCCTTCTTCCCAAACCGGGGCTAGAATGGCAGCGAATGTTACACCGAACCCAGCACGATTCGTAGAGGCGGCTGAAGTTGGGCACAATCGGTCCGGAATCTGGAAATGTTGTGAGGTTTGGCATCCTTTGCGGTTCTGTGTTGCGGTCGCCCTTCCACCACCGTATCTCTGCCTCCTCTTTCCGACATCGCTAGGCGCACATGCGACCGACAACCCCTACAAAGGACAAGTGCAGATACTTCGCTCGGCACAGGCGAGTCATACTTGCCAACTACATAGACACTCCCATCCACGTCAGTCCTCGGCTTCCTGGCGCGGTTGTAGGCATGCGGCCGCTGTGACTGGTGATCACCCTTGCCCTTACCCTTGCCGCGCCCCGAGAGCTTCCGCCTGTCCCCCTTGCGGGAGTCCCTCCTGGGGCGGTCGCCCTCCGGGCTGCTGTTTGCGCGCTCCTGGTCGTATTCTTGGTCATACGGGCCCATGTGATAGGCGTTCGGGGGCAGCATGGGCAATGCTGGCGGGAACAGCCCAGGGAATGTGGCGGGGTGTATGATGGGTGAGGCCATGAGTGCTGGGGCTGGCGTACTCTTGGGAGCCTGCAAGAGGAGTTGCCGAAGAACGTCACAAACAGTTGAGCCGAAAAATGGTTTTTAAGAACATCGGAAGTGCGAATGAGGCCAGAGGGAATCGAACCCCCAGCGTTTGATTTGGAATCAAACATGTTACCATTACACCATGGCCCCGATGTGAAGCAATCGTGGGGATAAGGGTCCGTGTCCGAGTAACACCAATGGGCCACCCTTGTTGAAATTGCGTTCAACAGTTCAGAAGTGGACACTCAGAAGTGTACACTGCATCCTGCAGCATTGCTCAGACAAAAAACCGCAGGGCCGGGACGTAAGAGAGTTCCACTCGCTGGCGGCCGGTATGAAGTGGCAATATGGCAGGGAGGGCGAACGCACAGGTGCAGGGCCAAGGGGAGGGGGACAAGGGGGACGTAAGTTTGTACCTATGACTTCTTTGCCAAGCCCAAACAAAGCACAAACCTCTGGCCGTTTCTCCACCGCCAACTCTTCTCCAGTGTCAGGGTTCACGATGGGCAGGGCATGCTTCTCACGCTTGGGAGGTTGCACTCCAGGCAGAACCTGTGGCAGCATTGCAGCAACAGTCAGTTGCAAACAAAACAGAGCTGAGCGGAATGCCCCAAGTTGACAGCAGGAAGAAGCTGCAAGTTCGGGTTGTGGCTGAGGCCCCAAAAAAAAGGAAAAAAGAGGCCCAAACACGATGCTTTGTGGTGACATGGGTACAAATTCTGCTGCACGGTAGGAAGGGCGAAAGGCGACCTTGGCTGCGACTGGCTGCTTGATAGTATCTGCGGGCTTGGCTTCTGGGCTTGGATCTTTCAGAGGCTCTTCGGGTTGAGCACCCGAATACACCCATCTCATGACGCCGAAGTCGTAGTAGGCCCCCTGTGGGGGTGTCTGCACTGGTGGCTGCACTTCAAGCATGATGGCGAAGATATGATTTGCTGTTGGAGTTTTGAGGCCTTTTAAGAATATGCATGTTGTGTGTGAACCTCTACTACAGAAATATACTGCTTTTCCTTGCCTTTTTATGCACATGCACATCTGGTGCCCCCCGATTCGTCCGCGGTCTGACTGTCCGCTCTTCACTGATGACGCGGAACTGTTGTTCTTAGCTTTCCTTCAACGACAGATTTCAAAATTCACGTGCAACAAAAAGACGAGAAGTGAAATGGTTTCGGCCATCTGAACTGAAAGATAATTGCAGTCGTGTTTCCAAACGCTGCATCGCCAAAATAATGAGTAGCCAAATTTTTTGAGATGAGGAATGAAAAAATGCGATCCTTTTGCTGTTTCTGTTTCGGTTCCAATGAAAGTCCAAGTTGCACATCTGAAGTTTGTGCGCAAAGAAAAAAAACACCGGCGATCATGTGAATATCTGCCGTGATTAAGGGAAAACCCCGCTAATTTGGACTGAACCGCGACGCGCAGAGTTTTGAGATTTTCTCGAAATTTTTGGCAGATGAAAGGTTGAGACGCTGGGAATGTCTTTTTCAGGTGTCTGTTTACCAGGTGAGCTATCTGTAATGTCGTCGAGTCGTCGATTTCGCAGTGTAATTTGGTCAAACTTTCAGACACTTAGAGGACCACTTTTTACCCCAACCCCACTAACTTGGACTGAGTTGTATGTAGACGCATTTGAATAACTTTGTGCCACTGTTTGCGTTCGAAGTGGTGTTTTTTGCATTGGACAGCTTGCAGCTGTCTAGTCATGTCGAAAACGTGGTTTGAGTTGTCTTTTGGTTGGTCCTGTGTTGTACTTGTTGGGGGTTTGTTCCCTTAAAGTGAAACTTTGGTCAGTGGTCATGTACTCTGAGCATGCCATGTCCTTGAGACATGATGGGTTGGATCTCGACATGTCCCATGTTTCGAGTTTAGAAGTTCGTTTTTGGGTGTTTGGCCACAGGGTGACGTACGTTTTATGGGTTTAACTCGCGGTTAGGGTCCCTTTCCATAGGTCACAAGTTCGTTGTTCGGCCGTTGGGGTGTTTGGACCAATTCTGCACATGTTGGTTGGGAGGGAGATGTGCAATTGTGAAGATTGTTTGCTTTTGCCACCAAAATGTGGCTTGCATCTGCCTGCACAAGGTAAGTCATGGTCATTCAACACGTTTCTTTGCTTTTGTTTGTTTGTTTCAAGTGCTTTTGACGTTTACAACACAAGGCTGGCTTGGGGATGTGTTGTAATTATAGCATTTGTTGGTTGCCTATCATCAAGGGTGGCAAATTGGTGTGGTACAATGTTGTAGTGACCAACTTTTGCTCCAACTTTTGTTGCAAAACCACTAGAAGCAGAGAGAATACACATTATTTGTTGACATACGTTGTGGGTTGTGGAGTGGTCTCACAGCACTTGTGGTGCTTTAGTGCTTGGGTGGCACACTATGCGGCGGTGTTGGGGTGCTACAAACCACCTCTAGGGGTGTCACTCCACGACCCCTCATAGAGTACAAGTTAGTGTCAACCTAACAAGTTAGTGTCAACCTATATTGGTTACCATTGCACTTCAATATCTCTGCATAATAGCTCACGGGGCTTCAAGCTCCAAGCTATCCTTTCCTTATGCACCCAAACACTTTTTATTGTAGGATATAGCTAGAGTTGGTACTCCAGGGTGCCACTTTTCTACCCCCCCACTCTTGTGGTAAGATGTACTCTTGTGGTAAGGTGTGATATGGGGTGTTCTTTTTGTGTTCAAGAGGTCTTTGTAGCACCAAAAGGCACCGGTGACCAAGGAAGGCTCACACTAAGGCCCACACAAAAGTCCTTGGAGGTCTTGGAGTGGCACACTTTGGGAACAACAAACCACCTCAAAAAGTGGCCACTCCGAGCTACACCAACGACTACAAACGAGTGCCAACCTTACTTGGTCACCATTTTTGTTTGATACCTTTCCTTGTTATGGAAAGGGGCGTCAATATGGAAAACAAGCTTTCCAAAGGTGCACACTATCCTTACTTTGTGTTGCCAAACACTTGTTGCCACCAAGAAGTAGCCATTCAAAAGAGGGTCACTTTTCTACCCCTCCACCCTTAGGCTAAGGTCTGACCATCCCTAGGGCCGTGACGGATAGGGTGTGTTCTTTTTGTGTTAAGAAGGTCTTCCGAACTCAAAAAAGTTCCAAGGAAAACTCACCTTTGGGGCAAAGTTTTGGCCCAAGCACCTCTTTGGCCCCTCCCTTCACCATTAGGCTCAATGATGGAAATGGGCCAATGCTTGTGCACAATGTGACCGAAAGTGGTCAAGTTTGTAACTCAACCGAGGTGCCCGGGGGGCCCAGGGGCCGTCGACAACCTTGGCGCATGGCTGGGAAAAGCCAGCAGCCGCCGGCTTCGGCCGGTGGCTTGGTTTTTTTTAAAAAATTTCGTCGGAGGGACCAAATCCATAAATAATATTTTTGGACGACGTCACAGGCAAACCAATGGCCCAATAGGTAAAGCTGGGTATATTATTCGTCGGGGGGAGCACTGCGGCGGTTCGAGCCCCGCTGTGTTCCCTTTTTTCCGTTTGGGGGGACTGGCGCGCAGTCAGATTTCGGCGCGCATCGGCGCGCGCCAGTCCAACAGGCGGGGTAATCTAAGTCGCGGGGTTTTCCCTTACCCCCCGTGGTTCCACATGAACTTAACAGGCGCAACACTCAGAATGACTCATCTAGACTGAATGCTTCAATATTTTTGTTCATGAATCATTCAACCGCTGGGTTGAGTGCCTATCAACAAGAGCTCATTACAGTAAAATGTCCAATAATGTCTCAGAAAAAAGTCTCGGTAATGTCCCAAATGGCCCTCGTAATGTCCAAATACTTCAGATTCTGGCGTCTTGGGATAAGTCTACTATTGTCCCAAATGGTCTGGTCAACACGGGGGGGAGAGAGAAAAACATGACGCGAAGCGCGTGGAAGACAAGTTTTCCCAAAAACCAACACCACCCAAGTCAACATGGGGGGAGAGAGAAACCGGGCGTAAAGCGCCGGAGGAAAATTTTCCATCCATCTTCGACCAAAAAGTGTGTCAATGTCCCAGAAAAAAGTCTTGTGATGTTCCAAATGGTTCCAACCAGCCCAAAAAGGAAAGTCTCGGAACGTCCCATGTGGGTGGCCGAGAAGTCTTGTAATGTCCCAATTGGCTTGATTTCGGCCGGGACATTATTGGACATTCTGCTGTATGGGAGCAAATACAAATCTTGGATTTCAAGGGCTTACTCCTCAAGCATCAAGAGTTATTTTGTCCTTGAAATTTTGCGGTTTTCGACAATGGACTAGGGAAATAAATTGCGTTTTAGCGTCGCTAACACCACCAAGTAACCGCTTTGTGCCTTTGACCACTTGGCTGCGCGGTTCTATTGGGTCAAGGATCGCGGGGTTGCAATGTTAAGTGGACTCCCATCGTCTATCTCCGAGTATTCACTTTACTTTTCTAATTGTAGTTGAATTTTTCGTGGTGATAGTTTTTGTCGGAGATGAAAGGTGCACCAAAAGGACAACCGGCACTCCCAATGTGATGCATGCCCACACATGACATACCGATGGACGTTCGACGGTTTTGCATCATTTCCGACCCGTGCACAACAAGTTGTGACCGCCAAACCGATTGGTCAAGTTCACAAGAAGCGTGGAAAATTCACGACGCTTCGCCAAGCACTCGCGAGCTGCAGCACGCCACGGGACTTTTCAAGGGGTTGAGACCTACGTTGGGGGTAATTCAATTTCATCCCATTGTCATCATACCCCGCGCTCATTTTCATGAAAAGGTGTTAATTTTTTTCATTAATGGGGTGAATGAAGCATGGATCGTAAAAAATGAGGCAACACCAACCGTTGAGCGAAAGGGGGCTATGGCGAAGGAGAGAGCATCGGATGTTGAACGACGACTTGGACACCATTCAAAGACGGTTGGAGCGCAAGGAAGTGGAGCTCATCCAAAGAGAAGCTAGTTTGAGTGACCACCATCCCCCACAACCGCCACCGTTAGATCAATTGCGGATCATGCAACAACAGCTCCACGAAATGGTCGTCGAAAGAGAAAAGTTGAAGCAAGAAAAACGACAACTTCAGGTCCGCGTGTGGATCCTCCTAAGGGTCTTTCGTGCGCCCTCATTTGTGAGCCTTCATAACATGTCTACGATCCGGCAAGTCTTCGCAAAATCTTCCGGTGTCGGTTGTCATGCACTTCACCTCTTCCGCTCTTCCCAGGAACGCCGTGTCCAAGGCTCTTTGGCAAACCCACGCCAGCCTCCGGATGTTAGTCATTTGTACGAGGCTATGCTAAAGGGGGAAATCGTAACCGATCTTCTCAAGCATATCGTTCAAGAGAAGGAGGTGGTGCCCAATGTTCGTGATAGGGCAAGCAAGCACCGAAGCAGGTCAATGTCATGTCGTACGTGAGACGATCAACGGTCATTTGAATTTTTCGGGGGTGGGGGGGTCCGTCACTCTCTCCCGGATAGACTCACAAGCTATGTCGGACGGTGAGCGACTCATATTATAGACTTAGCATCGAGTGGTTTTTGTGGGGGGAGGGGGGGCCACAAACGCTAATGCTTGACCGAGTGTGCGTGTGCGCGTGTGGCTAATATTACAATTGTTGGTTGTACAATTTTCGAAATGTCACCCAATCAAGTGTAATAAGACTTTGAGAAGCGGTCTTATGGTTGGAGTGTCGACATGGACTACCTCACGGTAGCTCCAAGGGGTCTATGGTTGATCCGTCCCCAACAACATACGCTACCCGCACGCGAAAACGCCTCGTGGATCCCCCTCATGTTTGCGGCGTTGACATGAGGCTTACACATTTCGGTTGCTCTTTTACGTACGGTGCGCATTGCGACATTTCATCTCACGAAGATGTGACATCGTGTGACAATGCTGTTCTTGAGGTGAAGAATGAAACCTGATTGACGCTCGGCTTGCAAAAGTGATGAGAACAATCACCCTAAACGCGAAGAAGTTGTGGTGAGTAACAAAGAACAAGTAGCACGGCAATGAATACTCTCCGCACCAACGTTGCACATGGCACATTCCAACGTTCACATGGTGGTGCTGCTAGTGTGTGGGGGGAAGGGAACCCTTGGTGTGTGACATTGTGACTTGGGACTGAGCGAGCCTTCATGTGATGAACGAGTGAATACAATCGTTCCCTTTCCGAATGCCGAAAGGGCATTGGGCATTCGACATTTCTCAAATCTTTGTAGGGATGCATCCCACGGTGCAACAAGCCGCCGTGGCCATGGCCGTTCACGCGACCGGAGCCGGCGCCGCCTGTGCACCACTTGCGAGCATCATCGGTCACATCATTGCCGAGCAAACCGGCAATCCAGTCACATTCACAGGTGCCATCGTTGCCTCCTTTCAAACCCACTCTCGATTCGCGCCGGCATGAACTAGCACTGCAAATTCTCACACTGCTTTACCGTTGCATTTGCCATCCTATCTCTCCGAGAGGGTGGCTTTGTCCGACAAGTCCATCAACGGGTCCACATGTACGCCAAGGCTTTGTGTTGTGATGTTCTAACCCTGAGAAATTGGGATAGAAGTAGAGAAATGTTTGAATTACCTGTAGGGGGCAAGGTGTTCATGGGGGAGGGGGGGCGTTTGGGCGACGTAGTGGGTGCGCACGGTGTGGATTAAACCCCGCCACAACCCCGAAGGATGGGAACGGGGGGAGGGCTAAGATCCGTCACCAAGGTGACCCATTGCAAAGGCTAGCCACCGCCCAAGCCCTCAAACCAACCCAATCCACCCGCATCCACTAAACCCAAACACTCCATGAGTTCTACATATCGTGGCCGTATTTTGTTGGACAGCAAGGCTGCCATGCATTAAAACAAAAAAAGGCTAGTCACCGCTTGGACGAATGGTAAGGAACGCATGAGCTTCGAGAAGTCTTCCCTCACCATCGGGGGGGGTGGGGCTTGCCAAGGGAAATTTTCGTTAGTTCTAGCGTAGCTTCAGCAAGAACCGAAGGGTTGACCCTACCCGTGTGTGCTCAAATCTCCAACCACACTTTTCAACAGCGTGCTCTTCACCCCAAGCCCGCCCCTGTGGACGGCGTTTTCCCTTCAAGCTGATCGCACGGCTGTCCATTTGAATACAAAGACTTGGCTGTGTGGTCAGCCAAACAAGGGATTGTTTCAATTCTCTCAATATTTGTCCATGCGCATTGTGGGCCCATTCCCGTTGGTGTTACGGGCCGCGCCCTAAGAGCACCACGCTGCATAGCAAAGGGGTTGCCAGTCGCCTGGCCCACCACCTGTTTGCCTGGCCTACCAACTGTTCGCCTTTGTTTGCGGGGTATCAAAGCACTGCCGGACTGGACTCTTCTCGGCACCCAAGCAACCACACAATCTGTCACCCCCACCTCATCACCAATCGCCATTTTAGAACGATCCCAAGCCACCCAGCCCCAACCACGAAGTCACTTCATCTGGTAACGTGACTTGGGGAAATGACTTCATCAAATTATTTGAGTCCGACGGCCCGGGCCGGCGATTTGCGACGGCCAGTGGCTCGACACAGAACCCCAACACAGCTGCGCGTGCCTGGAAATCCCGACACCCGCCACTGAAGGTGTCGTGATGGCTCGGTGTCTTGGTGACCGCGAGATCATGACACCACCACACCAGGAAATCACGACACCGGGAAGTCACGCCAGTGACTTGATGAAGTGGTTTCCCAAGTTCGCACCCGACTCTCTCAGGAAACGACATACGGATTCCCGCGAGCCCCGCCAGCCTTCCTGGCAAGAAGACAGCAGTCGACATCCCCGGGTGCACAGCAGTTGGCACCACCATGCCCCCAAAGAGGATGAACCCTCGCAACCAAAGGATATCAGCTTCATCCCTCTCGCCGACTCCCCAGCGCTGAGCGGTGCTGACGAGATCCCTGACGACTGGCAGTATGCGCACGGCAATCCCAGAGAGCACCTGGTGGCCGCACCTGCCGTTGGGCCTGGGCATCGTGCAGCAGCCGATGCGCCAGGGCCGGTCCCGTTGAATGTGCAGTGGCCCGCAGACACACAAGGAGCAGCGGCCCCTCACGCAGACGCGGTGCCCAATCCATTTACACAGGTCCCGGCGCTGTGCAGCACATCCTGTCCAGGCCCTCACCCTGACACTAACCCTCCGGCAGCACGCGCACAGTGCGGGGCGCTGCAGCTTTGTCCGAGCCCGAGTGGTGCACCCGAAAGCGGCCACGGGCAAAGCCCTCGGACACCGTTTTCCTTGTTTCGTTGACGAAAGCCCCCAAAAATTCGGTCCGACAAATGCTGGGTTCCGTGTAGTTAAGTGGGCGAGTTGATGGGGCTGAGCTGTTAGAAGAGCAATATCCATGGCACTCCAAAAAAATCCCATCAAACGTCCTGTGGTGCTGGGAAACGGGCTCGAATGTATGGCAGGCCACAGTGCGACAGGAGAGAGAAATGAGAGGAATGTGAGAAATAAAGCACACAAGCGTGCCAAGAACAACAAGGGATTTTTTTTTCGCAGTTCAAGATTGGATAGCACGTCGCGTGCCAAACGCCGGTGCTTTACCAGCGCAGACCGTTGTCGATCTCCCTGTACCGGCCAGCCACGCCCCAGTCGACGTGACTCACCGTCGCTCTCTGTGAGGTGCAGTGCCGGGGTCTGCCCAACCCTCCTTCATGACCCCCTCTCCCTTGCAGGTGTCACTTTGGCCCAACCCCCTGGGGCGAGCGGAGGATGGGGAGTGAATTGTCGGCGCCGGCGTGCTGTGAGCAGAGGGACAACAGTCCCACTCTCGCGGACCAACATTTCCCACCGCCTGCGGACAAACAACGTGGACAAGAACACAGACAATGTCCTCCCAAAACCCCTAACCAGTGCGCACACCCGGAAGCACCAACCGGCACACTTCCTGAGCCTTAATGGCGCCCCGCCCCCTCTTTCCCGCACCCTCTCCCCTACTCCCCTGTCCTCTGCTCCCCCAATGCCCTCCCTCCGCTAACCGCTCCACCCCTCACCAATTCGCTCTTCGTTGCTCTCCGTGCAGGCGACAGACGCTCGTGCCGTGCACGCGAACCCTCTCCTTGCCCGGGCCGGTGCCGCTCCCGCCAACCCGTTTGCCGCCCCGGCGTCCACCGCCACGACCTCCCCGCTCTTCAGCCCCGCGGACCTCTCAGGCATCGCAGGGCCGGACGTCCTCAGCGCTTTGGGCTCTGTGCCCCCTGAGGCCCAGCAGCAGCTGCAGGGCGTGTACGCAGGCCTCCTGGCCCAGCAGCACCAGGCCCCCGCTTTCCACGCGCCCCCCACTGAGCAGATGCAGGCGCTGCAGGCGAGTGGCATCCACGCGGGCCTGCTGCCGTTGTGGGCGGGGCTTATGGATGCGGCCGGCCTGCAGTGGCCCGGGGCCGGGGCCGGGGCTGCAGGCGCAGCCAATCAGCGGCAGTCGCCGCAGTCCGGCAAGCGTCGCGATGGTTCGTCGGGTCGCGGGCGCCGACGCCGGCATCGGAGCCGTCGGGGCAGGTTGCGATCGAGGGGGTGCGTCTGGGCATCGTAAGGGCGTTGGGAGTTGTGCAAGAGTGGGGGGGGGGTCCGCCCCCCCCCCAAAATGGTGTTGGACAAGGGGCGAGCAGTGGGCCCTGGCGGCAAATATTTGGAAACGATTTTCCCACACGATACATACCTCAGTGATCAATGATCAGCGCGTCGTGGGGGTCATTGTGACTGATATGTGTTTGGTATCCACCACCCAACCACCCACGAACCCCCTTTGACGGGCCCTGTCGGCGGCAAGGGCCTCCGTCACGGGAGCCCTTTTGAACTGCGGGATGGGGTTGCCTGTGCGGGGAGTGGGATCAGGCGGCCGAGGAACGGGAACGGCCGGGGAATCCTGACCGGGAACAGTTGCAGATGCGTCATGCTGCCGAGGCCGCCTCCTTAAGATCGATGCTGGCAGTGGATGGAGGTGCCAAGCCCCCCCCCCCCCCCTCCCCCGCTGGAGGCGCCAAAGGCCACTGTTTTGTTTCAAGTGCTGCAAAGCGGTCTCACATGTGGACACACACGTGCGCACCCACACACGCGCGCGCGCACACCGCCGCCGCCGCAGGCCAGGCAACAATGACCTCCCGGGACCGATGGAAAGCACACGAGCGTCCACATTCACCCGCACTGGAAAGGATCCAAGAAACCCACAGACACCCTGAACCCCGCTGGGGACGGCAGGAGGATGGCCACGCGACCATGACATGATACGGGGGGAGTCGATGGGGCACCGGCTCCGCGGACGGCAGCGCCAGGTCTAACATGCCCCCACCCAGGGAGGGTCGAGCCAAGAGGGAAGCGGGGACAGACGGGTCGCTCAGCCACCAGCAATTGGACTGACCCATGCCCCTGGAAGCACGCTTTCTGTGAACCGATCCTGGGTCCCCTCCTTCAAGTGATGGCGGCTCGGTCCATCTGTTGCGCCATGCTCAAGGGAGGCGGGCTTAAGGGGGCTGGTGTGGGGGGGGGGGGGTGGATTCCTGTAACCCTTCCTCTTCCCCGGGCATGCACTTAAGGCGAAGGGGGGCGAAGGGAGGGTGTCACGAGTCGTTGCCAAGGCGGTTACAGGTGGAGGTTGGGAGGCAGGTTCTGGGGGCTACAAACCGGTTGGATGACCGTTGGGGGCGGACAAGGGATTGGCAGGGCTGACCCTCACCCCTTCAAGCGAAAGCCTGGCCTTTCCCTCTTTGCACAAGAGCGTCCTGGACCTCAATTGTAATCTGCTCTCCGTAAAATAAGAGGGCGACGGAGGGGCAACGGGGGGTAGGGCAGCAAGAGGCGGGAGGGCACAGCGGCGATAGATCGGCAACAGCCCTTTTTTCGTCTCAGCCGCCGCCGCAGCAGTAGTGGCAGCAGCAGCGCGAGCAGCCGGAGCAGCAGCAGCGCCAGCATGAGCACCGAAAGCCCCAGCAGCCAAACCAGCAGCAGCAGCAGTGGCGGTCGGCGCCACCGACGCCGCAGCCATCGACATCGCCGCTCCCGCGAAGACAGTGGGAGCGACTCCGGCTCCGAATCTTGTGAGAGTTCGGACAGTCGGAAGGGCCGCCGCCGCCGCCGCCGCCGCGACCGGCGCAGTTCCCGCAAGTCGAGAAATCGCGATCGGGACGTGTCGCGGTCACCCCATGGATCGCGGCGCTCCCCGACATCCAAGGGAGCTGCTGCCCCGCCATCCGACCCAGCGCCTACCCCTCAGGCCGCGCCCACCCCTGAGCCAGCGGTGGCGCACCCGTCAGCCAGCAGCGGAGTGCCTGAGGCCGGAAACAAGGGGCCATCCGCCGGTACCAATGCAGACGCTGCGATCGGGGCCGGTGCACGCCATCATGGCCCCCCTCTAGAGCCGGACCCGATGCCCGCTACAAGTCCGTCAACGGCCAATGCAGCGGCGTGCGTGGCCGGCCCCTCCGGGATCGATTATGCGGCGTCTGGACAGACGGCCGGGGCCCCGGCGCAGGCAGGTTCCGCCCTTTGCCGCACTTGGCGACAATCGTCCAACCGCTCGGATTCAGTTTGTTGGGGCTGGATCCTACTCCACCCCCACAATAGGCGACTGAGTTTTTCGGCGGTGTTGACAATGCCTGCGTGCCGCACATGGTGCGAAAATTGTACGCACCCCGTGTCCAAAAAACACTGAAGTCGTAGGAAAGGAATTAGGATGGTGTTGTGCAACTGAGGCGTACAAGATCTGTGACTGCCTGCAGGTGAGACCGTTCTGGCACGTCAAGCGTCCATGGAGCTACAAAGAGCCTGTCCACACAAGAACAAACATGCATTCACACTGTGAACATTGCTTTACTGACTGGGTTCGGAAAACCCAACACACCCGAGCATGGAATTGAAATGAATCGGAGGAACTGGCCCGAGCAGGGGGAGGGTTGTGTTTTTGGCCACTGGGAAATTCGTATGAGTTCCTCAGTTTTGCAGTAATAGTTGTAAAATTTGCAATTCAGGACGTGAGACCCCATTATCCCTCAACTGCAGGATCTCTCTTCCACACGACGACTGATTCTTTGAACTGGGACGTCACAGAGCTACCGCGCACTCGCGCGCGCACCGAAGGCCGACCGATGCGCGACTCTTTTGCTGTATCTTCATCACACTCGGTCAACACATTCGACATGGGCAGGGACGGGATGCCTCCCTGTCTCAGACATTGGACGCCATGCAGAGGATCCCCCCCCCCCGTCCTCTTTGAGTTGGCCGAGGCAGGCCCAAGACTGCTTCCGCGAGCCATTCCTCCGAATGCAAGACCAACCGCAGATTGGGATCACGGCTTCGGTTTCAGCTTTGGGTGCGGGATTTGGACCCACAAGCGGTCCCTCCTTTGGACTGAATGAGCGCGTTAAGAAATGAACCAAAACGCAAGACATCCCCCACAAGCATGCCATGCGTGCGCACACTGGCTTCCATCTCATAGTCAATCTCGGTGGGTACCGCGCGATCCTCCACGCGATCCCAAGGAACTTGGATGCAATGACCTCCCTTGTGTTACAGTTCTCTGTGTGTGTCCGAGTCTCCAGTGGGTTGTTTGTGGGAGGCACTGAGGGGAAGTCGAATACATCCACCACATTTACACCGGCGCAGGCGCGTACCCGTGGGACGCGGGCACAGGGAGGGGGCTGGTTCAAAGCACGAGGTTGGTGCTGCACCTGTCGCCACTTGCGACCAAACGGCACAGAACGGTAAGGTGTCAGGCGTAAGTCGCTTATTTTTTTTTTTGTGTAGACTGCGTTTTTTTGTAGTGTAAGTCGCCTGCGGACACACTGCAAGGCGGAAAAGGGCAGAGAGTCTATCAGCAGCAAAAGACATATAGATGCCCCCCCCCCCCTTGCGCCCCGGCTCACTTTATTAGGTCTCACCCCCCCTGCGCCCCGGCGATGCGGCAGGAGCAACGAAACCCAAGACGCAGCGACGGGAAATGGTTTGCGTGCCGAGATCCCCCAAACTAGGAATTTGCATCCCCAAATCAGGGCGTTACAGCAAATCACACGTGCTGCACGTGCCACACAAACGATGCATGTGCAGTTCTTGTGGTTTGCACAGTGCCCCCCCCCCCCCTCCCCCGAAACTCTGATGATGCGTCTGGTGATTATTGAAGGCTTGTCTGGTTTCCCCTGTTTCCCCTGATTGCCCCCATACCAATTCCCCCCGTCCATCCCACCCAAAAGGCTGTACCGGATCTGGGCCAGATGCAACCCACATTACATAAGGAAATATCGCCACACCCTGCCAATGTTTCCATGCAAGCATGCGAGCAACAAGAAACAACAAAAGGCACTTCACCAATCCATTTTGCAAATGACCATGACACAGTGGCCCGCCGCAAAACTGGGGGCTCTTTGGGGTTGTGACCTGCCGGTTTGGGGCTGCAATGTGCCAGTTTGGGGATGCAAGTTCCTAGCAGCAAGTTTAGTTTGCGTAGGGTGTGTGGTGCATGCACTTGATAATGTGGTTGGCACAGTGTGTATGGTGTGCACAATCCTGCAAACACGCAAACCACAATGATTGTGCACAGCATACATGCTATCCACATCAACGGCACAAGACGTGCATGCTATGCAAATCACACTTATCATGTGTGGTGTGTGCAGTAAATGTGATTTGCGGAATCGCTTTGGTAGCCAGTAAGTGTGATTTGCATGCGCGGTGTGTGCAGTAAGTCACATGATATGCAAATCACAATTACCAATCACGCCTATGGCATACACCACACATAATGTGCAAATCACACTGACTGCACGCACCACACATAATATGCAACCACACAGACGCAAACAAAACTGACTGCACACCACAAACACCAAGCAAATTACAATTACCGCACGCATCACAATACCATGAAAGCCACAGAAATTGTGGGCTCCACATATAATGTGCAAATCATACTGCAAAGGTGAAGGTGGTAATGAAAACATCCGGATTGGTTCATAGTTGATCTGTTCAAGATCGAAGTGTTCTGAACTGCATCTTATCTGCTGCAGAGCCTGTCCAGACACTCAAGGTGAAGGAGGCCCCAGGAAGTCCCATTTCCGGGGCCAAAAAGAAATGGAATGTAAATTTATTCGGGAAGAAAGCGGTTGGCTTTGGGGGCTCTGGGGGTGACCAGAAGGCGATAAAACAGGAGCAGAAGCGGGCGAAGGAGGAGGAAAAGAAGCAGGCAAAGGAGCTGGAGAAGCAGCGGAAGGAGGAGGAGAAGCAAAGGAAGGCAGAGGAAAAGCAGGCCAAAGAGAAGGAGAGACGGGAGAAGCTAGAGGAGGAGAAGGCGCAGAAGGAGGAGCAGCGGCAGTTGGAGAAGGAGCGAAAGGAGGAGGAGAAGGCGCAGAAGGAGGCGGAGAGGGTGCAGAAGGAGAAGGAGAAGAAGGAGCAGAAGGAGAAGGAGGAAGCGGAGAGGAAGCTGAAGGCGGAGCAGCAGAAGAAGGATAACGGGAAAGGCAAGTCCAAGGATGACTCCGATGGCAGTGGGTCGGACTCCGACAGCGACGATGGTGGCAAAAAGAAGACGAAGAAGAGTGTGAAGGACAGCGACGACAGCGACGACAGCGATGATGACAAACGGGGCAAAAAGAAGGGTGGCAGTGACAGTGACAGTGACAGTGACAGTGACGACTCTGTAGCTAAAAAGAAGAAGAAAGGGAAGGAGAAGGAGAAGGAGAAGGTGCCAAAGCTGTCTGCCAAGGAGCTGAAGAAGGAGGAGAAACGCAAGAAAGCGGAGGAGAAGAAAAAGAAGGAAGAGGAGAAGAAACGGGAGAAGGAGGAGAAGAAGCGGCAGAAGGAAAAGGAGAAGGAGGAAGCGAAGGCGGCGAAGGCAAAGGAGAAGGAGGACAAGGACAAGAAAAAGAAGAAGAAGGACGAATCGGACTCGGACTCAGACTCGGACACGAAGCCGAAGGGTAAGGGTAAGGGCAAAGGCAAAGGGAAGGCGGATAGCGACAGTGACGACAGCGACGACTCGCCCAAAGCCAAAGGCAAGGCCGGGAAGGGCAAGGCTGCGGAAAGTGACAGTGAGGACGAAGCCCCTAAGAAAGGGGGCGACGACTCGGACGACAGCTCCGACGACACTTACACCAGAATCAAGAAAAAGCAGCAGAAGGACAAGGAGGCGGAGGAGGCTGCCAAGGTCCGAGTAGTGGCGGGGTCTTTGGCCAGGGCGGTTTGTGTTGTACCCCCCCCCCCCCAAAAGGCCTGAAACAGGTTTTTTTTCCTGCATGGGTGCGTTCCCCTCTGAACCCCCCTTTCTGCTCACCAACAATTTTAGAGTGGGAGGGAATGGAATTTACTGAAGGACAAAAGTCTTCGGCCATTTTTGGTACACAATTTCCCATACCCCCTCCCCCCGTTGTCCACCTAGCCACTTTGTCCCGTAAAGGCAAAAGGGGGGTCTTTCCGGGCCTAGAAAGTGCATGATCCCCGGCCCTGGGAACCTAAATAGATGGGGGCGGGTCTCGGAACAGGCTTAAAGGGCGCCCCTCCCCGGAGTTGTTGCCCCGAAAGGGTTGGCCTCTTCCTCCCAAGCACGTGGGACGTGGCTGGGGCGGACTGAGTCGCACATCAGAGGGGATAGATCCCTTGTCCAAAATGGGGGCACAGTGCAGGAAGACACGGTCCGACGGATGCCCGTGCTCAGACGAGCCCATACTTCTTCGCGGACCGGTGGTGCGCATGCCTGTGCCCACGCGCCCAAAAAAGCACATGAGTTGCAATGGCCCGCTGGCCCTGGGTCCATGTTCGGCTCGGAGCCTGTGCCTGTCGCCCGTAAGCATTGCATTGTCTGACGGTGATGCATCCCCCAGTGGTGCCTCTAAACCCGGGGCAAAGTCCTTCCCTGTCTCATGCCGAAACAGCATCCGCGTACCATTGGTCCCGTCCGACCCTGCGGGAAGCCCATTCAAGGCGCAGGGTATGGGGTGCCCAAGACCGGAGCGGTA